>CM035419.1:62909558-63097058 GCA_020310875.1 Ceratopteris richardii
CTCTGATAGCTGCAGGCGTATCCACATGAAACGTGCCTCTGGGTCTCTAGCTACCACCTGTACCCTGTGCTGTAGCGACTGTCTGTAGAGCACGTCTACTCCTCCTGATCCTCGTGTGGTGTGCTGTCTCATCTTGCGGCGGTGAATTGACTCCCACACATAGCCCCCAATCCTCGGTAGGCTCCTCCCCGGGCTCTCGTGTGTCTCTGTCAAGAAGATAATGTCTCTGCCCTCCATCACCTCCTCGAGGCGCCCTGGATGTGTCCATAAAGATCCATTGCAGTTCCAGACTGCAATGTGCACCTCCTGCTGTGCTGTCTCATAGGCCGCGAATCCCTAGTCAATGGGCCGTCCATCAATGATGATCCGACCGTCTCTGTAGAGGGCACGATGTCCCTCTCGTCTGGCCTGGAGGACACGTGGCATGCATGCCCGTCTGTGCTCTACCTGCATCCGTGTGAGGTCGTCATCCAAATAGATGGGGGTGCCCGGTGTAGTGCGTAGTACCGCCCGTCGTCTGAGAAAGTCTTTCCTCCTTGCCTCATCTGAGAACTGAAGGATAAGTGCTCTGCTCCGTGTGGTGTCCCGTCCTCCTCTCCATACTCTGGTGAAAGGGAGAGGCTCATCCGCGCGGTATCCAAGTAATGTGCACAAGCTCTGTGTACCTGTGCTTATGTATGAAAGATCAAGACCTTGGTTTTACCAAGGTTCACAGATAACCCTCTGTGTCTGCAAAAGTCATCTAGGCCGTGTAGAGGATGCTATAGATCTTCTTCAGATTCTGAAACCAATACAATATCATCAGCGTATAAAAGAATATGGACAGTGGACCCGTGTACCTCAATGCCATCTCCCCCCCTGCTGCTGTATGAAGTCCACTATCTCATCAATGTAGAGACCAAAGAGGGTGTGTGAGAGAGGGCATCCTTGCTTCATCCTGATAGTGCTAGCAAGTGGATCAGATAAGCCCCATGGACATCTGACTCTACCAGATACTCTCTCGTATAAGGCATAGATCCCCCATATCATCTCCTCCGGAGCTCCGATGTCAAGTAGCCGTCTGAAGAGTCGATCCCTGGGAACAATGTCAAATGCTTTGCGGAAGTCCACAAAGCAACAATATAATCTCCTCTTCCTCACCCTGGCCTGGTCGATCAGGCATCTCAGAGTGAAGATGTGGTCAATGGTAGAGTAATCTCGTCTGAAACCTGCCTGTCCTGGAGCCCTGAGGCCCTTCCTCTCAGCGAGAGTACTCAACTCTATCTTTAGTACCGCCCCATATAACTTGGCCAATATAGGGCCAATCATGATCGTCCGGTATGTAGCTGGATCCATAGTATCACCTGACCTATGAATATGAGAGAGAGAGAGAGAGAGAGAGAGAGAGAGAGAGAGAGAGAGAGAGAGAGAGAGAGAGAGAGAGAGAGAGAGAGAGAGAGAGAGAGAGAGAGAGAGAGAGAGAGACTTTTTAACGTCTATTAGAGGCCAAAATTGGACTATGAGACATAACATATACATCAGTATGATCCAATCCACTGTGATCCCAAAAGGAAAATAAAGTGTGAGTACAAAAAACGGGTATAAAAGGAGGGATAATAATAGGCATCAAGGGTGTGGGGTGCTATGGGTATGCACTCTATATGCTCAATGGGTGTGATACAAATATGATATGCATAGGGAGGGGAGGCTCGATGGTATCACAACCCTCTAAATGCCGGGAGTGGGTGTAGGATATAATGCATGGGTGGGTAAGGCATCATGGCGATCCTCAAAATGCTCTGAACGTCCAAATGGAGAGGGGTGCGCTGCTAACGTCTCCGTATCTCCATGTCATGGCGTGCGTGAATCGCCTGAATCTCTATCTGGCGTGGACGGGCTCTCCGGAGTGGGGGTCTTTGGGGGGTGGGGGGGGGGGGAGAGAGAGAGAGAGAGAGAGAGAGAGAGAGAGAGAGAGAGAGAGAGAGAGAGAGAGAGAGAGAGAGAGAGAGAGAGAGAGAGAGAGAGAGAGAGAGAGAGAGAGAGAGAGAGAGAGAGAGAGAGAGAGAGAGAGAGAGAGAGAGAGAGAGAGAGAGAGAGAGAGAGAGAGAGAGAGAGAGAGAGAGAGAGAGAGAGAGAGAGTCATATTAACGTCTTCTGGAGGCCAAACTTGGCCTATGAGACAAAACCATGTACAAGTGTAGTAACCCTGTGTAGAGGATGAAATGAAATAAAAGGTATATCCCGACACAAAGATATATATAAAGCTGGAAAAGGATGGGGAGATGTGGCTCTGACTCCGCAGATAGTGGCCACCTAATACATGGGGGACATGTGAGTAAATCACCCTAGCTACCGGTGAATGGGTGGAGGTGGGTGTAGTATGTGGTACATCGGGGGTGGTCTGAGTGCCTCCTGAAGGAAGACAACCCATGGGGTGGTGGTGCGCCTATGCTCCATCATGTGGTCGTAGGCTGTCCTGATGCATGAGATATCCTCCTGATATAGTCGTGGTCGATGATATCTGCCCATGCGTGGTCGGCGCCGCGCTCTCTGTGCTGCTGCCTGGTGGAGCGTGAGCCCTATAGGTGGACCTCTCTGATGTAGCTCAGCTCGCTGAAAAAACTGGGTAATGGTCTGCTGCGTACTCACCCGTGGCTGATGTGTCGGCTGGAGTGACCGATCTCGCCTCTCGTATGCTGCTGTGAGGAAGCGTCCCAAGCGTCGCTGGTCTCCCATAGTCATGCATAACTGGAGTGACTCCTCTATCTGGAAATGTGCTCGTAGGTCTACATATGCTGGGCATCTGATAACAAAATGCTCCTCACTCTCTACCTCTGTCTCGCATACTGGGCACCACCTCTCCTCACGAGGGACTCCCCTGGATCGAGCCCTTTCAATCTCGAGCTGATGTGATGAAACCCGGAGTTTCCCAATGACGACTCGAAGCTGGTGAGGTAGATATGTCTGCATGTATGTTGGAATCTCGATGAAGCCCTCATCGGATATATGTAGAAAATGCTCACGGTAATAGAGCATTTTCGGTGGCAATATACCCCTAGGGCTCACCCATGTCCTCTGTATGTATGTATGCCATATCTCCTGACGAATGATCCTATTCCTCTCCTGATGGGAGAGCGAGTAGGTGGGTGCCTGTGAGTCGTACTGTAGTGGTGGTAGGCTGTCTATGTCAAAGACGTGGTGGGCCAGCCAGTCTCGTGTCTGTGCATACCATGAGGAGGTGTCGCCTGCTAATGCCATGTCCCGTGATGCCTGGAAAGCCCGATAAGCAATGCGCTCTGTATCCATGCTGCGGAGTCTGTGTAATAGGCATACTGTCTAGAATAGTGCCTCAACTAGCTTCGGTGGTGCAGCGACCTCTGCTCTAATGATATCATGTGGTACTGAAGGCTTGCTCCGGATAAGTCTGGAAATCATGAGGATCTGTGGCCTCTGTTATGCTGTCCATACTGATGTGGCTAGTCCTGGTCCCCATATGGCTGCCCCATACATGAGCGCTGGTGTAACCAAAGTGTCGAAGAGCCACCCTTTTGTGCGGGGCTCCTGAAAATATGCCTGGTGGAACTGTCTCTCCATCAAGGCAAGTGCTGCATACCCACGTGTGATGCGGTCACGTGCTGCCTGAGACATAGAGAAGACCTCTGATGCTGCTGTAAATGTCACTCCCAAGTAAACATATGATCCGACCACCTCAATGGGTCCACCCGCTGCCGTGAACAAACTATGTCTGCGTACCTGTGCTGATGTATGATCAGCTCCAATCGGTGTGGGTGGGATGGTGAATGAGGTGATGAGATGTGTCACCTCCGGGGGTCCGATAACATAGTCTACCACACTGCCTCCATGCGGTGTCGTGGGTGGAATGCAGGTGAGACCACCCCAGGTGGGCGAGGTCACCATCCCATTATATATAATGAGACGGTAATGAGACGGTGTGCTGCTCCCATCTCAAGTAGGTGTCGGCCGTATGAGGTGGGTGTGGCGGGGTCGAGTCAGGCTCTAAGTGTAGACCTGTCCTCGATGGTGTGAAGCATCTAAGGGTCATGAAAGTCATAGATATCACACTGGTGGCTCTGAGTGTGGGCATTGAAGTCTCCTACAAGGAAGACTTCACCCATCCCGGTGTACTCCATAATGGTGTCACTGAGGCAGTCATATGGTGATGCGGTGTCTGGTCCCTCCCTCTCTGAGGGCTGCTCATAGGAATGTGTGAAGCGCGAGCTGATGGGTGCAATATAGCATACGGCGAAATACACTACTCTCTCCTCTGATAGCTGGAGGCGTATCCACATGAATCGCGCCTCTGGGTCTCTGGCTACCACCTGTACCCTGTGCTGTAGCGACTGTCTATAGAACACGGCTACTCCTCCTGATCCTCGTGTGGTGTGCTGTCTTATTTGGAGAGAGAGAGAGAGAGAGAGAGAGAGAGAGAGAGAGAGAGAGAGAGAGAGAGAGAGAGAGAGAGAGAGAGAGAGAGAGAGAGAGAGAGAGAGAGAGAGAGAGAGAGAGAGAGAGAGAGAGAGAGAGAGAGAGAGAGAGAAAGAAAGACTTTTTAACGTCTATTAGAGGCCAAAATCGGCCTATGAGACAAAACATATACATAAGTATGATCCAATCCACTGTGATCCAAAACGAAAATAAAGTGTGAGTACTGCAAACGGGTATAAAAGGAGGGATAGTAGCTGGTATCAAGGGTGTGGGGTGCTATGGGTATGCACTCTATATGCTCAATGGGTGAGATACAAATATGATATGCATAGGGAGGGGAGGCTCGATGGTATCACAACCCCCTAAATGCCTGGAGTGGGTGTAGGATATACTGCATCGGTGGGTAAGGCATCATGGCGATCCTCAAAATGCTCTGGGCGTCCAAATCGATAGGGGTGCGCTGCTGACGTCTCTGTATCTCCATGTCATGGCGTGCGTGAATCGCCTGAATCTCTCTCTGATGTGGACGAGCTCTCCGGACAAGGGGTCTCGGTCGTCGACGCTGTCGTCTAAGCTCCTCTGCTCTCTGTAATGTGACACCCCGCATTGAGCTTGGCCCTCGAGTGTATGTGGGTCTGAAAAAATCTGTAATATAAGTCTGAGGGCAGGGGGGTCAAGTGTATCTCCATCTGCTGCTGGAGGAGTGATGCGCGACGGTGCTCGAGCTCTACTAGGAAACGACCTAGAGGGCGATGGTCCTCTGTCCCCAATAAAGCCCTGATCTCTCTAGGCCCCTTGAAGAGCTGTGGGTAGCGGTCTCTGATGTCCTCATATGCCTGGCATCTACATGTGTAGTGCTCTCGTCCTCCACCTCCTCTCTACATATCTTGCATAATCGCTCATCCCCGGGGGTATGTGTGGCTCGCCCAATCTCAATCTCGAGCTGGTGTAATGATACTCTGAGCTGCCCAATGGCCACTCTCTCAGCTGGTGCCATATATGTATCCATGTATCGTGGTCTCTGAATGAAACCATCCGCAGTCACAGTCAGGAAGTGCTCTCTGTAGTGTTGCCTCTTTGTGGGAAGAGGCTCCCGTGGTGCTATCCATGTCTCCCTGACGTGTATCTGTAGTAGGTCCTGACGGATGATCCTATTCCTCTCCGAACGAGAGAGGGTAATGTGGGGGGAAGAGAGGTCATACTGAAAAGGGGGGAGATCCGTAATGCTCATGCCATGGTCTGTTAACCATCGGTAAGTCTGTGCATACCATACTCTCTCATGCCCTGTCTCTGCCAAATGTCTAGAGCTCTCAAATGCAAGCCTGGTGAGTCGGCTAGTGGGGAGCTCTCTGACTCTCAGAATAAAGGTCACCAACTGGAAGAGGGCCTCCACTAGCATCGGTGGTGTGCCAAGCTCAGCTCGTATAATGTCATGTGGAACGGAGGGCTTGTTGCGCAGCAAGCGTGATATCATGGTGATCTGGGGCCTCTCAATCTGCGTCCAGATCGCCTCTGTGATCCCTGGTGCCCATACTGCTGCTGCGTACATCAATGCGGGTGTCACTAGAGTGTCAAAGAGCCACCCCTTAGTCCGGGGCTCCTGAAAATGTGTCTGAAAGCAGCGTCTCTCCAATCTTGCAAGTGCCGCATAACCTCGCGTCAATCTATCTCTCGCAGCCTGTGCCATGGAGAATACCCCTGTGCTGCCCGAGAAGGTGATACCTAGGTAGACGTAGGAGTCCACTACCTCAATCTGTCCTCGAGCTGCTGTGAAAGAGGCGCGATGGCGTACTGTCGTGGAGGTATGGAAGATCATGACCTTGGTCTTGCCAAGATTCACTGTGAGTCCTCTCTCCATGCAAAAGGTATCGAGCGCCTGTAAATGTGACTGCAACCCCTCCTGTGACTCTGAGAGCAGGACAATGTCATCAGCATATAATAGGATATGTACTGGTGTACCTCCGAGGTCTCCTCCTCGCCCTCCTCCTCGCTGTATATACTCCGTGATCTCGTCGATGTAGAGACCGAAGAGAGTGGGTGAGAGAGGGCAACCATTGTTTCACACCAATGGTGCTAACAAGGGTGTCTGATAGACCGCCGGGGCAACGTACCCTGCCTGTGGCTCGTGCATACAAAGCGTGGATGGCGCATAGCATGTCTGATGGAAGCTGTAACTCCTGGAGCCTCCGTAGTAGTCTCTCTCGAGGGACCATGTCGAAGGCTTTGCGGAAATCCACAAAGCAACAGTATAGTCTCTGCTTCCTCGCCTTCGCGCTCTCAATCAAGCAACGAAGCACGAAGATGTGGTCGATGGTGGAGAAAGTGCAGCGGAAGCCTGCCTGGCCAGGTGCTCTGATCCCCGCTGCCTCAGTGTGTGTACTGAGCTCTGCCTCTAGTACTGCCCCATAGATCTTGGCCAGGATATGGCCTATCATAGTAGTCCTGTAGTTCCCTGGGTCCATCATATCGCCGGACTTATGGATAGGCGTAATGGTATGCATAGTCCATGAGTCGGGTAATCCCTCAACCAAAGCACGGTTGAAGAGATGGGCGATCAAGTGGGAAACTACATCTGCTCCGTATATAAAGTGCTCTCCCTGTGGCCCCGTGTGGTCTTCTGAACGGCCATGCTGTAGCCTATGGATGGCCTGTCGTACCATGCCTGCTGTGAAGAGGGTGGATATCACCGGACGCGGTGTGGAAGGAATCGGTAATGGTGGCTGTCCTGGGACGTCATATAACCTCTGGGCGTAGGTGTGCCAAGTCGAAGGATCTGCTATGGGTGTAGGTGGACGTGGCTCACGTAGTGCCCTCCACTCGGTGGCACAATCCCTACTCATGAGAAGGTCGATCAACTCTGCCTCCTGTCGCTCCTCGAAAGCTCGCCGCTTCTGGCGTGTGAGGGCTCGCATCTGTCGTCGTGCCTCCGTCTCTGTGATGGATCCCAAGATACTCTGTGCTCTGAGATGTCGGTATAGTCGCCTACACTCCTCATCGTACCATCTATTCTGGGGTGTATGCCCTAGTCGTGTCGGATGTGCAGTGCTGTGGGTGGTGTATGGGAAGCTGAGAGTAGCGGATGTATGGAGGATCGAGGAGAAGTGGGCGGTGAGGGTGTCCAAGGAGGCAGAGGGATCAAGGGAGTAGATGCGCTCTCGAACATGGGAGCTATAGATATGTGCTAGCTCATGTCTAAAGTGAATGGTGGTACGGGCTCGTGGCTGTATGGTGACGGGGTGGGGTATGCATGGCGAGTCGCGAATGGATAGGGCAAGATATGCGTGATCAGCTCCAATCGGTAAGGGTGGGATAGTGAATGAGGTGATCAGATGTGTCGCCTCCGGAGGTCCGATAACATAGTCTACCACACTGCCCCCTGTGGTGTCGTGGGTGGAATGCAGGTGAGACCGCGCGAGGTGGGCCAGCTCTCCATCCCATTATATATAACGAGACGGTGTGCTGCTCCCATCTGGAGTAAGTGTCGACCATATAAGGTGGGTGTGGCGGTGTCGGCTGAGGCTCTGAGTGTAGGCATGTCCTCTATGGTACGAAGCATCTCAGGGTTATCAAAGTCGTAGATATCACACTGGTGGCTCTGAGTGCAGGCATTGAAGTCTCCTACAAGGAAGACTTCACCCATCCCGGTATACTCCATAATCGTGTCACTGAGGCAGTCATATGGCGATGTGGTGTCTGGTCCCTCCCCTCCTGATAGCTGCTCAGGAGAATGTGTGAAGCGTGAACCAATGGGTGCAATATAGCATACGGCGAAGTACGCTGCTCTCTCCTCTGATAGCTGCAAGCGTATCCACATGAAACGTGCCTATGGGTCTCTGGCTACCACTTGTACCCTGTGCTGTAACGACTGTCTATAGAGCACGGCTACTCCTCCTGATCCCCGTGTGGTGTGCTGTCTCATCTGGCAGCGGTGAGCTGACTCCCACATATAGCCCTCAATCCTCGGTAGGCTCCTCCCCGGGCTCTCGTGTGTCTCTGTCAAGAAGATAATGTCTCTGCCCTCCATCACCTCCTCGAGGCGCCCTGGATGTGTCCATAAAGATCCATTGCAGTTCCAGACTGCAATGTGCACCTCCTGGTGTGCTGTCTCATAGGCCGCGAATCCCTAGTCAATGGGCCGTCCATCAATGATGATCCGACCGTCTCTGTAGAGGGCACGATGTCCCTCTCGTCTGGCCTGGAGGACACGTGGCATGCATGCCCGTCTGTGCTCAACCTGCATCCGTGTGAGGTCGTCATCCAAATAGATGGGGGTGCCCGGTGTAGTGCGTAGTACCGCCCGTCGTCTGAGAAAGTCTCTCCTCCTGGCCTCATCTGAGAACTGAAGGATAAGTGCTCTGCTCCGTGTGGTGTCCCGTCTTGCTCTCCATACTGTGGTGAAAGGGAGAGGCTCATCCGCGTAGTATCCAAGTAATGTGCACAAGCGACGCCCGTCCTGCTCTGGTGATCCGTCTGTCTCTGTGAGGCCGGAGACGCGAACATTGAGCCTGCGGGCCTGTCGCATCCGCTCCTCCTCAATGGTGGTATGCACTATGTGGATCTCCTCATGGTGGTTGTTCTTCTTTGCCTCCCGTCGAAGGTTCTTTTTGACAACCTCGACCCATCCATCTCTCTTAGTCTCAAGCTCGTTCTGCACCACCTCCATACACTCCTTCTTGATAGTCACCCGAATGTCCTCTAGATGTGGAGCGATCTCCCCCTCTTCGTGCATGCTGTCCAGTTTCGTTTTCATATCAGTAAGCGCAGTGTGCAACTCCTCCAGGTCCCGTGAGTGCTGTTTGCGGGTAGCGAGAAGCTCTTCCCGAAGGGATTCGTTTTCCTTCTCCAAGGTTGCCACCTTGGCTTTGAGGGCGACAACTCTACGGGTAACCCCGTTCAGAGAGAGAGAGAGAGATGTATATGTGTGTGTGTATGTATGTATGTATGTATATATATGTGTGTGTGTATGTATTGTATATGTATATGTATATGTATATGTATATGTATATGTATATGTATATGTATATGTATATGTATATGTATGTATATGTATGTATGTATGTATGTATGTATGTATGTATGTATGTATGTATGTATGTATGTATGTATGTATGTATGTATGTATGTATATATATATATATATGTGTGTGTGTGTGTGTATACACACACACACACACACACACACACACACACACACACACACACACACATATATATATATATATATATATATATGTGTATGTATTTATGTATGTATATGTGTGTGTGTGTGTCGTTAAAACAATACGTTAACAATAAATCTTAAGATGTAAAAACTAGAGCCAAGAATACATGCAAGTACTATTTGTAATACCTAAGTATAACATAATTAAAGTAATATAATGAAAGAAGAAAACTAAAGGAAATACATAAAAGCAGATACAAAATAAGAAAAGCACATAAATATAAAAGGAAAAATACATTAAGAACTAATAAGTGAAACCCTAGTGAAGGTTTATATATAATAAAAAGGAAATGTAAGTAATAAAGCTAAATATGTAAAAGCGATATAATAAAACAAGAAAAATAAAGAAAGGGGAAATGTCATTTGCCGTTTAGTTTTGTTTGTGGTTTTCTGATGTACTTTATGCCTGTTTTACTTAGGTGAACACTCATACAAGTCCACGGCCAATCTTTCTGACAAGACCTGGAGAAAGCTTTGGTACTATCCAAAAGGTGGTTGGCGGTGACCACCGATTAAGGTAAGCACATAATTTGCTGCTTTTACTGCTTGAATGGAATTTTTTAGTAACCAGTAATATGTTGAGATGACATATTGTCACTGTTATAAACCATGTCTTTGTTGATATTTCTCCTTAAAAACCATCTGTCTTCAATTATAATAAGTTAATAATTGTTTGTCATTATCACCTTATGCATGAGTTTATGTTACTGGGGTCAAAATAGCTCTTTAATTACAAGTCTGACAGTAATTCATGGGCTCTGCATGGCCTTGTTTGTTTCCAATGATGATCAAAGGGATGCATCCCTCTCACACGTGGATGTGTATTCTCTAACAATGATCCATGCTTGGACCTCTCTCGGGTTAATATCTGATAAATAAAGATTGTTTCTCAACAAGGGTGAAAATTTCTGCCTTAAAATTGCCAGAAGCAGCTGATAAGTTAGTGTTTGCTATTGCTAGCCTTATGCACAGGTTTGTGATTGTGGGTTCAAATAACTCTTTTAATTGTGTGTTTTTTTCCGAAAGACGAAAATGTCATTAGCTTTGTCCCTGTAGGTCAGTGATATGGCAGTTCAATGTAAAATATTCCATTCATTAAACTTTATAGAGGACCTAAATACGAATAAATCATCATGTGTGCATGGTTGTGTTGTATATTACAAAATAATTTTCTCCATTTTTCTTTTCTCTTCCCCCGTCCTCCCTCTTCTTTTCCCTTTTCCTCTTGCTCCCTTCTTTTGTCTCCTTTTACAATTCTTGAAGTTAGCATTCCTTTTCAGTGAGAGAGGCGAAGAGTACGCAAAGGTGCTTGCTGACTTTGTGAATGAACAATTGAAGACAGAGCATACTGCTTCTGTAAGTGGATTGTATTTGGAGAGCAGTGCATAAAGGGAACCAGTTTTATGTTCTAATCATGGATATCTTTATCATATGCCATACTGCAAAATTTGAATTAAGAAATGGTGATTCAAAGTGCCCTTTATCATTATATTGTTTGCTTTTTTTTTTTTTTTAACGTCTCGTCTTTTCTTTTTTTTGGTCTGGGTTTTGATTCTAGCAGGTTTGGACAAGTACCTTACAGAGGACATTATTCACAGCACAACATTTGCATCGGTTCCCTAAAGTATGTGCTGCTATTATCATCAACCAAAGAATAATTAGTTCCTTAAAGGAATGGAACAGTCATATTGTGCTTTGAATTTTTTTGTTAGATTAGATGTAGGCCATAAAAAACTGATTGGTCTTATGTCTGTCACATGATGAGCTATTTGACTAGTACATTAGCTGAATGTATGTTTGTTTACAATCATATCATGGTTTCCTTTTCGAAGGTCCAATGGCGAGCACTTGATGATATAAGTGCAGGCATTTGTGATGGAATGACATATGATGAAATAAAAAATAAGATGGCAGAAGAATACAAGTGAGCAATGTTTAGCTGGTTTTGAAATTCTGGTTCCGAAAATAGCAGCTGACTTAAGAGTCCTCTATGATTATCAAACAGAGCACGCAGTTCAGATAAATTGCGGTACCGATATCCTCGTGGAGAATCATATCTTGATGTCATACAAAGGTATACTTATGTTCATGAAGCGAATTCTGATTAGAAGTGCTTGATAATCCTTAGTCTAAACAACTTTAATTTCTACAGGCTGGAACCAGTGATTATTGAACTTGAGCGGCAACATGCACCTGTTATAATTGTTGCACATCAGGTATAAATTCTGATTTTTCTCAGTTGTATCAGGCTATAGTTTATAACCATATCTGAACTTATATCTGGAGTTTCTCTGCAGGCTGTCTTGCGCTCATTGTATGGCTATTTTGCAGATAAGCCTATTGAGCAGATTCCGTATATTGAGGTACTCTGCTGATATGAAGCTAATTTATTGAAGATTATGGTTCATGGACAAATACTTTATATATTTGTTAATGTTTTTGGAGCTTAAAACAAATACAAAATATAGGATTTATTCAGTTCAAAGACGGAATTTTGTGTCTACTTTTTTCCCTTAAAAGAGATCCTTTCATTAGTTAATAAAAACGCCCTAAGGGCTAGAAACCCAATCGGGCACCATGAACCGAGTACAAGGGGGAAAACTCACCCCAAAAAAAACAACCTTAAAAACCTGATAAAAATCAACTCCTAATGGAGGAAATATGGGGAGGGGAAAATAGCCAAGCAGGTGGCTGGTAGCATGAGCAAGTTACATCACCTTGCATGGTAAAGAAAGGGCCTTTCTTCCAGAGCTGAAGAAAGGCAAGGTTCCGCCGAGAAATGCCATCAGAGTCTCCCTGAAGGTGGTCCAGCTGCCCCCTCAGAGTATGGATCAACTCAAGCCAGAAGTTGCAAATCCTCTCGGCCAGAAGGATCATGCACTGCCAAATAAACCACATGGTAATACTGCTGGTCAGCTCTTAGTAGGGGTCATCCACACCACTTTACAGAGCATTGCGAAGATCTTGAGTGATGCCGATCCTCCCGTGCTGGACCAGAAGAATCATACTGTCAGCCTGATGCTCATAGCTGAGGGAGGGGCCAGTGAGGGAGCCCGTGGCAACCGCACGCAGATGATGGTATGGGGACCCTCCAGGTGAGAAGACGTGGAACCCACCGCCAAATCTGCTGAGCCAACTGAGAGCCCTAGAGGCAATGTCGCTGAGACTCCAAGTGAAAGCCATGACCCGTGCAATCAGAAGGCCTGCCCCATAGCTCAGCCAAGTGCCCACAGTAATGCTCCTATGGGCCATCAACCATTGGATGAGAATAACCCAACGGGACTGTTCAGCACCCCAAATCTGATGCCAGAAGGACAAGTTGAATTCCTACGTGAGTCCACCACGACGCGCGTGCTGAGTCGCAAGAGTGACCGGATGGTGAGACTGAATGATCTGCTGCCCGAGCCGAGCAGAGTACTAAAAGAACGAAATTGTGCGGGCCATAGTGCCCAGCACAGTTGGAAACGGTCGGTTCGGGCCGATCGGAAACGGAGTTTCGGAGTTTCCAAAAATTTGGAAACGGGGGAAAGGTAAAAATATGTGTTTGTGTATGTGTGTGTATATATATGTATGTGTGTGTGTATCGCCAAATAAGCCACATGGTAATACTGCTGGTCAGCTCTTAGTAGGGGTTATCCACACCACTTTACAGAGCATTGCGAAGATCTTGAGTGATGCCAATCCTCCCGTGCTGGACCAGAAGAATCATACTGTCAGCCTGATGCTCATAGCCTTTAGGGACTCCCTTGGTCCGACCACTCCCGATCTCGAGCAAGAAAGAAAGGAGAGAGAGAGAGAGAGAGAGAGAGAGAGAGAGAGAGAGAGAGAGAGAGAGAGAGAGAGAGAGAGAGAGAGAGAGAGAGAGAGAGAGAGAGAGAGAGAGAGAGAGAGAGTCATATTAACGTCTTCTGGAGGCCAAACTTGGCCTACGAGACAAAAACCATGTACAAGTGAAATAACCGTGTGTAGAAGATGAAACGAAATAAAAAGTATATCACTACACAAAGCTATATAGGGATGGATAATAGAGTGTGGTAAAACTCAATGGCAATCTCTCTCAGCTCTCCAGGCTTCGTAGCACAAGATCCATCCATCTTGCGAAGCTGCCTGACCCCACCCGCTTTTGGCGGGACCGAACCACGGAAAAGAACTCTTCCGAAATACGATCAATGACCTCGATCCAATGCGTGACTTGTTGATGATGGAAAAAGGCCGGCCATCTTTCCTCAACCTCCCTCAACTCTTGTTGTGCCTAGGCAAGTTGTGAGCCAGTCACACTCAGAGTCCGGTCAGTGCTCCAAGAGCGGCTGAAGGGAGGCAATGCCCGTGTGCAGGCATCACTCGCTCTCATGGAGCCAAGCCTGCCAGTGACTACTCTCCTCATGAAGGAGCGAGCTAATCATTTGAGGGAGAGTCGCAAGGGAGTGATCTTGGTATCCCTCAACTGAGTAGAGCAGGGACCAACTGAGGAGAGCAGGGACCAATTGAGGAGAGCAGGGACCAAATCACCAAGCTGCACCTGCTCAGGAACGCGCATAACCATGGGGCCTATGGTATCCCCCTCCGCAAAGGAAGCAACCACAAAAGCATGATCAGAAAAGCAAGAGCCCACCACAATGCAAGTCCTACCACCTCAATCAGCCAATAGATAACTGACGTAGATGCGATCAATCCGGGAGAGATTCATCCCTCCAATCCACCTATCGAATTGAGAGAAATGAAGGTTGTCCCTCTCTCTGAAAAAACCTTCAATGTGCCATACATCTCGCAACCTCGAGGTCATACATACCGTCTCCCAAGCGGCAAGCTCCAAACCATGCACGGTGGTCTGGATACCCACTTGATGATCCGCAAGTGCCTCAATCATACTGAAGTCACCCGCAATACACCAAACATCATCAAATGAATAGCATCAGTGATTTGTGACCATAAACGAGCACTCTCATGGTTTTGGGCATACATTACTCTTAGTAAAAGTGATCTAGACCCACAAGGAGTTAGGAAGCATCTATCTCGTATCCATTTGGTAGCTGAGGTCAAGAGAGAATCAATCCTATACTTTAGGATAACTTTTAGGTGGAGATTTGAATTTATGCTTGGCTCCATCACGAAGCTATAAAAGTTGAGAAGGAAATTCCACATGTATCTTGAGGTTAAGAGATCATTTCGATGTACCTTCATTGAGAAGAGGAGCTCACCTCATAGCTTTCTTATTCTACACTCATTGAGTAATGCTTTATTGCCAATGACTTTGTAATTCTATATGATTTAGTCAATACATGTTCATTACTTCCTACTTTCATATCTCTGTCACACTCTATCATAATAGTGATCTTGTATGAAATGGTTCTCATTGTGTAGTGCATCATTCTGCATGATGCAAAACATGACATCTTCAGCATAGTGTCTACTTTAGTCCTACAAAGTTTCGTTGCTAAAGCTTTACTCAATCGTTAGATATCTATCAAACTCTGCACACTGGTATGTGACTATTAAGCCCCGTAAAAGTCAGGGAGTATGTTCAACTTGTTAAACATAATTCTCTGCATATAGTTTATCGTTTTAGATGATTCCACTCATGATTGATAGCTTGCTAAGCTAATTGAAGTTCCCCAAAAGGAATTTTACTAATTGCTGCTGCACTCGGAAAATTAAGTAAAACACTGAGCAAGTTTCTCAACCAAAACAGCAAGTTTTGTGCATTGAATCATATGCCTACCTATCTGTTTTGATCCTATCATTTGTGCATCATCTTCCAAGCAACATATATGATCATTTATGCTTATTAGCTAGCTAAGGAGGTCTAGAACACTCTCCAGCTATCAATTATAGCAGGTGTGAAGCAAGATTTAGCTACACAATCTTATCTTTTGTGATTATCCACCATCTCCTCCAACAGTGGTATCAGACCAAGTTCAATCAAGATGGGAAATGATTTTCCATCCTTCATTGACACATTGGATAGGAACAACTACTCAGTATGGTCTCTAAGGATGCAATCATAACTCCAAGGAAAAAGCTTGTATGGATACATCTCAGGAGATGAAGACATGCCAATTCTTAGGAGCAAGAATCAACCAACAAGAGAAGATCAAGAGAAGCTAACCACATGGTGTGCAAAGGATGCTTTTGCAAGGTCATACTTACTAAACTCAATCTCTGATTTTTTTTTACCTCATGTTAGAAACTGTAAAACCTCCCAAGAGACTTGGAAGTGCTTTCATCATACTTCTCCTCCAACACAAGAGCTAGGAAGAGTCAGTTGTGGATGGAATTCACAACTCTCAAGAAGCAATCAAAGCAAGGAGTAGCCGACTATGTAACCAAGATGAAGGATGTTGCATACCAACTTGCAAGCATTGGAGAGGAGATGGAGGAAGAGCACATAGTGAGGAAGGTCATCAATGGGATTAAAGCTGATGACAAGTAGGAATCCTTCACCACTGGAATGGACCTCTACATGGATATGCAAATACCTGATCTCAACACCTTGATGGGACAACTCTTCATCCATGAAACAAAGCTCAACAGAAATGGTGGTAACTCAAGAGGTAACCAATTTTCTGCCCTTTATACAGATAAGAATAAAGCTAAGGATAAAGATAAAAGTAAGAAACAAAAGGTTAGTACCTCTCAAGCCAATTATGCAGGAAGAGGAAGAGGTGCTAGAGGAAGGGGCAGAGGAGGTAAGCAAGGTAGGGGGAGACACTACAACAACTCACCATGCACCATATGTGGTCTCAACAACCACACTAATGAAGAATGCTATAAAAATACCAAGAACCAAAGGCGAAGAGGCTTCCATAGAGGAGGCTATGGACAAAGAAGAGGCAGGTACAACAATGGTGGAGCAACTACAACCACAACTACAATCAAGGCTACAACAACAACAACAACAACAACAACAACTATCAAGGAGGCTTTAGAGGAAGAAAGGACTTCAATAACTACATTGAAGATCAAGAGGATCAGAATAGTGATCTTGTATGAACAAGTTCTCATTGTGTAGTGCAGCATTCTGCATGATTCAAAGCATGACAAACTTCATCATATTGTCTACTTTAGTCCTACAAAGTTTCATTGCTAAAGCTTTACTCAATCGTTAGATATCTATCAAACTCTGCTCAGTGGTATGTGACTGTCAAGGCCCGTAAAAGTCGGGGAGTATGTTCAACTTATTAAACATAATTCTTTGCATATAGTTTATCATTTTAGATGATTCGACTCATGATTGATAGCTTGTTAAGCTAATTGAAGTTCCCCAAAAGGAATTTTACTAATTGCTGCTGTACTCTAAGAATTAAGTAAAACACTGAGCAGATATCTCAACCAAAATAGCAAGTTTTGTGCATTGAATCATATGTCTACCTATCTGTTTTGATCCTATCATTTGTGCATCATCTTCCAAGCAACAAATCATTTATGCTTATTAGCTAGCTAAGGAGGTCTACAACACTCTCCAGCCATCAATTATAGCAAATGTGAAGCAAGATTTAGCTACACCATCTCATCTCTTGTGATTATCCACCATCTCCTCCAACACCAAGCACTGGTGAAGCTCTTGCCAAAGGCGAGCCCTGTATCATACGAACTTTGGCCCATGGAGTCAATAAACATCCATGAGAGAACCCTCATGAGGATGAGGCCAACCAAGATGCTGCAGAACCCGCGAAACTTGCCATCTTCAAGGCGGGTTTGGACGGGGAGTAATCGAAGTCCAAACGTTCTAGATACGACAGAACCTTGCATAGACTAAACCAGGTGGACTCATCAACCATCTGGACCTTCTTCAGGCCGATCGCATCCTCATGTATAAACATGTACCTAGAAGCTGTCTCAGTATCCGTAATCACATACAAAATAAGTTGGCTCTCCTCCGAGCCTTGGATAAACAAGAACTGAGCTGTATCCCAAGTCCTGATGAACAAGTCGGTGAGATCAAGATCCCCAAGATGATGAGAAAACTCAATGACCTACGCGAGAACAAAACGAAGTGCCTCCCAAAGAGACAAGTGCGACTCGGTAGCCCTGCAAAGTGGGAACGAGAAATCCACGGGAGACTCCAAGGAAGACTAGTGCGAGAAGGGAAGGCCACAACGTGGATCCTGATAGGTGCATCAATAAGATCATCCTGGCCTCCGACGAATCTCGAAAACTCGTAGCCAAAACTCTACTCCCACATAGTCAAAGCTCTCTAGCCGCAGAGGAGTCCAACAAAAGAGGGGGCCGCAAAGGAGACTGTCCCTCATGGACCGCCTGACTCACCAAGAAGTCACTGTGAATGGATCATCGAGGACTAGGAGGGGAAGTACTAGGCTGATGAGAGGGTCACAAAGTAGAGGGGGGCCCCGGGTAGACACATGGAGGGGGGTGAGGAAGAAGGCCAATGGTACCGATGAGGCAAGAAAACTAGGTTAGGGTCCCTGCTCCACCCCAATGCGAGAGTCCACAAAACAGTCCTCTCGGAGCGTGTTGAACCGGTTCCCCATTGGGACGAATCTCTCTTGAGTCATCGAACGGGAATGTCGTCCAAACTTCTATTGATGCCTAGTCGATCACCAACTCACTGTAGTAGAGGGGCTTGGCTGGATGTGGTAGCTTGGGCACCAGTGTGTTCAAAATCACCATCTTTTTGAGGGGAGGAGCCAAAAGGAGCCAAGGAAGGAGAAGAGGGGTGATGCGTATGCTCCTCATCAGTTGAGCCTCTTGTCTTGATCGTTGCCTAGTCTGATGTCGAGTCCTCGAAGGGCAAGCTTTTGCAAGGTGCCCAACCTTGCGACATGCAAAACACTGATTCCAGAGGCCCAAGTACTCGACCCTTTGAATCAACCACTTGCTTGAGAGAAGCGGAAGCTCAATCTCTAAAGGCAACTGGACGGGGTTAGAAATGAGAATCCTGACCGAAGGAAGACTTGTTTTCCTAGCCACTACTGAAGCGGCGGTCTTTGGAACCTCAAGGAAGATGCCAAGAGACCCGCACCTTCAAGAGACCCACCAATCTGCGGTAGAAGGGGTAGATACTCCCGCTGAAGGCCAGGAAAGCAGGCTGACACAAGGAACCCACATGCTTCCCTGGGAATTAAGGACAAAGACGAGATTGTAGACGGATCAAAACCATGAGTCTAATGGCAAACGTAGGTGTGACCGGTGCAAACTGCAATGGGTGATAGGGAGATCATCCTGGTGGTGGCCTCCGGAGATCCAAGCTCAACTTGATAGAAGCCGCAACCCAAGGTCTGGATATCAACTAGCTTGACCACTTCGGTAAGCAAGCTTCTTTGGAGAAGGTCCTTGAGCTCGCCATGGATGGGGCGTAGTCCGATGATCTTGCAGATAATTAATGATGCTTGCAGGCATTCAACTTCTGAAACCAAACTAGCTCTACCCTCATCGCTAAGGGAGAGTCGGATGGGTGACGTAGTGGAGTGGGGCGAGGGGGCTTCATGTGAGTCCCTCTAAGGGGCAGGCTTCGATGCCATCCATGCCTGATGCACGCGCGAAAAGGAGAGGGGAGAAGGAAGCTTTTGGGAGGGGGGGAGAGCAAGGGACAGGAAAGTGGGAGGGGGAGAGGGCAGGGAAGAGGTAGGAGGACGGAGGGGATGGGAGAGGTAGGAGGACGGAGGGGATGGGAGAGGTAGGAAGGGCAAGGGGCAGCGGGGAGGAGAGGGAGAAGGGGGAGCCCGGGGGGGGGGGGGGGGGGGGAGAGAGGGAAGGGGCCGACGGGGAAGAGGGGCAAGGGGGGTGGGCACAGCCGAAGGGCCTGGGAGGGGGGGGGGAGCAGGCAGCCGTTGGGGGTTTTTTTTTTTTTTTTTTTTGGGGGGGGGGGGGGCTGAAGCACGTGCGCAACGAGCGTGATATTCCCTTTAGGGGATTGTTGGCTTTTACTATTGTGTCTACTTAATTGGTCTTGTCTTATGATATTGTTCTTATAATCTTGTTTATTGTTGTTACTATTACTATTATCATCATCATCATCATCACCATTCTTGTAATTATTATTTATATAATTTTGTTGGTTTTTTAGGCCCGCAATTAGTATAGAAATATAGAGAAAGTACAGGCAAGATGGAGAATGGACAAGACATGAGAGAGAGAAAGGAGCCAAGCTCCAAATATATTCCATAGATTACAATCATGAAGTACATGAAGTTATTAGGTAGCATCAAGATCATACATGTGAGACAAGTTGCCCAGAACTCCTCAATCTCCATAGCTGAAGATAACCTCCCCCAAAATAGATTAGCTCTATGGCTGCTTCACACCTTGTTGAAGATGAAGAAAGCACAACTCCACCTCTCCAAGTGGATGGAGATCATCTTCCACCAAGCCCATGAGGCACTGCTCCAATTGAGTGATAAGAATAGCTTCCAAGCTGTGTCTTTTATAGCAATCGTCTGCCAACGAAAAGTTGATTAAAAAAACCTTCAAAAGCCACTTCGGCTTTTTTTTGGCATATTTTACCGAACAGGTCTATCTGGATTATTTTATCATTTTAATTGTTGTTGATTTGCCATATGGGATACTTTAATTCTGATTTTGCCAAGTGTCGTCCATCACTTTTCAATTTGAAGTTGGTTTTCACACAAATCTGTAAATTAGGGTTTCATTTTTAACCCTCCATATGAAGTTGAATTGTCAAGCTTGGTATATCATTGGAAAGCTCTTGAAGAGCATTTTCATAATATATTATAAAAAATTCTGCCAGCAGTTGACCATTTTTTACCATTCTTTGATTGGCTTCGACCATGGTTTGACCTTCAAATTCTGACTTTTTCTAACGTCTAGGTGGGGTCCCTAGTGGAAGGTTGCCCCAAATAACACATATTTGTAACAATCCCTCCTAACCTGACACTAGGGGAGTATGCCAAGTAGGTATATTGTTAATTATGAATTATTCAATTAAGCTAGGTACCTCTAGTTTTCACAGATCATGCCAAGTATCCACCAGTAGACACAAGGACCTTTAGCATGACAAACACAAGGACCTTTAACATGAAGAGCACTCTTACACCATGCAACACAAGGAGAACTCAAACATCCCATACTCGTGTCAACCAAGTACTACTTGAAAGGATAGAGACAAATATAGGATGGTAAGTAATGGACAAAGTATGTAGACTCAAACATATTCCCTCTAACTATCAAGGTTGGCTAAGCCTCTCAAGTCAAAGTTATATGCTCTCATTTACACCTATCAAACAAAAATACACGCAAATACAAGGTGTAATATGTCAACTATAAGGTTTTAAATGTAGAGATAATGCCCCTCCTTACTCATAAAGTCTTACTCCACGACCACCAAAGTTGTAAATGTCAGCCACCATATACATGAATGAGTGACAAACCCCAAGGAGCACGAGAAGGTTTACTAGTAGGCTGAACATCACTTCGGGGGTACACATGGAAGAGATGTTCTCCACTCTTGCAAACTCATCTGCATTCTCTGCAAAGTTGTCAGCTACATCATCAATTCTAGCATAACCAACACATAAGATATTTTTTGCTCCTATGACATACAAAACTGTTGATGATGATTACTTTGCAATCTTCTACAGTTGATGTGACCCCTCTTGGAGTTGAATTCCATGCTGCTCTGTACTGAGCTTCAGCATGAAGATAGGCCATCCGGATCATCTGGGGGCTCTTGCTGATTACACAACTGAGCTGGCTCTGTGTCTTCCATGAAGGTTTCAATCTTCTACATGCATTACTATTCTTAATGTGCATCATTTTCTCTTGTTCTGATACAAATTGTTTGTTTTTAGGCCCAAAATTAATCATACTATAATAAGAGGTTTAAAAACGAGATTTAAATCGTTTAAATCGTAGAGGTTTATAAAATCCAAAATAAAAATCGGGGTTTTTATTCAATGTGAGAGATTTTTATTTTCTGGAACATAAAGCTATGCACCAATGCATATTTAACACCTTTTTGATATACCTGACATGAATAACATATAAAATCACCTAATAGTCTACAATCCCTAGTGACCAGACTACTTGCTACCCATCTAGACTCTATAAGGCAAGTGGCAAGGGGCAAATAGTGCTTTTCACACAAGTCTATAAACTAGGGTTTAATTTTTAGCCCTCCATATGAAGTCAAAATGTCAATTATCAGATATCATAGGAAAGCCCTTGAAGAGCACTTTCCTAATATAATCATAAAAAAATTTGCTTTTTGTTGACCATTTTTTACCATTTTTTGATTGTCTTTGACCATGGTTTGACTTCAAATTTCGATTTTTTCTAACCTGTAAGTGGGATCTCTAGTGGAAGGCTGCCCAAATAACACAAATTTCTAGCAAATTGTAGCTCTATTGTTATCACCATCATCTACAACAATAACGACGATAGTTTGATGCTCTATACAAGACCAAATCGTATTGTTCTTTTTTTTTAATTCTTATTCTTTTGGGGCTTTGTATGGTCCCCCCCCCTTTTTCCTTTTTTTCCCCTTTTTCTTTTTTCTTTCTTGTTGATATTTTGATTTTACATTTAAACCTCTCGGCAGCTTCATGCCTTCCTCTAGCTATGGAAGAAAGGTCCTTTATTTACCGCTGAGGGTGATACTATCTGTTGGAGCTACCGGCCGCCTGCCTAGCCTTTTTCCCCTCCCCACACTGCCCCTCCAGGAGCTAGAGTTGTGAGAATGAGTTGTTATATGGGGTGTTCCCCCCTTGTATTTCTTTCCTTTTCCCTGATTGGGATTCTAGCCCATTGGGTGTGTTTACTTACTAATGGAAGTATCTTTTTGTGGGGGAAAAAAACAGGAAGTTGAAACTCAATTAATTGAATTTACCTATTTTGTGCATTTCATGATGCTCTGATTTTGAGCAACCTTAAGGTTTGCACGACAATATAGGAATCTTTTCAATTGGCTTGTGTTAAGGCGGTTGCGTATTTTGTTATGTAGTAAAGATGCACATAGCGAACAATCTTACATACAATGCAAATTGCAGTTGTATTCATAATCATCGAAGCAATGTCTCAAACAATTAACATCTTTTTAGTAAAAGTAACATGTAAAAAATCTAATTGAATGTGCAAGAGCCATGTATGTTGAAGAGATCAAAAGGGGACTTGAAGGCAAGGGTTCTCAAATCCTACCATGCCATTGGAGCTAATAAGCAACTGTTTTCTAGGATTGAACTAATGTAGTAGTAGTAGTAGTTTGAGAGTACATCTTTGAAGGGTCATGCGATTCGCTAGAAGAGCTTAGATTACAGGTCCAAATTGTACACACCTTGAAATTATGTAGTACTTGCTTGAATTATTATTGCCAAGGAGAGAGGGCTGAAAAAGTTCTAGGTTAAAGTACTTTGTTGCCTATGCATTTAAGTGATTGAATTAATAACATCTAGGTCATTCTTACTACATGGTTGTATGTCTGTACACCATGGACATCCAATTGCAAAGTGTGTATTGGACTTTGCAAAGGGGAAGACTTCATGTAGAATGTTAAAGGCCTCAACGAAAATTCTGTGATGATGTGTATTGAAACTTAGTGGTTGTATTATCTATTATTGTGCGATGTATGGTTCACATGTGGAGCACTAAATATGCAACTGTTTCCACCTACATGTCTGTATAATCTATCGACAATTCTGAAAGTGGAGGGAAGATTGGTCCCGAACGGAGGCTTCTCATTAATTTAGAGGATGGAAGATGAATACATTTGCTAGTATGATAGCCTATCATAGGGAAGAAATTTTAACCACATTAGATGCAATTTACTTGTAATCAGCGAACTTCTTATTATAGGCATATCAATGTTTAGTCATTGTACTTTTATTCAGCTGAGCGTCCTTGCCTTCATTATTACCTTGGTTTTGCTCTTTCATAACCACTGTCATTATATTTCTGTCAGTGGATTTCGAATTGCTTGGTCTCAATAATTAATAGAATGAATGTTGTGGGATAAATTACAAGCACTAGTTTTGTATAAGTGTTACTGCTTGGTATTGTCAGATCCCTCTTCACACAGTGATTGAAATTCAAATGGGTATGGCTGGTGTGGAGGAGAAACGGTTCAAGCTGCTTGAGTAGTCAATCAGCGGTAAGGTAAAAGATGCTTCCATTTTTTAAATCTTGTAAGAGAGTGACTCATTTCCTTTTCAGTTGTAGCAGTAGGTTGCAGCATGATTGGCAATAAGTTGGCAAAATTTCTATCAGTCTGGAACAACGGGAAACATGCATCATACCCTATTTCAGGCCTATATCGATACAGTTGTCCTGATTCCTATATTTAAGATTTTCTACTGCTGAGGGAAACCCGTAAAAATAATGGGCCATTCTTAAGCGGATGCACTTCCCTTGGTAATACGAATAGCTGTAAAAATCTTGCCGCTAATTCCTCTGATCAATTCAAATCATGAATGAGATCTGAATTGTTCCATATCATTCTAAAGAATCAGCATTGATGTGTATCCTTCCAACTGCAATATTATCTTACGTGCCTATCATGTAAAATTGCTGGCACATTATTTTGATTCGTTTTCAGAGAAAAAGTAAGAATGTATTGATCGATGTATAGCTTTCTTACATGAGATTCTTATTTCATTATGTACCATACAATCTTAATAATTTTTTCTCACACAATGTATTGATCGATGTATAGCTTCCTTACATGAGATTCTTATTTCATTATGTACCATACAATCTTAATAGTTTTTTCACACCATGCAAATCTTACAAAAAGTAACTAATTTCTATCCCTGATCACGATTCCTCCAAATTGCCACATTATTTATTCAGACATGTCAAAACATATCTCTGTATATTCTTTTCCATAGAATAATATATTGAAAGTGTTACAGTACTTTGTCATGGTACAGTCGAGCACTTGATAAGTTCTTGTGTGAATCTCATCTCTAGCCCAGTTCTACCAACGCATCAAAGAAAGGTACAGAGGAAGGGAAAGAAGCTCTTTGCAAAATTGAAGCCTCCGAACCTACGTGTATGGATTCTCGTTTTTTTCCTTATTGTGATGTCACTTCGTAGGAGACAGCACATGCACAATACGTCTTCCTGAGCAGTAGAGGCCTGTGTGCACATTCAATAAAGAGAGCTTATGTCTTCTTGAGGGCAAGGGCAAGTAGGAGGGTGGTGCAAGAAAATATCAGCAGCAGGTGCTGAAGATATGAAGAGCAGATGGGATCGAGAGAATCGATGAGAAAGGATCAAGTCCTTGAAAAAGATAGGAGGGGTTCTTTCCGGGTTTTTTTATTTTTTGTTGGGAGGGAGTGGGGGGAGGGGAGTGTGATGATTTGTTCCAAGGGGCCTCTTGGACAAATGGACGGTGACGGAGTTAAAGGGGCATATCCCCTTGAGCTACCCAAGAGAAAGCAGGACTTAAAGTTACTTGGCTCGAAGGTTGGATGCAGAGCGGAAGCAGGACTTCACTCGTAAAGGTGAAGGGGCGGCTGCTGATGGCGGGCCGACCCGGTGTTGGGTTGTTTGGTTGCCGTTTGCACGATGGCAAAGTGGCATTCCATTGCCACACATGTTCAATGCCCCTTTCAGTGAGTGGGCAAGATGAGGACCGGCGGACTCAGTGCAGGCCTCCTCTGTCGTCAAGGTACCAGACCCACCAAGGGATTGACAGGGGGTGCTCCCATTATCAGGCATCTACCCATGTTCTAAGGGATAACCAACATTCTTATGAAAAGTGAGGAAGGGAAGGCTCAACACATGCATAGTGCATCGTCGCTTGGATGTTGGAAGGACTCCTATATGGTCTTCGATCCAAAGCAATGCACATTACCACTACCTTAATAGTTGCACACAATTTGTCACAACAAAACAAACCAATAGGACCTTATGGGCAGTTGGATAGAAAACAAGGGACGAGGGAAGAGAGCATGACATCTATCCCCTCTCACATAGACTTCTTGTCCTATAGAAGTTCACCTATGGGTCCTAAAATGATTTCCGTTTG
Organism: Ceratopteris richardii; assembly: GCA_020310875.1. NCBI lineage: Eukaryota > Viridiplantae > Streptophyta > Polypodiopsida > Polypodiales > Pteridaceae > Ceratopteris > Ceratopteris richardii. Next base: position 62,935,145 of record CM035419.1, read on the forward strand.
CAGTGAAATCAAAAGGGTGAAAATTGTGATGCTCTGAGACTCTGAATGGTATTCTTACCCTCGAATTTTGGGGCAATCTCTTTAGTACCATGGGTTGTCATGTGAATGCATATCGAAAGAAAACTTATGCAAGAGAGGTGCAAACCTAATAACACCGGTTCTGCGCAGAGCAAAGGGCCTACTTAGAATTTACAAGGGAGTGCATGCTCCAATTTGACTACATTGGGACATGCCAAGCTCCACGAGTGGGATCTTGTATAAAGAGAATCGCGTAGTTTGGGGCATGGCGCCTTGCCTCTAATTAGGCTAAGTATGCCACTTAAGTACCAAAGACTTCCGAGAAGATTCTATCATCAAAAGGATGGTCAATCCCTATAAGTCTATTCATGAGTGGTCATCCACATGCCCTTTGACGTGAAAATGGTTGAGTGGGCCGTTTTGTTCAAGGAAGGAGCCCAAGTTGAAACACTTTAAGGATCCATGTCGGTGTTGGGTAAAACTCGCTTTGTCTCGGGTAGATAAAGCGCTCAAGGGTCCAAGCATAGGTTACAAGCATCGACCAAGGTAAATCCCACCTATAAGGAAATCGGGGCCTTTCGACGCCCACCTCCTTACATTCCAAAAAATGACACTCACATGCCACACATCCTTGTGACTTACGATGCACGTGGCTTATGATGTTTAAAAGCAATTTATGGTGCATGTTTTTTAGGGACTTATGACGCAATGACTTACAATGCATATGGACGACTTGCTACATGAATCGAATTATACATGTGAGCCGGAGCGAGCCCTTAGACAAACCCCAGACACAAATGAAGCACATGTGAAAGCATGGATGAGATTGTGTTTGGTGACTATCTCATGGCACTACAACATGATGACTAACATACTTGCCGGCCTCTAAAAGAGCATGGATGAGATTGTGTTTGGTGACTTACTATCTCATGGCACTACAACATGATGACTAACATACTTGCTGGCCTCTATAAAACGCACCTATCGGCGGCCCATGTCATAGTCTTCAAGAGCAGTGTGGCCTTATAAGGTGCTCTATTCGACCTTTGGTGGCCATGAGAGGTGCTCTATTTGATCTTTGGTGGCCATGAGAGGTGCTCTATTCGATCTCTTTGTATCAACACTTGCTATGCACCACTTATAGTCTTTTTAATTCCATTTGCCTTACATAGACAATGACTCTAGCTTGTAGTATGAGTGGTCTGAAAGATAAGATGCATGTATACTACAACCATGTTGTTAGTATATGCTCAGTGTCTATCCCTCATGTATGTACTTTGTGTTGCACACTCATTATGGGGAGATGCCCATTGTGCATTTCCTTGTTGATGGGAATCCCAAGTTACATGCTAGATGAAGGTCAAATCAGACCATGGATTGTAAATGATGAAGATAGTGTAAGGAAAAGAAGTTGTGAGGGATCCCTATTGTGAGGTTCTAGGTAGCAGTGAGTAATCTCAAGAGTTGGGGGGTTCCTAGGGGGCCAAACCCCCTAGAAGGCATTCGGTGCTAGTGCTCCTAGCTTGAAGGTAAAGAGAATATTCTCTACAATATTCTTTGTGTAACTCAAAATTCATTCATATTTGTTAATTTAGTTGAATCGACCATGTTTAGCGGAGGGTCTCTAGCCATATCATATCGCCCATGTATAGCCGTTCTTAGAGGGCCACACCTCTCCAACATAAAATTTAAGAAATATATGAGCAATGGTTGTCCATGTCCAATCACCCATGCCTAGCCATTCTTAGAGGGTCACACGTCTCCATTGGCCTATATATAAATTACCTTTCACTAGCCTTGATATCAAATTGATCCAGCATACCTCTACCTTGTAATCGCCTTTCTAAAGTTGTCTAGATGACCATCTACGCTCTACTTTGAGAGCGCACGAGTTGGTAATGCAATCATCCTTTTTAATTGTTACTAGTATTTTTTGTTTCAAATTCTATTGCATATGTTCTCTTCTCCTCTATTGCTTCCGTGTTTTCTTACATAACTACTTTCTTACATGGTATTTGAACTCTCAGGTATTTATTAGTAGAGGATAATTTTTTTTAGCATGCAAGTACCTCTCTGTTATCACCATGGTGCATGAGTGACGATGTCATCTTCTAATGTTAATGCATCCCCTAATGTTATTGCTACTCCAATTTGCATTCATCCACTCACATTCACGGAAGGGAAGCTTGATGGAACAAATTACACACTCTAGAGGTGATCCAGAGCTGATTACGATGGAAGATCCATCAAATCCTCGAGTAACATCGAGTGTGCTCTAGATTTTCTTTGAAATTTGGAAGAGGAATGGAGATGCTTTATGTGCCACTGTTATGAGTGTAAGTGATTTTGTGCTTACTCTAGTCCAACTCACCACTAAAACACCTAAAACTTGGGGCACATTGGCTCACCAATTAATCTGGATCACACTGGATTGAGCAAGGATAGAGATGAGTTAACAAGGTTCCACCCTTGCCTAGGGATAACCAAAATATAAAAAATAATTATCATGTTTAGATTACTCTGTTGAGATATTAAGCACATGTGATGATCGAAGATGACATGTATCACATGTTCATTTCTCTTATATTTATAGTAGTTATGTTGATATATTGTTAGGGAACTTTCAATGAGCTTCACCAAATTTATCTATTGAGAGTGATGAAAGTTTTTTTTTCCAACTCACTCATTTGTAGACATTAGGGTTTTCTTCATGTAGTGTTCTTTATACATTGTATTGGTTTTATTGTCGTATCAATTCATTCTTGTACACCCTCTTTATGTAATAGCAAAAGTAGAAGAATATCATTCTTCCTTTCTCAAATGTGTGTGCTTCTTGGTGTGCTAAAGTGTTTGAGGGAGCTCTCTTCCTTATCTCCTTTTTCTTGATATGGTATTAGAGCCAGTGTGGCAATAGAGAGCTCGTGAAAAGGGCCAATAAGGAAGATCTTGGAGAAGGCCTCGAGAATACACGCATAAAAAATGATCTCAAAATTGCTATGAAATTTGGTGTGCATGTCGAAGGTGCTAGCTTTTGTTTTGGAGTCGTTTCGACATATGTTTCAAGCCTACAAGCTGGATCCCACATAAAAAATAAGTCATTTTGCAAAAATAAATTGTGCTTTGTTCGATGTCTTCCAAATATTTCAGATCGAACTATCAAGTCACAGTGTGAGAGTGTTCAAGTAGAGGTACTGCTTCTAGTGAATTCGTAGTATTATAAATTGTTGTAGAAATAGAAAATGCTGATGAAATGAGTCAAGTTATGAGCGATAAATTGCAAGAATAACTTTCATGCTTTAAGATTTACAATGATGAATTTTCTAGTGAGAAAAAGGTTATAAGAATTACATCGAAGGAGATAATGAAAACCTCTAATAGTTATCAAAGAGAAATAGGATTGCAGACCAATCAAGAGCATACAGAGAGTAGAACCAAGGAGTATGCAAGTTTATGTATTGGTTATCTATTAGCATACAAGATAGCATGATTGGGCACATATAGGATGCCGAAATTCCAAAAGAGGCTTGGAACAATTTGGTTACATTGTTTGAAACCAATAACAAAGGCACATAAATTGCAACTCAAGGATGACTTGCATACATTAGAGAAAGAGCATGTCGATAAGTGACTCCACCTTAGAAGTATATGTGAGGCACTTGCATCTATTGGTATCAAGCTTATGATGATAAGGTTGAAGTGTGCCTTTGTGTTCTATGAGCTGCATATTAGTAATTCAAAACTTGTCTTCAAACTAGGAAGAATATCCCAATTTTGTGTCCATGTTGATAAATGAAGAAAAGATTCTTGATGAAGACTCAAAAACTCCCAAGGGAAAGTTACTTTTGATCATGTATTCTACTCTCATCGGGAAAGAGGTCGAGGTAGAGGTTTGGGAAGTAGAAGAGGAAATGATAACTAGGACCAAGGTCAAGAATGCACTAATCGAGAAGGTAGATGATAGTTTCGAGGCGGGGGGGGGGGGCAAAGAGGTTGCTGATATTTCCAAAGAAAAGATTTAGGTAATGACAATGAAGGATGTTGGAATTGTGATAAACATGGTCACTTTGAAAATGATTCAAGGTTGAGGAATCAAATAGCAAAAACCAACTAAACAACTATGCATCCGTATATGTAGATGATTTGGAGAAGCTGTTCATGGTCCAACATCATATGATAAACATTATGTATAATTGTGGATGTTCCAAATTCATATGGTAATGTTTGGTATGTTGATTCAAGTGCTTGAAATCACATGTTGATCCATGAAGAATGGTTTAAACGTTTGCAAAAATTCCCAGTTCCTCATTTTTTGTCGCAATGTGTGATGATACATAACATACTATCAAGCATACAAGAAACATAGCACTATTCATGGAGCATGGGAGGTGAAACATCTTCATGTACTGCATTTTCCTAATATAACACATGACCTAGTTTTCGTTGGCTAAATGCTTGATGAGGGATTGCAAGTTAATTTTAATTCTAATGGTCATATGTAGAAAAGAACAAACAAAATGAAAGGCTCATTGCCAAAGGGAACAAAGTGGGTAGAATGCTTATCTTCAATGTCAAGACTTTAGAAATGAATGCAATCCTGTTTGCAAAAGGTGCATGTGTTATTGCTTATTTAGAGATATGGTACAAACGAATCGGACGTGAAAATTCGTAGAGGTTGAATTTGATGCAGTCAAAGGATCTTGGCAATTGATTACCAAAATTCAAGGTTGCAAAGATGCAAAAAGTATGCAAAGCATCATAGTTTGATAAATAACCAAGAGCATCATCTCCAAATTATAATCATGTTAGTGAGAATGTATTGGAGATAGTGTATACAAATCTTTGGGGTCCTATAAAGACCACATCCATGGGAGTTTGCAAGTTCTATGTAACATTCATTAATGACTATACAAAAAAAGTATGGATATAGTTCATGAAGAAGAAGAATGAGTCGTTTTCCTCACATCCAAAATCTCAAGGCTATGGTGGAAAAGAAGGCAGTAAAGTGCATTGAGACATTAAGATACAATGGAGGAGACAAATGCATAACAATGAACTCAATATTTTTTCGAAGAAACATATAGTTCAAAGGTATTTTTTTTGAAGGTACACAACATAACAAAATAAAATTGTTGAATAGAAAAATAAACATATTGTAGAAATAGCAAGAGCCTTGATGATTGAGAAAAATATACCTCATTGTTATTGAGTAGAAGTTTTTCACATTGCTATATAGATTATCAATAGAACTCCAACTGCTACTATACATCAAGTAATACTTGAAGAGAAGTTTAAAAGGTAAAAGCCCAAACTGATCATACATGAAAGTATTTGGTCGCATTGCATATGTACATGTTTTGGATGAGCTAAGGACGAAGCTTGCCCCAAAATCAAAGAAATATATCTTCACTGGGTACTCCTTGCCACAATCCAATCACACTCCAGGTGAAAGGAGAGATGAAAGAATGTAATGTGGACAAAGGAGAGATGAAAGAATGTAATGTGGAATCAAATGAAAAAGAAAATGCCAAAAAGATCTTTGCTAGTTAAAACTACAAGTTTTGAAGATATTGACGGAGAATCAAGCGATTCAGAAAAGATTCTTGATAAGGAACTTGGATTGCCCTATGTGAAGACTCCAAGAGTAAAAAATGCACATCTAGATGATACAACAAGAGGAAGTGATCCAAGACTAAGAAGATCTGGAAGGATGCAAAATTAAATGAAGCGATTAACATATGATAGCTATGGTTCATCATTGCTCTTATATGAATAAGGTTATACAAGATGCTAAACCTTCTTGTCTTGAAGATGCAATTGGAAATGTAGATTGGGATAAAGCTATGAATGAAGAGATGGCTACACTTTATGGAAATAAATGTGGAAGCTAGCTCCATTACTACAATGAGAGAAACACATGTACTATAAGTGGGTTTACAAGGTAAAGCATAATGTTGATGGTGGTATAAGCAACTATAAAGCATGGTTAGTAGCAAAAGGATATGACCACACATATGGCATTCATTATGAGAAAACTTTCAACCTTGTAGTTAAAATGATTGATGTTAAAGCATTTGTTTCATTGGGTACAACAAAAGGATAGATTTTGCATTAGTTGGATGTGCACAATGCTTTATTACAAGCATCATAATTGTAGATATTTATGTTGATGAATTGATTGTAGGTGGTGATAATAAAGAAAGCATTAAAGAGGTAAAGAAACTCCATATGCAGGAATTTGACTTGAAAGATCTTCGTGTATAGCATTACTTTTTGGGCATTGAAAATATATAGACAGAAACAAGTATATTGTTGTCCCAAAGGCAATATGCCTTGAAAATGTTGCAAAAGTATAGTATGTTGTAAGATAATTTCTATGCCATTAGATCATAATTTGAAGTTGGATGCTACTTGAGGTGAAGCACTGGAAAATGCTACGATGTACAAAAGAACTATGGGAAGTTAGATACATCTCATGATTATGAGGCTTGATCTAAGCTAAATTATGGTACTTGAGAGTGAGTCTATGCATGTTCACAGGAAGCCACTAGAAGTAGAAGAAGATAATTCTTCCTTGCCTCATTTTGTGTGTGCTCCTCTCTTGGTGTGTGAGAATGTGTGAAAGAGCTCTCTTTCTTATGTCCTTTCTCTTGACACACTTCTATTTGATATTTCTTGAGAGGCTTTGTACATAGAAAGTGCACAAAAAAAATATTTTTTTGGATGAACAATGCTAGTTTTGAATCTACAAAGAGATTAATCATGTACAAGCGTCATTCTTTGAACTTAGAAGAGGATGAATGGAGATGCTTTGTGTTCCATTCTTATGAGCATACGTGATTCTTTGCTTACTCTCGTCCAACACACCACTAAAGCACATGAAGCTTGGGGCATATTGGGTCAACAATCAAGTTAGATCACATAAATAATGAAGGTGACTTAGTCAGAGCCCTCAAATCTAATCATGATGGAGATGCTCTAATCATGATGGAGATGCGTTCAAGGAGATTCCACCCATGCCTAGGGGTAACACAACTCTAAAAATGACACCACTCTTAAATCACCCCTATTCGCTATTTCTTAAGCGACTATGTAGCTTTTTATGTATAAACAATTTTGGGTCCACACTCACAAAGAGAGTAATCACATACAAATGCCACATTTACATTCTCAAACATGCTCCCTACATATATGGTTAAGTCCCGAAACACATATTAGGAAGTGCACAAATTAGAGATTGTCATACTTATATCACACAAAGCAGGGGTGACTAGACAGATTGATCCCAAAGGGAGTACAATTAGGGGATGCTCGAAGGAAATATATTTTAGGAGATGAGCCCAAAGGCTAAATAATTGGTTTAATCATGGCCTATGGCCCATGGATCATGAATCGCCAATAAGGGGTATTGAACGGTTGCCCTTGCATGAAGAGGGGAGCAAACCAACTAGATACCCTTTCACGTGCTAAGTTAATGTCGAATTCATGTGTAAGGAATTGTTATACCTCTTGAATTCTTTCTTCATTATCACCACCTAGCTTTAAGTCATCAATATAAATTACCATAATGATGATGCCATCATCAACCTTCCTTGCATATAATGAGTGATCTGCATTATAGAAAATCCAATGGAGGTCAAATAATCAGCCATCCTTGCATGCCAAGCAGAAGGGGCTTGTTTTAGCGCATAAAAAGCCTTCTTCAACTTGTGAATCATATCCTTGCACTTGATCTATGTATACTTCTTCCTGTAACTCATCATGTAAGAAAGCATTCTTCATATCCACTTGATGTGAAATCCATCCTTTTGTTGTATCCAACACACAAGTGATCTAACAATAGTGATTCTAGATATAGGGTTGAATGTTTCTTCATAATCAATTCCATATATCTATGCACATCCATTTGCCACTAATCGTGCTTTATACTTGCTTATGCTAGCACCAACATTATGTTTTACCTTGTAAACCCACTTATAACCTATGGATTTCTTTCCTTGTGGAAATGGAACCAACTTCCATGTTTCATTTTCCTAAAGATCATCCATCTACTTATCCATAGCTTTCTCCTTCATCAAACATCACATCTTTTCTTATCTTCATCTGGAACGTGATTGCATTCTAGGACTTATAACCATTTTGCTCAAAGAAATAACCAATGAAGATACATTTTTCTACTTTTGGATCGAGCTTCGATCTCAACTCATCAAGAACATGTACATATGACCAAATACTTTCATGTGTGATAATTTATCTTTTTACCTAATTATACTTCTCTTCAGGTGTAAACTGATGTACAATAATAGTTGAGTTAAATTCATGATGTATACAATAGTATGCATAATACTATTTCTTTAGCCATCAAGGCTCTTGTTATTTTTGTAATATTTCTATTTTTTCATTCATTAGTGTTGTTGTATTGTGATGTGTACCCTCATAAAAATCATCTTTAAAATCCATGAACCATAAGAAAATTACCAAATTCATTTGATATATATTAAGTTCCTCCATCAAATCTTACTATCTGATAGTACTTTCTTATCCACTTTTTCACCATAAAGTTGAAATTCGGAAGTGAGTAAACACCTTACTCTTCTCCTACACGAATTTGTCTATATGATCATTAATGAATATGACATAAAACTTGCAATCTCCCATGAATGTGGTCTTTGCAAGACCCCAAATATGTTGCATGCTCTATGTCTAGCACAATCTCACTACTATGCTTATCATGAAAAATGGTGCTCTTGATTGTTTACCAAATTGATATGCTTCTCATACCTTCTACATCTCTACAATCTTGAATTTTGGGAATTTTTTCACAAGTTCCTTTAATTCTATCAACTTCAGTCTCTACAAGTTTGCATGTATACTTCGTTTGTGAAATATCTCTATGTCAATAAGAACAACTCCACCTTTTGCAAACATGAATGCATTCATTTGATATATTTTCACATTTAAGGTAAACATATTATCCACATTGTTCCCTTTGGAAATCAACCTTCCATTTTTTCTTGTACTCTTCTAAATATAAGCCATCATAATTTAAATGTGACTTATAATCCCCGGTCAACCATTTTCCCAAGAGAAAATCGGTTCTTTGTTACGTTAGGACCCTATAGTACATCAACACGATGTTTTACTTTCTCATCCTCCATGAATAGTGCTATGTTTCATGTATGCTTAATAGGTGTGATATATCATCTATCATTTCAACAAATTCAAGATTTGATAATTTTTGTATGTATGACTGTCATATAATTTAAAGCACCCTAAATTGACATGTTGAACCTTACCATTTGATCCTCAAACATTAAGAGCCATTGTGATTATTATATGATCCGTGAACATAAACAATTTCTCTAAATCATTTGCACTCGGGTCATATAGTTATACTATTGCTTTGTATTGTTTTGATTCTTCAAGTTGCAATTAGTTTCCAAGTGACCAGGTTTGCCACAATTGCAGCATGCCTTACTATCATTAGCTCAATCATTTCTTTGGAATTTTTTGGGATCTCTTTCTCTTCCCCTACCTTGAAATTATCATATACCTCTTACTTTAGTTTTTTGTTAACCTTAAGCATCCTCATCCACTTTCAAATCCTCCATCTAATCCTCTTCCTCTACCAGAGTAGAATACTTGAACTAGCTTTTCGTCGGGAGTTTGAGTCTTAACCAAGATTCTTTTCTTCAACTATCAACATGATAATAGACCATTAAATCTTGGAATATACTCCCTAGTTTGAATAGAAGTTATGAACTACTTATAAGTATCTCCTAGACCATGAAGACACTTCAACCTTATTGTCATTATTTACATTGATGTCAAGAGATAGTAGTGACTCACATATACTATTTTTTAAGGTGTAGCCACTTACCAACCTGTTCTTTTTATCCAATGTATGCATTTCAGGCTTGATTTGTAATTTTTGTGCCTTTATATTGGTCTTTTACAATGTGAATAAATTTTCCCTAGCCTCTTTTGGAGTTTTGGCATCATAGATGTGCCTAATCATGCTATTGTGTATGTTAATAGACAACCAATACATTATATTTTGTGCTCCTTGATTCCACTCTTCATATGCTTTTAACTTCCTTGCAGTCCTATTCCTCTTTGGTAACTATGGGGGGGTTTTCATTATCTCCTTTCATTATAAGAATAAATGGGCCATAGCCACGCTCTTGATTGTAAAAAAAAGTGGGGAGAGTCCCTTCTATGATGATCCTGTCAGACAACATCGCATATATATATATATATATATGTATATATATATATATATATATATATGTGTGTGTGTGTGTGTGTGTATGTGTGTGTGTGTGTATGTGTGTGTGTGTGTGGATATGTGTATGTGTGTGTATGTATGTATGTATGTATGTGTAAATATATATATATATATATATATATATATATATATATATATATATATATATATATATATATATATATATATATATATATATATATATATATATATATATATATATATATATATATATATATATGTATGTATGTATGTGTGTGTGTGTGTGTAAGTGTATATACATATGTATGTGTATGCATGTATGTTTGTATGTGTGGATATGGATGTATGTGTATGTGTGGGTATGTATATATGTGTAAGTGTATGAATATGTGTATGTGTATGCATGTATGTGTGTGTGTATGTATGTGTAAGTATTTGTATGTATATTAAAGTGTATGTATGTACATATGTGTAAGTGTATGTATATGTGTATGTGTATGCATGCACATGTATGTATGTATGTATAAGTGTAAGTATGTATGTGTAAGTATGTATGTATAAGTGTAAGTATGTATGTGTAAGTGTATGTATGTGTATATGTGTATGCATGTTTATAAATTTAAAGTTTTATTATATTTTGATCTTTTTTTTTGTTTGAGATTAAAATAACAAGAGATATTGTATGATAGAACAAAATAAGAGAAGACCTAACATACCACTTGAGACGTGGTAGTTTTTTTGCAGCCAACTACGTCTGCAAGAATCAGTTCCTCAATAAAAGGTATACAAATTAATGGTTTATATTACTATGACTTATAATTCTTATATATTTTATAAATATTTTATATTTAATCTATGTATTTTTGTTTCATTAAATAAACACAAACTGTTGCAAAGAAGAGAGTTGACTCAGGTCATACGTCACATTTAGGCCCAATGGGCCATCATTGTTTTGTAGCTATATTTGTAAGTATATATATTATTGAAATTATATTTTTTATTTTTGTTAAAATACTAATCATTAATCTTTTTTATTTGTTTAAATGTAGCAAAAGGATTATGGTCTATATCCTACGAAAACGCAAATTGATTTTGCTACACATTGTGGATATCGACATCTGAGTGAGTACATGCAGGATCATCAAAACGCTTTTGTAAGTATTACTAAATTTCATATAGTTATTTTATTTTTATTGATGTTTTATATGGTTTATTTATTTATGTTTGTTATATGTAATACAAGAGTATTATGGAGGGCCAAATATAGATGAGGTGGAGAGGCAGACACAGGCGGAATGATTTGGTTTATCACATAGTGCTCACACCTCTACCCATGATGCCACTAGAAATACTTTAGATCATGCAGATGATCGTGATGATGAGGATGATCATGATGATGATCACGATGATTAGGAGTCACATGATGATGTGAATGACAATGATGAGGATGAATGATATATTACATTCGATATATATTTTACATTGATATACATATTTTTTTTATATCTTATATTTTCTCATTAAAGTTATGTTTTGAATTTTTTCTATGGTACTAATTAATGAAAATTCTTGTTTTAATGATTTTTATTACTGTTTACATGTAAATTATTACTTTAATTATATATTTCATTCATATTATATATGTGTTTATGTGTGTGTATATATATATATATATATATATATATATATATGCATGTATATGTGTGTTTATATGTGTGTATAAAATGTATATATGTATGTGCATGTATGTGTAAGTATAATTGTGTATATATGTGCGTATGTACATATGTATGTGCATGTGTATATCTGTGTTTCAGTCTATGTGTGTGTGTACGTCTATGTATGTATGTATATATGTGTATGTGTGCATATGTATGTTGTGAGTGTATATGTATGTAGGTATATATAGGTATAAGCATGTGTTAATGTGTGTATGAGTATGTGTGCATGTGTATATATAATTGTATGTGCATATATGTGAGTACGTATGTGCATGTTTATGTATATATATATATATATATATATATATATATATATATATATATATATATATATATATATATATGCATATGTATATGTGTTAATGTATGTATGAGTTTGTATATATGCAATCATGCATGTTCTTTTATGTATTAGCCATATTTTATGCTTGGTGAACTTTTTGAATAACCTATAATAGAGAGAGAGAGAGAGAAGATAGAGAGATCAAAAGAGATTAACAAAAATGAAAAAGAGAGAGAGATAAAAATTAAAAGAGAAAGAGGTAGAAAGAAGGAGAGAGAGAGAGATAAAGAGAGAGAGAGAGACAAGAGAGGGACTAGAAAAGAGGGAGATCCAAAAAGAGCTCGTAACCGCAGTGTAGATCTAAACATTGGAGATCTCTTCAATCACATGCACGTAAATGATGATTGTAGAGCGGTTTAACATCTTTTACTTTCTGTAAACATCACATAAGCGATGAAAAATCATCATCTTCTCGATAATTGGTTGTTTCATATATGCAACGTATACACATCTTATAAGCGACATTAATACTATCACATAAGTGACATATACACATCATATAAGCGACATTAAATAGCATCGCATAAGCGACATTGTGGATATATCGTATAAGCGATGCTTACGACCAAATCGTATAAGCGACGTGTAATGAGTGATGCTTATGTTTACATCGCTCTTAGCATCGATACAAACATTGGAAATAACGTCGAGATTAATCTCATTTAGATGACAGTACGTGCTCGATGCCCGCTCCAACGAAATGCTCAATCATGAAGCGACAAAAATGTGTCGCGTTAACAATCGCTATGCCCCCTTTATTCTTGTAGTGTTTCATTTACTTCCAACAAACGTTCCTCGTAAATGAGTTTGTCATTTTGAATCTCCAAGCATGTCCAACTTATTGCTTGTAAGTTGGGTCATCCCATTAAAATTTTCCATTTTTGAAGCAATTTACAATGCTGTGAAAACAAAGTAGTAGTACCTCTGCCTGAACATTTTCATACTATGTAACTAGACATTTTGTACTAAAAAAAAACATAGTTTTCATAAACCAACACTAAACATAATTACATCAAATTCTAGATATGAACTATTTTGAAGATATGGAACAAAACACAATTTATAGTTTTGCAAACAAATTTTCTTTTGTGTGGTTCCTTGCGTGCTCTAAATAGAGGTTGAAATGGATCCGAGGTAGAATATTCATGGAGTGTTCTCTATTGACCTTCTTCACAAGATCTCTAGAGCAACACTAGTTATGATATCATATCAAGAAAAAAGAGATAAGTAACTGAGCTCTCACACACACTCACACATGAAGAGAATAGTGCACATAAGATTGAAGCAAGGAAGAAGAACCTTCTTCTTCTTGTTCTTCTTCTTCTTGTTCTTCTTCTTCTTGTTCTTCTTCTTCTTCTTCTTCTTCTTCTTCTTCTTCTTCTTCTTCTTCTTCCTCCTCCTCCTCCTCCTCTTCTTCTTCTTCTTCTTCTTCTTCTTCTTCTTCTTCTTCTTCTTCTTCTTCTTCTTCTTCTTCTTCTTCTTCTTCTTTTTCTTCTTCTTCTTCTTCTTCTTCTTCTTCTTCTTCTTCTTGTATTGCATAGAGAGAATGTACAAGAATGACCTAATACAATAGTATGACCACTTTTTTTTTAATATAAAGGAAGTTCGGCATTAGCTTACTCTCCCGGACTTGAATTAAATAAAGAAAAGTACAAGAGAAGGGGACTAGTGCCCACGGGACCCCCCAAATCCCACAAAGCAGGGGAAGCTTTTACAGAGCCTAGATGACATTACAAAGAAGGTTAATCACCCTCTCATCACCCTCATGTGGGGCCCACTTGGGTTTAAGCCTGTTATTGATCAAAAGGAGTACTTGATGATGCCTGAAGGGGGGGGATTTCTTACAGTTGGCAATCCTCTTGCCAAGGAGGAACAACGATTTCTCAATAGACCACTCTTTGGGGGAGTCACCGAAGTTGACAGCACATCTTTCCCGCCAGAGTTTCCATAGGACCTCCCCTCTGATGGCGTTCCAGAGAGTCGCAGAGCAGCCTATCGCTTCTCCCAGCAGGACCTGCTGCCAACTCAGATGTTTTTGAAGTTTAATTCTCTTTCCAACCATCTGCGAGAGTCTGTTGGAGTTGGGGCAGGTAAAGAAGATGTGTGGAACATCTTCGATAGAACGGTAGCAGCGTTTGCACCAGGGAGGGATCCCACAAATTTTGCTAGCCTTAAGGTTGGTCCAGATACCATGATGAAGAATTTGCCATAAGAGGACAGACTTTTTGATTTCTATGAGGGGGTGCCAGATAGCCATGAACTTCATGTCCCACCGAAGCCGCGTCCATGACAGGCACCACTTCTTGTTGAGGTTAACCTGATAGTCGATCGTTTCTTTGATGTTCGGGATTTTTGATAGGCTATTCCCATTGTTCCATTTGAGGCCAAGCGAGCTCGACATGTCGTGTCCCATGAGAAGGCGAACTTTGTGTCGGTCCCAGGCGAGACATCTGCTTTGCAAAGTGTTCCATTCTTCATGCGAAATGTTGATGCAAGGGTCAATATCCTCGAAGTTGATCCAGCGGTTGGTGTCTTGTTTCCAGAGATGTTTCCATTTTTTGAAGCCTTTGTTCCATAACTTCTTGGCATTTTGAATGTTCCAAGATTCCACACTCCGGATGCCATGGATCGGAAACTAGATAGAGTCGTTTTGTCTGATACCGGCAGCCCACTTCCAGTCTTCACTTATTCTTGTGAAGCTTTTGACTTTATTCCAACTCTTCCATAGGGAGCACACGAGATTAGAGCTTTCAGGAAGACAGGGATCGGGGAAAACAACAAGGTCAAGATGTCAAGATTCTTCCAATTTGGGAAACCCATGACCACTTCAATATATAAAGAGAAATACATAAATAAAATCATAATGTCTATGAACCAATTGCTGATATATTTAGGTAATGATGTGTGTGAACACACTAGGATCGCCGAGGCACATATATGCCTATAACCCTAAGGGATCAATTATCTTTGTACATTCTCTTGGCAATACATTAAGTATTGTGTGTTGTGCTCCAAGCTTCTTCTTCTTCCTTGTGTTGTTCACATGCTTCCACAGACCTTAAACCCCAACAATTGGTATCAAAGTAGGTCGTCGCTTCATCGAGGGCATCCTTTACAATTCTCTAATCAAAATCTCAAAATCGCACGAAAATTGGTAAGCATACTCAAGGTGATTAAGAGTTCAAAACAACTTCACTATGTGGTGTCAAAATCGCAATCTCAGCTTGTTTTGACCTCCAAATGCACTATCACAGTGCTTATGTAAGGAATTTTATCTTTTTTGCCAAAGATATATATAAGTTTCGATTCACAAGTATAAGCGTCTTGAAGTATGCTACATGTTTAGCAAAAATTGACAAGGTAGTTCTGTTCAACTTTTTGAGATACAGTCATTTTTCTACATTAGGGAATTTTAGTGAGTGGCCATGGCTGAAAGCAATGATGAATTTCATATGTTGTTTGTTGAGGATATGTTGGAGGATACCAATTACCCATTGTGGGCTTATATGATGCATCATGTATTGGTTGCAAAAAAGTATATGGAATATTGTGCATGGTGTTGAGAAACATCCTATTACACCTACAAATATAGTTACTTAAGCTGATATAGATGGTGTTGAAGATGATGATATTCTTCACGTTGTTGTTCGTGTTGTGGTTCCTGCTACACTGTAGAGCAAATTCGTTGGGATGAGAGAGATGCTCAAGCACATGCATTGATAGCCATTTCTATCAAATTTGCCATTATTCCTCACATTTGCTCTTGCAGAACAACAAAGGATACTTAGGATACACTTACTACTTTATACCAAGCAAGAAATGAGGCTCATGTTGCTTACCTCTGAAAACAGTTGGAGAGGAGCACATGAATGAAGGGAATTCCATGGATAGTTTTCTGACAAAGACCAAAGATTTGAAGGAGCAATTGATTTCTATTGATGAAGTCTTGCTTGATAGTTTACTTGTGCAGACTTCTCTTAATGAACTTCCAAATTCATATTAGATTTTTGCTTCTACTCTATGATTGATGATGAAAGGCAATCCAAATGCCTTATCATTTGAAGAGTTAGTGTCTGTTCTATTGTAGGAAGACGAGTTTAGGCAGAACATGTCCATTTATGCATGTTGTAGGTCAAGCTTTCTTGGCTAGTCAAAAGGGAAAAGGTAAATGGAGCTCTTCTATTAGTACACAGAAATCTACTAATTCTACACAATCAAAGAAGAATGACAGAGATGAGAAGAAAATAGAAAAGCACAAAATGTTTTGCAAAAACTGTAAAGCAAATGATCATGTGATAAAGAGTTCTCACAAACTAGCTGCAAAAGAGGCAAAGAAGAAAGAGATTGGAATGGTTGTTGTAGAGGCCTCTACGCCAAAAACTAGTTTGCTAATCTTGTGCAGAATGAAGAATGAGCATTTACCAATATTTGTAGCTATGACCCATCTTCTCATGAACAATGTATGTATATAGACTCAGATGTTTGGTGCTTTGATAGTGGGGCAATCAAATATATTACCTTGCAGTGTAGTTTCTTCACTTCACTTGAGCCTGCCCCTATAGGGAATACTATCACAAGCACCAAAACTCCTCTTACCCTCACATAAGAGTTGGTAAGATCATTTTGACTACTGCTGATGGTAGTTATTTTAGATTGTCGGATGCCTTATTTGTGCCAAGGATCAAGAAGAATATGTTATCAGTTTCAGCTTTAGCCGAGATTAGCTTGGTTGTGAAATTTGTTGATGATAGATATACAATTCATGATCTGTCAAATGGCAATGTCATTATTGCTTCTGGCATTTTTATCTCATGGGCTATATAAGCTCATAGACTATGGAAAATCTATGAATAATTCAGCATGTGCAGTACATGATTCTCAGGCTATGTCAACTGCAAAGCTTTGGCATGCATGCTTTGGTCATCCCAATTTTCCTAGTTTGTTATGCCTCCAGAAATCTAGAAAGCCAAACTTGAGGCACCTGATAAACATGTGTGTGAAGGCTGTATTTTGTGCAAAATGCAACGTTCTTTCTTCCCAAAAGATGGTTCGGTTTGAGCTACTCAGAAATTGCAACTTGTACATAGTGATGTCTATGGTCATATGCAGACACGTTCCTTTGAGAACTATCTTTACTTCGTGACTTTCATTGATGATTTTTCTAGGCATGCATGGGTATATCCATTAAACGCAAAGTCCAAAATATTTATGTGCTTCAAACAGTTTCTGGTTTTGGCTGAAAATTTGTGAGCATGTAAAATGGGCACCCTCCATTCTGATCAAGGGGTGAATATATATCTTCTAATTTTAATGCATTTTTGGCTAAACGTGGGATAAAACATTAGTGTGCAGTGCCATATACACCTCAACAGAATGGAGTTGGTGAATGAAAGAACATGTCACTCATGGTGATGGAATGTGTATGGTCAAGAGCGAGGCTTTACCATATAGTTTCTGGCTTGAGGTTGTTATGTGTGCAGCATATCTACTCAACAAATATGCCACTAAAGCATTTCAGTCTATCACTCCATATGAGGCTTGGAATGGTCACAAACCATCTATTGCTCACATATGTCTTTTTGGTTGCTTCTCATATGCATTAGTGCTTGAATAACAATGTAGGAAATTGGATGATAAATGAGTGAGATGTATTTTTGATGGGCACAGTTCTAAAAGCAAAGGCTATCATTTGTATCATCCACAGACAACGCATTTTGGTTAGCTATGATGTTGTTTTTGTGGAAGATGTTATTCATCCATTACTTTCATGTACTAAGGAGACAACAGTTAGCTCTAAAGACATGTATGACACTTTTCTACCTCTTTTCATAGGTGGACAATCTAGTGCTGGTCCAAATGAGGCAACTTCTCAACCTTAACATGTTTCATGTGATGATGCAGATCATTCCATTTCTGATGCAGATTTACATGATGCACTTGTTGATGAGAGAACTGATATATAGGAGACAAAAACTATGCCTAAATATCTGGTGCAAACTTTGCGAGATAGCAAATTAGATGCACCTTTATCATATCATACTCATTCAAGCTCTCATAGTGTTTCTTTTGCATCATATTACTATGCTATGGTTGCCTTTAGTCTCTCTCATGAGAATGAGCCTATTTCATTTGATGAAGCACAAAATTCAAAAAGATTGGATGGCTACTATGCAATCAGAATATGATGATATTATGACAAATGGTACTTGATCTTTATGTGACTTGCCTCCTGGCAAGAAGGCCATTGGTACGAACTGGGTATTCAAGCTGAAGTGTAAGCCTGATGGAATAGTTGATAGGTATAAGGCTAGGCTTGTTGAAAAGGGTTATGCTTAGGAAAGAGGCATTGATTTTGATGAGGTTTTTGCACCTACATGTCGAATGACTACTGTTCATAGCACCTTTGCACTTGTAGCTCATCATGGTTGGAATGTACATTAGTTGGATATTAAAACTGCATTTTTGAATGGTGACTTGCATGAAGGAGTGTATGTTTACCATCCCATGGCTTTTTCCACCAAGGGCATGAAAACCAAGTGTGCAGGCTGAAAAAGGAACTATATGGTTTGAAGCAAGCACTAGCTGCTTGTTATGAAAAGATACATGCCTACTTGATTGCACATGGTTTTGAGAACATTCCAACTAAGAACACCTTATATGTTAAATGTGAAAATGATGTGCTTTTGATAGCTATTTTCTATGTTCGTGACATGTTGCTCACTAGTCCTCATGAGAATCATATTGCTGATTTGCATGCCTCATTTGAGATATCTCATTTGAGGCATTTGCATCATTAATTCGGCATTCAATTTATGCAAGTTGATGGTGAAATAGCTTTGTGTCGATCAAAATATATTGACACATTATTGTAGCATTTGGCCTTGAAGACTGTAAACCTATTGCTACTGCTGTGGAGGCAGGTTTACAATTGAGTCTTCATGATGCAGGAGATGCATTTGATGTTATTCTCTGTAAGCAGGCTATTGAATGTTTGATTTACTTATGCATTACTCAGTCAGATATTCAGTTTGCTATCTCATAGATGAGCAAGCTTATGTATTGCCCAAGTGTCAAGCATTGGGAGGCGGTTAATTGCATCTTTTGCTACTTGAGTGATACCCGACTACTTGGATTTTTTTATCCCAAGGGGGAACACTATCGCCACTTTTACATGCTTTTTCTAACTCTAGCTGGGCTGGCTGCTATGACACTCATGTATCCACCAGTGGTTTTTGCTTCATGCTTGGTAGCTCATGCATATCTTGGTTGAGCAAGAAGCAACCTACCGTGGCCACTTCTAGCAAAAATAGAACTATTTGAAGCCAAAAGTCAATTCCATACCATGAGCAAGGAGCTCTCGACCAAGAATATAAATATTCAGCAGGAACTCACACAGAAAATAGATAAATTGGCAACAAAAACTAAAGAATGCAATCATATTCAGGAGGAGAACTTGTTGCTCAAAGAAAAATTAAAAGAGGTAAGTATATCTATGTCAGAACTTCAAATGGAAGTAAACACATTGAAAAAGCAATAGGAAATGTATGAAGTAGAAAAAGTATGAATAACAAACCGAAGCAAGATATTAGAAAATAAAATCAAAGTATATATGGATAAAGCAGACAATCTGAATACCAGGAACAAAGAACTAATGAACTCCATTCTACTAAATCAACCCTTTGATAGCACTAGCACAGAAAAAGACAGAATATAGGAACTACAGGCAAAGTTGTTAGAAATGGAGGATCAATTAAAATAAGAGCAAAGGAAACAGGACGAGTTAGAAGCAAAATATACAACGAACAACAAAACATTGGAACTCAAGTGGCAACAGGAAGTGCAAAAATACATAGAACAATGCACTCAAGATGCTAATCAAGTGTGAATCATTTGCAAAGCTAAGGCAATAGTTGAAGACGAGATCAAGGCTAGTAGAGTACAACATGAAGAGAAAGATCAAATCATAGCGGAGCTCAGAGCATAGTTAGAACAGGCAAAGAACTTGGGGACACCAGTAGTGCAAAGCATCCAAGGTGGCTTCTGAAGAGATTGAGGTATGCCCTCTTTCTCCCCCAACCATTCATTCACCAATAAGAGAGCTGGCTATAGACGAATATGATGACCTCCCAATGCCATATACTGCAAAACTAAGTCAGAAAGAAAGGACACTACTGGTGTCTCGTCTCACACAAAATTTTGAAAATGAGGTAGTGAAAGTCATGAAAGAGGCTCATATTAAAAGAAAAGATTTAGATGAGATAATGAAACCCTTCAACATTTCTTATGGAATCATGAAAGACCAGACCTAAAGATACATCAAGAAGAGCAGGGGGAAGGATCCGGACGTGCAGCTGAACTTCAAGGCAAAAGCTTTTAATTATACTCAATAGGAGTTCGAAGTTGTTGATCCCATTTGGAGAAGAAAGTTTTTGGAGAAAATGCTACCTAGTCTTTATGTGACTTGCTTCCCAACACATAAACACTTAGAGTAGGCAAAAAAACTTGCAAACAGAGAATCTTTGTTATGGCCGACATCTAGAGATTGTGGTTGATGAAATTTGCTTTAGTGTTGCTAGCATGCAGTCAGCTGAGTCTATGTACCATGTGATATGAGCCAGTGGTTATCTGTCGACTATTGTAGAGTGTAAATTTTACTAGCTATGTAAGTGAGTATATCACAAGATTTCATTAGTAATGAAAACGTAAAGATTTTGTTGTAATCGGGAACGTATTCACATAGGCATCGTTAATTATTTCAAGGTTAAAAATACATGCAAGTAGAAAACCATAAGTTATCACTAAAAGAGGACTTATTGTTGATCGCCAGATGAAAACCAAATGACAAAGATGTAAGTTGACTCCAATGAAGAGGATGAGACAAGGTGAGACAAAATGCTCAAAGATACATCTATGAGCTTTTTTTTTTAGTATAATAGGAATTGAAAACACACTCACACACCCATCATATGGTACAGAGCACTTAGAATACGCTCATTAAGAGCTGAGGCATCCAGCCCCAAGCGGGACTTGAACCCTGGCCATCTGCCTAAGAGTACAAGGCACAACTGCTAAGCCATGCCAGTTGGATATCTATGAGCTTATTGTTTTCAATGCACTATGTGAAAATGCTGTGAAAATGCAACAATGAGAAATTTTAGTATGAAAAGTAGCTAGAATTTGGTGTTTCAAATTGAAAGCCTAGACACATGGAGGTTTACATGAACTGGCATAAACAAAATTGTCAAGTGAAGAACTACAAATTTCTCTAAAGAGAATAAATTAGCTTTAGATATTATTGTAGTCCTAGATAAGTTGGCATGGGAACAATGTAAATCACCCAAAAAGTTCTTCTTAAGGGTTTTTCAGGAGACTTGACTATGGTACATGATAGAAGACTTTGAAGAGATATCACGACTCAAATATCTTGAAGAAACAACATGAGTCTACAATCATGCTGAAATTCGATAAAGGACCAAAGAAAATCTGAGCTATTAATAAGTGCACTGAAGGTTCAACTCAAAAAGCATGCCCTAAAAGCAACCCAATTTGGCAGTCTGTCGCTAAGATTTTGAGCTTAACAAGACAAATCAGTTGGAAATAAGCTCTACTTGGAGAAACAATTGGCTGCTCTTCAACTTTGTGGAACGCCATTAGAGGGGAAGCACTATGGAAGATATGGAAAGAAAGATGTGCGATAAACTTTGATGGCCATCAGAAAGAGTGGTCGATTGAAAACGCTCTATACCTGTTTGTTAGGTAGAAGAATATGTAATTGTAAAAATCACTATTCATTATGTTTTGACTAACACACAGGCCATCAAGCTTGTCCATAAAGCCATTCATGTTGTACGTATATGTACCTACATTCACTAGTAGTTAGTGAACGTATTAGCAAGAAGCATTGGAACTCTTTACCCATGTGGGCCCCGCTTGAGGGTGATGAGTGGGCAATTAACCTTTTCCTTGTAAAGCCAGCTACACTCTGTAAAAGCTTCCCCCCCTCTGTGGGATTTGGGGGATCCCGTGGGCACTAGTCCCCTTCTTTTGTATTTTTCCTTTATTTAATTCAAGTCCGGGAGAGTAACCTAAGGTCGAACTTCCTTTATTAAAAAAAAAAAAAGAAGCATTGGAACTCTTGTCCTCTACTAAACCCTGAACCAACAGACCCATTCACTGAATTGTTGAGTACATATGCAATTGTAAGTTCCTCCCCATTCTCAGCCTTGATTAATATGAAAATGCAAGCCCAAAGCTCGTGAAGATTGCAATGTGTAACATAGAAAAACATAAAGCACCTGATAGAAAATTTCAAAGCCTCAAGAAGATTGTCTAGTGCCCTAAACTATGGTTATATGAAGTTGGTTGTATGAAGTATGAATTGCTTAGTGTGAAAATCATTCACAACTTTTGTGCGTCTAAAATATAGTTCTAAAACTCAGAATAGCATCAATTTTAGCTACAAAAATAGGGGCAATATGAAAACTATGTGGAACTTTCATGCATATTTTGGAGTGAGGCATATGAAACGGTGTGCATACTACTATGGAAAGAACATTTATATTTTAGTAGGAATCCTGAACTAACAAGTGATTGGGCTATTTTTATGCTCCTAAGCCTAGCCAAATATAGCAAATATATTTTCAAATTGTTTTAAGTTCTCTTTGGACTAATACTTGCCCCTAAATATTTCA
The DNA here is from genome assembly GCA_020310875.1 of Ceratopteris richardii. Classification (NCBI taxonomy): domain Eukaryota; kingdom Viridiplantae; phylum Streptophyta; class Polypodiopsida; order Polypodiales; family Pteridaceae; genus Ceratopteris; species Ceratopteris richardii. The sequence continues at coordinate 62,958,164 of CM035419.1, forward strand.
CTATATCGTACTCCTTAGACTCTCATAATGCCTCCTTTGCATGAGATTTTTATGCAATGGTATCTCTAGTCTTTGTGATGAGAACAATCATGTTTCATTTGATGAAGCACAAAATTCAAAAAATTGCATGGTTGCTATGCAATCAAAGTATGATGCTATTATCAAGAATGGCACTTGGTGTTTATTTTATTTGCCTCCAAGCATGCTCATGCAAAGCCCATTGAGATGCACACACTTAGCTTATTGAGATGCACTATCATTATGTCAGGTAGAGACTCTCTGCTCTAGAGTTAAGTTTGGCTTATGTGCCCACAAAAAATAATGTTGTAAACCTTTTTCACAAGGCTCTACCTAGGGAGAAGTTTGAAGCTTTTGCAAAGCTTTGGGTTACTGCCTTTTGTGGATTGATTTCTTTCCATGTAGTTTGGCACTTCCTTATACATGAGTGTCGGGTCCTTATTTGTCACATCACTCCCACGATGGATCTGTTGATATGTTTCGGTAGGTTTTCTTTCCTTGGGCTTGTATTTATACCTATAACCGTAATGGATCACTTTTTTTTTGAGGTACTTTCCTTGTGTTAATTTTGTGCTTTGACAGGCCTTGATCTCAAACAAAAAGCAAGAAATTACAATTATTCCATACATAATTTGGTGGGATTTATTATTTTGATAACCAACAACACAATCTAGTGTTTTGAAGTTGATGAAAGACCTTTTTACAAAAATTCGATTAAATCATCTAGATATTGAGTTAGCCATAAGAGTCTTCCATGCCTATTTTTGCATGAGCCACTTCTTATGATACACATGGCTAGTCAAAAATATTGTTTATTCATTCTCTCATGCCATAAGAAGATACGAAAATTCAATTGACATGGTTCACATCATATGCAAACAATTTCGGAAGGATAAGGAATCATTAAAGGAAGGTCTGTTTATTGGATGGAAATTAGAATTTATCATGATTATTTATGAGTATTTAGAGCACAATGACAATCTCTGACAAAAAATGTGACATAATATCATCCTCGAAAGCCTTATAATATGCTCACTTTCGTCCAAAAGCACCAACATCAAAGAAGAAATGGGAATCAATACAATCAAGTGGCACATAAGAGTCTAAAGGATCACCAAAATTAAATCCATGACACAAAAAGACTAAAAATAAGAGAAAGAAGTATTAGAGTCATTATTAGAAGGTTGAGATGAGGAGATTCTTGAAGCCTTCGCAACTCAAGAACCCTAAATACAATTGGAACTTATTGTCAAGTACTACAAGAGTATTTCAAGTTCAAGAAAATTAAAGACCAAACTCACATGTTTCTCGAAAGAAATCAATCACGAGAAGCAAAGAAAGGATAGGCTTGAGACATTAAGGAGAAGTTACATGAAGTCTAGTATATCTCTTATTGGACAAGTCACTTCTCCCTCTTCAATAGATTCAGAAATGTGATTGCTATCAAGGGAAATAACTTTCAAATATAGACATTGATGAGAAATATGAATGACCCAGGTACATGAAGAAGAGGTAACATTTATTTCCTTGCCACCCATACTTGATCCATCAACATGCAAACCACCATTATATGATAATTTCACCTCCGCTTTTTCCTTTCATGTTTTCGACATCCCTACTAATCAAAGCCAACAATTCTCGACCTTCACTTTTTCTATTCCCAGTCCATCCCACATACCCATCAAATCCTCATCTCTATCAATACCTTTCCACATATCATTAGTAGATACTAGAAGAATGGACAATTTTAGTATGAAAATTAGGTAGAATTTGGTGTTTCAAATTGAAATCCTAGAAGCATGGAGGATTACATGGACTGACTGAATACAAATTTCTCTAAAGATAATAAATTAGCTTTAGAAAATATTGTACTTGTAGATAGGCTGGCATGGGAACAATGTGCATCGCCCAAAAAGTTATTCTTAAGGGTTTTGTAGGAGAGTCGACTATGGTACATGATAGAATACTTTGAAGAGATATCAGGGCTCAAACATCTTGAAGAAACAACATGAGTCAACAATCACACTGAATTTTGATAAAGGGACCAAAGAAAATCAGAGATATTAATGAGTTAGTTGAAGGTCAACTCAAATAGCAAAAACACATATAAAAAGTGTCCTTGAAAAATCAAACTTGGCACAAACATGTACATCACTGTGCATCATGTAGGTGTACAAATTACATACATTACTCCTCACATTTCAGATAAGATTAGCAATGCTTCAGTATAAAATGACTTAAAAATTATTAGAGGCATGATGATGGGTTAGGAGCAAGTCCCATGAATTCCTCCCAAGTCCATTCTTTTGGGCGAGAATTTGGATTCAAGACAAGAATATTCTTTTGGCATCACGATTATTATTGATTATGGTTTGACTAACACGCATGCCATCAAGCTTGTCCATAAATCCATTCATGTTGCACGCGTTGGCTTTATGGAGTGAAGCATACGAAACAGTGTGCATACTACTATGGAAAGATCATTTATATTTTACTAGGAATCTTGACCTAGTAAAATTTGTAACGATGGTGAATCAAAAGAGTACATGTGTGAATACAAAGTTGTGAATCTTGCAAAAATATGCAAGACCATCGACTTAGGGTTTCTTAAGATTGGGCTATTTTTATGCTCCTAAGCTTAACTAAATATAGCAAATATATTTCAAATTGTTTTGAATTCTCCTTTGGGCTAATACTCGCCCCTAAATATTTCACTATATCATACTCATCAGACTCTCATAATGATTCATTTGCATGAGATTTTTATGCAATGGTGTCTCTAGCCTTTGTGATGAGAACGGTCATGTTTCATTTGACAAAGTGGAAAATTCAAAAAATTGCATGGTTGCTATGCAATCAAAGTATGATGATATTATCAAGAATGGCACTTGGTGGTTATGTGATTTGCCTCTAGGCAAAAAGGTCATTGGCACTAAATGGGTATACAAGTTGAAAGGCAAGCGTGATGGAATAGTGGATAGATATAAGGCTAGAATTGGTTATGCTCACGAGAAAGGCATTGATTTTGATGAGACATTTTCTCTCACATGTTGAGTGATAATTTTTCATAGAATTTGTGCACTTGAAGCTGATCACGGTTGGAATGTACATCATTTGGACATTAACAATGCATTTTTTAATGGTTATTTATATGAAGAACATTGTAAGTTGAAGTAAATAGTGTATGAATTGAAGCAAACAACACATGCTTGGTATGAAAAGATAAATTTTTCCATACAGGTACAACACGAGTTCAGGGAATGGGGATTATTGGACTTTAATCTAGTGCGTTTCTATTCCATATTTAGCATCTTACCACACTTCACAGATAATTAACAACATAGAGTACGAATTAAACAACAATACTGAATAGTACTCAAAATAATAAATTAATACTAGAATCTATATTACTCAAAAAAGAAATTGCAAACTTGAATGCAATAGTACAACCTTCTTCATACTGTGAAAAGATCTCCTAGGCTCAACTCTCTATGGGAATACATACATCTGCCTTCTGGAAATCGATGCACTTAATCTCTTTCTCGTCAGTTACAATAGTGAATGATGATTAAGTTTCCTAGGTCATTATAGAGACATAAATTTACAAAAACAATATAATTAATTCATATTTTTATGAATTTTGGGTAAGTATAATGATGGCAGCCTAACAATGGCATGCGCGGTGTTGTGGGTTGTATAAGCTCATAGATTATGAAAAATCTGTGAATGATTCAGCATGTGCACTTCGAGAATCTCAAGCTATGTCAGATGCAAAGCTTTGGTATGCAAACTTTGGTCATTTGAATTTTGCTAGTTTGCTATGCCTGCATAAATCTGAAATGGTATCCTCTCTACCCAAACTTGAGGCACCTGGTAAACATGTTTATGAAGGCTGTATTTTGGGAAAAATGCAGCATTCCTCCTTCCCAAAAGATGGTTCGGTCCGAGCTACTCAAAAATTGCAACTTGTTCACATTGATGTTTGTGGTCCTATGCAAACACCTTCTTTTGGGAATGGGGGGATATATGTTTTTTGATTTTTATGCATTTTTGGTTGAACGTGGGATAAAACATTCGTGTACAGTGTATACACCTCAACACAATGGAGTTGCAAAAAGAAAGAACATTCACTCATGGAGATGGCGAGGTGTAAGATCAAGAGTCAAGTTTTACCACATAGTTTCTGGCTTGAGGCTCTTATGTGTGCAGCATATGTACTTAAGAGGTGTCCCACTAAAGCATTGCAATCTACCACTCCATATGAGGCTTGGCATGGTTGCAAGCAATCTGTTGCTCACCTACGTGTCTTTGGTTGTCTTGCATATGCATTAGTGCCTAAACAACAACGCAAGAAATTGGATAATAAAGAATTGAAATGTAATTTTGTTGGGTAGAGTTCTGAAACCAAAGGTTGTCATCTATATCATCCATATACTAAACACATTTTTGTTAGCCGTGATGTTGTTCTGGTGGAAGATGCAATTCTATCATCATTTTCATGTACTAAGGAGACATCAATTAGCTCCAAAGATATGTATGACACTTTGCTGCCTCTTTTCATAGGTGCACTATCATATCCTACTCGTTCACACTCTCATAGTGCTTCTTTTGCATCAGATTTTTGTGTTATGGTTGCCTCCAGTCTTTGTGATAAGAATGAGCATGTTTCGTTTGATGAAGCACAAAAAAAATTGGATGGTTGTTATACAATGACAATATGATGCTATTATGAAAAATGGTACCTAGACTTTATGTGACTTGCCTCCTAGCAAGAAGGCCATTGGCACTAAGTGTGTATACAAGTTGAAGCATAAGCATGTTGGAATAGTTGATAGATATAAGGCTAGGCTTGTTGCAAGGGGTTATGCTCAAGAACGAGGCATTGATTTTGATGTGATGTTTGCTCCTACATGTTGAATGACTATTGCTTGTAGCAGTTGTGCACTTCTAGCTCATCATGGTTGGAACGTACATATGTTGGACATTAAAACTCCATTTCTGAATGGTGACTTGCATGAAGAAATGTATGTGTTTCAGCTCCGTGGTTTTGTGTAGAAAGGGCATGAAAACAAAGTGTGCAGATTGAAAAAGGCATTATATGGTTTGAAGCAAGCACCACTTGCTTGGTATGAAAAGATACATGCCTACCTGATTGCACATGGTTTTGAGAATAGTCCAACGGAGATCACCTTATATGTTAAGCATGCAAATGATGTGCTTTTGATATGTCTACGTTGATGACATGCGGCTCATTGGTCCTCATGAGAATATTGTTGATTTTAAAGCTGATTTGCATGCCTCATTTGAGATGTTAGATTTGGGGCATTTGCATCATTATTTAGGCATTCATTTTATGCAAATCGATGGCAAAATAGCTTTGTGTCAAACAAAATCTATTTAACACACTATTGTAGTGATTTGGCCTTGAAGACTCCAAACCTATTGCCACTCATATGGAAACAGGTTTATGGTTGATTCTTTATAATGTTGGAGATGCATTTGATGGTGTTCTGTACCAGCATCCTATTGGATGCTTGATTTACTTATGCATTTCTCAGCTAGATATTCAATTTGTTGTCTCACAGATGAGCAGGTTTATGCATTACCTAGGTGTCAAGCATTGGTAGGCAATTAAGCACATCTTTCACTGCTTGAGTGGTACCCAATACTTGGATTGTTTTATCCCAAGAGGAGATCACTACCGCTAGATTTACATGCTTTTTCTGACTCTGATTGGGATGTTGCTATGACACTCATTTTTCCACCAGTGGTTTTTGCTTCATGCTTGGTAGCTCATGCATATCTTGGTTGAGCAAGAAGCTACCTACTCTCGCCACTTCTAGTTGTGAGGCTGAGTATAGGGTAGCTTTCATAGGGACTATTGAGTGTGTGTGGCTGCGATGCCTTATGGCTGATTTGGGCGTTGGTAAGTTCTCTGCCACCACCATCTTCACTGACAATCAGAGCACATTGATAGTTGTGAAGAACCATGTGTTCCATGCTCGCACCAAGCACATTGAGGTGCACTATCATTATGTCAAGGAGAGGTTCTCTGCTAGAGAGATCAATTTGGCATATGTGCCCAAACAAGAGAACATTGTAAACCTTTTCACAAAGGCTCTGGCTAGGGAGAAGTTTGAAGCTTTTCACAAAGCTTTGGGTTTACTTCCTTTTGTGGATTGATTCCACGTAGCTTGGCACTTCCTTATACATGAGTGCCAGCTCCTTGTTCACCGCATCACTTTTAGGGGGATTTGTTGATATATTTAGGCAGTGATGTGTGTGAACTCATTAGGACCACCGAGGCACTTTTTTCCCTCTTTAGGAGGTTTCTTTCCCCTGACTTGTATATATGCTTATAACCCTAACGGGTCACTTATCTTTGTACATTCTCTTGGTAATACATTTAGTATTGTGTGTTGTGCTCCAAGTTTCTTCTTCTTCCTTGTGTTATTTGAGTGCATCCGTAGACGTCTAAATCCAACAAAAGCCATGTCAAAATTGTTAGCGGAGGGTCTCTAGCCATATCATATCACCCATGTATAGCCGTTCTTAGAGGGCCACACCTCTCCAACATAAAATTTAAGAAATATATGAGCAATGGTTGTCCATGTCCAATCACCCATGCCTAGCCATTCTTAGAGGGTCACACGTCTCCATTGGCCTATATATAAATTACCTTTCACTAGCCTTGATATCAAATTGATCCAGCATACCTCTACCTTGTAATCGCCTATCTAAAGTTGTCTAGATGACCATCTACGCTCTATTTTTTGTTTCAAATTCTATTGCATATGTTCTCTTCTCCTCTATTGCTTCCGTGTTTTCTTACATAACTACTTTCTTACATGGTATTTGAACTCTCAGGTATTTATTAGTAGAGGATAATTTTTTTTAGCATGCAAGTACCTCTCTGTTATCACCATGGTGCATGAGTGAAGATGTCATCTTCTAATGTTAATGCATCCCCTAATGTTATTGCTACTCCAATTTGCATTCATCCACTCACATTCACGGAAGGGAAGCTTGATGGAACAAATTACACACTCCAGAGGTGATCCAGAGCTTATTACGATGGAAGATCCATCAAATCCTCGAGTAACATCGAGTGTGATCTAGATTTTCTTTGAAATTTGGAAGAGGAATGGAGATGCTTTATGTGCCATTGTTATGAGTGTAAGTGATTTTGTGCTTACTCTAGTCCAACACACCACTAAAGCACCTAAAACATGGGGCACATTGGCTCACCAATCAATCTGGATCACACTCGATTGAGCAAGGATAGAGATGAGTTAACAAGGTTCCACCCTTGCCTAGGGATAACAAAAATATAAAAAATAATTATCATGTTTAGATTACTCTATTGAGATATTAAGCACATGTGATGATCGAGGATGACATGTATCACATTTTCATTTCTCTGATATTTATAGTAGTTATGTTGATATATTGTTAGGGAACTTTCAATGAGCTTCACCAAATTTATCTATTGAGAGTGATGAAAGTTTTTTTTTCCAACTCACTCATTTGCAGACATTAGGGTTTTCTTCATGTAGTGTTCTTTATACATTGTATTGGTTTTATTGTCGTATCAGTTCATTCTTGTACACCCTCTTTATGTAACAGCAAAAGTAGAAGAATATCATTCTTCCTTTCTCAAATGTGTGTGCTTCTTGGTGTGCTAAAGTGTTTGAGGGAGCTCTCTTCCTTATCTCCTTTTTCTTGATATGGTATTAGAGCCAGTGTGGCAATAGAGAGCTCGTGAAAAGGGCCAATAAGGAAGATCTTGGAGAAGGCCTCGAGAATACACGCATAAAAAATGATCTCAAAATTGCTATGAAATTTGGTGTGCATGTCGAAGGTGCTAGCTTTTGTTTTGGAGTCGTTTCGACATATGTTTCAAGCCTACAAGTTGGATCCCACATAAAAAAGGAGTCATTTTGCAAAACAATAAATTGTGCTTTGTTTGATGTCTTCCAAATATTTCAGATCTAGAATTTCGAGTGATTTTATGTAGTATTGGTACATAAAATCTGTATTTTTCTGAGATCGAACTATCAAGTCACAGTGTGAGAGTGTTCAAGTAGAGGTACTGCTTCTAGTGAATTCGTAGTATTATAAATTGTTGTAGAAATAGAAAATGCTGATGAAATGAGTCAAGTTATGAGCGATAAATTGCAAGAATAACTTTCATGCTTTAAGATTTACAATGATGAATTTTCTAATGAGAAAAAGGTTATAAGAAGTACATCAAAGGAGATAATGAAAACCTCTCATAGTTATCAAAGAGAAATAGGATTGCAGACCAATTAAGAGCATACAGAGAGTAGAACCAAGGAGCATGCAAGTTTATGTATTGGTTATCTATTAGCATACAAGATAGCATGATTGGGCACATATAGGATGTCAAAATTCCAAAAGAGGCTTGGAAAAATTTGGTTACATTGTTTGAAACCAATAACAAAGGCACATAAATTGCAACTCAAGGATGACTTGCATACATTAGAGAGAAAGAGCATGTCGATAAGTGACTCCACCTTAGAAGTATATGTGAGGCACTTGCATCTATTGGTATCAAGCTTATGATGATAAGGTTGAAGTGTGCCTTTGTGTTTTAAGAGTTGCATATTAGTAATTCAAAACTTGTCTTCAAACTAGGAAGAATATCCCAATTTTGTGTCCATGTTGATAAATGAAGAAAAGATTCTTGATGAAGACTCAAAAGCTCCCAAGGGAAAGTTACTTCTGATCATGTATTCTACTCTCATCGAGAAAGAGGTCGAGGTAGAGGTTTGGGAAGTAGAAGAGGAAATGATAACTAGGACCAAGGTCAAGAATGCACTAATCGAGAAGGTAGATGATAGTTTCGAGGCGGGGGGGGCAAAGAGGTTGCTGATATTTCCAAAGAAAAGATTTAGGTAATGACAATGAAGGATGTTGGAATTGTGATAAACATGGTCACTTTGAAAATGATTCAAGGTTGAGGAATCAAATAGCAAAAACCAACTAAACAACTATGCATCTGTATATGTAGATGATTTGGAGAAGTTGTTCATGGTCCAACATCATATGATAAACATTATGTATAATTGTGGATGTTCCAAAATCATATGGTAATGTTTGGTATGTTGATTCAAGTGCTTGAATTCACATGTTGATCCATGAAGAATGATTTAAACGTTTGCAAAAATTCCCAGTTCCTCATTTTTTGTCGCAATGTGTGATGATACATAACATACTATCAAGCATACAAGAAACATAGCACTATTCATGGAGCATGGGAGGTGAAACATCTTCATGTACTGCATTTTCCTAATATAACAAATGACCTAGTTTTCGTTGGCTAAATGCTTGATGAGGGATTGCAAGTTAGTTTAATTCTAATGGTCATATGTAGAAAAGAACAAACAAAATGAAAGGCTCATTGCCAAAGGGAACAAAGTGGGTAGGATGTTTATCTTCAATGTCAAGACTTTAGAAATGAATGCAATCCTGTTTGTAAAAGGTGCATGTGTTATTGCTTATTTAGAGATATGGTACAAACGAATCGGACGTGAAAATTTGTAGAGGTTGAATTTGATGCAGTCAAAGGATCTTGGCAATTGATTACCAAAATTCAAGGTTGCAAAGATGCAAAAAGTATGCAAAGCATCATAGTTTGATAAATAACCAAGAGCATCATCTCCAAATTATAATCATGTTAGTGAGAATGTACTGGAGATAGTGTATACAAATCTTTGGGGTCATATAAAGACCACATCCATGGGAGTTTGCAAGTTCTATTTAACATTCATTAATGACTATACAAAAAAAGTATGGATATAGTTCATGAAGAAGAAGAATGAGTGGTTTTCCTCACATCCAAAATCTCAAGGCTATGGTGGAAAAGAAGGCAGGAAAGTGCATTGAGACATTAAGATACAATGGAGGAGACAAATGCATAACAATGAACTCAATATTTTTTCGAAGAAACATATAGTTCAAAGGTATTTTTTTTGAAGGTACACACCATAACAAAATGAAATTGTTGAATAGAAAAATAAACATATTGTAGAAATAGCAAGAGCCTTGATGATTGAGAAAAATATGCCTCATTGTTATTGAGTAGAAGTTTTTCACATTGCTATATAGATTATCAATAGAACTCCAACTGCTACTATACATCAAGTAATACTTGAAGAGAAGTTTAAAAGGTAAAAGTCCAAACTGATCATACATGAAAGTATTTGGTTGCATTGCATATGTACATGTTTTGGATGAGCTAAGGACGAAGCTTGCCCCAAAATCAAAGAAATATATCTTCACTGGGTACTCCTTGCCACAATCCAATCACACTCCAAGTGAAAGGGGAGATGAAAGAACGTAATGTGGACTCAAATGAAAAAGAAAATGCCAAAAAGATCTTTGCTAGTTAAAACTACAAGTTTTGAAGATATTGACGGAGAATCAAGCGATTCAGAAAAGATTCTTGATAAGGAACTTGGATTGCCCTATGTGAACACTCCAAGAGTAAAAAATGCACATCTAGATGATACAACAAGAGGAAGTGATCCAAGACTAAGAAGATCTGGAAGGATGCAAAATTAAATGAAGCGATTAACATATGATAGCTATGGTTCATCATTGCTCTTATATGAATAAGATAATACAAGATGCTAAACCTTCTTGTCTTGAAGATGCAATTGGAAATGTAGATTGGGATAAAGCTATGAATGAAGAGATGGCTACACTTTATGGAAATAAATGTGGAAGCTAGTTCCATTGCTACAATGAGAGAAACACATGTACTATAAGTGGTTTTACAAGGTAAAGCATAATGTTGATGGTGGTATACGCAACTATAAAGAATGGTTAGTAGCAAAAGGATATGACCACACATATGGCATTCATTATGAGAAAACTTTCAACCTTGTAGTTAAAATGATTGATGTTAAAGCATTTGTTTCATTGGGTACAACAAAAGGATGGATTTTGCATCAGTTGGATGTGCACAATGCTTTATTACAAGCATCATAATTGTAGATATTTCTGTTGATGAATTGATTGTAGGTGGTGATAATAAAGAAAGCATTAAAGAGGTAAAGAAACTCCATATGCAGGAATTTGACTTGAAAGAACTTCGTGTATAGCATTACTTTTTGGGCATTGAAAATATATAGACAGAGACAAGTATATTGTTGTCCCAAAGGCAATATGCCTTGAAAATGTTGCAAAAATATAGTATGTTGTAAGATAATTTCTATGCCATTAGATCATAATTTGAAGTTGGATGCTACTTTAGGTGAAGCATTGGAAAATGCTACTATGTACAAAAGAACTATGGGAAGTTAGATACATCTCATGATTATGAGGCTTGATCTAAGCTAAATTATGGTACTTGAGAGTGAGTCTATGCATGTTCACAGGAAGCCACTAGAAGTAGAAGAAGATAATTCTTCCTTGCCTCATTTTGTGTGTGCTCCTCTCTTGGTGTGTGAGAATGTGTGAAAGAGCTCTCTTTCTTATGTCCTTTCTCTTGACACACTTATATTTGATATTTCTTGAGAGGCTTTGTACATAGAAAGTGCACAAAATATTTTTTGGATGAACAATGCTAGTTTTGAATCTACAAAGAGATTAATCATGTACAAGCGTCATTCTTTGAACTTAGAAGAGGAGGAATGGAGATGCTTTGTGTTCCATTCTTATGAGCATACGTGATTCTTTGCTTACTCTCCTCCAACACACCACTAAAGCACATGAAGCTTGGGGCATATTGGGTCAACAATCAAGTTAGATCACATAAATGATGAAGATGACTTAGTCATAGCCCTCAAATCTAATGATGGAGATGCGTTCAAGGAGATTCCACGCTTAAATCACGCTATTTCTTAAGCTTAAATCACCCCTATTCGCTATTTCTTAAGCGACTATGTATGTAAAATAAGCTTTTTATGTATAAACAGTGTTGGGTCCACACTCACAAAGAGAGTAATCACGTACAAATGCCACATTTACATTCTCAAACATGCTCCCTACATATATGGTTAAGTCCCGAAACACATATTAGGAAGTGCACAAATTAGAGATTGTCATACTCATATCACACAAAGCAGGGGTGACTAGACAGATTGATCCCAAAGGGAGTACAATTAGGGGATGCTCGAAGGAAATATATTTTAGGAGATGAGCCCAAAGGCTAAATAATTGGTTTAACCATTGCCTATGGCCCATGGATCATGAATCACCAATAAGGGGTATTGAACGGTTGCCCTTGCATGAAGAGGCGAGCAAACCAACTGGATACCCTTTCACGTGCTAAGTTAATGTCGAATTCATGTGTAAGGAATTGTTATACCTCTTGAATTCTTTCTTCATTATCACCACCTAGCTTTAAGTCATCAATATAAATTACCATAATGATGATGCCATCATCAACCTTCCTTGCATGTAATGAGTGATCTGCATTATAGAAAATCCAATGGAGGTCAAATAATCAGCCATCCTTGCATGCCAAGCAGAAGGGGCTTGTTTCAGCGCATAAAAAGCCTTCTTCAACTTGTGAATCATATCCTTGCACTTGATCTATGTATACTTCTTCCTGTAACTCATCATGTAAGAAAGCATTCTTCATATCCACTTGATGTGAAATCCATCCTTTTGTTGTATCCAACACACAAGTGATCTAACAATAGTGATTCTAGATATAGGGTTGAATGTTTCTTCATAATCAATTCCATATATCTATGCACATCCATTTGCCACTAATCGTGCTTTATACTTGCTTATGCTAGCACCAACATTATGTTTTACCTTGTAAACCCACTTGTAACCTATGGATTTCTTTCCTTGTGGAAATGGAACCAACTTCCATGTTTCATTTTCCTAAAGATCATCCATCTACTTATCCATAGCTTTCTCCTTCATCAAACATCACATCTTTTCTTATCTTCATCTGGAACGTGATTGCATTCTAGGACTTATAACCATTTTGCTCAAAGAAATAACCAATGAAGATACATTTTTCTACTTTTGAATCGAGCTTTGATCTCAACTCATCAAGAACATGTACATATGCAATGCGACCAAATACTTTCATGTGTGATAATTTATCTTTTTACCTAATTATACTTCTCTTCAGGTGTAAACTGATGTACAATAATAATTGAGTTAAATTCATGATGTATACAATAGTATGCATAATGCTATTTCTTTAGCCATCAAGGCTCTTGTTATTTTTGTAATATTTCTATTTTTTCATTCATTAGTGTTGTTGTATTGTGATGTGCACCCTCATAAAAATCATCTTTAAAATCCATGAACCATAAGAAAATTACCAAATTCATTTGATATATATTAAGTTCCTCCATCAAATCTTACTATCTGATAGTACTTTCTTATCCACTTTTTCACCATAAAGTTGAAATTCGGAAGTGAGTAAACACCTTACTCTTCTCCTACACGAATTTGTCTATATGATCATTAATGAATATGACATAAAACTTGCAATCTCCCATGAATGTGGTCTTTGCAAGACCCCAAATATGTTGCATGCTCTATGTCTAGCACGTTCTCACTACTATGCTTATCATGAAAAATGGTGCTCTTGATTGTTTACCAAATTGATATGCTTCTCATACCTTCTACATCTCTACAATCTTGAACTTTGGGAATTTTTTGACAAGTTCCTTTAATTCTATCAACTTCAGTCTCTACAAGTTTGCATGTATAATTCGTTTGTGATATATCTCTATGTCAATAATAACAACTCCACCTTTTGCAAACATGAATGCATTCATTTGATATATTTTCACATTCAAGGTAAACATATTATCCACATTGTTCCCTTTGGAATCAACGTTCCATTTTTTCTTGTACTCTTCTAAATATAAGCCATCATAATTTAAATGTGAATTATAATCCCCGGCCAACCATTTTCCCAAGAGAAAATCGGTTCTTTGTTACGTTAGGACCCTATAGTACATCAACACGATGTTTTACTTTCTCATCCTCCATGAATAGTGCTATGTTTCATGTATGCTTAATAGGTGTGATATATCATCTATCATTTCAACAAATTCAAGATTTGATAATTTTTGTATGGATGACTGTCATATAATTTAAAGCACCCTAAATTGACATGTTGAACCTTACCATTTGATCCTCAAACATTAAGAGCCATTGTGATTATTATATGATCCGTGAACATAAACAATTTCTCTAAATCATTTGCACTCATGTTCATATAGTTATACTATTGCTTTCTATTGTTTTGATTCTTCAAGTTGCAATTAGTTTCCAAGTGACCAGGTTTGCCACAATTGCAGCATGCCTTACTATCATTAGCTCAATCATTTCTTTGGAATTTTTTGGGATCTCTTTCTCTTCCCCTACCTTGAAATTATCATATACCTCTTACTTTAGTTTGTTGTTAACCTTAGGCATCCTCATCCACTTTCAAAGCCTCTATCTAATCCTCTTCCTCTACCAGAGTAGAATACTTAAACTAGCTTTTCGTCGGGAGTTTGACTCTTAACCAAGATTCTTTTCTTCAACTATCAACATGATAATAGACCATTAAATCTTGCAATATACTCCCTAGTTTGAATAGAAGTTATGAACTACTTATAAGTATCTCCTAGACCATGAAGACACTTCAACCTTATTGTCATTATTTACATTGATGTCAAGAGATAGTAGTGACTCACATATACTATTTTTTAAGGTGTAGCCACTTACCAACCTGTTCTTTTTATCCAATGTATGCATTTCATTCTTGATTTGTAATTTTTGTGCCTTTATATTGGTCTTTTACAATGTGAATAAATTTTCCCTAGCCTCTTTTGGAGTTTTGGCATCATAGATGTGCCTAATCATGCTATTGTGTATGTTAATAGACAACCAATACATTATATTTTGTGCTCCTTGATTCCACTCTTCATATGCTTTTAACTTCCTTGCAGTCCTATTCCTCTTTGGTAACTATGGGGGGGTTTTCATTATCTCCTTTCATTATAAGAATAAATGGGCCATAGCCACGCTCTTGATTGTAAAAAAAAGTGGGGAGAGTCCCTTCTACGATGATCCCGTCAAACAACATCGCATATGTGATATATATATATATATATATATATATATATATATATATATATATATATATATATATATATATATATGTGTGTGTGTGTGTGTGTGTGTGTGTGTGTGTGTGTGTGTGGATATGTGTATGTGTGTGTATGTATGTATGTGTAAATGTATGTGTATATATATATATATATATATATATATATATATATATATATATATATATATATATATATATATATATATATATATATATATATATATATATATATATATGTGTGTGTGTATGTATGTATGTATGTATGTATGTATGTATGTATGTATGTATGTATGTATGTATGTATGTATGTATGTATGTATGTATGTATGTATGTATGTATGTATGTATGTATGTATGTATGTATGTATATATATATATATATATATATATATATATATATATATATATATATATATATATATATATATATATATATGTGTGTGTGTGTGTGTGTGTGTGTGTGTGTGTAAGTGTAAGTGTATATACATATGTATGTGTATGCATGTATGTTTGTATGTATGCATGTGTATGTGTGGATATGGATGTATGTGTATGTGTGGGTATGTATATATGTGTAAGTGTATGAATATGTGTATGTGTATGCATGTATGTGTGTGTGTATGTATGTGTAAGTATTTGTATGTATATTAAAGTGTATGTATGTACATATGTGTAAGTGTATGTATATGTGTATGTGTATGCATGCACATGTATGTATGTATGTATAAGTGTAAGTATGTATGTGTAAGTATGTATGTATAAGTGTAAGTATGTATGTGTAAGTGTATGTATGTGTATATGTGTATGCATGTTTATAAATTTAAAGTTTTATTATATTTTGATCTTTTTTTATGTTTGAGATTAAAATAACAAGAGATATTGTATGATAGAACAAAATAAGAGAAGACCTAACATACCACTTGAGACGTGGTATTTTTTTTGCAGCCAACTACGTCTGCAAGAATCATTTCCCCAATAGAAGGTATACAAATTAATGGTTTATATTACTATGACTTATAATTCTTATATATTTTATAAATATTTTATATTTAATTTATGTATTTTTGTTTCATTAAATAAACACAAACTGTTGCAAAGAAGAGAGTTGACTCAGGTCATACGTCACATTTAGGCCAAATGGGCCATCATGGTTTTGTAGCTATATTTGTAAGTATATATATTATTGAAATTATATTTTTTATTTTTGTTAAAATACTAATCGTTAATCTTTTTTATTTGTTTAAATGTAGCAAAAGGATTATGGTCTATATCCTACGAAAACGCAAATTGATTTTGCTACACATTGTGGATATCGACATCTGAGTGAGTACATGCAGGATCATCGAAATGCTTTTGTAAGTATTACTAAATTTCATATAGTTATTTTATTTTTATTGATGTTTTATATGGTTTATTTATTTATGTTTGTTATATGTAATACAAGAGTATTATGGAGGGGCAAATATAGATGAGGTGGAGAGACAGACACAGGCGGAATGATTTGGTTTATCACATAGTGCTCACACCTCTACCCATGATGCCACTAGAAATACTTCAGATCATGTAGATGATCGTGATGATGAAGATGATCATGATGATGATCACGATGATTAGGAGTCACATGATGATGTGGATGACGATGATGAGGATGATTGATATATTACATTCGATATATATTTTACATTGATATACATATTTTTTTATATCTTATATTTTCTCATTCCAATTATGTTTTGAATTTTTTCTATGGTACTAATTAATGAAAATTCTTGTTTTAATGATTTTTATTACTGTTTACATGTAAATTATTACTTTAATTATATATTTCATTCATATTATATATGTGTTTATGTGTGTATATATATATATATATATATATATATATATATATATATATATATATATATATATATATATATATATATGCATGTATATGTGTGTTTATATGTGTGTATAAAATGTATATATGTATGTGCATGTATATGTGTAAGTATAATTGTGTATATATGTGCGTATGTACATATGTATGTGTATGTGTGTATGTGCATGTCTATATCTATGTTTCAGTCTATGTGTGTGTGTACGTCTATGTATGTATGTATATATGTGTATGTGTGCATATGTATGTTGTGAGTGTATATGTATGTAGGTATATATAGGTATAAGCATGTGTTAATGTGTGTATGAGTATGTGTGCATGTGTATATATAATTGTATGTGCATATATGTGAGTACGTATGTGCATGTTTATGTGTGTGTGTGTGTGTGTGTGTGTGTGTGTGTGTGTGTGTGTGTGTATATATATATATATATATATATATATATATATATATATATATATATATATATATATATATATATATATATATATATATATATATATATATATATATATATATATATGCATATGTATGTTGTGTGTGTATGTGTACATGTAGGTATATGTACGTGTATATATATGAGCATGCATGTGCATGTGCATGCATCTTCATTTGCATCCATGTGTATGTGCATGCATGTGAATATGCATATGCATATGTATATGTGTTAATGTATGTATGAGTCTGTATATATGCAATCATGCATGTTCTTTTATGTGTTTGTACATATGTTTGTGCATATCCACGTGTATGTGTGCGTATGTGTAAGTGTATGTGCATGTATAGTGTAAGTGTAGTGTATGTATATGTGTGTGTGTGTGCACGTGTATGTGTAAGTGTATGTGTATGTATATGTGTGTGTGTATGTGCATGTGTATGTGTATGTATATGTGTGTGTGTGTGTATATGTGTATATGTGTATATGTGTATATGAATGAGTAAGTGTGAGTATGTTAATTAATGAAAATAAAACAATTTAAATGATATACAACCAATGAAAATTATACTTACAACAATTAGCCATATTTTATGCTTGGTGAACTTTTTGAATAACCTATAATAGAGAGAGAGAGAGAGAAGATAGAGAGATCAAAAGAGATGAGCAAAAATGAAAAAGAGAGAGAGATAAAAATTAAAAGAGAAAGAGGTAGAAAGAAGGAGAGAGAGAGAGAGAGTAAAAGAGAGAGAGAGAGAGACAAGAGAGGGATTAGAAAAGGGGGAGATCCAGAAAGAGCTCGTAATCGCAGTGTAGATCTAAACATTGGAGATCTCTTCAATCAGATGCACGTAAATGATGATTGTAGAGCGGTTTAACATCCTTTACTTTCTGTAAACATCACATAAGCGATGAAAAATCATCATCTTCTCGATAATTGTCATATATGCAACATATACACATCGTATAAGTGACATTAAATACTATCACATAAGCGACATATACACATCATATAAGCGACATTAAATAGCATCGCATAAGCGACATTGTGGATATATCGTACAAGCGATGCTTACGACCAAATCATATAAGCGACGCGTAATGAGTGATGCTTATGTTTACATCGCTCTTCGCATCGATACAAACATTGGAAATAACATCGAGATTAATCTCATTTAGATGATAGTACACGCTCGATGCCCGCTCCAACGAAATGCTCGATCATGAAGCGACAAAAATGTGTCACGTTAACAATCGCTACGCCCCCTTTATTCTTGTAGTGTTTCATTTACTTCCAACAAACGTTCCTCGTAAATGAGTTTGTCATTTTGAATCTCCAAGCATGTCCAACTTATTGCTTGTAAGTTGGGTCATCCCATTAAAATTTTCCATTTTTGAAGCAATTTACAATGCTGTGAAAACAAAGTAGTAGTACCTCTGCCTGAACATTTTCATACTATGTAACCAGACATTTTGTACTAAAAAAAAACATAGTTTTCATAAACCAACACTAAACATAATTACATCAAATTCTAGATATGAACTATTTTGAAGATATGGTACAAAACACAATTTATAGTTTTGCAAATAAATTTTCTTTTGTGTGGTTCCTTGCGTGCTCTAAATAGAGGTTGAAATGGATCCGAGGTAGAATATTCATGGAGTGTTCTCTATTGACCTTCTTCACAAGCTCTCTAGAGCCACACTAGTTATGATACCATATCAAGAGAAAAGAGATAAGTAAGAGAGCTCTCACACACACTCACACGCACTCACACATGAAGAGAATAGTGCACATAAGATTGAAGCAAGGAAGAAGAACCTTCTTCTTCTTCTTCTTCTTCTTCTTCTTCTTCTTCTTCTTCTTCTTCTTCTTCTTCTTCTTCTTCTTCTTCTTCTTCTTCTTCTTCTTCTTCTTCTTCTTCTTCTTCTTCCTCCTCCTCCTCTTCTTCTTCTTCTTCTTCTTCTTCTTCTTCTTCTTCTTCTTCTTCTTCTTCTTCTTGAATTGCATAGAGAGAATGTACAAGAATGACCTAATACAATAGTATGACCACTTCAATATATAAAGAGAAATACATAAATAAAATCATAATGTCTATGAACCAATTGCTGATATATTTAGGTAATGATGTGTGTGAACACACTAGGACCGCCGAGGCACATATATGCCTATAACCCTAAGGGATCAATTATCTTTGTACATTCTCTTGGCAATACATTAAGTATTGTGTGTTGTGCTCCAAGCTTCTTCTTCTTCCTTGTGTTGTTCACATGCTTCCACAGACCTTAAACCCCAACAATTGGTATCAAAGTAGGCCGTCGCTTCATCGAGGGCATCCTTTACAATTCTCTAATCAAAGTCTCAAAATCGCACGAAAATTGGTAAGCATACTCAAGGTGATTAAGAGTGCAAAACAACTTCGCTATGTGGTGTCAAAATCGCAATCTCAGCTTGTTTTGACCTCCAAATGCACTATCACAGTGCTTATGTAAGGAATTTTATCTTTTTTGCCAAAGATATATATAAGTTTCGATTCACCAGTATAAGCGTCTTGAAGTATGCTACATGTTTAGCAAAAATTGACAAGGTAGTTCTGTTCAACTTTTTGAGATACAATCATTTTTCCACATTAGGGAATTTTAGTGAGTGGCCATGGCTGAAAGCAATGATGTATTTCATATGTTGTTTGTTGAGGATATGTTGGAGGATACCAATTACCCATTGTGGGCTTATATGATGCATCATGTATTGGTTGCAAAAAAGTATATGGAATATTATGCATGGTGTTGAGAAACATCCTATTACACCTACTTAAGCTGATATAGATGGTGTTGAAGATGATGATATTCTTCACGTTGTTGTTCGTGTTGTGGTTCCTGCTACACTATAGAGCAAATTCGTTGGGATGACAGAGATGCTCAAGCACATGCATTGATAGCCATTCTATCAAATTTGCCATTATTCCTCACATTTGCTCTTGCAGAACAACAAAGGATACTTAGGATACACTTACTACTTTATACCAAGCAAGAAATGAGGCTCATGTTGCTTACCTCTGAAAACAGTTGGAGAGGAGCACATGAATGAAGGGAATTCCATGGATAGTTTTCTGACAAAGATCAAAGATTGAAGGAGCAATTGATTTCTATTGATGAAGTCTTGCTTCATAGTTTACTTGTGCAGACTTCTCTTAATGAACTTCCAAATTCATATCAGATTTTTGCTTCTACTCTATGATTGATGATGAAAGGCAATCCAAATGCCTTATCATTTGAAGAGTTAGTGTCTGTTCTATTGTAGGAAGACGAGTCTAGGCAGAACATGTCCATTTATGCATGTTGTAGGTCAAGCTTTCTTGGCTAGTCAAAAGGGAAAAGGTAAATGGAGCTCTTCTATTAGTACACAGAAATCTACTAATTCTACACAATCAAAGAAGAATGACAGAGATGAGAAGAAAATAGAAAAGCACAAATTGTTTTGCAAAAACTGTAAAGCAAATGATCATGTGATAAAGAGTTCTCACAAACTAGCTGCAAAAGAGGCAAAGAAGAAAGAGATTGGAATGGTTGTTATAGAGGCCTCTACGCCAAAAACTAGTTTGCTAATCTTGTGCAGAATGAAGAATGGGCATTTACCAATATTTGCAGCTATGACCCATCTTCTCATGAACAATGTATGTCTATACTAGACTCAGATGTTTGGTGCTTTGATAGTGGGGCAATCAAATATATTACCTTGTAGTGTAGTTTCTTCACTTCACTTGAGCCTGCCCCTATAGGGAATACTATCACAAGTACCAAAACTCCTCTTACCCTCTCATGAGAGTTGGTAAGATCATTTTGACTACTGCTGATGGTAGTTATTTTACATTGTCGGATGCCTTATTTGTGCCAAGGATCAAGAAGAATATGTTATCAGTTTCAGCTTTAGCCGAGATTAGCTTGGTTGTGAAATTTGTTGATGATAGATATACAATTCATGATCTATCAAATGGCAATGTCATTATTGCTTCTGGCATTTTTATCTCATGGGCTATATAAGCTCATAGACTATGGAAAATCTATGAATAATTCAGCATGTGCAATACATGATTCTCAGGCTATGTCAAATGCAAAGCTTTGGCATGCATTCCTTGGTCATCCCAATTTTCCTAGTTTGCTATGCCTCCAGAAATCTAGAAAGTCAAACTTGAGGCACCTGATAAACATGTCTATGAAGGCTATATTTTGTGCAAAATGCAACGTTCTTTCTTCCCAAAAGATGGTTCGGGTTGAGCTACTCAGAAATTGCAGCTTGTACATAGTGATGTCTATGGTCATATGCAGACACCTTCCTTTGAGAACTATCTTTACTTCGTGACTTTCATTGATGATTTTTCTAGGCATGCATGGGTATATCCATTAAACGCAAAGTCCAAAATATTTATGTGCTTCAAATAGTTTCTGGTTTTGGCTGAAAATTTGTGAGCATGTAAAATGGGCACCCTCCATTCTGATCAAGGGGTGAATATATATCTTCTAATTTTAATGCATTTTTGGCTAAACATGGGATAAAACATTAGTGTGCAGTGCCATATACACCTCAACAGAATGGAGTTGGTGAATGAAAGAACATGTCACTCATGGTGATGGCAATGTGTATGGTCAAGAGCCAGGCTTTACCATATAGTTTCTGGCTTGAGGTTGTTATGTGTGCAGCATATGTACTCAACAAATATCCCACTAAAGCATTTCAGTCCATCACTCCATACGAGGCTTGGAATGGTCACAAACCATCTATTGCTCACCTATGTCTTTTTGGTTGCCTCGCATATGCATTAGTGCTTGAACAACAATGCAAGAAATTGGATGATAAATCAGTGAGATGTATTTTTGATGGGCACAGTTCTAAAAGAAAAGGCTATCATTTGTATCATCCACAGACAACGCATTTTGGTTAGCTATGATGTTTTTGTGGAAGATGTTATTCATCCATTACTTTCATGTACTAAGGAGACATCAGTTAGCTCTAAAGACATGTATCACACTTTTCTACCTCTTTTCATAGGTGGACAATCTAGTGTTGGTCCAAATGAGGCAACTTTTCAACCTCTACATGTTTCATGTGATGATGCAGATCATTCCATTTCTGATGCAGATTTACATGATGCACTTGTTGATGAGAGAACTGATAGGAGGAGACAAAAACTATGCCTAAATATCTGGTGCAAACTTTGCGAGATAGCAAATTAGATGCACCTTTATCATATCATACTCGTTCAAGCTCTCATAGTGTTTCTTTTGCATCATATTACTATGCTATGGTTGCCTTTAGTCTCTCTCATGAGAATGAGCCTATTTCATTTGATGAAGCACAAAATTCAAAAAGATTGGATGGCTATTATGCAATCAGAATATGATGCTATTATGACAAATGGTACTTGATCTTTATGTGACTTGCCTCCTGGCAAGAAGGCCATTGGTACGAAGTGGGTATTCTTCAGCTGAAGCGTAAGCCTGATGGAATAGTTGATAGGTATAAGGCTAGGCTTGTTGAAAAGGGTTATGCTTAGGAAAGAGGCATTGATTTTGATGAGGTTTTTGCACCTACATGTTGAATGACTACTGTTCATAGCACCTTTGCACTTGTAGCTCATCATGGTTGGAATGTACATTAGTTGGATATTAAAACTGCATTTCTGAATGGTGACTTGCATGAAGAAGTGTATGTTTACCATCCCGTGGCTTTTTCCACCAAGGGCATGAAAACCAAGTGTGCAGGCTGAAAAAGGAATTATATGGTTTGAAGCAAGCACTAGCTACTTGTTATGAAAAGATACATGCCTACTTGATTGCACATGGTTTTGAGAACATTCCAACTAAGAACACCTTATACGTTAAATGTGAAAATGATGTGCTTTTGATAGCTATTTTCTATGTTCGTGACATGCTGCTCACTAGTCCTCATGAGAATCATATTTCTGATTTGCATGCCTCATTTGAGATATCTCATTTGAGGCATTTGCATCATTAATTCGGCATTCAATTTATGCAAGTTGATGGCAAAATAGCTTTGTGTTGATCAAAATATATTGACCCGTTATTGTAGCATTTGGCCTTGAAGACTGTAAACCTATTGCTACTGCTGTGGAGGCAGGTTTACAATTGAGTCTTCATGATGCAGAAGATGCATTTGATGTTATTCTCTGTAAGCAGGCTATTGGATGTTTGATTTACTTATGCATTACTCAGTCAGATATTCAGTTTGCTATCTCATAGATGAGCAAGTTTATGTATTGCCCAAGTGTCAAGCATTGGGAGGCGGTTAATTGCATCTTTTGCTACTTGAGTGATACCCAACTACTTGGATTGTTTTATCCCAAGGGGGAACACTATCGCCACTTTTACATGCTTTTTCTAACTCTAGCTGGGTTGGCTGCTATGACACTCATGTATCCACCAGTGGTTTTTGCTTCATGCTTGGTAGCTCATGCATATCTTGGTTGAGCAAGAAGCAACCTACCGTGGCCACTTCTAGCAAAAATAGAACTATTTGAAGCCAAAAGTCAATTCCATACCATGAGCAAGGAGCTCTTGACCAAGAATATAAATATTCAGCAGGAACTCACACAGAAAATAGATAAATTGGCAACAAAAACTAAAGAATGCAATCATATTCAGGAGGAGAACTTGTTGCTCAAAGAAAAATTAAAAGAGGTAACTATCTCTATGTTAGAACTTCAAATGGAAGTAAACACATTGAAAAAGCAACAGGAAATGTATGAAGTAGAAAAAGTATGAATAACAAACCGAAGCAAGATATTAGAAAATAAAATCAAAGTATATATGGATAAAGCAGACAATCTGCATACCAGGAACAAAGAACTAATGAACTCCATTCTACTAAATCAACCCTTTGATAGCACTAGCACAGAAAAAGACAGAATATAGGAACTACAGGCAAAGTTGTTAGAAATGGAAGATCAACTAAAATAAGAGCAAAGGAAACAGGACGAGTTAGAACCAAAATATACAACGAACAACAAAACATTGGAACTCAAGTGGAAACAGAAAGTGCAAAAATACATAGAACAATGCACTCAAGATGCTAATCAAGTGTGAATCATTTGCAAAGCTAAGGCAATAGTTGAAGACGAGATCAAGGCTAGTAGAGTACAACATGAAGAGAAAGATCAAATCATAGCGGAGCTCAGAGCACAATTAGAACAGGCAAAGAACTTGGGGACACCAGTAGTGCAAAGCATCCAAGGTGGCTATTGAAGAGATTGAGGTATGCCCTCTTTCTCCCCCAACCATTCATTCACCAATAAGAGAGCTGGCTATAGACGAATATGATGACCTCCCAATGCCATATACTGCAAAACTAAGTCAGAAAGAAAGGACACTACTGGTGTCTCGTCTCACACAAAATTTTGAAAATGAGGTAGTGAAAGTCATGAAAGAGGCTCATATTAAAAGAAAAGATTTAGATGAGATAATGAAGCCCTTCAACATCTCTTATGGAATCATGAAAGACCAGACCTAAAGATACATCAAGAAGAGCAGGGGGAAGGATCCGGACGTGCAGCTGAACTTCAAGGCAAAAACTTTTAATTATACTCAATAGGAGTTCGAAGCTGTCGATCCCATTTGGAGAAGAAGTTTTTTGGAGAAAATTCTACCTAGTCTTTATGTGACTTGCTTCCCAACAAGAAGGCCATTGGCACTAAGTGTGTATACAAGTTGAAGCATAAGCCTACTGGAATAGTTGATAGATATGAGGCTAGGCTTCTTGCAAGGGGTTATGCTCAAGAAAGAGGCATTGATTTTGATGCGACCTTTGCTCCTACATGTTGAATGACTACTGTTCATAGCAGTTGTGCACTTGTAGCTCATCATGGTTGGAACATACATCAGTTGGACATTAAAACTACATTTCTGAATGGTGACTTGCATGAAGAAGTGTATGTTTTTCAACCCCGTGGTTTTGTGTAGAAAGGGCATGAAAACAAAGTGTGCATGTTGAAAAAGGCATTATATGTTTGGACCAGATGGTGTTCTCTATCAACAAGCTATTGGATGCTTGATTTACTTATGCATTACTCGGCTAGATATTCAGTTTTCTATCTCACAGATGAGCAGGTTTATGCATTGCCTAGGTGTCAAGCATTGGCAAGCAATTAAGCGCATCTTTCATTGCTTGAGTGGTACCCGAATACTTGGATTATTTTATCCCAAGAGGGGATCACTACCACCAGATTTACATGCTTTTTCTAACTCTAATTGGGATGGTTGCTATGTCACTCATGTGTCCACGAGTGGTTTTTGCTTCATGCTTGGTATCTCATGCATATTTTGGTTGAGCAAGAAGTAGCTTACTCAAGCCACTTCTAGTTGTGAGGCTGGGTATAGGGTAGCTTTTATAGGGACTATTGAGTGTGTGTGGCTGAGGCACCTTGTGGCTGATTTGGGTGCTGGTCAGTCTTTTGCCACCACCATCTTCACTAAAAATTAGAGCACATTGACATTTGTGAAGAATCATGTGTTCCATGCTCGCACTAAGCACATTGAGGTGCACTATCATTATGTCAAGGATAGGTTCTCTTCTAGAGAGATCAGTTTGGCATATGTGCCCAAACAGGAGAACATTGTAAACCTTTTCACAAAGGCTTTGGTTAGGGAGAATTTTGAAGCTTTTCGCAAAGCTTTGGGCTTACTCCCTTTTGTGGATTGATTCCACATAGCTTGGCACTTCCTTATACATGAGTGCCAGCTCCTTGTTCACCGCATCACTTTTAGGGGGGGATTTGTTGATATATTTAGGTAACAAAGTGTGTGAACACATTAAGACCATTGAAGCACTTTTTTCCCTCTTTAGGAGGTTTCTTTCCCCCGGCTTGTATATATGCCTATAACCCTAACGGGTCACTTATCTTTGTACATTCTCTTGGTAATACATTTAGTATTATGTGTTGTGCTCCAAGCTTCTTCTTCTTCCTTGTGTTGTTTGTGTACTTCCCTAGACCTCAAACTCCAACAAAAGCCATGTCAAAATCATGAACCCTAATTTTGTATGTATTTATGTAGATATATACTAATCCGGATCCTAAAACAACAATTCTATACCTACCCATCTATGTAGACGGAAAAAATCAAGTCTTAGTTATTTATGTACGGATGCATATATTTATCTATGTATTATGATATATAAAAACATGAAACTTTGTTATTAATATATAGATATAAACACATATATATGCACCACACAAATATATTACTATCTCTAGAGCAATGCTTTATTTCTAAACGTTTACAAACAAATGTTTATCTCTGTAAGTTGAGATTAATCATTTAAAATTTTTGAATGATCCTAAAATTCTTCAGCTTTGTATGATAGGCATTGGATAGTTCTTTGGAAAACTCTAAGTGTTTATGATAGTTCTTTGGACAACTCATTGGTTCATAAACACTTAGAGTAGGCAAAAAAACCTGCAAACAGAGAATCTTTGTTATGGCCGACATCTAGAGATTGTGGTTGATGAAATTTGCTTTAGTGTTGCTGGCATGCAGTCAGCTGAGTCTATGTACCATGTGATATGAGCAAGTGGTTATCTGTCAACTATTGTAGAGTGTAAATTTTACTAGCTATGTAAGTGAGTATATCACAAGATTTCATTAGTAATGAAAACATAAAGATTTTGTTGTAATCGGGAACGTATTCATATAGGCATCGTTAATTATTTCAAGGTTAAAAATACATGCAAGTAGAAAATCATAAGTTTTCACTAAAAGAGGACTTATTGTTGATCGCCAGATGAAAACCAAATGACAAAGATGTAAGTTGACTCCAATGAAGAGGATGAGACAAGGTGAGACAGAATGCTCAAAGATACATCTATGAGCTTTTTTTTTTAGTATAATAGGAATTGAAAACACACTCACACACCCATCATATGGTACAGAGTACTTAGAATACGCTCATTAAGAGCTGAGGCATCCAGCCCCAAGCGGGACTTGAACCCTGGCCATCTGCCTAAGAGTACAAGGCACAACTGCTAAGCCATGCCAGCTGGATATCTATGAGCTTATTGCTTTCAATGCACTATGTGAAAATGCTGTGAAAATGCAACAATGAGAAATTTTAGTATGAAAAGTAGCTAGAATTTGGTGTTTCGAATTGAAAGCCTAGACACATGGAGGTTTACATGAACTGGCCTAAACAAAGTTGTCAAGTGAAGAACTACAAATTTCTCTAAAGAGAATAAATTAGCTTTAGATATTATTGTAGTCCTAGATAAGTTGGCATGGGAACAATGTAAATCACCCAAAAAGTTCTTCTTAAGGGTTTTTCAGGAGACTTGACTATGGTACATGATAGAAGACTTTGAAGAGATATCACGACTCAAATACCTTGAAGAAACAACATGAGTCTACAATCATGCTGAAATTCGATAAAGGACCAAAGAAAATTTGAGCTATTAATAAGTGCACTGAAGGTTCAACTCAAAAAGCATGCCCTAAAAGCAACCCAATTTGGCAGTTTGTCGCTAAGATTTCGAGCTTAACAAGACAAATCAGTTGGAAATAAGCTCTACTTGGAGAAACAATTGGCTGCTCTTCAACTTTGTGGAACACCATTAGAGGGGAAGCACTATGGAAGATATGGAAAGAAAGATGTGCGATAAACTTTGATGGCCATCAGAAAGAGTGGTCGATGAAAACGCTCTATACCTGTTTGTTAGGTAGAAGAATATGTAATTGTAAAAATCACTATTCATTATGTTTTGACTAACACACAGGCCATCAAGCTTGTCCATAAAGCCATTCATGTTGTACGTGTATGTACCTACATTCACTAGTAGTTAGTGAACGTATTAGCAAGAAGCATTGGAACTCTTTACCCATGTGGGCCCCGCTTGAGGGTGATGAGTGGGCAATTAACCTTTTCCTTGTAAAGCCAGCTACACTCTGTAAAAGCTTCCCCCGCTCTGTGGGATTCGGGGGATCCCGTGGGCACTCGTCCCCTTCTTTTGTATTTTTCCTATATTTAATTCAAGTCCGGGAGAGTAACCTAAGGCCGAACTTCTTTTATTTTAAAAAAAAACATTGGAACTCTTGTCCTCTACTAAACCCTGAACCAACAGACCCATTCACTGAATTGTTGAGTACATATGCAATTGTAAGTTCCTCCCCATTGTCAGCCTTGATTAATATGCAAATGCAAGCCCAAAGCTCGTGAAGATTGCAATGCCTAACATAGAAAAACATAAAGCACTTGATAGAAAATTTCAAAGCCTCAAGAAGATTGTCTAGTGCCCTAAACTATGGTTATATGAAGTTGGTTGTATGAAGTATGAATTGCTTAGTGTGAAAATCACTCACAACTTTTGTGCGTCTAAAATATAGTTCTAAAACTCAGAATCGCATCAATTTTAGCTACAAAAACAGCGACAATATGAAAACTATGTGGAACTTTCATGCATATTTTGGAGTGAGGCATATGAAACGGTGTGCATACTACTATGGAAAGAACATTTAGGTTTTAGTAGGAATCCTGAACTGGCAAGTGAGGAGCCACCAGTCATGAGAGTTCATAGCGATGGTGAATCAAAATACTGTATGTCTGAAAAATATCCAAGACCATGGACTTAGGGTTTCTTAAGATTGAGCTATTTTTATGCTCCTAAGCCTAACCAAATATGGCAAATATATTTTCAAATTGTTTTAATTTCTCCTTTGAGCTAATACTCGCCCTTAAATATTTCACTCTATCATACTCCTCAGGCTCTCATAATGCTCCCTTTGCATGAGATTTTTATGCACTATGCTTGCATAAATCTGAAATGGTATCCTCTTTACCCAAACTTGAGGCACCTCGTAAACATGTTTATGAAGGTTGTATTTTGGGCAAAATGCAGCATTCCTCCTTCCCAAAAGATGGTTCGGTCCGAGCTACTCAAAAATTGCAACTTGTTCACATTGATGTTTGTGGTCCTATGCAAACACCTTCTTTTGGGAATGGGGGGATATATGTTTTTTTATTTTTATGAATTTTTGGTTGAACGTGGGATAAAACATTAGTGTACAGTGTATACACCTCAACACAATGGAGTTGCAAAAAGAAAGAACATTCACTCATGGAGATGGCGAGGTGTAAGATCAAGAGTCAGGTTTTACCACATAGTTTCTGGCTTGAGGCTCTTATGTGTGCAGCATATGTACTTAAGAGGTGTCCCACTAAAGCATTGCAATCTACCACTCCATATGAGGCTTGGCATGGTTGTAAGCCATCTGTTGCTCACCTACATGTCTTTGGTTGTCTGCATATGCATTAGTGCCTAAACAACAACGCAAGAAATTGGATAATAAAGAATTGAAATGTAATTTTGTTGGGTAGAGTTCTGAAACCAAAGGTTGTCATCTATATCATCCATATACTAAACACATTTTTGTTAGCCATGATGTTGTTCTGGTGGAAGATGCAATTCTATCATCATTTTCATGTACTAAGGAGACATCAATTAGCTCCAAAGATATGTATGACACTTTGCTGCCTCTTTCATAGGTGCACTATCATATCCTACTCGTTCACACTCTCATAGTGCTTCTTTTGCATCAAATTTTTGTGTTATGGTTGCCTCTAGTCTTTGTGATAAGAATGAGCGTGTTTCGTTTGATGAAGCACAAAATTCAAAAAATTGGATGGTTGTTATACAATCACAATATGATGCTATTATGAAAAATGGTACCTAGACTTTATGTGACTTGCCTCCTAGCAAGAAGGCCATTGGCACTAAGTGTGTATACAAGTTGAAGCATAAGCCTGCTAGAATAGTTGATAGACATAAGGCTAGGCTTGTTGCAAGGGGTTATGCTCAAGAAAGAGGCATTGATTTTGATGTGACCTTTGCTCCTACATGTTGAATGACTATGAAGAAATGTATGTGTTTCAGCTCCGTGGTTTTGTGTAGAAAGGGCATGAAAACAAAGTGTGCAGGTCGAAAAAGGCATTATATGGTTTGAAGCAAGCACCACTTGCTTGGTATGAAAAGATACATGCCTACCTGATTGCACATGGTTTTGAGAATAGTCCAACTGAGATCACCTTATATGTTAAGCATGCAAATGATGTGCTTTTGATCATTGTTGTCTACGTTGATGACATGCGGCTCACTGGTCCTCATGAGAATATTGTTGATTTTAAAGCTGATTTGCATGCCTCATTTGAGATGTTAGATTTGGGGCATTTGGATCATTATTTAGGCATTCATTTTATGCAAATCGATGGCAAAATAGCTTTGTGTCAAACAAAATCTATTTAACACACTATTGTAGTGATTTGGCCTTGAAGACTCCAAACCTATTGCCACTCATATGGAAACAGGTTTATGGTTGATTCTTTATAATGTTGGACATGCATTTGATGGTGTTTATAATGTTGGTATGACAGTCATTTGTCCACCAGTGGGTTTTGCTTCATGCTTGGTAGCTCGTGCATATCTTGGTTGAGCAAGAAGCTACCTACTTTCGCCACTTCTAGTTGTGAGGCTGAGTATAGGGTAGCTTTCATAGGGACTATTGAGTGTGTGTGGTTGCGATGCCTTATGGCTGATTTGGGTGTTGGTCAGTTCTCTGCCACCACCATCATCACTGACAATCAGAGCACATTGATAGTTGTGAAGAACCATGTGTTCTATGCTCGCACCAAGCACATTGAGGTGCACTATCATTATGTCAGGGAGAGGTTCTCTACTAGAGAGATCAATTTGGCATATGTGCCCAAACAAGAGAACATTGTAAACCTTTTCACAAAGGCTCTGGCTAGGGAGAAGTTTGAAGCTTTTCGCAAAGCTTTGGGCTTACTTCCTTTTGTGGATTGATTCCACATAGTTTGGCACTTCCTTATACATGAGTGCCACCTCCTTGTTCACCGCATCACGTTTAGGGGGATTTGTTGATATATTTAGGGAGTGATGTGTGTGAACTCATTAGGACCATCGAGGCACTTTTTTCCCTCTTTAGGAGGTTTCTTTCCCCTCATTTTTATATATGCTTATAACCCTAACGGGTCACTTATCTTTGCACATTCTCTTGGTAATACATTCAATATTGTGTGTTGTGCTCCAAGTTTCTTCTTCTTCCTTGTGTTATTTGAGTGCAACCCTAGATGTCTAACTCCAACATAATCCATGTCAAAATCGAGAACCCTAATTTTGAATGTAATTATGTAGATATATACTAATCCAGATCCTAAAACAACAATTCTATACCTAGCTATCTATGTAGACAAAAAAAAATCAAGTCTTAGTTATTTATGTACTTATGCATATATTTATCTATGTATTGAGATATATAAAAACATGAAACTCTATTATTAATATATAGATATACACACATAGATATATATATACACCACACAAATATATTACAATCTATAGAGCAATGCTTTATATCTAGAAGTTTACAAATAAATGTTTGTCTCTCTAAGCTGAGATTCATCATTTAAAATTTTGGAATGATCCTAAAATTCCCCCAGGTTTGTATGATAGGCATTGGCAGAGAGTTCTTGGTTCTTTGGACAACTCACTAGTTCATAAACACTTAGAGTAGGCAAAAAAACCTGCAAACAAACAGAGAATCTTTGTTATGGCGGACATCTAGAGATTGTGATTGATAAAAGGACAAGATGAAATTTACTTTAATTTGGATCAGGAAAAGGTAATGTAACTAAACCCATAACCCTTAATCTTTATCTATCTATGAATAAAGCTATGTCAAAATACCGAACCCTTATTTTCTATGTATTTATGTAGATATATACTAATACGGATCCTAAAACCACCATTCTATCCTACCTATCTTTGAGTATATCAGGAATTGAAAACACACACACCCATCATATGCTACAGAGCCTTTGCTTTCAAAACTGTACCCAACAAAAATACATTTCACTACTTTATCATCCAATTTTTTGCACTGTTGTTTAGGCACTAATGCATATGCCAGACAACCAAAAACACGTAGATGAGCAACATATGGCTTGCGACCATGCCAAGCCTCATATGGAGTGATAGACTATAGCGCTTTAGTGGGACACTTGTTAAGTACATATGCTGCACACATGACAGCCTCAAGCTAGAAACTGTGTGGTAAAGCTTGACTCTTTACCATACATCTTGCCATCTCCATGAGTGACCTGTTCTTCCGTTCAACAACTCCATTTTGTTGATGTGTATATGGCACTGTACATTGATGTTTTATCCTATGTTAAGCCAAAAATGCATTAAAGTCAGAAGACATATATCCCCCCCCCTCGATCAGAAAAAAAGGGTGCCCATTTTACATGCTCAGAGATTTTCAGCCAAAACCAAAAGCTATTTGAAGCACATAAATAGTTCCGACTTTGCTTTGAGTGGATATACCCATGCATGCCTTGAAAAAATCATCAATGAAAGTCACGAAGTAAAGATAGTTTCCTAAAAAAGGTGTTTGCATAGGACCACAGATATCACTATGTACAAGCTGCAATTTTTTAGTAGCCCGAATTGAACCATCTTTTGGAAAGGAGCAATGCTACATTTTGCCCAAAATACTGCCTTCACAGACATGTTTTCTGGGTGCCTCAAGTTTGGGCAAAGAGGACACGATTTCAGATTTCTGCAGGCGTAGCAAACTAGCAAAATTCAAATGAACAAAGCATGCATGCCAAAGCTTTGCATCTGATATAGCCTCAGAATCATGTACTGCACATGCTGAATCATTCACAAATTTTTCATACTCTATGAGCTTATACAACCCATGAGATAAAATGCCAGAAGTAATAATCACATCACCATTTTACAAATCATGAATTATACATCTGTCATCAATAAATTTCACAACCAAACCAATCTTGGCTAAGGCCGAAATTGATAACAGATTGTTCTTGATCCCTGGCACAAATGAAGCATCTGATAATGTAAAAGAACTACCATCAGTAGTAGTCAGAATGATCTTACCAACTCCCATAACAGGATAAGAGGAGTCTTTGGTGCATGTAATAGTATTCCCTATAGGGGTAGGCTCGAGTGAAGACAAGAAACTACAGTGCGAGGTAATATGTTTGGTCGCCCCACTATCAAAGTACCAAACATCTAAGTCTATTGCAAGCATGCACTGCTCATGAGAAGATGGGTCAAAACTGCAAACAGTAGTAAACTCCCATCCTTCATTGTGCACAAGATTAGCAGACTCTCTTTTCAATGTAGAGGCCTCTGCAACAACCATTCCGACCTCTTTCTTCTTTGCCTCTTTAGCAGCAGTTTTGGACAGCTCTTAATGACATGATCATTTGCTTTATAGTATTTGCAAAACAATTTCTGTTTTTTTTATTTCTTCTCATCTTTGTCTTCCTTCTTTGATTGTGCCAAATTAAAAGATTTTTGCTTACTAGCAGAAGAGCTCCATTTTCCTTTGCCATTCTGACTAGCCAGGAAAACTTGATCTACAACAGGCATAATAGACATGTTCTCCAACTGTTTTCAGAGGTAAGCAACACGAGCCTCATTCCTACCCTGGTACAATGTGGTAAATGTATCCCAAGCATCCTTAGCTATTCTACAAGAGCGAATGTGAGGAATAATGGCATGTTTGATAGACAAAGCTATGAATGCATGTGTTTGAGCATCTCTGCCATCCCAACAAATCTGCTCTATAATAGGTGCAATAGGAACTGCAGCACAAACAAGAATCTAAAGAATATCAGCATCTTCAACATCATCTGCATCAGTCTCAATACATGTATTTGCAAGTGTAGTAGGACACTTTTCAACACCCTGCACAATGTTCCAAAGTCCTTTTGCAACCAATACATGTCACATCATATAAGCCCACAATCGATAATTGGTACCATCCAACTTATCCTCAACAACCAATATATGAAATACATCACTGCTTTCAGCCATGGCCACTGACTAAAATACCCTGATGCAAAAAAATGATTGTATCTGAAAAGTTGAACAGAACACGAAAGCATGAGAACAACACAAGAAAGAAGAATAAGCTTGGAGCACAACACACAATACTAAATGTATTACCACTAGAATGTACAAAGATAAGTAACCTATTAGGGTTATAGGTGTATGTACAAGCCAATGAAAAAAAACCTCCTAAAGAGGGAAAAAAGTGTTTCGGTGGTCCTAGTGTGTTCACACACATCACTACCTACATATATCAACATATGACCCTCCATTCATTAATCCTCACTTTCCAAAACTTTAGAAGTCAACTTGCCCAAACGAAATGGAATAAATATAGAAGAAAAACATCATAATCATGAGTGTGGCCCAAACTTGCACACATTTGGCATACATATCAATCAAAGCAAATACATACCTTCCCATAATTTCCCACAGCTGCATTGTGATACATATCAGCCAAAGCATATGCATGCATACCTGCACATACCTTCCCACATCTACATATACATTGTAATTACAAATGCCCTATGCATATATATGCATGTGCATATACATACCTAATACATAGCAATCAGTAAAAGATACATAACACTTATGAGATATCCAATGTTCAGCTGTTGACCAAGGAAAATAATACTTTACAACAATTTATGGAAATGAAAATGATAAAGAAGGGCTTAAACTATATGTAGAAGCTGAGGACTTCAAGAGTTTGTACATATCAAGCATAGAACAAGTATGGATAGATGGTTACAAATGTATACAACATATGCATCACATGGAAAGCATTGGAGATGATAGAAAATACATCTCCTAAACTTTCATTTGCTAGGGTGAGTTTTTCTGGCGCTTGCATGCATCTCACTTGGAGAGAGATTTGGATCAGGAAAAGGTAGTGTAATAACTCTTAACCCTAAATTTTTGTCCATCTATGAATAAAGCCATGTCAAAATACCGAACCCTTATTTTCTATGTATATATGTAGATATATACTAACCCGGATCCTAAAACCACAATTCTATCCTATCTATCTATGTAGATGAAAAAAATCAAGTCTTAATTATTTGTGTACCTATGCATATATTTGTCTATGTATTTTGACATTTAAAAACATGAAACCCTATTATTAATATATAGATATACACACATAGATATGTATACAACACACAAATATATTACTTTCTATAGAGCAATGCTTATATTCTAGAAGTTTACAAACAAATATTTGTCCCGTGAAGGTGAGATTCGTCATTTAAAATTTTGGAATGATCCTAAAATTGTCCAAGTTTATATGATAGGCCTTGCAGAGAGTTCATGGTTCTTTGGTCAGCTTCTTTGGTCAGCTGACTAGTTCATAAATGCTTAAAAATAGGGGAAAAACCTGCAAATAGAGAATTGTGACTGATAAAAGGACAAGATGAAATTTACTTTAATGTTTCTGGCATGCAACCAAGCAGTTGAGTCAAGATTGTATGCATATTATCATGTTTCTATGTACCATGGGATATGAACAAGTGATTATTTGTCGACTGTTGTAGAGTGTAAACTTTACTAGCTATGCACGTGAGTATATCACAATTGATTTTTTATTAGTAATCAAAACCTCAAGACTTTGTTGTAATTGGAAAAAATACATGCAAGTAGAAAAGCATAAGTTTTCACTAAGAGAGGACTTATTGTTGATAGCTAGATGAAAACCAAATGACACAGATGTAAGTTGACTCCAATGAAGAGGATGCTAAGTAAGCCTGAGTTTACGAAGCATGAGTTTGAAAAGCTATATTATTCAAGTGATTGTGATCCAATAGAAGTTATTTAGAATTTCACAAAGGTTTCAAACAACAATTTACAAGCAATTCAATAAACTAAATAACCTGAATTTGCATCACTTAAATTTTGCAAATGAGTACATTGGAGGGGATTTCATCATCAACATAACATGAGCCTCCTGAGATAGTAAAAATCAAGGCTTTTTCCTTGCGTTATGGAAACATAAAGCCATTACTATAACGCCTTATGTAAAGATATTCTGAGATAGTAAAAATCAAGGCTTTTTCCTTGTGTTATGGAAACATAAAGCCATTACTATAAGGCCTTATGTAAAGATATTCTCAAATACTTGTTTCAAGACCATATATGTGTTATTCAATCGGAATACTCCATACTCATTCCGAAAGAGGATGCAATCATTCAGACAAGCATGAATCTTAGTATAATCCATTCCAATGGACTGTAAAAGTTTTTTGCATCCCCACGCGTTGGAGGCATGTCATTGCCCTCTAGCAAAAATTGATCTTTAAGAAGCTTGCAATAAGCAATTAAAACGATATTAGTAAATAAAGTTATTTTGATACAACAATAAAAGTTTATTTCAAATCCACTTACCTGAACAATTCAGTGACACTACTATCTGACCATCCATAAATGGATTGCAGATTGAGCATCGCGAGTGATGCACGTAGTAGAAATATCTTTGCTCCATTGTAAGGTGGTAAACGAGATAGCCTTCACATGTTTTCATATTCTTCATCGACTTCTGATCGTGGAAATTATGTTGTGTCCATGAAACTCTCGACATCTTCTCCAGCATCATGATCTTCGCCCATCTCATAAAATGCTTCAAGCATCTCTTCCATATGTTCATTCCGTGTAATGCTATTAGTACTTGCTTGTATGTCTAAGTCCTTTTTTGTTCTCTTTTGTCCACGAGAGGTTACCAGTGCAATGTTGTTTGGGTCTATCTGCTCACCTAGGGGACCATGTTAATGATAGCATAGATTTTCTAGTCGACTTTATCAAACGATCCATACTCTCTAACATGTGCAGTACAAATCCGTCATTTTTTATAAATTTGATATTTTTACTGAGTGCAAGGACATGCCATTCTCTCCTTCGGATCCAAACTAGCCATTTGATACAATATGGACATTTTAGAACATTTGTTTTTTTTATTAAACCTAAAAATCATACTCCTAAAGACTTAAACCTGAAATACTAAAACCCAAATACTCAAACACCTAAAAAAACCTAAAACCCTAATCCTATTTTATATATATTTAATTATATATATATAATTATATATATTTAATCCTATTCTTTATTAATCCTATTTTTATATATTTAATTATATATATTTAATTAAATTATTTAAAACACTAGTTCTTTTTATATTTATTTATTTATATAATTATCCTATTTTATATATATATTTATTTATATATTCATATTTTTTCATTAATTTTTTTCTATATTTTCTCTTTATATAAATTTAATTGAGTTATATGTATGCCTAAACCCTAAAACTCTAATCTTAAAGATCTAGACCTAAAATATGTATATTTCTATATGCATGTGTATATACATGTATATATGTATTATATGTGTATGTGTATGTGTGTATATATGTTATGTAGGTGTTAAAACCTTAAAACCCTAATCAAAAAGACCTAGACCTAAAACATCAAAAGAAACCTAATCATCACACAGCAGTGGAAATAGACAGGTATAATGGCAACATGCACGCATTAACAGAATCGGAGACACAGAGGCGGCTATTAATCATGGTTAGATAAGAAAACGGAAGGATTACAGTCAGTTGGTCAACCGAAACACAGAGATAAAAAAAGAAAGTCAAGTGAAAAGAGTGGCAAGAGAAAAGGAGTAAAAATACCGATGACACATCATGAGGACGTAGGTGGTGGGTAATAGGGACGAAGCTTCAAGCCATTGATCGCTTTAGGAAGGAGGACACCATTGAGGGTGGATAACCGAAAAGTGGCAGGTTGCACTTGTTTGGCAATACGGTAGGGACCGAACCATCCCAATTTAAACTTTCCGGCGGATCGGTTAGATTTAGCATTATAAAAGAGCACTAATTGTCGATGGTAAACACGGGGATTTTAAGGAAATGATCATGAGTTCTTGCTTGTCTAAGCTGAACTTCTTGCAATACCAAAAAACTCTCAAGGTGTTGTTCATCTAAGGACCATAAAGCTTCCAATCATAAGGGAAAAGATTCTTCTGGTAGTAATTTTTGGTCTAATGCCACTCGCAAACTAGGAACCACCAGTTCCATAGGAGCAATCGCCTCCAAACCATAAGCCAACTTGAAAGGAGTGATTCCGGTCACCACTTTATATGTTGTACGGTAAGCCCATAATACGGCAGGTAGGAATTGGTCCCATCTCTCTGGACAATCTAATACCAGTTTCTTTAAGATGTTCAACAGAGATTTGTTGGTGCTCTCAAGGAGTCCATTTGCTCGTGGATAGTAGGGAGAACTAAACTTATGCACAATCTGGAAGGTTTTAGTAAGCACTTGCATTAATGTATTTGCAAAGTGTGTACCTTGATCAGTTACTATCTCCAAGGGTAACCCATAGCGTGGAAAAATATCCTTCATCAAACATTTAGCTACCGCAACAGCTGTAGCTGACCGAAGAGCCCAAGCTTTGGTCCACCGAGTCGCATAATCCGTGCATGTCAGAATGTATCAATTGTTGGTAACTATCATAGGAGGAGTAATGGGGCCAATAAAATCCAAACCCCATTTCTGAAAGGGTTCAAGAGGCACAACTGGTTGGAGCAGAAAGAGATGTTGCTGTAAAGGCTGACCGGAATGCTGACACGCATCACACTGCTGCACATACTGGGTTACATCACAGTACATCGTAGGCCACCATAAACCACTCTGTAGAATCTTTCGGTGCATCAGGTCAACCACAAAATGTCCTTCGGTTGGGGCAAAATGGGCCATTGTAATTACTGAAGCAATTTCATGTGGCGGAACACATCTTAGTAACACGCCCGAGTGATCTATATAATATAACTGCCCAGCAATTAGGCAAAATCGTCGACTATACATGGCGAGTCTTCGTTGAGCAGCTGAAGAGGTCGTACCAGGCGGACATCCACTGGTCAAGAACAGAAGCAAGGTGTCATAGTAAGAGGGGGGTACCGACAACTCCTGCGGATTATCCTATACCATCTCTGTTGCATAAATAGCGGGTGTTGTATCATCAACTCCTTCCGGAAGTTCACCGAAATCCAACCAAGAGAGAAAGTCAACAAGCATGTGTGCTGACCCTGGTTGATGTACTACTGAATAATCAAACTCTTGGAGCAACAAGACCCATCTTGCTAGTCTTCCTCCCAAATGCTATTGGCGAACAAGGTTCACCAAGGCTACATGATCGACATGAAAGGTGAAACGGCATCCCAATAAATAATGTCGGAATATCTTCACCGAATACACTAATCTGAGACATTCACGTTCAGTAACTGAATAACTGCGCTCTGCGGGGGCCAATCTGCAGCTCGCATAATATACCGGACGGAACCATTTATTCGTTTGCTGTATCAGCACGCTAACAATTGTAGTGTCGGATGCATCCACAAAGACATGAAATGGCAATTCCCAATTCGGCACTTGTAAAATGGGAGCCCGCGTTAACAATGATTTCAGCCGATCGATAAGAAAGTTGGCACCTTCGGACCAGTCAAACTGGCGAGGAGTACTGGTTATCAGTCGATTGAGGGGCGTGGCCAAATGAGCAAGCCACCATAAATGTCGTCCATGCCACCGGATTTGTCCCAAGAAGCGCATCACTTCTTTGGGAGTCGTGGGAGCAAGGCCTCCAATATGGCCTTCACCTTATCTGGATCAACTTGAATCCCCTATTTTGAGATAACGTGGCCTAGCAACTTGCCGCAAGATACCAAGAACATCGATTTATTTGGGTTTAATCATAAATGATATTCTTGACACTTGGAAAAACAGCACTGTAAATGGTACAGATGTGCCGAAGTATCACCGGATAAAGAGAAATCATCCAGGTAAACTCTCATAAATGTAGTTAGATAAGGAGAGAAAATTTCTTGCATACAGCACTGAAACGTACTCGGAGCATTTCGCAAACCAAACCACATCACTGTACACGCATAAACGCCCCAATTGGTTATAAATGTTGTCTTTGGAATGTCATGCTCCACCATTCGGACTTGGTTATATCCACTATATCCATCTAAAAAGGAGTACATCTTTCGTCGTGCCACATCATCTAGCATTGTGTCCAAAAATGGTAGAGGGAATGGATCAGGTACGGTTGCTGCATTTAATTTCCGGTAGTCCACACATATCCTTAATTGCTTATTCTTCTTAGGAACTATGACAATAGGGGAAATCCACTCCGCATGCTCGATAGGGACAATAAACCCAACTTTCAGCAATCGATCCAGTTCTGCTTTGACCTGGGCCGCATAGTTAGGATTCATCCTGTAACTAGGTTGTTTGATAGGCCGAGCATCTGGTTTCAGCATAACCCGATGTTGATAGATACGCGGGTCCAACCCCTTCATATCCCGATAATCCCATGCAAATACATCAGAGAATTCACGTAGGAACTGCAACAAGTTCTCCTAGAAGGTCTCGCCTTAATTTTTACTCGTCGTGGGTTGGTTTCATCACCTAAGTGATAGGTAACCAACTGATCTTTAGGTACGTAGAACTATCGAGGCATATCCAACTCGTCGCTTGACTGGAGTAATTGTTGGAGCCTCGTATCATCCAAGTTCTGTGTTGTACTTGATCCGTGCTCACCGGTCAGTGGTACCACCATACATGCTGCTAGACTCTAGTTATCGGCCACCGTTTGTAAGTCCACAGTTCTGAGTGCTAGCAAATCTTTGTTGGCTTTGAGGAAAGCTTCCTCTTCATCATCTGAAAGACCATCCAACATGTGTACAAGTTCGGCTACATAAGGTCGTGCATGCAAGTCGCAAGGCTTCATATCGTCCAGTGGAACAACATATTTACAGTGGTTATTCTTAAAAATCAATTCCTGCACTGACCAATCCTGAACTACCTTCT
The DNA here is from genome assembly GCA_020310875.1 of Ceratopteris richardii. Classification (NCBI taxonomy): domain Eukaryota; kingdom Viridiplantae; phylum Streptophyta; class Polypodiopsida; order Polypodiales; family Pteridaceae; genus Ceratopteris; species Ceratopteris richardii. The sequence continues at coordinate 62,999,406 of CM035419.1, forward strand.
CTTGCTTTAGCCATGGGCATCCAAAGAGCAGATTATAATCAAGGCTAAATTCGGGTAATTCCAGAATAACAAAGGTCATTTTAAATACAGCCCCTTGCAGAGTAATAGGAATATCACGTACTAATCCCATCGAATGAACTCTCGATTGATCAGCCATTCGCACAAAAAATTGGACAGGTTCAATTTGTGTCCATCCCATCCGTTGACAAAGTGCTGTCGTCGCAATGTTTACACCAGAACCTCCATCAATTAGAACTTGTGTTATTTTATGATTCTTGTACCAGACCGTAATTAAGGGCACCGTATGATCCACCATTGGATCAAGTTCGGGCTGAATTGTGGCTGTCGAAGTAGCACATGAAGGTCTTGGACTGACCTATTGCTGGAACTGTTGACGTACACCAAGGACTAAAGCCAATAGTTGTCCCAATGGTAGTGTAATTGATGCTTTGGATAAGACATCCCACACCGGATCAATTTTTGCTATTTCCGGTACAGTGTCCGATGGGGATTCCAGTACTCTTTGGGTTAGATTTCTGCCTTTCGATACTGTCTGCGGTATGCTTTGCTATGTTACTGGAACTGGGTTAGGGAAAATAGCTTGTTCCTGAGTTGCCCACTTACTTGCTTTAGTAAACACCTTCTGTAGTTTACGAATTCCAGGTTCAAAAATCTCCGCAGCTAGCTGTAGTTGCTTTCCTGAACGTGTTTGCACTGCTGTTGTTTGAGTGTCGACTACTGATATGTACACCATATTTGCCATCGATTGTTGTCGTTCCTTTTTCTTTTTATCGTACTCAGCCGCATCTTTACAGTACCTATGGATATGTCCTATTTCACCGCAAAAATGGCATTTAGGTGGTGGAAGAGATGCACCTTCACCTGCTGTACCCACATTCCACCGAGTTTGCCCAAAGTTAGTTGATCGTCCTCCTCGATAATTCTTGTATCCTTGGTACGGGGTATTCCTCATCTGTGGTGGTACATAATGACTGGCCGGTTGCCCTTGTTCTTGAATGATGGCATTAAAAGCAGCTCTGCTATGTACCTTTGCATTATACGGACAAGTCTCCATAGTGTGGTCCATTGTATGGCAAATGGTGCAATACATTTGATTCAGAGTGCATGTTGAGCTGCTGTGCCCTAGATTTTTGCATTTAGTACAATAAATCTGTTTCAGAGGATTCTTGTTGGATTGCCTAGATGCCTTCAACCACTCTAGATCTTCAGTGAATCCATCCACTTTATTTTCTAATTGTAACGTCATAGCAATTACGGCATCCAAAGTCATTCCACCCACACACCGTATGATCATGATCTATTTCAATTGAGGATTTAATCCGTTTATGAACCACTGAGAAATAACGTCATCCGGTAAATTGGCATGCGCTGGTGGCAACTGCTGTAAATGAGTCCGAAATAGAGTCGCATAGTCTTGTACATTCTGGTGCGGGTTTTGCCTATTATTCTGCAGATAATCAAAAATTTCTGTTGGGTTTTTCTTTAATCAAAACCGTTGCAGAAAGTTATCCTTCACATCATCATACTGCCAGAAATGGTTCAAATTGTATTCCGTTAACCAGCGAGCAGCTTCATTAATCAAAGTTGATTGGAACATGATGGCTTTATAAGCAGGGTCTGCTGGGTAATTCAAAATTGCATAATTAATTTCAAATGTTCGCACATGCGTGTCGGGATCATCTCCCGGAAAACCTCCAAATTTTGTATACGTGACTCTGACTAGCACCGGACGTAGTGGAACAATCTGTTGTTGTTGTTGTTGTTGTTGTTGTTGTTGTTGTTGTTGTTGTTGCTGTTGTTGTTGCTGTTGTTGTTGTTGTTGTTGCTGGGAACTACTCATGTTGCCTGAACTTTGGGAACGGACTTCTTGATGTCCCTGGACCGTATGGTCACTTTGCCAACTTTTCGGTCCAAATATGTCTCTGATCCGATTACTTAACTCGAAATCTAGCAGCCCTTTCTCAACCTTAGTATCAAAATTGGCTAGACTTGCACCTAAAAACGGTGAATGCAGTAAATTCTTGTCGAATAGAATCGCAGTATCATCGAAAAGCACCGAATTGTCACCGGAGAACACCGAATTGTCACCGGACAATATCGAACTGTCAGCAAAAATCACTGAATTGTCTCCAGACAATGCTGAATTATCACCGGACAACACCGAAATACCACCAGGAACTAATGTACTGTCTTCGAAATGTACTGGATTGTCATTGGAACACACCAGATTATCACCGCATTCTACTGAACTGCTCCTACACAGCACCGAACTGCCATTGAAATTGCCATTTGCTTGTTGAACTGAACCTTCTACGATTGAACTTGATTGTTCTTCACTTCTACCACCAGAGGGTGTTCTTAACAAATTTGGAACTGCCCAGGAATGTGGATCACTTCGATATTTGGGATAAGATTCACTGGAACGTGTTACCGGCATATATCAAAAGATTCGTCTTCGAGCCTTAACCTTCTTCTTCAACTGGCTATTCCATTTCCCACAGACGGTGCCAGTGTTAAACTTTTATTGTTTAATCTATTATCAATCCTGGGTTCTTGGGATGGTTAGGGGTCTGTAAAAACAGAGGCCTTGTTGGTATTTCCCAAATCTGCAGATTTCTCGTATACTATTTCGTAGACTCAATACATTTAACCCGCAACTACTATCTAACTGCGTATTACAACATACTTCAGCACAAGATAATTAACTACACAGTATAATGTTCTTCACCATCAGGTATATATCCATGCAGTTCATCACATCACCGGAACATCAGAGAACTTAATACTTCATCGAACTTAATGTAATGCTGAACTTAATTAATTGAAAAGATAATAACTCAGAGTAATCAAACACTACGCTGCAATCCATTTTCGGCATTCACCCAGACTCACAGTCCAGCGACACAACTTCTATTTTCGCGTACACTTCCTTTATTAATCAAAGAGTACAACTAATGCGCTACGCCCTTTCGATATGCGTGCGACTTTTCAGAGTTTCATATTACATTCCCGCGACTCACACATGTGTGTACATATGTGTGTGTATGTATGCATGTGTGTACATGTATATGTGTATGTATGCATGTGTGTATATGTGTATGTATGTGTATGTATATGTATGTATGTGTATGTATGTGTATGTATGTGTATGTATGCATGCATGTGTGTATATTTGTATGTGTGTGTATGTATGCATGCATGTGTATATGTGTGTATGTATGTGTGTATGCATATGTGTATATGTGTGTATGTATGTGTGTATGCATGTGTGTGTATGTATGCATGTGTGTATATGTGTATATGTGTGTATGCATGCATGTGTGTATATGTGTGTGTATGTATGCATGCATGTGTGTATGTGTGTGTATGTATGTGTGTATGTATGTGTGTATGTATGTGTGTATGTATGTATGTATGTGTGTGTATGTATGTGTGTATGCATGTGTGTGTATGTGTATGTATGCATATGTGTATATATGTGTGTGTATGTATGTGCGTATGCATGTGTGTGTATGTATGCATGTGTGTATATTTGTATGTGTGTGTATGCATGCATGTGTGTATGTGTGTGTGTGTGTAAGCATGCATGTGTGTACATGTATGTGTATATGTATAGATGTGTAGATGTGTATGTGTGTATGTGTGTGTATGTATGCTCTATCTTCCTATCTCTATCTTCCACTCTTTCATCTCTCTTTATCTTTCACTCTCTCTCTTTCTCTCTCTATATCTATATCTCTCTCTATATATCTATATCTCTCTCTCTTTATCTCTCTCATCTCTCTCTCTTTCTCTATCTCTTTCTCTATCTCTTTCTCTATCTCTTTCTCTATTCTCTCTCTCTTTCTCTCTCTATCAATAGAGAATAAAACAATCACTTACAAGTATGTCCCTCTTTTGGATCATTGTCGTCAAAGCGTAATGTATGTCATCTATCGTCGAATTCCAAAGAATCGATGCCAAAGAACTTCTGCAAAAGCAAAGAGAAGAGAAATTATAAGACCTAAAGTATAGAGAAAGACAAAGCTAAGAGTACACGCACCACTTACCAAGATGTGAGATCTAAACATGGAGAGTGTGTGTGTGTGTGTGGAGAGAGAGAGATCTGTGTGTGTGTGTGTGCACAAAACAATGCAGGTCGCAATTTGGTTCGTGCATGCAAGTTCGATAGAAGACAACCAGTACTCAAAAATGCGCAAAAATGTTCAGTTTTGCCCTCGAGTTCTGGTATGTTTAAAACTCGGCCTCGGTATGGGCGTCGATAACTTCCAGTAAATTACTGATGCTTATACCGACGGTCATACCGACGCCCATACCGATGCTTATACCGGTGGTCGTGACACACCCCGACGATCCGTTTTAAACGGTCATACCGATGGTCACTTGACCGTCGATATCTTTAAGTGGACTTTTCCAACGTGTATATCGACGTCGAGAGTGACCGACGGTATTGGCAACGTCGGTATGCCCCTTATATGTTGTAGTGCAAGCTAGGAACATTCCTATATAAAACAATATAGATAATCACATGGGAGCTTAAGAAGGATAAAATATGGCTCCCAAAGTCCCAAAGTACAACTATTTTTTTTACCTAGTTTCCAACTGGACCAACAATTGTGATTCCATTGGGGTGCACTTGATGTCATTTACAAAGAAAAATAAGCAAAGGTTTCTTCACCCGGCTTTTGTTACAAATAAGGCGCAAGTAAATACAAAGAAAAGCCACAACTAGAACATTCTCCAAATGAGACAAGGTGAGACACAATGCTCAAGGATACATCTATGAGCTTATTTCTTTCAATGCACAATGTGAAAATGCAACAGTGAGAAATTTTAGTATGAAAGTCTAGGAGCAGGGAGCTTTACATGGCCAGGCTTAAACAAAATTGTCAAGTGAAGAACTGCAAATTTCTCTAAAGAGAATAAATTAGCTATAGATCTTAATGTACTTCTAGATAAGTTGGCATGGAACAATCTACATCAGTGAAAAAGTTATTCTTAAGGGTTTTTCAGGAGACTCAACTACGATACATGATAGAAGACTTTGAAGAGATATCAGGGCTCAAATATCTTGAAGAATCAACATGAATCTACAATCATGCTGAAATTCGATAAAGGACCAGAGAAAGCCTGAGCTATTAATGAGTTTACGGAAGGTTCAACTCAAAAAGCATGCCCTAAAAGTAGCCTGATTTGGTAGTCTCTCACTAAGAATTTGAGCTTAATAAGACAAATCAGTTGGAAATAAGCTCTACTTGGAGAAACAATTGGCTTCTCTTCAACTTTGTGGAATGCCATTAGAGGGGAAGCACTATGGAAGATATGGAAAGAAAGATGTGTGATAAACTTTGATGGCCATCAGAAAGAGTGGTCGCTTGAAAATGCTCTATACCTACTAGGTAGAAGAATATGTAATTGTAAAAATCATTATTCATTATCTTTTGACTAACACACATGCCATCAAGGTTTTCCATAAAGCCATTCATGTTGTATGTATATGTACCTACATTCACTAGTAGTCAGTGAACATATTGGCAAGACGCATTGGAATGGTGGAGGACCCTGCGGACAGATGGAAAGGCAAGGGTCGGGTCATCAACTATCGTGAGAAAGAAACGTGGGACAAAACCAAACTTCACTTGGATCTGGTCAAATTCAAAGATCCAAATGGCTTTTTATGGTCAAATCTTCAAGCGGGCGAGGACCTCTGGAAAGCTAGACTGGATATATGCTACATTGGACAGAACATTATGCACCAGTGGGGCCACCCTTCCCTCTCACAATGCACTGACCTTGCCATCTTTGATCACTACCCGATCATTATCGCTTTTCATCCTCCCACCAGAATCCGTAAGGCTTGGTTCCACGCATGTGCCACCTCCTTCTCTCTCCCCTCCGTCCATCAAGAAATTGCCAAAGTGTGGAAGGAGGTGTTTGCCTCCGGCGCATCCCCAACCAAGTGCTAGACACGGGCGGTCAAAAAGTCGTGGAAAATCATGATAAGATCCAGGAAGATGCTCGATACTCTTCGGCGGGCATGTAGAGAAGCTCTATATCATAGACTCTAGAGACTTGAGAAGGAAGTGAACAAAGGAAAAGTTCAATCCCAGAAAAACCTACGAAAAATCAGATCAATGATGAGCGAAGTTTCTATTTCCGTGAAAAACTTGAACAAAAAATCAATGATTCTATATACATGGAATTCTCAAAACTAAAAGCTTTGATGTTTTAATTATCTTCCTTACATTTTCTTGTCTCTCTCTTGTTACGACTTAGAATATACGACATTCCTCAACAATCACTAGATGTCTTCCCCTTCTCTCAAGCAGGCCACAATTCTTTAAAAACCATAAAAATAAAACTTCACACATTTACATAGTTGAGGTGATCGAAGTCATTTTTCTCCATGCCTATCGCTTCTCGTTCCCTCAAAGGAGAAAAAGGGAAAGCGCTCATCTTTCACCCTTTACTACTTCCAAGAGAATGTACAGAGTTTGTGACACAGAATACGCGAAGCAAACGCGATATCTGTTTGGAGAGGAAGCTTCATCATCATGTATAGCGGCAGGACGACTCGATGCAAAAGCAGAGCTCCGCCTCGAGAAGATAGCGATACCCCATGTGCCATGGACGTAGAGGCAGACGAGATTACAGATCGTGTAGTGGTTAGCAGGATGTCCAAAGAGCCAGAGGAGAGTCGGCGTCGGAGGTGGCGGTTAATAAGTGATTCCTGGAATTCATCAATAGCTGATAGTATCGATAATTCGCAAGCGTCCTCGAAAGTCAGCGGCTTAGCACACATACTCAAGCGCCTCCTGGTTGACGACATGGCGCGTACAGATTTGGCAGCTTCGTGATAGTTGAACACATAAGTTACCTTCCAGGGAGCATGGAAGTATACAGCGATGGAGGTATAACTTACCCACAATGCTGCACTGTTACAAAGTATATACAATGCTGTGTGGAAATAATGGTGTAGCGCTCGAAAACAACTGTGTTAGCGACTTTCAATCAGTTAATAGAACAGAGAGGCTTCAGATGAGCGTGCACAATTATGATGAAGATCGTAGGCTATTGTAGAAGCATACTTTCCTTCATCATCAGTATAGATCCGGAGTATGTCATGCGCGAACAGTATTTCGTCTGAGCGTGCAGTGCATTCATGTAAGAGAGCTTCAGCAGCACACCATGTAGGAGCCGTTGATCGGTACTTGATCACATTGAGCTTCAAGAAGGTGAAACGCAGCATTGATCACATTGAGCTTCAAGAAGGTGAAACGCAGCACACAGACGGAAGTCTACATCATAAAGAACATAGTTCCTCTCTTGTATCATGGCAAAGTTGTCGCCCTTGTATCACAGCCGATGGAGTCTATTAGAGCTATGGTGCACTTGATCGAAGGCGAGAGGCGAAGAGACATATGCATTCGTATGCTCTGATGAGATAAGATAATGTAGAGAGAGAATGTGTTCTCTCTCCTACATGCGCACTTGAATCTATTCCACATGAGCCAGAGAGCATACTACGCACTCGAGAGAAAAGGACGAGGACTCACTTGTATAAAGAGTGTCTAGTAAAGTGGAAAGATAGTTCAGAAGATAGTGCCACATGGGAGCGGGTTAGCACCATACAGAGACGGTTTCCCAGTTTCAGTTTACCTTCCCAAGAGCTTTCTTAAGGGGAAGGATATGGGGAAACAACACGGAGACAGGACCATGTATTTCTATACATGGGGATATAGTGGGAGTAGTGTTATTATTAGTTCTCTCTTTCTATTACACCTTCCAATACCATTTTTGAGGACAAAAATGGAGTTAAGGGGAAGGAAATGTCACCAATGTCGGGGATTGAACTCACAACCTCCCGGTTAGGAGTGCGATGGGCTAACCACTTGCCCCAAAAGCCATGGTTGAGGATTACTTGCTAATCCTCTCTCTTAGGGCGTGATTCAACCATCCCCTACTAGGATTATGTGATATTCCTCCCCTCTTAGACTGAGCATTGCCCTCAATGCTCACTTGTGGACCTTTTTGAATCTCTTGGACCCACTTTCCATGCATGAGCGTTTCCACCAACCTCAAACTCTAGCACATGGACCCATTTTGGACCTATCCCACCCTCCGTGGGTGCCCAAATGCCCATGTACCTTCATCCAAGATTAGTTTCACACTCACCATGGATAAGTGCTTCTTCCAAGTGCCCACGGATGTACCCTGTCTGGATGTACCCTGGTAGGATGTACCCTGGTAGGATTGGGACTGGCAGGATGTACCCTGAAAAGTGTACCCTGACACGCGTTGTGTCGCGCCGCCGTCATGCCCAATTTCGCAACTAGGCTCTGATACCAATGTTGAGAATTGAACTCACGACCTCCCGGTTAGGAGTGCGATGGGCTAACCACTTGCCCCAAAAGCCATGGTTGAGGATTACTTCCTAATCCTCTCTCTTAAGGCATGGTTCAACCATCTCCTACTAGGATTATGTGACACAACCATTTTGGCATAGTTTTTGCCTCCTCAATATCAACTCTCTCATCAACAAGTGCATCATGTAAATCTGCATCAGAAATGGAATGATTTGTATCATTACCTGAAACCTACAAAGGCTGAGAAGCTGCCTCATTAGGACCAGCACTAGACTATCCACCTATAAAAAGAGGCAGCAAAGTATCATACATGTCTTTGGAGCTAAGAGATGTCTCCTTAGTGCATGAAAGCAATGGTTAAATAGCATCCTCCACAAAAACATCACAGCTAACCAAAATGTGTTTTGTCTATGGATAATACAGACGATAGCCTTTGCTTTCAGAACTGTACCCAACAAAAATACATTTTACAGCTTCATCATCCAATTTTTTGCAATGTTGTTTAGACACTAATGCATATGCCAGACAACCAAAAACACACAAATGAGCAACAAATGGCTTGCAACCATGCCAAGCCTCATATGGAGTGATAGACTATAGCGCTTTAGTGGGACACCTGTGTTGAAGATAAATGTACAAGCTCATTTTCACATGAGCCATGCTTGGATAAATCTACCAAATATAAAGATAAATAAAAAGTAGAGAAAAAAAAAGGAAAAAATAATAAAAGAAAAAGTCTAGTCAAAATTCATGATGAGTAAGATATACAATATCTTGCCTTGTAGTTAGTGGCATGTAGTGAGGAAAGTGGTGAGTTAAGAAGAAGGCACAAACTTCTTCACATGCTCATTGGTTATAAAAGTGAAGTGGGAGCACATTCAAAACAAGGAGAGAAAGGGTCAAGAGCTCCCAGTAGTCAGATCTAGCCATTTTGTCATTTTGTCTTCCCTTAGATTCCTTCCAGCCGCACGTCAGTTTGTACATAGCTTTGTTGTGGAGCTCATATCTCAATGTATATATAACCATTTCTTGCGTTTAAAAATTCATTGGAAAGCATATCTTGTTTACTTTTTGCATCCCAAATATCTCTTTGAAAGCTTATAAAGTTTGTGAGATATCAGTGAAAGAGTGAAGTCCAGTTTTTTAGTATACCTATGTAGACAAGTAGTTTAATTTGGTCGGTTAAGTTTCCCAATCAAAACATATCCAAATTTCTTGATTTTTGTCTTGTTGGAAAGCTCTTGGCACTATCCCAAATATCACATTTAGAAGATTTATATTCTATGAGATATCTATCAGAGAGTAAAGTCTAGTTTTACAGTGTACTTATGTATGCAGGTGGTCTATTTTGGTCAGTTGAGTTTCCTGACCAGAACTCATCCAAATTACTTGTTTTTTAGCTTGTTGGAAATCTATTTGTGTCTACCAAATATCTTTCTCAAAGGATATATATTCAGAGAGTTATCAGTTTGAGAGTGAAGATCAGTTCTTCAGCATACCTGTGTGGACAGGTAGCTCATCTTTGTCAGTTGTGTTTCTTAATCAAAACTTGTCCAAATTAAGTTATTTATAGCTTGTTAGGAAGCTCTCTAAAGGCTCAAGTCCATTTGAGTTTTGTATTGAGAGCAACAAGCTATCTAAGGTGCAGCTATTTGTCTAAGTGATGGACATACAAGGTTTCACTACACATTTCTGTTGCGCATAGGAGAACTCATTCTCCACAATTGGTATCAGAGCAAACTTGGTGGTGAAGCTTTGTCAATAGAGCTGGAGATAAAGAAAAGCAAAAGAGGAAATATAAAACAAGGAGGAACTTCACAAACGCAAGAGCAAAGGACAATATAACTATTCGAGGTAACTCTCAAAGTCTTTGATACTCTTCAATGGTTGACTTGGGTCAACAAGTAGAGAAATTGAATAAGGATAACTATCCCGTGTGGAAGTTTAGAATGACCAACTACCTAATGGACAAAGGCTTATGGGGTATTGTGAGCGGCGATGATGCTCAACCTCAAATCAATCAAGCTATGGCCACCGAAGTCCAAAGGAGGCAAGCAAAAGAATGGGAAGAAAGGAATAGGAGAGTGATGTTCCTCATTTTGCAAGTCATTACTAATGCCATGGTAGGGCATATTCAACATCTAGAGAAAGCTAAGGATGCTTGGGAAGCTCTTGAAAGGATGTACTCAAAAAATACCAAAGCTAGGAAGCTTCAACTCAAGAATGAGTTGAACACAATCAAGAAAAGTTCGAGTCAAAACATAGCTGAATATACTTTGAAGATTAAGGAGCTAAGCGATGCTTTAGCTTCTATTGGCACAATAGTTGAAGACGAAGATCTTGTGTGCTATACTCTCAATGGATTGAGAGAAGATGAAAGATGGAAGCCTTTTATAACTTCCATTAACTTGAAAGATGCATATCCAGGTTTTGAACAACTAATCCCTCATCTTGTCACAAAAGAGCTTAGCTTTGGTGGTCCCAAAGGAAAGGACAGCCACAACCAAATGTTATATGCAGGTCGAGGTAAAGGAAGGAACTCAAGAGGAGGCTCAAGAGAAAAAGGAAGAGGTCACAACAACTCCAACTACAATCAAAACACTTTGGAAGACAACAAGGATGCATCAAATGCCAACACACAAGGAAGAGGTCGAGGTAGAAGTAAGAGGAAGAGGTCGAGGCTCCTACAATTCGCATAAAAGTATAACATGCTATCATTGTGGTAAAGTAGGACACTATGCTAGTGATTGTTGGCTGAAGAATGGAAGACCAAATGGAGTCAATCAAAGGAACCAAAGCAACTATGCAAGCACCTCAAGTGAAGGAAGCAAGGACACACTACTTGCAATGAGACATGAGTATAGAAGCTCTTGTGAAGATAACAAAAAAATGGTACATTGATTCAAGTTGTAGTAACCATATGTCATGCCAAGGAAGTTTGTTCACTAATCTACAGGTACCAAGTGGAAAAGGATGTGTTGAAACAGGTGATGATACTCAACACATGATTGAACATATTGGAGATATAAGGCTTGGAGATACAAGTAGAGCAAAGGTACTATCTAATGTTCTTCATGTTCCTACAATTTCAAAGAACTTGATTTGGAGTCAATCAAAGGAACCAAACCAACTATGCAAGCACCTCAAGTGAAGGAAGCAAGGACACACTACTTGCAATGAGACATGAGTATAGAAGATCTTGTGAAGATAACAAAAAATGGTACATTGATTCAAGTTGTAGTAACCATATGTCATGCCAAGGAAGTTTTTTCACTAATCTACAGGTAACAAGTGGAAAAGGATGTGTTGAAACAGGTGATGATACTCAACACATGATTGAACATATTGGAGATATAAGGCTTGGAGATACAAGTAGAGCAAAGGTATTATCTAATGTTCTTCATGTTCCTACAATTTCAAAGAACTTGATTTCAGTAGGACAAATGGTAGAGAAGGGTTATCATGTCATATTCAATGAGAATGGGTGCTTCATAAAGAATCCAAAGGAAGGCTTCAAGGTCATTGCTCGAGGTAGAAGAGAAGGAAGGATGTTCACCTTGGACGTCCAACATCCACATGGAAAGGTCATGTACATTCAATGTGGGAACAAGAAGATTTCAGAGTTGGACTTATGGCACAAAAGAATAGGATACATCAACAATCCAAAGCTGAAGGACATGAGCAAACATGAAGTGGTAAGAGGTCTTCCAAAATTTAATAGCATTGGACTACACGAGTTATGTGAAGCTTGTCAACTAGGAAAGCAAATGAGGCAGCCATTCAAGAGGAGCAATTATGTGGCCCCAAATGTCTTGGACTTGATACATACGGATGTATGGGGACCAACTTAAGAGGCATCAATGGTTGGTAATAGATTTTTTGTCACCTTCATTGATGATCACTCAAGAAAGGTATGGCTGTTTTGTATGAAGCAAAAATCAGAGGTGTTTTCTATATTCAAAAGATTCAAAGCTGAAGTTGAAAAAGAAACAGGAAGGTCTATCAAAACCTTAAGGTCCGATGGTGGAGGAGAATACTTCTCCAAAGAATTTTCAGATTTTCTACAAGAGAATGGGATCAAAAGGCAATTCACTTGTAGGTATACACCACAACAAAATGGAGTAGCTGAGAGAAAAAATAGGCAAATTGCTGAAATTGCAAGATGCATGCTCAACGAGATGAAGGTACCATTGTACTATTGGGTTGAAGCTACCACAACCGCCATTTACTTAATGAATAGGTGCACAACATCGAGAATACATCACTTGACTCCAGAGGAGGTATATTCCGATAAGAAACCTGATCTTACACACCTCAAAGTGTTTGGATGTGTTTGCTTTGTTCACATTCCACAAGAAGTTAGAACAAAGATGGAACCAAGGTCAGAAAAATGCATCTTCATCGGCTACTCGACGGAGCAAAAAGAATACAAGTGTTACAACCCTAGAACAAAGGAATTAAGAGTCTCATGAGACGTAGTCTTTGATGAACTAAGACCATGGTATGAAGATAAAGGAAAGGAAAAGATTCTTGAAGAAGATTGTGATGATTATGCAGGAACAAATCAAAGAGAAGTTCAACAATCAAGCACAAAGCTTTCAGGTCCAGAGGCATCTACATCAAATGAAGAATGTTCAACATGGAGGGGGAGTCATTCTTTGTCTCCAAATTCAGCTCATAGTAGATCCAAAGAAGCAAGTGCTACTCCAAATTGTGAGATAGATGCAAGTGAAGAAGAATATGAAGAGGTAATCACTCCGATGGTAAAGCTAAATAGGTTAAAGAAACAACTTTCTAAAGGCAATGAAAGAATATCTTCAAGGACAAGGTATCCAACTCAAAGTTTGAGTTATGATAGTTTTATGGCGACACATTTTGCATACATGATGCAGGTTATCAAAGACAAAGAGCCTGAGACATTTGAAGAAGCTTGCACACAAAAGGAATGGAAGCAAGCTATGAAAGAGGAGATCAAAGCTCTCAAAGATCATCACACATGGGAGCTAGTGCCAAAGAAAGAAGGTATGAAGATTGTTCCAAACAAATGGGTGTTTAAAGTAAAGAGGAATGCTCATGGTTCAATAGCTAAATATAAGGCTAGATTAGTTGCGAAAGGATTTAAACAAACACAAGGCATAGATTATGATGAAGTGTTCAGCCCTGTTGCAAAGATGGGAACTATCATATCATTAATAGCAATTGGTGCTTCAAGGAGATGACCATTATATCAACTCGACATCAAAAATGATTTTCTTAATGGAGAAGTACAAGAAGAGGTATACATGAGTCAACCGATTGGATTTGAAGATGAAAACCATCCACACTTTGTTTGCAAGTTGAAAAAGGCACTTTATGGCTTGAAGCAAACACCAAGAGCATGGAATCGGAGATTGGTAGAATATTTAACTAAGTGTGGATACAATCCAAGTAGTGCAGATCCTTCTTTGTACATGAAGAAGGAAGAAAATAGAGAGGTATATATTTGCATATACGTTGATGACCTCATCATAACAGGAAATGATGTTACAGGGATTAAAGATATCACAAGGAAGCTTGGTAAGGAGTTTAAAATTTCAGATCTTGGAGAGCTGAAATATTTTTTAGGAATTGAAGTTATTTATGGAAAGAGTGGCATCTACTTGATGCAAAGGAAGTACTTGCTGGATGTTCTTTTCATATTTGGAATGAGTGCATGCAAACCACTCACTCAACCCATGGACACAAATACAAAGATTTGTTCAAATGATGGAGAACCATTGGAAGATGTAACGACATACAGAAGCATTGTAGGATCATTAATCTATGCAAACATTACAAGACCTGATTTATCTTATGTTGTTGGTGTACTTTCTCAGTTTATGCAAGCCCCGACAAGTGAACACTTAAGTTCAACCAAGAGAGTGTTGAGATACATAAAGCATACAGTTAATCATGCTTTGTTTTACAAGTTTGATGAAGAATTGCAGGTCAAAGGCTTTAGCGATGCTGATTGGGCACGTTCAAAGGAAGATAGGAGATCAACCTCAGGTTATGTGTTCATGATAGGAAGCAAACCTATCACATGGAGCTCAAAGAAACAACCTACTATTGCACTTTCATCTATGGAGGCTGAATAAAGAGGATTAGCTTTTGCCACATGTGAAGCAATGTGGATTAAAAAGCTTTTGGCTGATCTTGGAGTGCAAGTTGGAACCATCCCTATATACAGTGATAACATGTCAAGTATTTACTTGGCAAGCAATCCTTTTGTTTCATGCGAGGAGCAAGCACATAGAGGTCCACTACCATTATGTAAGGGAGAAGGTATTGAGCAAAGATGTGGAGATAAAGTTCATCAGAACCAAAGAGAAGGTTGCAGATATGTTTACAAAGTTCTTGGATGCTTCTAAACTCAAAGGTTTCAAGGATGTGATAAATTTGCAGGACATGGATGAAGATAACCCCCAAATGAGCTTGAGGGGGAGTGTTGAAGATAAATGTACAAGCTCATTTTCATATGAGCCATGCTTGGATAAATTTACCAAATATAAAGATAAAGAAAAAGTAGAGGAAAAAAAAGGAAAAAATAATAAAAGAAAAAGTCTAGTCAAAATTCATGATGCGTAAGAGATACAATATCTTGCCTTGTAGTTAGTGGCATGTAGTGGGCAAAGTGTTGAGTTAAGAAGGAGGCACAAACTTCTTCACATGCTCATTGGTTATAAAAGTGAAGTGGGAGCACATTCAAAACAAGGAGAGAAAGAGGCAAGAGCTCCCAATAGTCGGATCTAGCCATTTTGTCATTTTGTCTTCCCTTAGACTCCTTCTAGCCGCACGTCAATTTGTACATAGCTCTGTTGTCGAGCTCATATCTCAGTATATATGTAACCACTTCTTGTGTTTAAACATTAATTGGAAAGCTTATCTTGTTTACTTTCTGCATACCAAATACCTCTTTGAAATCTTATACAATTTGTGAGATGTCAGTGAAAGAGTGAAGTCCAGTTTTTTAGTATACCTATGTAGACAAGTAGTTTATTTTGGTTGGTTAAGTTTCCCAATCAAAACATATCCAAATTGCTTGATTTTTGTCTTATTGGAAACCTCTTGGCATCTAGTTTCATTGTCCTAAATATCTCATTCAGAACGTTTATATTCTGTGAGATATCTGTTAGAGAGTAAAGTCTAGTTTCATAGTGTACTTATGTATGTAGGTGGTCTATTTTGGTCATTTGAGTTTCTTGACCAAAGCTCATCCAAATTACTTGTTTTTTAGCCTCTTGGAAATCTATTTATGTCTACCAAATATCTTTCTCAAAGGATATATATTCAGAGAGTTATCAGTCCAAGAGTGAAGCTCAGTTCTTCAGCATAGCTATGTGGACAGGTACTTCATCTTTGTTAGTTATGTTTCTTAATCAAAACTTGTCCAAATTAAGTTATTTATAGCTTGTTAGGAATCTCTCTTTTCTACTTTGATTGACTAAATGCTCAAGTCCATTTGAGTTTTGTATTGAGAGCAGCAAGCTATCTAAGGTGCAGCTATTTGTTTAAGTGTTGGACATACAAGGTTTCACTACACATTTCCATTGCGCATAGGAGAACTCATTCTCCACAACCTGTTAAGTACATATGTTGCACACATGACAGCCTCAAGCTAGAAACTATGTGGTGAAGCTTGACTCTTTACCATACACCTTGCCATCTCCATGAGTGACCTATTCTTCCATTCAGCAATTCCATTCTATTGAGTTGTATACGGCACTGTACATTGATGTTTTATCCCACATTCAGCCAAAAATGCATTAAAGTCAGAAGAGATATATTCCCCCCCTCGATCAGAATGGAGGGCACCCATTTTACATGCTCATAGATTTTCAGCCAAAGCCAAAAGTTGTTTGAAGCACATAAACACTTCAAACTTTGCTTTGAGTGGATATATCCATGCATGCCTTGAAAAAATCATCAATGAAAGTCACCAAGTAAAGATAGTTTTCAAAAGAAGGTGTCTGCATAGGACCACAGATATCACTATGTACAAGCTACAATTCCTGAGTAGCCGGAACTGAACCATCTTTTGGAAAGGAGGAATGCTACATTTTGCCCAAAATACAGCCTTCACAGACATGTTTTTTGGGTGCCTCAAGTTTGGGCAAAGAGGACACAATCTCAGATTTCTGTAGGCATAGCAGACTAGCAAAATTCATATGAACAAAGCATGCATGCCAAAGCTTTGCTTCTGATATAGCCTGAGAATCATGTACTACAAATGTTGAATCATTCACATTTTTTTCATAACCTATGAGCTTATACATCCCACAAGATAAAATGCCATAAGAAATAATCACATCACCATTTGACAGATCATGAATTGTACAGCTGTCATCAACAAATTTCACAACCAAACCAATCTTGGCTAAGGCCAAAACTGATAACAGATTTTTCTTGATCCCTGGCACAAATAAAGCATCTGACAATGTAAAAGAACTACCACCAGTAGTAGTCAAAATGATCTTACCAACTCCCATAACAGGATAATAGGAGTTGTTGGTGC
Source organism: Ceratopteris richardii (assembly GCA_020310875.1). Classification (NCBI taxonomy): domain Eukaryota; kingdom Viridiplantae; phylum Streptophyta; class Polypodiopsida; order Polypodiales; family Pteridaceae; genus Ceratopteris; species Ceratopteris richardii. The sequence goes on from CM035419.1 coordinate 63,016,326, forward strand.
ATGTAACAGTATTCCCTGTAGGGGCAGGCTAGAGTGAAGAGAAGAAACTACGCTGCGAGGTAATATGTTTGGTCGCCCCACTATCAAAGTACCAAACATCTAAGTCTACTACAAACATGCACTGCTCATGAGAAGATGGGTCAAAACTACAAACAGTAGTAAACACCCATTCTTCATCTTGCACAAGATTAGAAGACTCTCTTTTTGGTGTAGAGGCCTTTGCAACAACCATTCTGGCCTCTTTCTTCTTTGCCTCTTTAGCAGCCAGTTTTGGATAGCTCTTAATGACATGATCATTTGCTTTACATTATTTGCAAAATAATTTCTATTTTTTTTATTTCTTCTCATCTTTTACTTCCTTCTTTGATTGTGCATAATTAGCAGATTTCTGCTTACTAGCAAAAGAGGTCCATTTTCCTTTGCCCTTCTAACTAGCCAGGAAAACTTGATCTGCAACACGCATAATAGACCTCTTCTGCCTCAATTGATCTTCTTGCAACAAAACAAAAACTAACTCTTCAAATGTTAAGGCATTTGGATTGCCTTTCATCATCAAATGAAGAGCAGAAGCGAAACTCTAATATGAGTCAAGAAGACCATTCAGAACAGTTTGCACAAGTGAACTGTCAAGAAGAACTTCATCAGTAGAAATCCATTGTGCCTTCAAATCCTTGATCATTATCAAAACATTGTCCATGCACCTTCATTCATGTGCTCACTCTCCAACTGTTTTCAGAGGTAAGCAACACGAGCCTCATTCCTACCCTGGTACAATGTGGTAAATGTATCCCAAGCATCCTTAGCTATTCTACAAGAGTGAATGTGAGGAATAATGGCATGTTTGATAGACAAAGCTATGAATGCATGTGTTTGAGCATCTCTCCCATCCCAAAAAATCTGCTCTATAATAGGTGCAACAGGAACTGCAGCACAAACAAGAATCTAAAGAATATCAGCATCTTGAACACCATCTCCATCAGTTTCAATACCTATATTTGCAGATGTAATAGGACATTTTTCAACACCCTACACAATGTTCCAATGTCCTTTTGCAACCAATACATGTCGCATCATATAAGCCCACAATGGGTAATTTGTACCATCCAACTTATCCTCAATGGCCAACATATGAAATACATCACTGCTTTCAGCCATGGCCACTGACTAAAATACCCTGATGTAGAAAAATTATTGTATCTGAAAAGTTGAATAGAATGCGGAAGCACAGGAACAACACAAGAAAGAAGAAGAAGCTTGGAGCACAACACACAATACTAAATATATTACCACTAGAATGTACAAAGATAAGTAACCTGTTAGGGCTATAGATGTATATACAAACCGGGGGAAAAAACCTCCTAAAGAGGGAAAAAAGTGCCCTGGTGGTCCTAGTGTGTTCACACACATCACTACCTAAATATATCAACATATGACCCTCCATTCATTAATCCTCAGTTTCAAAAACTTTAGAAGTCAACCTGCCCAACGCAATGGAATAAATATAGAAGAAAAACATCATAATCATGAGTGTGTCCCAAACTTGCACACATTTGGCATATATATCAATCAAAGCAAATACATACCTTCCCATAATTTCCCACACCTGCATTATCATACATATCAGCCAAAGCATATGCATACATACATGCACATACCTTCCCACATCTACATATACATTGTAATTACAAATGCCCTATGCATATACATGCATGTGCATATACATACCTAATACATAGCAATAAGTAAAAGATACATAACACTTATGAGATATCCAATGTTCAGCTGTTGATCAAGGAAAATAATACTTTGTGGAAATGAAAATGATAAAGAAGGGCTTAAACTATATGTAGAAGCTTGGGACTTCAGGGGCATGTACATAGCAAGCATAGAACAAGTATGGACAGATGGTTACAATTGTATACAACATATGCATCACATGGAAAGCATTGGAGATTATAGAAAATACATCTCCTGAACTTTCATTTGCTAGGGTGAGTTTGTCTGGTGCTTGCATGCATCTCACTTGGAGAGAGAAATTTGGATCAGGAAAAGTTAGTGTAACTAAACCGTTAACCCTAAATCTTTGTCTATCTATGAATAAAGCCATGTCAAAATACCGAACCCTTATTTTCTATGCATTTATGTAGACATATAGTAATCCGGATCCTAAAGCCACAATTCTATCCTACCTATCTATGTAGACAAAAAAATCAAGTCTTAATTATTTGTGTACCTATGCATATATTTATCTATGTATTAAGATATATAAAAACATGAAACTCTATTATTGATATATAGATATCCACACATAGATATATATGCAACACACAAATATATTACTTTATATAGAGCAATGCTTATATTCTAGAAGTTTACAAACAAATATTTGTCCCGTGAAGGTGAGATTTGTCATTTAAAATTTTGGAATGATCCTAAAATTCTCCAGGTTTGTATGATAGGCCTTGCAAAGAGTTCATGGTTCTTTGGACTACTGACTAGTTCATAAATGCTTAAAAATAGGGAAAAACCTACAAATAGAGAATCTTTATCATGGTGGACATTTAGAGATTGTGATTGATAAAAGGACAAGATGAAATTTACTTTAATATTTTTGGCATGCAACCAACCAGTTGAGTCGAGATTGTATGCATATTATCATGTTTCTATGTACCATGTGATATGAACAAGTGATTATTTGTCGACTATTGTAGAATGTAAACTTTACTAGCTATGCACGTGAGTATATCACAATTGATTTTTTTTAGTAATGAAAAACGTCAACATTTTGTTGTAATTGGGAACGTATTCATATATGCATCGTTAAATATTCATGGTAAAAAATACATGCAAGTAGAAAAGCATAAGTTTTCACTAAAAGAGGACTTATTGTTGATAGCTAGATGAAAACCAAATGACACAGATGTAAGTTGACTCCAATGAAGAGGATGCTAAATAAGCATGAGTTTACGAAGCATGATTTTGAAAAGCTATTTTGTTCAAGTGATTGTGATCCAATAGAAGTTATTTAGAATCTCACAAAGGTTTCAAACAACAATTTACAAGCAATTCAATAAACTAAATAACCTGAATTTGCATCACTTAAATTTTGCAAATGAGTACATTGGAGGGGATTTCATCATCAACATAACATGAGCCTCCTGAGATAGTAAAAATCAAAGCTTTTTCCTTGCATTATGGAAACATAAATCCATTACTATAAGGCCTTATGTAAAGATATTCTCAAATACTTGTTTCAAGACCATATATGTGTTATTCAATCGGAATACTCCTTCCTTGCTCTATATTTTTTGTGTTAAGAAATTTTTTTGGTAGGGGGGAGGGGACAGAGTTGTTTTGGTTCATAGATCATGAATGGCAAGCGAAGAAATGCTTCAATTTCCTAGTTATGTTGCAGTTCGTGCTCCATCTACTATAGAGTAGCTTCATTGGATGGCAGCGATGCACTGGCACATGCGTTGATAACTTTGTCTATCAAACATGCCATTATCCCTCAAATTTGCTCTTGCAAGTCAACAAAAGATGCTTGGGATACTGTTATAACATTATACCAAGCAAGAAATGAGGATCATATTCCTTACATATGAAAATATTTTGGAGAGTGAGCATATTTGCTGATGAAATCTTGTTCTATAGTTCACTTCTGCATTATCTTCTTAACAATCTTCTAGATTCTACTCTTCAGTTAATGATGAAAGGCAATCTAAATGCCTCATCCTTTGAGGATTTATGCTCTATTTTACTTCATGAGGATCACTCTAGGCAGAATAGGTCAATTATGCATGTTGCAAATCAAGCTTTCTTATCTACTAAGGGCAAAGGTAAATGGAGCTCATCTAGTGGTGAGCAAAAATCTAATAATGCTACATAGTCAAAGAAGGAAGACAAAGATGAAAAGAAAATAGAAAAGAAGAAACAATTTTTCAAGCACTATAAAGGAAATGATCATGTCATAAAGAGTTTTCCTAAACTATCTGCAAAGGAGGCAAAGAAGAAAGAGGTTGGAATGGTTGTTGCAAAGGCATTTACAACTAAATTATGTTTGGCTAATCTTGTTAGAAATGAAGAATGGGCATATACGATGGTTTGCATCTATAGCCTATCTTCTCTTGAGTAATTTATGTCTGTAGTAGACTCGGATGTTTGGTACTTTGATAGTGGTGTAGCTAAAAATACTACCTCATCATGCAGTTCCTTCACTTTACTTGAGCTTGCTCCTACAAGGAATACTTTCACATATTCTAATAGATCCTCTTATCATGTAATGGGAGTGGGAAATAGCATTCTAATTAGCTTCATGGTCGATTTCTTTGATGCCAGATGTATGGTTCATGATCTCTCAAATAATGATGTTATCATTGCTTCTGGAATTTTACGTGGTGGGTTGTATAAGCTCATATATTATGGGATATCTATCAATGTTTGCTAGTTTTCTTCGCCTACAAAAATTAAATAGTGTCTTCTCTTCCCAAAGTTGATGCACCTTCCAAACATGTATGTGAAGGTTGTATTTTGGGAAAACGCCAAGGTTCCTCGTTCCCAAAACTACACATAGGTTGTAGCTTGTTCATAGTGATTTCTATGGTTCTATGCATACACCATTTACGAATTACCTATACTTTATGACTTTCATTGATGAAGTATTGAAGCATGCATGGGTTTATCCATTAAAAGAAAAGTACAAGGTGTTTATGCACTTTTAAAACAGTTCTTATGGTTGAAAATCTATGAGCATGTAAAATTGGCACCCTCCATTCTAATTGACAGAGGGAATATATTTCTTAAGAGTTTAATGCATTTCTGGTTGAGTGTGGGATAAAACATTAGTGTACAATGTCATAAACACCTCAAAGGAATTGATCTGCTAAAAGAAATTGAACATATCACTCATGGAAATGGTGAGGTGTATGGTCAAAATTCAAGCTTTACCACATAGTTTTTGGCTTGAGTTTGTATGTGCAGAACATATATACCTAACAAGTGTCCCACCAAAGCATGCAATCTATCATTCCATAAGATGTTTGACATGGTCCTGAGCCATTTGTTTCTCATATGTTTGTTTTTTATTGTCTCACATGTGCATTAGTGCCTAAACAAAAATGAAAAAAATGGATGATAAAGCATTGAATGTATTTTTTGTTGGATGCAATTCTAAAACCAAAGTCTATTGTCGATATCATTCAAGAGACCAAACACATTATTTTTTTCCATGTTGTTGTTTTTGTAGAAGATGAAATTGATCCCTTACTTTTGTGTACCAATGAGACATCATTTAGCTCAAATAATGTGTATGATACTTTGTTGCCTCTTTTAACAGGTGGACAATCAAGTTTTGGTCCAAATGGGGCAATTTCTCAACCTTTATAGGTTTCAAATGATGATGTAGATCATTCCATTTCCTATGCATATTTACATGATGCATATGTTGATAAGAACACTGACCTAGAGCAGGCAAAGACTATGCCTAAATAGTCGGTGCAAGCTTTGAGAGATAGAAAATTAAGTGCATCTTTTTCATATTCTACCAAGGAAAAAACTAAAACCACCCCCTAACTCAAAAGTATATAAATATGGGCAAATTTCTCTAAGTTTGACAATTTAAAGTTATAAATATTTTGGAAAATTTTGATGATAACTCTCGTTTGAAATATAAATTTTTTGGCGAATTTTGATGATAGCCTATATTTGAAGTATAAAAATTTAGGCAATTTTTTTTATAAATACCCTTATAGTTATAGCATTTATTGTGTATTTGGTTCCTTTTAAACCTTTCATTTCCTAAAAGGGTGTCATGAAACCATTGATCTTTGTTCAAAAAGTCTTTAGATGGTTAGTTGTTCAACCATCATGGAGTATTCATACTATTGGGAATTGAACTCACAACCTCCTGGCGAGGAATATGATGGGCTAACCACTAGCCCCAAAAGCCATGTATGAGGATTACTTCCTACTCCTCTCTCATAAGGTATAGTTTAATGATCTCCTGCGGAGCTTATGTAACATTCCTTTCCCCTTAGATTGAGCATATTCCTCAATGCTCAGCTCACTTGTGGACCCTTCTAACTCTCTTGGACCCACGTTTCCATGCATAAGTGCTTCCACCAACCCCAAACTCATGTATAAGGAAGTGCCAAGCTATGTGGAATCAATCCACAAAAGGAATTAAGCCCAAAGCTTTGTGCAAAGCTTTGTGCAAAGCTTCAAACTTCTCCCTCGGTAGAGCCTTCGTGAAAAGGTCTACAATGTTCTCCTGTGTGGGCACATATGCCAACCTGATCTCCCCAGCAAAGAACCTCTCCCTAACATAATGATAATGCACCTCAATGTGCTTAGTGTGAGCATGGAACATAGGGTTCCTCGCAATTGCCACTGCGCTCTGACTGTCAGTGAAGATGGTGGTAGTAGAAGACTGACCAACACCCAAATCAGCCAGAAGGTGTCTGAGCCACACACACTCAATAGTCACTGTGAAAGTTGCCCTATACTCAGCCTCACAACTAGAAGTGACCACAGTAGGCTTCTTCTTGCTCAGCCAAGATATGCATGAGCTACCAAGCATTAAGCAAAAGCCACTAGTGGACACACGAGTGTCATAGCAACCAGCCCAGTCAGAGTCAGAGAAAGCATGCAAATCTGGCATTAGTGATCCCCCCTTGTGATAAAACAATCCAAGTAGTCGGGTACTACTCAAGTAGCGAAAGATGCGCTTAACCACCTGCCGATGCTTGACACCTAGGTAATGCATAAACGTGCTCAGCTATGAGATAGAAAATTGAATATCTGGTTGAGTAATGCATAAGTAAATCAAGCATCCAACAGCCTGCTAATAGAGAATAGCACCAAATACATCCCATGCATATGCCAGAGAACCAAAAACACACAGATGAGCAACAAATGGCTTGCATCCATGCCAAGCCTCATATGGAGTGATAGACTACAGCGCTTTAGTGGGACACCTATTAAGTACATATGTTGCACACACGAAAGCCTCAAGCTAGAAACTATGTGGTAAAGCTTGACTCTTTACCATACACCTTGCCATCTCCATGAGTGACCTATTCTTCCTTTCAGCAACTCTATTCTATTGAGGTGTATACGGCACTCTACATTGATGTTTTATCCCACATTCAGCCAAAAATGCATTAAAGTCAGAAGAGATATATTCCCCCCTCGATCGCAATGGAGGGTGCCCATTTTACATGCTCAGAGATTTTCAACCAAAACCAAAAGCTCTTTGAAGCACATAAACACTTCCGACTTTGCTTTGAGTGGATATACCCATGCATGCCTTGAAAAAATCATCAATGAAAGTCACGAAGTAAAGATATTTTCCAAAAGAAGGTGTCTGCATAGGACCATAGATATCACTATGTACAAGCTACAATTCCTGAGTAGCTCAAATTGAACCATCTTTTGGAAAGGAGGAATGCTGCATTTTGCCCAAAATACAACCTTCACAGACATGTTTTCTGGGAGCCTCAAGTTTGGGCAAAGAGGACACGAGTTCAGATTTCTGTAGGCGTATCAAACTAGCAAAATTCAAATGAACAAAGCATGCATGCCAAAGCTTTGCATCTGATATAGCCTGAGAATCATGTACTACAAATGCTGAATCATTCACAGTTTTTTCATAATCTATGAGCTTATACAACCCACGAGATAAAATGCCAGAAGCAATAATCACGTCACCATTTGACAGATCATGAATTGTACATTTGTCATCAACAAATTTCACAACCAAACCAATCTTGGCTAAGGCCGAAACTAATAACAGATTTTTCTTGATCCCTGGCACAAATAAAGCATCTGACCATGTAAAAAAACTACCACCAGTAGTAGTCAAAATGATCTTACCAACTCCCATAACAGGATAAGAGGAGTTGTTGGTGCATGTAACAGTATTCCCTGTAGGGGCAGGCTCGAGTGAAGAGAAGAAACTATGATGCGAGGTAATATGTTTGGTCGCCCCACTATCAAAGTACCAAACATCTGAGTCTACTGCAAACATGCACTACTCATGAGAAGATGGGTCAAAACTGCAAACAGTAGTAAACACCCATTCTTCATCCTGCACAAGATTAGAAGACTCTCTTTTTAGTGTAGAGGCCTTTGCAACAACCATTCCGGCCTCTTTCTTCTTTGCCTCTTTAGCAGCCAGTTTTGGACAGCTCTTAATGACATGATCATTTGCTTTACATTATTTGCAAAATAATTTTTTTTTAATTTCTTCTCATCTTTTACTTCCTTCTTTGATTGTGCAGAATTAGCAAATTTTTGCTTACTAGCAAAAGAGCTCCATTTTCCTTTGCCCTTCTGACTAGCCAGGAAAGCTTGATCTGCAACACGCATAATAGACCTCTTCTGCCTAGACTGATCTCCTTGCAATAGAACAAAAACTAACTCTTCAAATGTTAAGGCATTTGGATTGCCTTTCATCATCAAATGAAGACCAGATGTGAAACTCTGATATGAGTCAGGAAGACCATTCAGAACAGTTTGCACAAGTGAACTGTCAAGAAGAACTTCATCAGTATAAATCAATTGTGTGGAGAAATTTCACTCCAATACACTCCAATACACGCAGCGGAAATAAGAGAACCTCTTTTAGAATCTGCCATGTAAGACACATGATTACTAAAACCTGATTCAGTCACAACTCAAAGATCCAATGGCTCTGAAATTTTGTCCACACACCATAAACTCTATTAGCTTTCTAACAAGCTAAAGAACACTCCATTTCGAGTTCATTTGACTAGGTAATTGACTGTCCAAAGTTAGACTACCTGTCATCTCAGGTTATGTAGAAAACTGAGGTTCACAAGAAATGCTTCTATTAACTACTGGAGAATTCTCTAACAGAGATATTTGAGATACAAGTAGTACGAGAGATAAGCTTTCCAACAAGATATCAGTGCATTGATTGGATACATACATAGAGAGATATCACCTTCACAAGGTGGCTGTGTACAAACAAGGTATGCGGCTGGAATACCTATCTTCCTTGTAGCATCAAAATGAGGTACCTTCTGATATCCATTGGTGCGATAATGACCAGCATATGCTTCTACATCATTTCCTTGTCATCTCCAAAAAATTTCATGTTCAAATAAGCTCTTTATATAGAGCTATGGGCATAGGACTTTTCACCTACCCTTGCATCTTCTCTCACCTCTTGACCTTTCACTTCATGGCCTTTGTCCTTCCATTGCCTTGGGTGGCTTTTGATGCTTCACATCACTCTATATGGATAAGGTCATGACTTTTTATAGTATTCCATTTCTCTTTTTATATTTTGGATTTTTCCTAAGCATAAATACATTTTGCCTTTTTAATTCAACACTCTACTCTAAGGTTAAGAGTGTAGGCTTTACATTTTCAAGGGCTAGCTTCATTTTGAGCTTACAAAAAATACACAAATGATGAAGAGGTACATAATGAAGGATGAGCATGTGTCAAGCCTCACAATTGGAGCTTGCACATGTTCCATAATTTTCAACACTCCCCCTCAAGCTACAATTGGGAGTCCATGCTACTCTCCAATTCTTCTCCTCTTCGCCTTTTGCTTCTTTTGCCCTTGTATCTCTTCTTTCCATAGGTTGGGGATCTTCCTTCTTTGCTATCAAGCTCCTTTGGCTTTTCTTTAGCTTCATTCTTTCTTCTTTAGCTCTTAGCAAGAGCTCTTCATCAATCCCTATCAAGGAACATGCTTCATACAAACTCATAGAAATAAATTAGATCACCTTCATTGTACTTATCTTCGTTGCTTCACTCTCTTCTTCTTTGTTGTCCTCTCTTTGCAGCTTCATGGCTTCATGGCTTCTCTCTTCTTTGCATGCTTCTCTTTGATCCTCTTTCTCTTTGGATCCTCTTTGACTCTATCTTTGGCTTCAATTTTCTCATCTTCTTTTGATGTCTTCATGGTTGTCATGCTTTCTTCTTACAAGTCTTCATGACTTCTTTGTGCGTCATGGCTGCTCCTTGCCTTCTAAGCACTCCTTCAATGTAGGTGGCTCCTCCTTATCCTTCAATTTACCTTTGATGGCTGCTCTTGTTCTTTGTTTGAGCTTGGCTTCTTCTCCTCCAAATCTGAAATTTGGTTTGGCTCCATTTCCTTCTTTCAACTTGTCTTGGACCTTCCAATCCTTGCAAGCTAACTCCCCCTTTGCTTCATAATCTTTACTTCATTCTTCATGGCTGATTTTAGACCTGCAAAATCATCAATGGACTGATAATATATGAACTCTTTCATGAGTTCCTTTCATGTGAAGCATTCATAGCTTCCACATCTTCCAAGCTTTCTTCATCACCTACAAAACAACACAAGAAATTGTGAATGTGATCAATGGTGCCTCTTGCACCTACAGGGGTTGCCATTCCTCTTGGGATGGTCTTACTTTCCCTTCACATAGGCTTGCCATTCCTCTTTGAATGTTCTTACTTGCCATAGGCTTGCCACTCTCTTAGGTGGTCTTACTTGCCTTTACATATGGCTTGCCACTCTCTTTAGGTGGTCTTACTAGCCACACCCTTTTCACAATACATTCACATTGAATTATGCTTGGAACTTACCACCACATACAATGTGGATTTTTCAAAACCTTTACCTCAGCCCTTAGCATTGCAAATGGTCTTCTTTACCTTCCTTTGCTTCAGCCAACATGTCAAACTTTGCATGAGTGACTCTACCTTCTTTGCTTGTTGCTCCTTGTAACCTTGGGGGTGTCTTCAAGTCCTACAGAGTCGTCAACACTTCATGGTAGCCCTTAACTTGGAGTCCTCTACTCCTCCTTTGTTGGGAAGCTCAATTCTAGGTTCATCCATGACCACCTTCAGCTTGGGTTCCATCTTCAAGTCTTCAACCCTTTTAGCTTGGGCTCCTTCCTTCGCTTTGGCTCCAAGCTTTGTGTCCTTGCTTTGTCCAAGCTTTGCCAATCTTTTCTTTGACTTGTATGAATAGGAGCATTGCATTCACTTGATGTATCTAAACTCAAAGAATCAAATGCTTTTAGTTATCATAACATAAGCATACATATTTGCTTTTGCAAAATCACCTCAATGAGTTTATCCACAACAAGATACATCCACAAACTTCATACATAGCAGCCTTGCATCTTACCAATGTTTATGGCATCCAAAAACATGTACTTTCAGCTCATATATGGCTGAACATGACCAACCTTTAAAACATAAATATCATGCTAACAAATTCAAATAAGAATGTATGAAAATCACCAATCGTTGAGCACATATTCAGCTCACTTTATGCCAATCAATATGGCTACACAAACGTGCAAATTTCAGCTTGTATAGGCTTTATAAAATAGCCTATTACTCATCCACACAACATCCAACATGTGTATATATTCTACTTAACCACATGTGCATACATTCTTGCATGATAGACATCAATCATCAACTTCAAATTCACTTTATATTCAGCCTAACCATGGCCGTCCAAAATTGTCATTCACAAACTTCATAAGCATGCATACATAAGCATCTTCATCGCATACAATTCTTGCACCAAACAAGAAGCATATAATGCTATTATCAAGCTTACATATAAGCTTTAATATTCAGCCATGTACATAATATTACCTTGCACTTCATTCAATTGAGTGCAATACCTCAAACATGCATACAATTTTCATATGCAACTATATGTAGTTGCTCATCCAAGATTCTTTGCTTGAATCTCCATCTTCTTCTATTGGCTGCTCATAAACCTTCAACAAAGTAATTAGCATCACTTATAGCATGCCTCAATGATCAAGAATATGTATCTAAGAGTAGGACAAGAGAGTTTATCACTTATAATAGCATAAAGCAACAAATGTTTCTTACATATGAAAGCTTCATCTCCAACACACATGAGTGTTGCATACTCCATGAGCTCGTAGCTCCATGCTTTCCTTTGACATCTCTGCATCCTCTTCAAGATCTCTTTGCACATCCATGGGCTCCACTCCCAATGCTCTGCAACCAAAGCTCTGATACCAAAATGTGGAGAAATTTCACTCCAGTACACTCCAATACACGCAGCGGAAATAAGAGAACCTCTTTTAGAATCTGCCCTGTAAGACACATGATTACTAAAACCTGATTCAGTCACAAGTCAAAGATCCAATGGCTCTGAAATTTTGTCCACACACAGAAGACTCTCTTAGCTTTCTAACAAGCTAAAGAAAACTCCATTTGGAGTTCATTTGACTAGGTAACCAACTATCCAAAGTTAGACTACCTGTCATCTCAGGTTATGCAGAACATTGAGGTTCACAAGAAATGCTCCCAGTAACTACTGGAGAATGCTCTGACAGAGATATTTTAGATACAAAGAGTATGAGAGATAAGCTTTCCAAGAAGATATCATATGCATTAATTGGATACATACATAGAGAGATATCACCTTCACAAGGTGGTTGTGTACAAACAAGGTATGTGGCTAGAATACCTATCTTCCTTGTAGCACCAAAATGAGGTACCTTATGATATCCATTATTGAGAGAATGACCAGAATATGCTTCTACATCATTTCCTTGTCATCTCCACAAAATTTCACGTTCAAATAAGCTCTTTATATAGAGCTATGGGCATAGGACTTTTCACCTACCCTTGCATCTTCTCTCACCTCTTGACCTTTCACTTCATGGCCTTTGTCCTTCCATTGTCTTGGGTGGCTTTTGATGATTCACATCACTCTATATGGATAAGGTCACGACTTTTTATAGTATTCCATTTCTCTTTTTATATTTTAGCTTTTACCTAAGCCATAAATACATTTTGCCTTTTTAATTCAACACTCTACTCTAAGGTTAAGAGTGTAGGCTTTACATTTTCAAGGGCTAGCTTCATTTCGAGCTTACAACAAATACATAAATGATGAAGAGGTACATAATGAAGGGTGAGTATGTGTCAAGCCTCACAATTGGAGCTTGCACATGTTCCATAATTTGCAACAAATTGTGCCTTCAGATCCTTGATCTTTATCAAAAAATTGTCCACGCACGTGAAGTATTTCGATGGCGATGCACCACAGTGCACTCTCCTTATTGAGAGCTCCACGATGATATGCTCGGAGTAGAAAACCAAGCTCCTAAGGCCGCACACAGTACTCCACACAGAAGCTGCAAAATAACAGAAAACACAGTACACAGGGAGCACGAAGACAGACTTCTTAGGTCTTACAAATGCGGTCAAACTTACTATCTGTGACTGACCAGGCCACTATATGTTTTATTAAAGAACATATACAAAGAAGTGTCCAGTGGACATTCAGACTTTCACATGGACACTAACAATAACAATCTCCCACTAAAGGCCAACATGGCCAAAGTAACTATGGGAGAAAAATAAAGAATGATAAAGAATGCCTGAGTGTAAGTATACAGACTATACCTCCCACGTGATGGGCATGTTAGACAGTATACAAGTGACTGTGTAAGATCAAGAATCAAGTAACCCCCATCAAGTGACAACAGTGTCGAAATCTATCCTGTGGTAGAGCTTTAGTCAAAGCATCAGCAGCATTATCTCGAGTGTGAACCTTCTCAAGAATAATGCGCTCAGTGGCTAAGCAATCTCTAATGAAGTGATACCTCACCTCAATGTGCTTGGTCTTAGCATGATAGACCGGATTCTTAGCCAAAGCAATGGCACTCTGACTATCACTGAGCAAGCGAGGTACATGCTGAGGTAAACCCATATCACAAGCAAGATGAGAAAGCCACAATGCTTCCTTACATGCCTCACTTGCTGCAACATACTCTGCATCTATGGTGGAAACATGTACATTCTTGAAGACGAGATCTCCAAGAGATAGCACCTCTAGCAAAATGAAAAAAGTACCCTGATCTACACTTACGATTGTCTACACAACCAGCATAGTCAGAATCTATGTAACCAATAATGGATGCTTTCCCTCTACCTAAGCATAGACACTTTTTCTTAGTGCCACTCAGATATCTTAAAATCATCTTGACCGCTTCCCAATGTTTCTTGCCAAGATTAGACATATATCTGCTCACAACTCCCACTGCAAATGCAATGTTTGGTCTCGTAGCTACCATAGCGTACATGAGACTACCAACAATAGACTGATAGGGAATTTTGGTCATGAATTCTTTTTCCTCATCTGATTTGGGGCAATCATCCTTTCTCAATTTCACATATGTGGGTAAAGGTGTACTCAATTCCTTTCCACCCTGCATATTGAACGTGTGAAGTACTTTGGATATGTACTCACTTTGAGACAAGTATATCCATCTTTTACTCCTATCACGAGTAGTGCGCATGCCAAGAATATGTTTGGCATCCCCCAAATCCTTCATAACAAATGTCTGACTCAACTTCTTTTTGAGAATTGACAAGTCATAAGAGGACTTCCCAACAATCAACATATCATCGACATAAAGTATCAAACATATCAAGCTGCCATCTGATCATCTCTTTGTGTAGAGACAATGATCCTCATTGCTTCGAGAATAGCCTTGAGACTTCATAAAAGCATCAAACGTTTGGTACCATTGTCTAGGGGACTGTTTAAGTCCATACAAGCTCTTCTTGAGCTTACAAACTAGACTTTCCTTGCCAGGAACTACATAACCCTCTAGTTGTTCCATATAGATCTCATCTATAAGATCTCCATGCAAGAAAGCAGTTTTCACATCCATTTGGACTAACTCTAAGTCCTCCATTGCAACGAATCCAAGCAGCATGTGCAGAGTAGTCATCTTGACCACTGGAGAGGAGATTTCCTAGAAATCAACACCATGTTGTTGCTTAAAACCCTTTGCAACAAGTCGTGCTTTATACTTTGGAGAAGCACTATCTGATGTGAATTTCAGCTTATATACCCATTTACATGGTAAATCTTTCCTATCATTTGGCAAAGGTACTAAATCCCAAGTACCATTCTTGTAAATAGAATCCAACTCACTCTTCATGGCACGCTCCCACTTGACATGATCCTCTCTCTGCATAGCCTCTTTGTAGCAAGAAGGCTCACCGGCATCTGTTAGCATAACAAAATCTAAACCTGGAACATATCTATCAGGTGAATGTGAGGCACGTGCAAAACGTTTCAATGATTGCTAAACAGGAACATGTGCAGACTGATCTGAATGGACATTCTCTTGAACATCCCTATGTGCAGCATTTTTATGCATGCTAACCGAAGGACTAGTATGCTCAAACACCACTCTTCAAACTTCAACCTCCTTAATGGGTTGTTTATGCATCTTAGACTCATTGAAAATGACATCACTACTTCTAATCATTATCCGTGTTTCAGGATCCCATAAGCGATATCCAAATTGTCCTTCTCGACCATATCCAAGAAAAATGCATTTCTTTGACTTATGATCCAACTTTTGTCTATGATTCTTGGGTATATGAACATATGCTTCACACCCAAAAACCCAAAGATGATCATAATATGGTGGCTTCCCTCTCCATAGCTCTTGTGCCACTTTCAGACCTTTGGCAGTACTAGGTGAAAGGTTAATCACATGAATTGCAGTCAATACTGCTTCTGCCCAAAAGCCTTGTGAGAGGTTTGCATGATGCAACATAGAGATTACTCTATATTGAATAGTTCTATTCATCCTCTCAGCTACCCCATTCTGTACTGGGGTATAAGGAGTTGTAAACTCTCTACGAATCCCTCTAGACTGACAGAAAAGAATGAATTCATGTGAGGTATACTCACCCCCATTACCTGAATGTAAAGTCTTAAGCTTAGTTCCTTTTTAAGTCTCAACTCAAGCAAGCCATTTTCTGAAAGTAGGAAATACCTCATCCTTTGATTTGATAGGATATACCGAGACTTTTCTAGTAGCATCATCTATGAAAGTGACAAAGTAAAGAGAACCACCTAAGGACCTAGTGGGCATAGGACCACACACATCTGTATGAACGAGATCTAAAGGTTGAATTGAAGATTCAATGTGCATTCTATGCACATTTCTGGTTTGCTTTCCATATTGACAATGTTCACAAAATGAAAAATCAGAGAAAGATAACACAGGTAAGTAGCCAGAACGAGAAGCATTTTCCATTCCACTACGCGATATATGGCCCAAACGACCATGCCAAATACAAGCCATAGGTTGTTCAGTAACATCTAACAAGTGTTCTTTCTGTGATACAAATAAAGGATAAAGTGAGCCAACTTTGCTTCCTTTTGCAATAACCATATTGCCCTTTGATATGCAAAAGGACTGAGCATAGAAGACCACCTTGTAACCAAGGTCATCAAGTTGACCAACTGACATCAAACTGTGTGATAGCTGAGGTACATGGCGTACACTATGCATAGTAAATTTTGAACCATTAATGAATTGCACAACCACATCTCCAATCCCCACAACATCACATTGGTAAGAGTCACCAAGTCTCATGGTACCAAGAGACTTTGCTACATAATTAGAGAACCATTGTCTATGTGGTGTCACATGGAAAGAAGCACCAGAATCTAGCAGCCAGGTATGGGAAAGAGAATCAACCATTAAAGCCTCAGTTGGCATAGTACTATCAAGTTTCAACACATTAGCATCATCAGAAATAGCATTAATTTCTTCAATCTTCACAATCGAAGTAGATGGTGCAGGTAACTGTTTAACGTGCCCATCAAAATTTTGTCATTTACCTTTAGCATTCTTTAATGCATAACAAACAATAATGGCATTCGATATCCCTCTTCCTTGATTTAGTTCTACTCTTATTCCGTTGACCATTCTTTTCCTTGTTCTTGCTCCTGCCACGTTGTTGATTCTTTCCTTGGTAAGAATCACGAACATTATATGCATCTCCACTCTGAGTGCCAACCATAGATTTTATGTGAATCTCCTCACTCAAGAGTGCTCCACATATGTCATCATAGACGAGTTTACCACCAGGTTCACTATTGCTAATAGCTGTGCAAAACGTATCCCATGACGATGGCAAGGTGCATAACAACAATACTGCTTTCATTTCATTATCCATATCCATTTTCTGAGCCTGTAACTAAGAGAATATAGCATCAAACTCATTCAGATGAGAAGCAACACTATCTGTGTCCTTCATACGAAGGCCATATAATTTTCTCATCAGATAGACTTTATTTGATGCCGTCTCTTTTTCATATGTATTGCATAACTTCTTCCAAAGCTCCTCTGCACTTTCACAGTCTAATACTGTAAAGTAAACATTATCTACTAGGTGCAAACGAATGGTAAACCTGGCCATTTCATCTAACTCATCCCAATCATCTTCATCCATGTCAGCAGGCTTCTTTGAAATTCCATTTACTAGCTTCCATTGCCTCCTTTGAATCAGCACATCTTTAATCTGATTCTTCCATAGAGCAAATTTTGTGCCATCAAATTTTCGGATCTTAAAATGGTCTTTGCCCTGCAAGTTATAGCTCCTCCTCGAAACACTAGCACTAGACCCTGATCCACCGGATGTGCCTGAGATCTCTGATGCCATGATGGTAGAGAACTGAATAGAATGATAATGGAGCTAGAAGAGTCCCAACACCAACGAATAAGTGTATCAAGGAGTAAATCGACCACTGTATAGTTGACAAAACCAGAAATCTGGAAAAATTTTGCCAGAGTATCCTCTGCAAAATGAGTGTATGACCAGTGTCAAATTATCATAAAACTACGAGCACTAACGTGTTTTTTTGCATAGTGAATCACTAACTCCACTGCATATAATCAGTTACCCAATAGAAGCCAACTAGGCTTATCGAGCACCTATGAACAACTATCATACATCTCCTATGGCAAGGCTGGGTAAGTCTTCCACCTGCATCATCGAAGAGACCCCGACATCTGGGTGTCTCCCAGTTAAGAAAACCTCACCACGACCCTCTTTATCAAACGTAAAAGGCTTTATGCAAAGAACGTAACCGCTATATCCATGACCACATGGACGTACATGAGCGCTATCCACAGAAGCGTACATAATGTGTATGTGCTCAATGTATGCAATAAAATGACACTAAAAGGTTGAATGCACAACCCAAAAACTAACCAATAACACCTGCAAGTGTTTGTCAACTCTGATGCTTTTTTCTCAAAAAACTTGCATAAATTTGCAGCGACTGCTCCCACCAAAACTGAAATCTTTCAAGAAACCTGTAGTTTTACGAGTGTTGCTGAAAACACAGCCCCAAAGGTTGATATTTATTGTCGGAGAAGTACAAAGAACACTCTCCTTGATGTTCTTGGACCTGTGTGAAGAGAACTATGTGCGGAGGTACTCCAAAATGGCTCCAAAAGACACGCAAAAATGCTTCAAAAATAGGCTTTGAAAGCAAAGAATGAAGCTTTGAGGGACCAAAACATGTTTAAGGTAATGTCAACCTTATTCTTTCCCCTTCTTCAGACACCACAAGAGTGTAGCTTAGTGGCAAGAGATTGCCACGGTTAAGCGAGCTCTGGGGGAACAGTATTGGGATGGGTGACCTCCCGGGAAGTACCAGGAACCTCTATATTCCTTGATCGTTGAGGTCCTCCCTCGCGTGCATCCAACAGCGCCAACAGTGACTTCGGTGACTCGGATGACAAGGTATGCCTTGGTCGTCGGCTTAGTCATAAGCCTTGGGGGGGTGCTCGCTTTTGTCGCACAAAAGGAACAAAGCTTTTGCCTCGAACTACTCTGATACCAGTGAAGTATTTTGATGGCGATGCACCACAGTGCACTCTCCTTCTCGAGAGCTCCACGGTGATACACTCGGAGTAGAAAACCGAGCTCCTAAGGCTGCACACAGTACTCCGCACAGAAGCTGCAGAATACACAGAAACGGAGCACGAAGATTGACTTCTTAGGTCTTACAAATGCGGTCGAACTTACTGTCTGTGACTGACCAGGCCACTATATGTTTTATTAAAGAACATATACAAAGAAGTGTCCAATGGCCATTTGGCCTTTCACATGGACACTAACAGTAACAACACCATTCATGTGCTCACTCTCCAACTATTTTCGGAGGTAAGCAACACGAGACTCATTCCTAGCCTGGTATAATGTGGTAAGTGTATCCCAAGCATCCTTAGCTATTCTACAAGAGTGAATGTGAGGAATAATGGCATGTTTGACAGACAAAGCTATGAATGCATGTGTTTGAGCATCTCTGCCATCACAACAAATCGGCTATGTAGTAGGTGCAACAGGAACCGCAACACAAACAAGAATCTAAAGAATATCAGCATCTTCAACACCATCTGCATCAGTTTCAATACCTATATTTGCAGGTTTAATAGGACGTTTTTCAGCACCTGCAGAATGTTGCAAAGTCCTTTTGCAACCAATACATGTCGCATCATATAAGCCCACAATGGGTATTTTGTACCATCCAACTTATCCTCAATGGCAACATATGAAATACATCACTGCTTTCAGCCATGGCCACTAACTAAAATACCCTGATGCAGAAAAATGATTGTATCTAAAATTTGAGCAGAATGCGGAAGCATAGGAACAGCACAAGAAAGAAGAAAGAAGCTTGGATCACAACACACAATACTAAATATATTACCACTAGAATGTACAAAGATAAGTAACCTGTTAGGGCTATAGATGTATATACAAGCCGGGGGAAAAAACCTCCTAAAGGGGGAAAAAAGTGCCCTGGTGGTCCTAGTGTGTTCACACACATCACTACCTAAATATATCAACATATGACCCTCCATTCATTAATCCTCAGTTTCCAAAACTTTAGAGGTTAACTTGCCCAAACGAAATGGAATAAATATAGAAGAAAAACATCATAATCATGAGTGTGTCCCAAACTTGCACACATTTGGCATACATATCAATCAAAACAAATACATACCTTCCCATAATTTCCCACACCTGCATTGCCATACATATCAGCCAAAGCATATGCATACATACATGCACATACCTTCCCACATCTACATATACATTGTAATTACAAATGCCCTATGCATATAGATGCATGTGCATATACATACCTAATACATAGCAATAAGTAAAAGATACATAACACTTATGAGATATCCAATGTTCAGGTGTTGATCAAGAAAAATAACACTTTACAACAATATGTCGAAATGAAAATGATAAATAAGGGCTTAAACTATATGTAGAAGCTTAGGACTTCAAGAGCATGTACATATCAAGCATAGAACAAGTATGGATAGATGGTTACAACTGTATACAACATATGCATCACATGGAAAGCATTGGAGATGATAGAAAATACATCTCCTAAACTTTCATTTGCTAGGGTGAGTTTGTCTGGTGCTTGCATGCATCTCACTTGGAGAGAGATTTGGATCAGGAAAAGGTAGTGTAACTAAACCCTTAATCCTAAATCTTTGTCTATCTATGAATAAAGCCATGTCAAAATACCAAACCCTGATTTTCTATGTATATATGTAGATATATACTAACTCGGATCCTCAAACCACAATTCTATGCTATCTATCTATGTAGACGAAAAAAATCAAGTCTTAATTATTTGTGTACCTATGCATATATTTATCTATGTATTAAGATATATAGAAACATGACACCCTATTATTAATATATAGATATACACACATAGATATATATACAACACACAAATATATTACTTTCTATAGAGCAATGTATTCTAGAAGTTCACAAACAGAATTTGTCCCGTGAAGGTGAGATTTCTCATTTAAAATTTGGAATGATCCTAAAAGTCTCTAGGTTTGTATGACAGGCCTTGCAGAGAGTTCATGGTTCTTTGGACTACTGACTAGTTCATTAATGCTTAAAAATAGGGAAAAAACCTAGAGAATCTTTATCATGGTCGACATTCAGATATTGTGACTGATAAAACGACAAGATGAAATTTACTTTAATGTTTCTAGCATGCAACCAGTTGAGTCAAGATTGTATGCATATTATCATGTTTCTATGTACCATGTGATATGAACAAGTGTTATTTAATGTTTCTGGCATGCAAGTAGAAAAGCATAAGTTTTCACTAAAAGAGGACTTATTGTTGATAGCTAGATGAAAACCAAATGACACAGATGTAAGTTGACTCCAATGAAGAGGATGCTAAAATAAGCCTGAGTTTACGAAGCATGATTTTGAAAAGCTATATTATTCAAGTGATTGTGATCCAATAGAAGTTATTTAGATTTTCACAAAGGTTTCAAACAACAATTTACAAGCAATTCAATAAACTAAATAACCTGAATTTGCATCACTTAAATTTTGCATATGAGTACATAGGAGGGGATTTCATCATCAACATAACATGAGCCTCCTGAGATAGTAAAAATCAAAGCTTTTTCCTTGCATTATGGAAACATAAATCCATTACTATAAGGCCTTATGTAAAGAGATTCTCAAATACTTGTTTCAAGACCATATATGTGTTATTCAATCGGAATACTCCTTTCTTGCTCTATGTTTTTTGTGTTAAGACTTTTTTTTGGTAAGGAGTGTTGGTGCAAGTGTCAAGCCTACACACTTGGCTAGGCATGAGAATTCTTTATGTGCAATTGATTAAAGAATCATGGAAACCATTGCCTATGGATTTTATCTTTTACCATATGTAAAAGTCAAATTGATTTGGAAGAATCTTGTAAAGTCCCTAAATTTGTGGAAGTTGGAGAGCTAAAAGCTACGAATCATTTTGTGTAATGACTCCTAACTTGGAGGAGAACTTTTAGGTAAAGCCAAGTTTGAATTTGAATTCAAACTTTGAGGCAAAGCATCTATAAAAAAATGACTTGTAAACTCGCGGCTATAGGCCCCCATTTTTTGAGCATATTGAAGATCATTTCTTGAAGTTAAGAGGCTCATACTATAGCCTACACTTCTCACTACCATTGGGCATTGATTATCATGCCAATGATCATGTACAACATTGTTTATAATACAATAGATCATTCATTATATCTGTTGATCTCTCTGTTATTGGCACTCAAAACAATCATTTTGCATTGCTCATATCTCAGTCAATACTTCACCATTTTCAATGTTCTATAGCTTCTTGGAATCAGCTCTAAGTCCTCTACATGCTGATAAATTTTTGAAGACATTCCATTTAGTGGATTGAGAGAAAAACACATCAAAAAGATCACTGGTCATTCTCTGTAGAGGTCCTAAAAAATCGAGGGTAATTGAAGTATTTTGATGGCGATGCACCACAATGCACTCTCCTTCTCACGACCTCCACCACGATATCCTCGAAGTAGAAAATTGAGCTCCTAAGGCCGCAAATGGTACTGCGCAGAGAGACTGCAGAGTATGCAAAAAACATAGTACACAGGGAGCACGAAGACAGACTTCTTAGGTATTACAAATGTGGTCCAACTTATAGTCTGTGACTGACCAAGCCACTATATGTTTTATTAAAGAACATATACAAAGAAGTGTCCAGTGGCCAATTGGCCTTTCACATGGACACTAACGGTAACAATCTCCCACTAAAGGCCAATATGGCCAAAGTAACTATGGCAGAAAAATAAAGATCATGAATCAAGTAACCCCCATCAAGTGACAATAGTGTCGAAAGCTATCCTGTGGTAGAGCTTTAGTCAAAGCATTTGCAACATTATCTTGAGTGTGAACCTTCTCAAGAATAATGCACTCAGTGGCTAAGCAATCTTGAATGAAGTGATACCTCACCTCAATGTGCTTGGACTTTTCATGATAGACCAGATTCTTAGCCAAAGCAATGGCATTCTGACTATCACTGAGCAAATGAGGTACATGCTGAGGTAAACCCATATCACAAGCAAGATGAGAAAGCCACAATGCTTCCTTACATGCCTCACTTGCTACAACATACTCTACTTCTGTGGTGGAAACAGTTGTACATTCTTGAAGACGAGATCTCCAAGAGATAGCACCTCTAGTAAAATGAAAAATGTACCCTGATGTAGACTTACGATTGTCTACACAACCAGCATAGTCAGAATCTGTGTAACCAATAATGGATGCTTTCCCTCTACCTAAGCATAGACACTTGTCCTAAGTGCCACTCAGATATCTTAAGATCATATTGACCGCTTCCCAATGTTTCTTGCCAGGATTAGACATATATCTGCTCACAACTGCCACTGCAAATGCAATGTCTGTCTCGTAACTACCATAGCATACATGAGACTACTAACAACAGACTGATAGGGAATTTTGGTCATGAATTCCTTTTCCTCATCTGATTTGGGGCAATCATCCTTGCTAAATTTCACATATGTGGGTAAAGGTGTATTCAATGCCTTTCCACCCTGCATATTGAACCTGTGAAGTACTTTGGATATGTACTCACTTTGAGACAAGTATATGCATCTTTTGCTCCTATCACGAGTAGTGTGCATGCCAAGAATATGTTTGGCATCCCCCAAATCCTTCATATCAAATGTCTGACTCAACTTCTTTTTGAGAATTGACAAATCATAAGAGGACTTGCCAACAATTAGCATATCATTGACATAAAGTATCAAGCATATCAAGCTGCCATTTGAGCATCTCTTTGTGTAGGGACAATGATCCTTAGTGCTTCGAGAATAGCCTTAGACTTCATAAAAGCATCAAACTTTTGGTACCATTGTCTATGGGACTATTTAAGTCCATACAAGCTCTTCTTAAGCTTACAAACTAGACTTTCCTTGCCAGGAACTACATAACCCTCTGGTTGTTCCATATAGATCTCATCTGTAAGATCTCCATGCAAGAAAGCGGTTTTCACATCCATTTGGACTAGCTCTAAGTCCTCCATTGCAACAAATCCAAGCAACATGCACAAGGTAGTCATCTTGACCATTGGAGAGAAGATTTCCTCTAAATCAACACCATGTTGTTGCTTAAAACCCTTTGCAACAAGTCCTGCTTTATACTTTGGAGAAGCACTATCTGATGTGAATTTCAGCTTATATACCCATTTACATGGTAAAGCTTTCCTGCCCTTTTGCAAAGGTACCAAATCCTAAGTACCATTCTTGTGAATAGAATCCAACTCACTCTTCATGGCATGCTCCCACTCGACATGATCCTCTGTCTGCATACACCGGCATCTGTTAGCATAACAAAATCTAAACCTGGAACATATCTATCAGGTGGATGTGAGACACGTGCAGAACGTCTCAATGATTGCTGAATAGGAATATATGCAGACTGATCTGAATGGACATTGTCTTGAACATCCCTATGTGCAGCATTTTTATGCATAACCGGAGGACTAGTATCCTCAAGCACCACTCTTCTCACTTCAACCTCCTTAATGGGTTGTTTATGCATCTTAGACTCATTGAAAATGACATCACTACTTCTGATCACTGATCATGTTTCAAGATCCCATAAGCGATATCCAAATTGTCCATCTCGACCATATCCAAGAAAAATGCATTTCTTTGACTTATGATCCAACTTTTTCTAAGATTCTTTGGTATGTGAACATATGCTTCACACCCAAAAACTCAAAGATGATCATAATATGGTGGCTTCCCTGTCAAACCTTTGGCAGTACTAGGTGAAAGGTTAATCACATGAACTACAATCAATACTGCTTCTAACAAAAAACCTTGTGAGACGTTTGCATGATGCAACATAGAGACTAGTCTATCTTGAATAGTTCTATTCATCCTCTTAGCTACACCATTTTGTACTAGGGTATAAGGAGCCGTAAACTCTCTACGAATCCCTCTAGACTGACAAAAAAGGTTGAATTCATGTGAGGTATACTCACCCCCATTATTTGAATGTAAAGCTTTAAGCTTAGTTCCTTTTTCAGTCTCAACTGAAGCAAGCCATTTTTTGAAAGTAGGGAATACCTCATCCTTCGATTTGATAGGATATACCCAAACTTTTCTAGTAGCATCATCTATAAAAGTGACAAAGTAAAGAGAACCACTTAAGGACCTAGTCTGCATAGGACCACACACATTTGTATGAACGAGATCTAAAGGCAAAATTGAAGAGTCAATGTGCACTCTATGCACATTTCTAGTTTACTTGCCATATTGACAATGCTCACAAAATAAAGAATGATAAATAATACCTGAGTGTAAGTATACAAACTATATAGCTCCTCCTTCGAACACTAGCACTAGACCCTGATCCACCGGATGTGCCTGAGACCTCTGATGCCATGATGATAGAGAAATGGATGGAATGATAATGGAGCTAGAAGAGTTCGAACACCAACGAATAAGTGTATCAAGGACTAAATCGACCATTGTATAGTTAACAAAACCAAAAAATTTGGAAAAATTTTGCCAGAGTATCCCTGTAAAATGAGCGTATGACCAGTATCAAAATATCATAAAACTGCAAGTACTCACATGTTTGCCTGCATACTGAATCACTGACTCCACTGCATATAATCAGTTACCCAATAGAAGCCAACTAGGCTTATCGAGCACCTATGGACAGCTAACATACATCTCCTATGGTGAGTCTGGGTAAGTCTTCCACCTGCATCACTGAAGAGACCCCGACATCTGGGTGTCTCCTAGTTAAGAAAACCTCACCATGACCCTCTTTATCAAACATAAAAGGCTTTATGCAAAGAACATAACCGCTATATCAATGACCACATGGACGTACATAAGCAGTATCCACAGAAGCGTACATAATGTGTATGTGCTCAATATATGCAATAAAATGACACTAAAAGGTTGAATGCACAACCCAAAAACTAACCAATAACACCTGCAAGTGTCTATC
Organism: Ceratopteris richardii; assembly: GCA_020310875.1. Classification (NCBI taxonomy): domain Eukaryota; kingdom Viridiplantae; phylum Streptophyta; class Polypodiopsida; order Polypodiales; family Pteridaceae; genus Ceratopteris; species Ceratopteris richardii. Next base: position 63,042,012 of record CM035419.1, read on the forward strand.
AACTCTGATGTTTTTTGCTCAAAAAACCTGCATAAATTTGCAGCGACTGCTCCCACCAAAACTGAAATCTTTCAAGAAACCCGTAGTTTTGCAAGTGTGACTGAAAACACAGCCCCAAAGGTTGATATTTAATGTTAGAGAAGTACAAAGAACACTCTTCTTGAGGTTCTTGGACTTGTGTGAAGAGAACTATGTGCGAAAGTACTCCAAAATGGCTCCAAAAGACACCCCAAAAATGCTTTAGAAATAGGCTTTGAAAGCAAAGAATGAAGCTTTGAGGGACCAAAACATGTTCAAGGTAATGCCAACCTTAGTCTTTCCCCTTCTTCAGACACCACAAGAGTATAGCTTAGTGGCAAGAGATTTCCACGGTTAAGCAAGCTCCAGGGGGAACAGTACTGGGATGGGTGACCTCCCAAGAAGTACCGAGAACCTCTATATTTCTTGATCGTTGAGGTCCTCCCTCGTGCGTAGCTAATGGCGCCAACGGTGACTTCGGTGACTCGGATGACAAGGTACGCCAAGTTCTATGCCTTGGACATTGCCTTAGTCGTAAGCCTTGGAGAAAGCCAAGGGGGGTGCTCGCTTCGCTTGCACAAAGGGAACAAAGCTTTTGCATCCAACTGCTCTGATACCAGTGAAGTATTTTGGTGGCGATGCACCACAGTGCACTCTCCTTGTTGCGACCTCCACGACGATATCCTCGGATTAGAAAACCGAGCTCCTAAGGCTACAGACGGTACTCCACAGAGAGACTGCAGAATACGTAGAAAACACAGTACACAGGGAGCACGAAGACAGACTTCTTAGGTCTTACAAATGCGGTCAAACTTACAATCTGTGATTGACTAGGCCACTATATGTTTTATTAAAGAACATATACAAAGAAGTGTCCAGTGGCCATTTGGCCTTTCACATGGACACTAACGGTAAGAGTAATGCAATACTTGCTAAATTGATTACTTTGTGTATAGTCAATCATTTTAAGTGATTCCACTTGGAATCATTAGCTCATTAAGGTAATTTGATATCTCCAAAAAGGAATTTTTCTAATTCCTACTGTATTGGAAGCACTGAGCTTAACAAGTAGTAGGTGTGTGAACCAAAGTAGAAGGTTTTCAATGGATTGTGAATTTGCAAGTAGTCTACTTTGAATGATTCATTACTTGCATGATTTCCAAAATACCTAGGCACTTGTTTAGTTTCATTGCAAAGATAAGAGGGCCTACAACTCAACTCTGAAGTCAAAGAGGGCTGGTACAAAGCAGGAGTTTGCAGTACCTACTCATTTCTTGGACTGTCTATCCATCTTTCCCAACAGTGGTATCAGAGCAAAACTAAGGTAAAATGAGAGATGGTTTTCCTTATTTCATTGATAAATTGGACAGGGAAAAGTACCAAACATAGTCCTTGAGGATGAAGACATACTTGCAAGGAAGGAGTCGGATGAGGAGATGCCCATTTTCAGAAGCAAAGGACAACCTACAAGAGAGGAGCATGAAAGACTCAATTCATGGTGTGCCAAAGATGCATTAGCAAGGTCATACTTAACTCAATCTCTGATTTTCTTCTTCCACACATTAGGAACTGTAAGACATCCCAAGAGACTTGGGAAACATTGCCTTCATATTTTTCTTCCAACACAATGGCTAGGAAGAACCAATTATGGATTGAGTTTACCACTCAAAGAAAGCAACCTAAGCAAGGCATCTCAAAGTATGTGACCAAATTCAAGGATGTGGATGACCAATTGGCAAGCATAGGAGAAGAAATTGAAGAGGAGCAAATTGTTAGACAAGTGATCAATGGCATTAAGGTAGATGACAAATGGGAGAGCTTCACAACTGCCATGGACTTGTACATGGACATGCAGACACCATATCTTACCACACTCATGGCGCAACTCTTTATCCATGAAGCCAAGCTATACAAGAATGGAGATCCATCAAGAGGTAATAGCTCGTCTTCCCTATACACAGATAAAGGCAAGACTAAAGAGAAAGGGAAAAGCAAAAAGATTGAGGATGAAGGTACAACCTCTCAAGCCAACTATGCAGGGAGAGGTAGAAATTCAAGAGGTAGGGGTAGAGGAGGTAAGAAAGGTAGGGGGAGACCCTTCAACTCTTCCTCATGTAATATTTGTGGTTTGTCAAATCACACTACATATGAGTGTTACAGGAACTTCAAGAATTGGAGAGGTAGAGGTTTCCAAAGAGGTGGATATACACAATCAAGAGGAAGATTCAACCATCACCAAGGCTACAATAACAACTACAACAAGAATTACAATAACAACTACCAAGGAGGCTATAATTCAAGGAAAGACTACAACAATTATATAGGGGAACAAGAGGATTCCCTTCTGATCATGAATATGACTTCAAAGCAAGGTATGAATGATGACCATCTCTTCTACATTGACTCAAGATGCTCAAACCATGTGGTAGGAAATGTAGCTCTTCTCTCTGACCTTGAGGAACCTAAGGGAAAACATCAGGTACAAATAGGTGATGACACCAAGCACTCAGTGATCAAGGTAGGAAATGTTTAAACCTCTGGTGGGAATAGAAATCTGTTGAGCAGACTTCTATATGTACATACAATTACCAAGAACTTAATGAGTGTTGGACAGATTGTGCAAAAGGGTTTGCAGGTCAGGTTCAACAAATATGGAGCATTTGTGGAGGTACCTCCTTCTCTCTCCCCTCCATCCATCAAGAAATTGCCAAAGTGTGGAAGGAGGTGTTCACCTCCAGCGCATCCCCAACCAAGTGTTGGAGACAGGCGGTCAAAAAGTCACGGCAAATCATGATTAGATCCAAGAAGATGCTCGAGACTATTCAGCAGGCACGTAGAGAAGCTCTATATCATAGACTCTGGAGACTTGAGGAGGAAGTGAACAAAGGAAAAGCTCAATCCTAGAAAGGCCTACGAAAAATCAAAGCACCGCTAAGATACAAGGAAGAAATATAAAGCCGACAAACCCACCAAAGAGATGTGCCACATCCTTAAAAGGAAACAAAACAGAGAATCAATCCCCCTATTGCTAGACACAAATGGCAATGCATGCAATATGGAAGAAGATAATTTTGGGATCATTGAAGGGCACTTTACGAGACTCCTGGGGACCTCGACCCCCCCACCATAGATGAGACTACACGACGGCCATATCTTGGGCATCCTCTCATAGGATCCCACTCAACCTTCGTTCCCTGCTTGATGCCCCAATCTCGGAAGCAAAAGTCATTGAAGTCGTTTATGCCCTTCCTTGTGGTAAAAGCCCGGGCCCATATGGGCTCACTAATGAGCTCTATAAGTCCTTTGAGTTGGTGGCCGCCACCCCCCTTCGGTTGGTCTAGCAAGAGGTGCTCAAGTTTGGCACGCTTCTGACTTGTCTCAACAATGGCAGTATCAAGTTAATACACAAAAAAGGGGAAAGAACAGAATTGAGAACTCGCGTCTGAAGTTTGGAAATATTTGTTTGATCTTTTGAAGATCTTGGGAGGTCTCATCACTTTCGTTGTGTACTTTGGTGTTTACAAGTTTGTAAACATAACATTGTGGTATTAGAGCTTTTGTTTTTTTATCAAATCTTTCATACAACTTATTGAATTATCTTCTTTGTTTACAAAAATTCAACATGGTAGATTTGAGTGCATCGATTGAGAAGTTATCAGATGGGAGAAATTATCCCATGTGGCAATTTAGAATGGAGCCTTATCTCATGTCTAAAGGTCTTTGGGGATTGATAACAGGTACAGAAGTGAAGCCGGTATTACCAGAAGCTCCTACACAAGCAAATCGAGCAAGAGAGCAAGAATGGATCGAAAGAGACATAAGAGTTCTATTTATTATATCACAAACAGTTTCGAATACTATGCTTGGGCATATAAGAGGTTTGAATACTAGTAGAGAGGCTTGGGAGTCTCTAGAAAGGTTATTTGCAGCTACCAACAGAGCGAGACAAACACAACTTATTGGTGAGCTGACAAGAGTAAAAAAGAAGCCATGATAATTAGTTACTGATTATGTTCTTGAGGTAAAATCTCTTATTGAAGCATTAACCTCTATTAATGCATCTCCTAGTGAGGATATAAAGTTTAATAGCATGTTAAATGGCTTGAGAGAAGATGAAAGATGGAAGTCTTTCATTACGTCTATCATGACTCGAGAGGATCTACCATCCTTTGAAGATTTACAAACGCTCATGATGACTAAACAAATCAACATAGAAGGTGGCAACTCTTATCATTCACAAAGAGGTAGTCAAGGACAAGCTCTTTATACTTCATCAAATAGATCAAGAAGTCGAGGAAATCGGAGAGGAGGAGGAAGATTCAACAACAATGCAAGAAGAAGAGGAAGCTTTAATGCGACTAGAGGAGGAAGAACAACACAACAAAGTCAACAAACTCAACCAAATCAGCAAGGTAACTTTACTTGCCATTATTGTGGTAAGGTTGGTCATTATGCCAGGGATTGCTTCTCCAACCCAAATAGAAGAGGTGGTTTTAGAGGACGACAAAGAGGAAGAGGCCAAGATCACATGCATCAAAACAACAACGTCGTGCAAGTGGAGGCTCAGACACAGAATGAAAACATTCTTATGGCTATGCATACAGAGACACATAAGAGGAAGGTAAACAACAAAACTTGGTATGTAGATAGTGGTTGCTCAAACCACGAGTCATAACATGAACATGTTTGTGAACTTACACAAGTGAGATTCAAGGGTCACAGTTGCTACAGGAGATAGTATTGAGCATGAAGTAGTTTACATTGGTGATTGTCCACTTAATGAACATGTAACTCTTAGAGATGTTTTGTTTGTTCCTACTATTACAAGAAATTTGATTTCAGTTGGACAGATGGAGGACAATGGAGTGAAGGTCAATTTTGACAATAATCAATGGCAGGCTTATCAAAAGAAGGATGGAAATTTTATTATAAAAGGACAAAAGGTAAATAGATTATATACTTATCAAGTTGAAGTTCTAGATTATGCAGGTTACACAATGGTTAATGGGACTCAAGTAAGTCAATTGGACTTATGGCATAAAATATTAGGACACATCAGTGTTGGCAGGTTAAAGGATATTGCAAAGAAATCATCGGTTGAAGGTTTACCACAACTACCTAAGCAAGATTTGGATTTTGTTTGTGAGGCATGTAAGTTTAGAAAACAGGTACGAAGTCCTTTTTCAAAAGCAGGATTGCAAAGTAGAGGTATTTTGGACTTGATTCATACTAATGTATGGGGTCCATCTCAAGAAGAGTCCATGGTAGGTAGCAAGTAATGTAACATTTATTGATGACTTTTCAAAGTTTACATTCATTTATCTTATGAAATACAAATCCGAAGTGTTTGATATGTTCAAGAAGTTTAAATCATTGGTTGAAAAGCAAACAGGTCGAAGCATAAGAAGATTGAGATCAGATGGAGGAGGTGAGTACTTTTCTAATCAGTTTCTTGCATTTTTGGAGGAAGAAGGAATAAAAAAGGAGACTACAAACAGATACACACCTATACAAAATGGTGTGGCCGAAAGAAAAAACAGGTCTATCTTGGAGATGGGTAGGTGTATGTTAAATGAAAAGAACTTACCACTTACTTTTTTGGCTGAAGCATGCAATATGGCACTTTATGTGATGAACAGGTTACCACCTAGTCAAAGTCATGTACAAAAAGCACCTTATGAATTGTTTTACGTATCAAAACCAGATATTTCTAATTGTAGAATTTTTGGAAGTATATGTTTTGTTCATGTTCCACAACAGTTAAGGTCAAAGTTGGATCCAAGGTCACAAAAAATGGTTTTTATTGGTATGGCAGAAGGGCAACCAAGATATAGATGTGTGAACCCAGATACGGGAGAGGTAATTGTTTCGAGAGATGTTATTTTTCATGAAGATAAATCTTGGTATAAACATGAAGTGCAGGTAGATGAAGAAGAAACTACAAGAAGTCATGAAGAAGAGCCAAGTTCTCCAAGCTCACCAGAAAGTCAAATTACACACGAAGAGATAACTTCCCCCAATCAAAAGTTGAAGAAAATTCTTGATTTGATTTCAAAGGAAATTGAGTCACAGGAAGAAGAAAGTGAAGGTTCTACATCAAGAACTCAAACTAGAAGGCAAGAAAAGCATGGTAGGACAAGAAGTCAATCAAGGTATCCAGTAAAAGAAAGAAGGCAACCGCAAAGATTTTCTCATGAAGCTTATATGGCAAAACTTCTTGAGGAGCAGGAACCAACAACTTTTAAAGAAGCATCAAAGGTAAAGAAATGGGTTAAAGCAATGGATGAAGAAATGACAGCTTTGTATGAGAACAATACATGGAGTTTAGTTCCAAGGCAACCTAACATGAAGGTAATCGGTAACAAATGGGTATACAAAATAAAGAGAAACAGTGATGGTTAAATAAGTAGATATAAATCAAGGCTTGTTTGTAAAGGTTATGCACAAAGTTATGGCATCAATTATGAGGAGACATTTTCTCTTGTTGCCAAGATATCAACAATAAGGACATTAATAGGTGTTGCTACAAGCAAGGTATGCAAGTTGCTGCAGGGTAAATCCTCTTCACAAGCAAGAGTGTGAGCACACTCTTCTTCTTCAAGAAGAACTCCATAGCCACTCCTCAACATGCTCCAAGATAGCACCATGTATGCCCCATGTGCTAAGAAGCACCACCTCTATTGAGGTACCAAAGCTCCAAACTTGGTGTTGAACTAGGTGAAGGATACTTACAATGACCCAAGCATGTACTTATATAGTCTTTGTGTTCCCTTCCAAAAGCACCATCAAAAGCTCTTCAATAAAGCATGAATAATACGATCGCTACCTTTGTTAATTGCAAAATGCAAAAAACTCCGTTGCCATTTTATTTCAAAAGCATATCAAAAAGATCACGATCTGCACTGTTTGACGTCCGTGGGACTTGAACCTGCACCATAGTTTTGGGAGGACACTAATCTAGCCACGGCGCCCAGCGCCTTTGGTTGTAAAAAGGCTAAGAGGAAAAGCTACACATGCTGTAATACTGGATAAATTTGACCAATCTTTGACCAATGGGACATTGTTTCCAACATTTTGTGCCTCATCAAACAACACAGGCTCAATATCATCACACAGACTAGAGGCAGCCATAGCAGAGCAATCTGATGCAAAAGAGGCACTATGATAGACTAAACGATTATGGTATGATAGAGGTGTATGGTATGATAGAGGTGCATCAAATTTGTTGTAACGCAAAGTCTACACCAACCATTTTGGCATAGTTTTTACCTCCTCAATATCAGGTCTCTCATCAACAAGTGCATCATGTAAATTTGCATCAGAAATGGAATTATCTACATCATCACATGAAACCTACAAAGGCTAAGAAATTGCCTCATTAGGACCAGCGCTAGACTATCCACCTATGAAAAGAGGTAGCAAAGTACCATACATATCTTTGGAGCTAACAAATGTCTCCTTTGTACATGAAAGTAAAGGTTGAATAGCAGCTTCAATGAAAACAACATCACAGCTAACCAAAATGTGTTTAGTCTGTGGATGATACAGACGATAGCCTTTGCTTTCAGAACAATACCCAACAAAAATACATTTTATTGCTTTATCATCCAATTTCCTACGATGTTGTTCAGGCACTAATGCATATTCTAGACAACCAAAAACATGCAGGTGAGCAATAGATGGCTTACAACCATGCCAAGCTTCATATGGAGTGATAGACTGCAATGCTTTAGGTGGACACGTGTTAAGTACATATGCTGCACACATAACAGCCTCAAGCCAAAAACTATGTGGTAAAGCTTGACTCTTGACCATACACCTTGCCATCTCCATGAGTGACTTGTTCTTCTGTTCAGCAACTCCATTTTGTTGAGTGTATATGGCACTGTACATTGATGTTTTATCCCACATTCGATCAGAATAACATTAAAGTCAGAAGACATATATTCCCCCCCTCGATCAAAACAGAGGGTGCCGATTTTACATGCTAATAGATTTTTAGCCAAAACCAAAAACTGTTTGAAGCACATAAACACTTTAGACTTTGCTTTCAATGGATATACCCATGCATGCCTAGACATCTATGAAAGTCACGAAGTAAATATAGTTTCCAAAAGAGGGTGTGTGCATAGGACCATAGACATCACTGTGAAAAAAGTTATAGTTTCTAAGTAGCTCGAACTGAACCATCTTTTGGAGAGGAGGAATGCTACATTTTGCCCAAAATGCAGCCTTCACAAACATGTTTACTAGGTGCCTCAAGTTTGGGCAAAGAGGACACCATATCAAATTTCTATAGGCATAGCAAACTAGCAAAATTCAGATGACCAAAGCATGCATGCCAAAGTTTTGCATCTGACATAGCATGAGAATCATGTATTGCACATATTGAATCATCCACAGATTTTTCATAGTCTATGAGTTTATATAGCCCATGACATAAAATGCCAGAAACAATAATCATATCTCCGTTTGACATATCATGAATTGTACATCTATCATCAACAAATTTCACAACCAAGCCAATCTTGGCTAATGTAGAAAATGATAATAGATTTTTCTTCATCCCTAGCACAAATAAAGCATCTAACAATGTAAAAGAACTACCATCAAGAGTAGTTAGAATGATCTTACCAACTCCCATAACATGATAAGAGGAGTTGTTGGCACATGTGATAGTATTCCCTGTAGGGGCAGGCTCAAGTGAAGTGAAAAAACTGCGCTGCGAGGTAATATGTCTGGTTTCCCCACTGTCAAAGTACCAAACATCTAAGTCTACTGTAGACATACACTATTCATGTGAAGATGGGTCAAAACTACAAACAGTAGTAAATGTCCATTCTTCACTCTGCACAAGATTAGCAGACTCTATTTTTAGTGTAGAGGCCTCTGCAACAACCATTCCAGCATCTTTTTTCTTTGCCTCTTTTGTAGCCAGTTTTGGACAGTTCTTTATGATATGATCATTTCCTTTATATTACTTACAAAAGAATTTCTGCTTTTCTTATTTCATCTCATCTTTGTCTTCCTTCTTCGAATGTGCAACATTTGCATATTTCTTCTTACTAGTAGATGAGCTCCATTTACCTTTGCCCTTCTCACTAGCCGGGAAAGCTTGATCTGCAACATGCATAATGGACATGTTCTGCCTAGACTGATCTTCTTGCAATAGAACAGAGATTAGATCATCAAACAAAGAGTAAACACAAAACTCTAATATTAATCAGGAAGACCATTCAGAATGATCCGCACAAGTGAGCTATCTAGTATAACTTCATCAGTAGAAATCAATTGTTCCTTCAAATCTTTGATCTTTGTTAGAAAATTTTCCATAGAATCACCTTCATTCATATGCTCACTCTCCAACTATTTTCGGAGGTAAGCAACACGAGCCTCATTCCTAGCCTGGTACAATGTGGTAAGTGTATCCCAAACATCCTTAGCTATTTTGCAAGAGTGAATGTGAGGAATAATGGCACATTTGACAGACAACACTATCAAGCATGTGTCCAAAGCCCAACACGAACAGGAACATGAAGAATATTGTTATCTTCAATGTCATCTGCATCAGCTTCAGTACTTGTATTTGCATGTGTAATAGGAACTTTTTCAACACCCTACACAATATTCCATAGTGCTTTTGCAACTAATACATGATGCATCATATAAGCCCACAATGGGCAATTGGTACCATCCAACTTATGTTGATATATTTTACGTAGTGATGTGTGTGATCACACTAGGACCACCGGGGCACTTTTTTCGCTCTTTAGGAGGTTTTCCCCCCCGGCTTGTATATACGAGTATAGCCCTAACATCTTATCTTCTTGTGGTAATACATTCAGTATTGTGTGTTGTGCTCCAAGCTTCTTCTTCTTCCTTGTGTTGTTCGCATGCTTCTGCAAACATCTAACTCCAACAATTGGTATTAGAGGAGGTCGCCGCTTCATCTAGGGTGTCGTCAAGACCCCTCCGATCACAATTCTAAAATCACACAAAATTTCGTGAGCATAATCAAGCTGATTAGGAGATCAAAACATCTTCTCTATATCGTGCTAAGTGAGCTCATTTCGGCCTCCGAATGCACTATTGCAGTGCTTGTGCAGGCTATTTCATCTTTTTGTGCCAAAGATATATACAGGTTTCGATTCACCAGTATAAGCATCTCAAAGTCTGCTAAAGGTTTAGCAAAACTCGTCAGAGTAGTTTTGTTCAACTTTTTCAGATACAGTCATTTTTCTGCATCAGGGTATTTAAATCAATGGCCATGCGTGAAAGTAGTGATGTATTTTGTATGTTGGTTGTTGAGGATAACTTGGAGGTACCAATTACCCATCATGGGCTTATATGACACAACATTTATTGGTTGCAAAAGTACTGTGGAACATAATGCAAGGTGTTGAAAAACGTCCTCTTACACCTGCAAATACAAGTATTGAAGTTGATGCTGATATTCAGATTCCTATTCGTGCTATGGTTTTTGATGCACCTACTGCAAAGCAAATTTTTTGGGATGGTAGAGATGCTCATGCACATGCATTGATAGCCTTCTCTATGAAACGTGCCATTATTCCTCACATTCACTCTTGCAGAATAGCTAAAGATGCTTGCGACACACTTACAACATTGTACTAGGCTTGGAATGAGGCTCGTGTTGCTTACCTCCGAAAATATTTGGAGAGTGAGCATATGAATGAAGGTGATTCTATGGAAAATTTTCTAACAAAGATCAAAGACTTGAAGGAACAATTGATTTCTGCTGATGAAGTTATACTAGATAGCTCACTTGTGCAGACCGTTCTGAAAGGTCTTCTTGATTCATATCAGAGTTTTGCTTCTACTCTTTGTTTGATGATGAAAGACAATCCAAATACCTTGACATTTGAGGAATCAATCTCTGTTCTATCAAGAAGATCAATCTAGTCATAACAGGTCCATTATGCATGTTGCAGATCAAGCTTTCCTAGCTAGTCAGAAGGCCAAAGGTAAATGGAACTCATCTATTAGTAAGAAGAAATCTGCAAATGCTGCACATTTGAAGAAGAAAGGCAAAGATGAGAAGAAATCAGAAAAGCAAAAACTCCAAATCTTATACAGAATGAAGAATGGGCATTTACTATTGTTTGCAGTTTTGACTCATCTTCTCATGAGCAGTGTATGTCTGTAGTAGACTCAGATGTTTGGTATTTTGATAGTGGGGCAACCAAATATATTACCTTGCAGTGAGGTTTCTTCACTTCACTTGAGTCTGCCCCTACAGGGGATACTGTCACATGCGCTAACAACTCCTCTTACCCTATCATGGGAGTTGGTAAGATCATTCTAACTACCATTGATGGTAGTTCTTTTACATTGTCGGATGCTTTATTTGTGCCAAGGATCAAGAAAAAAACTATTGTCAATTTTTGCATTATCCAAGATTGGCTTGGTTGTGAAATTTGTTGATGATAGATGTATAGTTCATGATATGTCAAACGAGGACATGATTATTGCTTCTAGAATTTTATGCCATGGGTTGTATAAGCTCATAGACTATGAAAAATCTATGAATGATTCAGCATGTGCAATACATGATTCTTAGCCTGTGTCAGATGCAAAGCCTTGGCATGCATGCTTTGGTCATCTAAATTTTGCTAATTTGCTATGCCTCTAGAAATTTGAAATGGTGTCCTCTTTGCCCAAACTTGAGGCACCCAGAAAACATGTCTGTGAAGGTTGTATTTTGGGCAAAATGCAGTGTTCCTCCTTTCCAAAAGATGGTTCAGTTTGAGCTACTCAAAAACTGCAGCTTGTTCACAGTGATGTCTCTGGTCCTATGCAGACAACCTCTTTTGGAAACTATCTTTGCTTCGTGACTGTCATTGATGATTTTTCTAGGCATGTATGGGTATATCCATTGAAAGCAAAGTCTGAAGTGTTCATGTGCTTCAAACAGTTTTTGGTTTTGGCTAAAAATCTATCAGCATGTAAAATGGGCACCCTCTGTTCTGATCTAGGGGGGGAATATATGTCTTCTGACTTTAATGCATTTCTGGCTGAATGTGGGATTAAACATCATTGTATAGTGTTGTATACACCTCAAGAGAATGGAGTTGTTGAATGGAAGAATAGGTCACTCATGGAGATGGCAAGGTGTATGGTCAAGAGTCAGGCTTTACCACATAGTTTCTGGATTGAGGTTGTCATGTGTGCAGCATATGTACTTAATAGGTATCCCACTAACGCACTGCAATCTATCACTCCATATGAGGCTTGGCATGGTTGCAAGCCATATGTTTCTCATCTATGTGTTTTCGGTTATCTAGCATATGCATTAGTCCCTAAACAACATCCCAAGAAATTGGATGATAAAGCAATAAAATGTATTTTTGTTGGGTATAGTTTTGAAAGCAAAGGCTATCGTCTATATCATCCACAAACTAAACACATTTTGGTTATCCGTGATGTTGTTTTTGTGGAAGATGCTATTGAGCCTTTACTTTCATGTACGAAGAAAACATATGTTAGCTCCAAAGACATGTATGATACTTTGTTATCTCTTTTTACAGGTGGACAGTCTAGTGCTAGTCCTATTGAGGCAACTTCTCAGCCTTTACAAGTTTCATGTGATGATGCAAATCATTCTATTTCTGATGTAGATTTGCATGATGCACTTGTTGATGAGAGATCTGATATTGAGGAGGCAAAAACTATGCCAAAATGGCTAGTGCAAACTTTGCATGATAGCAAATTAGATGCACCTCTATCATACCATGCTCATTCAGGCTCTCATAGTGCCTCTTTTTCATTATCTTGCTATGGCATGGCTACCTCTAGTCTTTGTAATGAGACTAAGCCTGTTTCGTTTAACGAAGCACAAAATTCTGAACATTGGATGGCTGCAATGCAATCTGAATATGATGTTATCATGAAAAATGGTACCTAGTCTTTATGCGACTTGCCTCCTGGCAAGAAAGCCATTGGCACTACGAGGGTATACAAGTTGAAGTGTAAACTTGATGGAACAATTCACAGGTATAAGGCTAGGCTTGTTGCAAAGGGTTATGCACATGAAAGAGGCATTGATTTTGATGAAACATTTGCACCTACATGCCGAATGACTATTGTTCGTCATTTGTGCACTTGCAGCTCATCATGGTTGGAATGTACATCAGTTGGACATTAAAACAACATTTCTTAATGGTGTGCAAAAAGGGCATGAAAACTAGGTGTGCAAGTTAAAGAGAAATTATATGGTTTAAAGCAAGCACCATGTGCTTGGTATGAAAAGATACATGCTTATTTGATTGCACATGGTTTTGAAAACACTCCAATAGAAAGCACCTTATATGTTAAGCGTGCAAGTGATGTGCTTCTAATCATTGTGGTGTATGTTGATGACATGATGCTCACGAGTCCTCATGAGAAGCATATTGCTTATTTTAAGGTTGATTTACATGCCTCATTTGAGATGTTTGATTTAGGGCATTTGCATCATTATTCCGGCATGCAGTCTACCCACATTGATGGCGGAATAACTTTGTGTCAAACGCAATATATTGACACATTCTTGTAGCGTTTTGGCCTTGAAGATTGTAAACCTATTGCCACTCCTATGGAGAGTGGTTTACAATTGAGTCTTCATGATGTTGGAGATGCACTTGATGTTGTTCTGTATCAGCAAGCAGTTGGATGCTTGATTTACTTATGCATTACTCAGCAAGATGTTCAATTTGTTGTCTCACACATGAGCAAGTTTATGCATTGCCTAGGAGTCAAGCATTGGCAGGCAGTTAAGCGCATCTTTCACTACTTGAGTGGTACCCAGCTACTTGGATTATTTTATCCCAAGGGGGGATCACTACCACTAGATTTACATGCTTTTTTAGACTCTAACTTGGCTCGTTGGTATGACACTCTTGTGTCCACTAGTGGTTTTTGCTTCATGCTTGGTAGCCCATGCATATCTTGGCTGAGCAAGAAGCAGTCTACTATGGCCACTTCTAGTTGTGAGGCTGAGTATAGAGCAGCTTTCACAGCGACTGCTGAGTGTGTGTGGCTCAGACACCTTATAGCTGATTTGAGTGTTGGTCAGTCTTCTGTCACCACCATCTTCCCTAACAGTGAGAGCACATTGGTAGTTGTGAGGAACCCTGTGTTCCATGCTCACACTAAGCACATTGAGGTGCATTATCCTTATGTCAAGGAGAGGTTCTCTACTGGATAGACAAGCTTGGCATATGTGCCCATGCAGGATAACATTGCAGACCTTTTCATGAAGGCTCTATCGAGGGAGAAGTTTGAAGCTTTCCGCAAAGATTTGGGCTTTCTTCTTTTTGTGGATTGATTCCACATAGCTTGGCACTTCCTTATACATGAGTGATAGCTCCTTGTTCACCGCATCACTCCCAAGAGGGATTTGTTGATATATTTAGGTAGTGATGTGTGTGAACACATTAGGACCATCGGGGCACTTTTTTCCCTCTTTAGGAGGTTTTTTTCCTCGGCTTGTATATATGCCTATAGCCCTAATGGGTTACTTATCTTTGACATTCTAGTGGTAATACATTCAGTATTGTGTGTTGTGCTCCAAGCTTCTTCTTCTTCCTTGTGCTATTTGCGTGCTTTCGCAGACGTCAAACTCTAACAACTCATCCTCAACAACCAACATACAAAATACATCATTGTTTTCAACCATGGCCACTGACTAAATGTATTACCTACACACACTATACACTACTGAATGTATTACCACTAGAATGTACAAAGATAAGAGACCCGTTAGGGTAATAGGCATATATACAAGCCAGGGGGAAAAAACCTCCTAAAGAGGGAAGAACGTGCCCCAACGGTCCTAGTGTGTTCACACACATCACTACCTAAATATATCAACATGCTTTATTATTTTCATAACGAACAACACAATGTAGCTATTTTGAAGTCGATAAAAGATTTGTTTACAAAAAATCAAGGGTTAAATCATCTAGATATTGAGTTAGACATAAGAGTTTTCCATGCCTACTTTTGCATGAGCCACTTCTTATGATACACATGGCCAATCAAAAATACTATTTATTCATTCTCTCATGCCATAAAAAGATACACAAATTCCCATCATATGCAAACAATTTTGGAAGAATAAGGAATCATTAAAGCAAGATTATTTTAGTGGATGGAAACTAGAATTGAGCATGATTAATTTCTGGTATTTTAAGCACAATGACAATCCCTTACCAAAAATCTAACATAATATCATCCTCGAAAGCCTTATAATATGCTCTCACTTTTGGCCAAAAGCACCAACATCAAAGAAGAAAGGGGAATCAATACAATCAAGTGGCACAAAAGAGTCTAAAGAATCACCAAAATTAAATCCATGACAAAAAAAGACCAAAACTAAGAGAAACGACACATCTAAATCAATAAGTCCAATTGAAGTTTTGAGTCATTATTAGAAGGTTGCCATGAGGAGATGGTTGAGGTCTTTGCAACTCAAGAACTCTAAATACCATTGGAACTTATTCTCAATTACTAAGAGGATATTTCAAGTTCAAGAAAATTAAAGACCAAACTCACATGTTTCTTGAAAGAAACCAATCACAAGAAGCAAAGAAATGATAGGCTTGAGAACTTAAGGAGAAAGTACATGGATTCTAGTGTTTTATCATTCTGTAAGAGAGTTCTCCATCTTGTAGATTTGATGCAAAAGCTTTCTTGCCTTCTCCTTATGTCATTTATGCATGTTTGATCACCTATGACATGATTTGTGATTCCATATATGTTATGTATCTTGAGGCCAAACATTTATGGCCATTCCTCATGTTTTTGGGCTCTACTTTGTGTCAAAAGCTTGCACTTATGTTAAGTATGACATGTTGTTGGCTCTACAAAGTATGATGATATTTTGTATTTTTCTATAATGACTTATAGCCAATCTATTACTTTCTTCCTAAGATATCATACATGTAGTTTGGTGAAGGAACAAGGACCTATTACTATTTTAGTGATCAACTTTTTTCCACTGATCGTTGGAGGAGAAGGAGACCATAAATCACTAGTAATAGATATTTAATCATCTCATGCTCATCACCCATTGCTCAGCAAAGGTTGATAGTTGATCATCTCATCGCTCATCACTCATCTTGTGTTTTTATGTGTATTTTGTACCCCATGTGTGGAGCATTGTGTGTTGCATCGGAGTTTGGGTTTCTATAGCTAGGGTATCGTTGTAGAGCTCTCAAGAAGGAGAGTCTACCATAGTGCATCGCTAAAGAAATACTTCACAAACATCAAAGCATTTTGACCCAAAAGCTTTGTTCCTTTTGTGCGAGCGAAGCGAGCACCCGCCCAAGGCTTACGACTAAGCTGGCGGCCAAGGAATGGACCTTTGGCATACCTTATCATCCAAGTCACCCACCAAAGGTTTTCTCCCAGGCTTATGACTAAGGCAGTGACCAAGGCATAGACCTTGTCATTTGATTCACTGAAGTCACTGTTGGCATCATTGGCTATGCGCAAGGGATGAGCTCAACGATCAAGGAAGGCAAAGGTTCCCCATACTTCTCAGGAGGTCACCCATCCCAATACTATTCCTCTGGAGCTCACTTAACTAGCAATCTCTTGCCATTAAGCTACACTTGTGGTGTTTGAAGAAGGGGAAAGACTAAAGTTAACATTATCTTGGAGTACATTCGTGCATGGTCCTCTTTACACACATTCAAGAGCATCAAGAAGAGTTCTCTTTGTACTTCTTTGACAACGAATGTTCACCTTTTGGTGTTGTGTTTTCAGCCACACTAGTAAATCTACAAGTTTTTGTGCCATTTTACTGCATATATTAAGCACATACACACTATGTACACTTTTTCAGATACCACTTATGTATGTCCATGTGGTCATTGATATAATGGTAATGTTTTTTTGCATGCAAAGCTTTTTACATTTGATAAAGAGGGTCGTAGTGGTCATTGATATAATGGTAATGTTTTTTTGCATGCAAAGCTTTTTACATTTGATAAAGAGGGTCGTAGTGGTCATTGATATAATGGTAATGTTGGAGACACCTAGATGTTGGGTTCTCTTTGGTGATACAGGTGGAAGACTTACCCAGCCTTGTTATAGGAGATGTATTCTAGTTGTTCATAGGTGCTCAATAAGCCTAGTTGGCTTCCTTTGAGTAACCGATTATATGTAGTCAGTGATTCACTACTCAGGTTAACATGTCAATACTTGTAATTTTATGAGATTTTGACATTGGTCATAGGCTCATTTTGCAGAGGATACTCTAACAAAATTGTTTGAGATTTTTTGGTTTTGTCAACTATATAGTGGTCAATTTAATCTTTGATACACTTATTAGCAACCTCCATTTTTTGGGAAGCATGTATATCTCGTTACCTTCATTGATGATGCTACTCACCATACATGGGTGTATCCTATGAAAGAATGAGGTATTTTCCTGCTTCAAAGCATTTTTATCTATGGCTGAAAATTTTTCTTCACAAAAGCTTTTGACTCTATGCATAGATTGCGGTGGTGAGTACATGCCAAATGAGTCTAATGCTTTCCTTCATGAAAGAAGTATTTCACACCAATGTACAGTGTCATATACACCTCAACAAAATGGTGTTGCTAAGCGTAAAAATGGAACTCTACTTGAAATGGCACGATGTATGGTTAAAGGAAAGCACCTTCTTGATAATTTTTGGATGGAAGCGATCATGTAACTATGTGTTGAATCGCTGCCCTACAAAAGCATTGAGTGTGATCACTCCTTACGAGGCTTCGAATGGACATAAGCCCATGGTTAGTCATATGCACGTGTTTGGTTGTTTGGCATATGCTCTTGTGCCATCATAACAACGTCACAAACTTGATGACAAGGCAAAGAAATGTATATTTGTTGGTTAGAATGCTGAAAGTAAGGGATATCGCTTGTACCATCCATTGATGAACACAATTATTGTGAGTTGAGATGTGGTATTTGCTGAAAATTCAGTTTTCCCTCTACTTGGATTCAAAAAACAGCCAACAATTAGCTCACAAGATGTGTTCGATACACTCATGCCTTTGTTCCAAAATGGTGCGCACTATGGCCATGTAGATCAGCCAACTGAGGCTCAAAGGGCTGAAAAATTGCAGCAAAATAGAGCTGAAAATGTAGAGAATTTCTAGCCAAACATGGTTGAAATTTTTCAATAAAAATTTATTGGAATTGCTAGAAATTTCCAACCACATATGGCTGAACATTTGCATCAAAATATGGCTAAAAATGAGCATGAAATTCAGCCCATGCATGATGTACATGTTGATGATGTATTACATAATGAATGCATGTCTATCAAGAGTGCACAAACTATGCCAAAGTGGCAGAAACAAACCTTGCAGGACACCAAATTGAGTGTACCTTTACTTGGTAGAACAAGATCAAGCTCTCATCATGCATCAAGTAATTTTGTAGATTATTGATTAAGAGAAAGTATGATGGTAGCATTGATCGCTGCAAAGCTAGATTGATTACCAAAGGATATGCACAACAATATGGCATTGACTATGAGTAAGCTTTTGCACCTACATCACACATGACTACCATTCATACCCTGGTTGCATTGGCTTCCCATCAAGGTTGGAAAGTGCATCAGTTGGACATAAAAACAACCTTCTTGAATGGTGATTTGCAAGAAGAGGTCTATGTGAAGAAACCTCCTCGATTTGCAATGAAAGGGAAAGAGCATATGGTTTTTCGCTTGCATAAAGCCTTGTATGGTCTTAAGCAAGCTCCACATGCATGATATGACAAAATCCATAAGCACTTGATTGCTCTTGGCTTCACATCTAGTCCAACTGAAAGCACGCTCTATGTACACAAAAATGGGGCTGATCTTACAGTGATTGTTCTTTATTTCAATGACATACTCTTGACTGGGTCATGTGATGCAAAACTTGACATTCTTATGGCTAATTTGCAGCATACTTTTAATGTCACTTATCTTGGTCTTTTGAGCTACTACCTTGGCATCTGGTTTGTATCCGTTGAGGGGGGAATTGTTATGCATCAAACAAAGTACGTTGAAAAACTACTTCATCATTTTGGCTTTGAGGATTGCAAGCCAGTTTCCACACTAGTTGAGATAGGATTTAGATTCTCATTTGAGGATTCCAGTGATGCATTTGACACTTCTCTTTATCAACAAGCTATGGGATGTCTTATATATGCATGCAACACAAGGCGAGACATACAATTTGCAGTTTCCCAGTTGAGTTGATTCATGCATAGCCTTGGCACTAAGCATTGGCAAGCGATGAAACATGTGTTTAGATATCTCAGAGGCACTTTGAGCTTAGGTCTCTTGTATGGCAGAGATATTCAGCCATGCTTGCATGTTTTTACAGATAGTGATTGGGTTGGTTGTTATGATACTCACGTGTCCACTAGTGGTAATTTCTTTGTCCTTAGAGACTCATGCATATCTTGGTTGAGTAAGAAGAAACCTACAGTGGCGGCATCGAGTTGTGAAGCTGAGTATAGGGCAGTTTTCACAGCTATAGTGGAGTGTATATGGCTGAGACACCTATTGATGGATCTTTTCATGGAGATTGATGCTGCTACACATATTCTCACACATAGACAGAGTGCTTTGGTTGTTGCATGAAACCTAATGTTTCATGCATGGACCAAACATATTGAGGTGCATTATCGCTATGTGAGAGAGCGCCTTCATGTAGGAGATATTGATTTGGTATATGTGCCTACACAAGATAATGTGGCAAACATATTCACCAAAGCTCTTCCATGGGAAAAGTTTGAAGGTTTTCGCAAAGCTTTAGGTTTATTACCTTGTGGGGGCTGATTTTTCACTCCATGTATGTGTTCACATCATTCACTCTAGGGGGGGTTTGTTACACTTATGTGTTCCTCGAGTAGTTTTGATGTGAACCTTTTCCCTATACATGGGCACTTTTTACTCTAGTGCTCACGAGAGGTTTTTTCCCCATGTTACCACATACATGATTCACTCATATGTGGTGGTACTTTGTACTTAGGGATATTATTTAGCTCTCACTTCAGTTCACTTCATCGTCATTAGAGAGAGCTATTACAGCCATCTATCTTCTCCATGTGTCTTGATGCATTTGTGCTTCTTGTGTGTGCTTCTTGTGTGTCCTCTCGCACTTCTACACACACCCAACATAGAACTTGTTCATAGAAATGTGTGTGGTCCTATGCCCACAAAGTCATTAGGTGGTTCTCTTTACTTTGTCACTTTCATAGATGATGCTACTACAAAAGTCTAGGTATATCCTATCAAATCAAAGGATGAGGTGTTCCGTACCTTCATAAAATGGCTTGCTTCAATTGAGATTGAAAAGGAACTAAGCTCAAATCTTTACATTCTAATAATGGGGTGAGTATACCTCACATGAATTCAATCTTTTTTGTCAATTTAGAGGAATTCATATACAGTTTACAGCTCCTTCCGTCCCATTATAGAATAGTGTAGTGGAATGGATGAATATAACTATTTAGGATAGACTAGTTTCTATGCTGCATCATGCAAACCTTTCACAAGGCTTTTGGGCAGAAGCAGTATTGAGTGCAATCACTATAACATATGAAGGGCATACTAGGCCCTATATTGATGCAAATACATGGGTGCATTTTTGGCCCGGTGTTGTATAAGCGCCAATATAGATGTCGATACAATAACACCGGTATAAGCATCAGTTAGATGTCTGTATATGCATCAATAATTGTCCAGTAGCATCGGTATCAGTGTTGATATATGTTGATATATTTAGGTAGTGATGTATGTGAACACACTAGGACCACTGGAGCACTTTTTTCCCTCTTTGGGAGGTTTTTTTCACAGCTTGTATATATGCCTATAGCCCTAATGAGTTACTTATCTTTGTACATTCTCTTGGTAATACATTCAATATTGTGTGTTGTGCTCCAAACTTCTTCTTCTTCCTTGTGTTGTTCATGTGCTTCCACAGACCTCAAACTCCAACAATTGGTATCAGAGCAGGTCACTTTTTTATCTAGGATGTCGTCGACACTGCTCCGGTCATAGTCTCAAAATCACACGAAATTTGGTGAGCATACTCGAGGCAATTAGGAGTTCAAAATGGCTTCACTTTGTGGTATCAAAATCATGATATGAGCTCGTTTTGACCTCCAAACGAAAAAAGTAGAGCTAGTGCAAGAGACGACAATGCTCAAGAAGACCATCTCAAGTATCATGGAGTGATTCAAGATATCTTGAAGGTATCCTTCAAGAGCTTTGACTACTTTCTGTTTGATGTGAAATGGTTCAAAGTAGTCACCTCTGGAAGAAACGCAATAGTGAGGTGGGATAAGAGTGGTTTGCTTCAAGTAGACTCCACAAAGTTATGGACATGATACATTTGTACTTCTCGAACACTATTAGCAGGTTGTCTTTATGCCAAATTTGAAAGAACCAGAGTGGCTATTTGTTTTACAAGTCTCTCCATGTAGCAGATAAATTTATGAGGACATAGAAGTAGAAGAAATTCCATATGTAGTGGACTCTGAGGTGCATTTGGTAGTCGAGGAGGAAGATATCATTGTTTGAGATGAAGAGTTCTTTGAAGAAGACGAGGTATACGATGAAGTAATAGACGATATGTTCTACGAGGATGATGATCAAGAAGGGGTAGCCATACCAAGAGATCTAGAAGTCGCCAATGTAGAGATAGATATCCTCTGCATGTCAGATCTCTAAGAGGATGCTAGAATAGAGAATTTATGAAGCAAATACTTGTGCATACTAATTTGTGTTTATTTATTTTGCTATGTTTTTTGAACATTACATTTTTCTATATTATCATTATTCTCGTATTTTAATTATTTAAGTTTTCTATTGCAGAGCACGATGGGAGACAATTGAAAGAAAGTTGGAGAAGCTTGGAGAAGCTTGGAGAGGCTTAGAAAGTAGAGTTACCAAGTGGTGCATAAGAGCCATCCAATTTTTTGAATTTTGTGCTTCATTAAACGAAACTGGCTCATTCTCATCACAAAGACTAGAGACACCCATAGCATAGCCATCTGATGCAAAAAAAGCACACTCTATGAGAGCCTGAATGAGTATGATATGATAGAGGTGCATCTAATTTGCTATCATGCAAAGTCTACACTAGCCATTTTGGCATAGTCTTTGCCTCCTTAATATTAGCTCTCTCATCAAGTGCATCATGTAAATTTGCATCAGAAATGGAATGATCTACATCATCATATGAAACTTGTAAAGGCTAAGAAGTTGCCTCATTGAGACTAGCACTAGACTATCCACTTGTAAAAAAAGGCACCAAAGTGTCATACATGTCTTTGGAGCTAATCGATGTCTCCTTAGTACATGAAAGTAATGGTTGAATAACATCTTCCACAAAAACATCACGGCTAACCAAAATGCATTTAGTATGTGGATGATACAAATGATAGCCTTTGCTTTTAGAACTATACCCAACAAAAAAACATTTCACTACTTTATCATCCAATTTCCTACGTTGTTGTTCATGGACTAATGGATATGCCAGACAACCAAAAACACATAGGTGAGCAACAGATGGCTTATGACCATGCCAAGCCTCATATGGAGCGATAGACTGCAATGCTTTAGTGGGACACGTGTTAAGTACATTTGTTGCACATATAATAGCCTCAAGATCGAAACTATGTGGTAAAGCCTGACTCTTGACCATACACCTTGCCATCTCCATGAGTGAGTTATTCTCTCTTTCAGCAACTCCATTCGATTGAGGTGTATACGGCTTTGTACACTGATGTTTTATCCCACGTTCGTCCAGAAATGCATTGAAATTAGAAGACATATATCCCCCCTCGATCAGAATGTAGGGTGCCCATTTTACATGTTGATAGATTTTCAGCCAAAACCAGAAACTATTTGAAGCATATAAAGACTTTGGACTTTGCTTTCAATGGATATACCCATACATGCCTGAAAAAATCATCGATGAAAGTCATGAAGTAAAGATAGTTCCCACATGAAAGTGTCTTCACAGGACCAAAGACATCACGATGAACAAGCTTCAATTTCTAAATACCTCAAATTGAACCATCTTTTGGGAAGGAGGAATGCTACATTTTGCCCAAAATACAGCCTTGACATACATGTTTACGAGGTGCCTCAAGTTTGGGCAAAGAGAACACTTTTTCAAATTTTTGCAGGCATAGAAAACTAGCAAAATTCAGATGACCAAAGCATGCATGCCAAAGCTTTGCTTCTGACATTGCCTGAGAATCTTGAACTACACATGTTGAAACATTCATAGATTTTGCATAATCTATGAGCTTATACAAACCATGACATAAAATGCCAGAAGCAATAATGATGTCGCCATTTGACACATCATGAACTGTACATGTGTCATCAACAAATTTCATGACCAAGCCAATCTTGGTTGATGCTAAAAGTGATAACATATTTTTCTTGATCCCTAGCACAAATAAAGCATGCAAAAATGTAAAAGAACTACCATCAACAATAGTGATAATGATTTTACCAACTCCCATAACAAGATAAGAGGAGTTATTGGCGCATGCAACAGTATTCCCTGTGTTTATATATTTAGGTAATGATGTATGTGAACACACTAGGACCGTCGGGGCACTTTTTTCCCTATTTAGGAGGTTTTTTTCCCTCGGCTTGTATATACGCCTATTGCCCTAATGGGCTACTTATCTTTGTACATTCTCTAGTAATACATTCAGTATTGTGTGTTGTGCTCCAAGCTTCTTCTTCTTCCTTGTGCTCTTCGCATGCTTCCGCAGACGTCTAACTCCAACAATTGGTATCAGAGCAGGTCGTCGCTTCATCTAGGGTGTCGTCGACACTCCTCCGGTTGCAGTCTCAAAATCGCACAAATTTTGCTGAAATTGCGATCTGAGCTCGTTTCGGCCTCCGAACGCACTATGGAAGCACTTGTGTAGGCTACTTCGTCTTTTTGTGCCAAAGATATATACCAGTTTCTGTTTGCCAGTATAAGCATCTCGAAGTCTGTTACAGGTATAGCGGAATTTGTCTGGGCAGTTTTGTTCAACTTTTTGAGATACAGTCAATTTGTTGCATCAAGGTATTTTAGTCATCGGCCATGGCTGAAAGCAGTGATGTATTTCGTATGTTGGCTGTTGAGGATAAGTTGGATGGTACCAACTACCCATTATGGGCATATATGATGCAACATGTGTTTGTTGCAAAAGGACTGTGGAACATTGTACAGGGTGTCGAAAAACGTCCTATCACACCTGCAATTGTTACATCTGCAGGTATTGAAGCTGATGCAGAAGGTGTCGAAGATGATGATATTCTGCATATTCCTGTTTGTGCTGTGGTTTCTGCTACACCTACTGCAGAGCAGATTTGCTAGGATGGCAGAGATGCCTAGGCATATGCATTGATAGCTTTGTCTATCAAACGTGCTATTATTCCTCACATTCGCTCTTGCAGAACAGCTAAGGATGCTTGGGATACACTTACCACATTGTACCAAGGTAGGAATGAGGTTCATGTTGCTTACCTCCAAAAACAGTTGGAGAGTGAGCACATGAATGAAGGTGATTCTAAGGACAGTTTCCTAACGAAGATCAAAGACTTGAAGGAACAATTGATTTTTGCTGATGAGGTTATACCAGATAGCTCACTTGTGCAGACCGTTTTGAATGGTCTTCCTGATTCATATTAGAGTTTTGCTTCTACTCTTCGATTGATGATGAAAGGCAATCCAAATGCCTTATCATTTGAGGAGTTAGTCTATGTTCTCTTTCAGGAAGATCGGTCCCGGCAAAATAGGTCCATTATGCGAGTTGCAGATCAAGCTTTCCTGGCTAGTCAGAAGGGAAAAGGAAAATGGAGCTCTTCAACTAGTAGCAGAAATATGCTAATTCTGCATATTCGAAGAAGGAAGATAAAGATGAGAAGAAATCTAAAAAGCAAAAATTGTTTTGTAAGTATTGTAAAGGGAATGATCATATCATAAAGAACTGTCCAAAACTGGCTGCTAAAGAGGCAAAGAAGAAAGAGGCTGGAATGGTTGTTGCAGAGGCCTCTACACCAAAAACAGAGTCTGCTAATCTTGTGCAGGAAGAAGAATGGGCGTTTACTACTGTTTGCAGTTTTGACCCATCTTCTCATGAGCAGTGCATGTCTGCAGTAGACTCAAATGTTTGGTATTTTGATAGTGGGGCGACCAAACATATTACCACGCAGCACAATTTCTTCTCTTCACTCGAGCCTTCCCCTACAGGGAATACTGTTACATGCGCCAACAACTCCTCTTATCTTGTTATGGGAGTTGGTAAGATTATTTTGACTACTGCTGATGGTACTTCTTTCACTTTGTCAGATGCTTTCTTTGAAGTGGTGATACTGTTACATGCGCCAACAACTCCTCTTATCTTGTTATGGGAGTTGGTAAGATTATTTTGACTACTGCTGATGGTACTTCGTTCACTTTGTCAGATGATTTCTTTGAAGTGCGAAGAGTGGTGTTTGAGGATACTAGTCCTCCGGTTAGCATGCATAAAAATGCTACACATAGGGATGTTCAAGAGAATGTCCATTCAGATCAGTCTGCACATGTTCCTGTTCAGCAACCATTGAGACGTTCTGCACGTGTCTCATATCCTCTTGATAGATATGTTCCAGGTTTAGATTTTGTTATGCTAACAGATGCCGGTGAGCCTTCTTGCTACAAAGAGGCTATGCAGACAGAGGATCATGTCAAGTGGGAGTGTGCCATGAAGAGTGAGTTGGATTCTATTCACAAGAATGGTACTTGGGACTTAGTACCTTTGCCAAAGGGCAGGAAAACTTTACCATGTAAATGGGTATATAAGATGAAATTCACATCAGATAGTGCTTCTCCAAAATATAAAGCACGACTTGTTGCAAAGGGTTTTAAGCAACAACATGGTGTTGAGTTTGAGGAAATCTTCTCTCCAGTGGTCAAGATGACTACTTTGCGCATGTTGCTTGGATTCGTTGCAATGGAGGACTTAGAGCTAGTCCAAATGGATGTGAAAACAACTTTCTTTCATGGAGATCTTACAGATGAGATCTATATGGAACAACCAGAGGGTTATGTAGTTCCTGGCAAGGAAAGTCTAGTTTGTAAGCTCAAGAAGAGCTTGTATGGACTTAAACAGTCTCCTAGACAATGGTACCAAAAGTTTGATGCTTTTATGAAGTCCCAAGGCTATTCTCGGAGCAATGAGGATCATTGTCTCTACACAAAGAGATGTTCTGATGGCAGCTTGATATGCTTGATACTTTACGTCGATGATATGTTAATTGCTGGGAAGTCCTCTTATGATTTGTCACTTCTCAAAAAGAAGTTGAGTCAGACATTTGATATGAAGGATTTGGGGGATGCCAAACATATTCTTGGCATGCGCATTACTCGTGATAGGAGTAAAAGATGCATATGCTTATCTCAAAGTGAGTACATATCCAAAGTACTTCACCGATTCAATATGCAGGGTGGAAAGGCATTGAGTACACCTTTACCCACATATGTGAAATTGAGCAAGGATGACTGCCCCAAATCAGATGAGGAAAAGGAATTCATGACCAAAATTCCCTATCAGTCTGTTGTTGGTAGTCTCATGTATGCTATGGTAGTTACGAGACCAGACATTGCATTTGCAGTGGGAGTTGTGAGCAGATATATGTCTCATCCTAGCAAGAAACATTGGGAAGCGGTCAAAATGATTTCGAGATATCTGAGTGGCACTAAGGACAAGTGTCTATGCTTAGGTAGAGGGAAAGCATCTATTGGTTACACAGATTCTTACTATGCTGGTTGTGTAGACAATTGTAAGTCTACATCAGGGTACATTTTTCATTTTGCTAGAGGTGCTATCTCTTGGAGATCTCGTCTTCAAGAATGTACAGCTGTTTTCACCACAGAAGCAGAGTATGTTGCAGCAAGTGAAGCATGTAAGGAAGCATTGTGGCTTTCTCGTATTGTTTGTGATATGGGTTTACCTCGGCATGTACCTCACTTGCTCAGTGATAGTCAGAGTGCCATTGCTTTGGCTAAGAATCCGGTCTATCATGCAAAGATCAAGCACATTGAGGTGAGGTATCACTTCATTAGAGATTGCTTAGCCACTGAGAGCATTATTCTTCAGAAGGTTCACACTCGAGATAATGTTGCAGATGCTTTGACTAAAGCTCTACCATAGGATAGCTTTCGACATTGTTGTCACTTGATGGGGGTTACTTGATTCTTGATCTTACACAGTCACTTGTATACTGTGTAACATGCCCATCAGGTGGGACGTATAGTTTGTATACTTACACTCAGGTATTCTTTATCATTCTTTATTTTTTCTCCCATAGTTACTCTGGCCATATTGGCCTTTAGTGGGAGATTGTTACCATTAGTGTCCATGTGAAAGGCCAAATGGCCACCGGACACTTCTTTGTATATGTTCTTTAATAAAACATATAGTGGCCTAGTCAGTCAAAGACTGTAAGTTCGACCGCATTGTAAGACCTAAGAAGTCTTCCTTCGTGCTTCCTGTGCACTGTGTTTTCTGCGTATTTTACAGCCTCTGTGCAGAGTACTGTGTGCAGCTTGAGGAGCTCAGTTTTCTACTCCGAGCATATCGTCGTGGAGCTCTCGAGAAGGAGAGCACACTGTGGTGCATCGCCATTGAAATACTTCATGCATCCTTTGCATCAGATTACTATGCTATGGCTGCATCTAGTCTCTGTGATGAGAATGAGCTTGTTTCGTTTGATGAAGCACAAAATTCAGAAAATTGGATGGCTACTATGCAATCTGAATATGATGCTATAATGAAGAATGGTACTTGGTCTTTATGCGACTTGCCTCCTAGCAAGAAGGCCATTGGCACTAAGTGGGTATACAAGTTGAAGCGTAAACCGGATGGTACACTTGACAGGTATAAGGCTAGGCTTGTTGCAAAGGGTTATGCACAGAAAAGAGGCATTGATTTTGATGAGACCTTTGCACCTACATGTCGTATGACTACTGTTCGGAGCATCTGTGCACTTGCAGCTCATCATGGTTGGAATGTACATCAGTTGGACATTAAAAGAACATTTCTGAATGGTGACTTGCATGAAGAAGTGTATGTTTTTCAGCCATGTGGCTTTGTGCAGAAAGGACATGAAAACCAGGTGTGCTGGTTAAAGAACACATTATATGGTTTAGAGCAAGCACCACGTGCTTGGTATGAGAAGATACATAACCTTGGTAGGTGATTGGAACATAAGTATTACCTTCTTCACCTTCACTCATGTCTCCTATCTTGTCTAGGGGTATCTTTGGGACTTTTTGCTTAGAGCTTGCTTTTGACATATTGGAGCCAAGTTCTAGAACCTGATTCACCACATGTTTTCATAGTTCATGTTTTACTTTGAGCAACTCTTCTAAGGTGAGATGACACTGAGGTGAAAATAGTGCATATATGATCAAAAACAAATTTTTTTTGTGAAGATCAAGATGAAGAAGATGATGAAGATGGAGAAGAAAATTCAGAAAAATAATAGAAAATGACTATTTTTTACCTTCCAACGTTGGAAATCTATGATCTTACCGTCACAGTGCTTGTCCTCGAGCAGCGATCCCCAACAACAGTGCCAAAATTTGGTGTAGCTCAAGCATGAGTACCAACTCCTTCACTTGTCAATCCATGGAGACATGAGGAGGATATGAAGACCGTGAGCAATTGTGGTGAGCAAATGTGAGTGACAAGCACATACATGCATGCACACACACACACAAGACAAGATAACAAAGATAGGAACAATGGAAGGCTTTCGATTACAAAAAGAAATCTCTTACAAAGCTTCAATCTCTAAAAGAAAAACCTCAAAAATGAGCTCTCTAGCTCTTTCTATAGTTTTTTGACTAGTTTTGGCACTGTCTAGACCTAGTGTTTGGTTTAGTTAAAAATTAGGTTCTAAGAGTTATTTGAGGGCTCAAACAGACCTCTAAAAATTATGAAAATTGGTAGGTAGATAATTCTAATACTTCTCAAGATGGAGGACTCCTCAACTTGAACAAAATAGAGTTACAAAAATGTGAAATGATATTTACAATGGCTTTAGTGATCAAAATCACTGTTTTTATAGGGAATTCTTTTGAAAATTTGACATGTGCTTCTTGGAGCTCCCTACATGTTCCCTCTTCTTGTGTGTAGAATTCTTTGATGCATTCCTATGGCTTGTGCTTGACCTTTAGTGCCAACAAAAAGCTTGATTTGCAACATGCATAATGGATGTGTTCTACCTAGATTGATCTTCTTGTAATAGAACAGAGACTAACTCTTCAAATGTTAAGGCATTTGGATTGTCCTTCATCATCAATAAAAGAGTAGAAGAAAAACTCTGATATGAATTTGGAAGAACATTCAGAACAATCTTCACAAGTGAACTGTGAGGCAAGACTTCATTAGCAGAAATCAACTACTCCTTTAAATATTTGATCTTTGTCAAAAAATTATCTGTTGAATCTCCTTCATTCATGTGCTCACTCTCCAACTGTTCTTGGAGGTAAGAAACACGACCCTCATTCCTTGCCTGGTATAAAGTGGTAAGTGTATCCCAAGCATCCTTTGCTATTATGCAAGAGTGAATGTGAGAAATAATGGCATGTTTGATAGACAAGGCTATCAATGCATGTGCCTAAGCATCTCTGACATCCCAACAAATTTGGTCTGCAATAGGTGCAGAAGGAACCGTAACACAAATAGGACCATGAAGAATATCGCCATCTTCAATGCCATTTGCATCACCTTCAATAACTATAGTTGCATTATTTACATTGACTTGTTGCATATGAGTATATAGCCAATTTGTGAAAGAAGATATATCTATATTCTCATTACTATCGAGATTACATCTATATCTTTTGTTTCACAACATACATACTTGATAGGTGTCCCACTAAAGCATTGCAGTCTATCACTCCATATGAGGCTTGGCATGGTTGTAAGGCATTTGTTGCTCATCAGTGTGTCTTTGGTTATCTGACATATGCATTAGTGCTTGAACAACAACGTAGAAAATTGGATGATAAAGCAATCAAATGTATTTTTGTTGGGTACAGTTTTGAAAGCAAA
Organism: Ceratopteris richardii; assembly: GCA_020310875.1. Taxonomy (NCBI): domain Eukaryota; kingdom Viridiplantae; phylum Streptophyta; class Polypodiopsida; order Polypodiales; family Pteridaceae; genus Ceratopteris; species Ceratopteris richardii. Next base: position 63,072,145 of record CM035419.1, read on the forward strand.
GGCTATCATCTGTATCATCTGCATACTAAACACATTTTGGTTAGCTGTGATGTTGTTTTTGTGGAGGATGCAACTTAGCCATTATTTTCGGAGACATGAATTAGCTCCAAAGATGTGTATGACACCTTCCTCTTTTTACAAGTGGATACTCAAGGGTTGAGGCAAATCCTCAACCCTTATAGGTTTCACATGATGATGAAGATTAGTCCATTTTTAATGCAGATTAACATGATGCACTTCTTGATGAGAGGAGGCAAAAACTATGCCTAAATGGCTGGTGTAGACTTTGTGAGATAACAAATTAGATGCACCTATGGCTGGTTGGAATGTACATCAATTGGACATTAAAATTGCAGCTAAATGGTGACTTACATGAAGAAGTGTATGTATTTTAGCCTCATGGTTTTGTGCAGAAAGAGCATGAAAGCAAAGTGTGCAGGTTGAAAAAGGCATTATATGGTTTGAAGCAAGCACCATGTGCTTGGTATGAAAAGATACATGCCAAGTTGATTGCACATGGTTTTCATAATAGTCCAACTCAAAGCACCTTATATGCTAAGCATGCAAAGGATGTGCTTCTGATCATTGTTGTCTATGTTGATGACGTTGCTCACTGGTCCTAATGAGAAGCATATTGTTGATTTTAAGGCAGATTTGCATGTCTCTTTTTGAGATGTCAAATTTGGGGCATTTGCACCATTATTTGGGCATTCAGTTTATGCAAGTTGATGGCAAAATAGCTTTGTCTCAAACAAAATATATTGACACATTATTTAAACATTTGGCCTAAAAGACTACAAACCTATTGCCACCCCTATGGAAATAGGTTTATGATTGATTCTTCATGGTGTTGGAGATGCATTTGATGTTGTTCTCTATCAGTAGCTTGTTGGATGCTTGATTTACTTATGCATTACCGAACCTGATATTCAGTTTGCTATCTCTCAGATGAGTAGGTTTATGCATTTCCCACATATCAAGCATTGGCAGGTGGTTAAGCATATCTTTTGCTACTTGAGTGGTACTGTTGACGCCCAGATTCTGCAGACGCATGAATGTAGAGGATAGTACACAAACCAATCACACAAAAAGTACTCATAGATAGAAAGAGACAAGAGACGACACTAGATTGGGTACAATCTCCCCCCACATACTCTGATGGACAACTCTATCAGAGCATGCATATTTATAGGAAAATTCATATTACATCTTGAATAAAAGATACATGAGGGCCGCGCTTCAAAAAGCATGTTTTGGGTTTATTTTCAAATTTGTAATTTTCTATTTTTACAAAAGCGTCGCTTTCTAAAGCGATCCATTTTTTTTTACAAAAATAACTAACAATACTTTCTTCTAAAGATAACTATCTTCTAAAAGTATTCTTCTAAATATCTCCAAGTCCATGCGCGTTCACACCCTCATGGATCTTCACCTGCTAAATCAAAACACAACACACATTAAAATCCTCAAGGCATTAAACACTCATTCAAAATATCAAATAAAGTATAACATGCCCCCTCCCAGTTGTCGAGCAATTGACCTCAGTTGATAAGAATAAAATAGACATGGATGGCCAATCACATGTCCCATCATTGAACAATCACAAGCATGTTCCATGTAAAAACACATGCATGGAGTTGGAAAACTAGAATTTAATGTGAATGTGAATGATAAGCAGGGTTTAAGTCTAAATGCAATCCAAAAGTGATGACAAAAATGAATATCTCGATATGATAAAATAATAATCAATTTACTAACCATGAATTTATACTTGAATGCATATACATACATTTTTTCTAAAAATTTTGACAACATAACGGCGTAATTTTGAAAATCGAAAGAATTCCGACAAACAATTTCTATCATATGAGTGCCGATAGGCATAATCTATCCACAAAAAGACCAAAAGGGGATGACACATCCTGAAAAATGTAAATTTTTCTCCTCACAAACCCGCAAGAAAATACTTGTCCCTGCAAGAAGAATACATGCACCATACAAGACAAACCATGTCTAAACTATGCATATACTCTAGGTATGATGCAAAATTGCATGTCCTATATGCAATATGATGCAAAAAGAGAGAATCGATGTATATAAATTGACAAAAAACTTATCTGGAGGTTCAAATAATAACTTGCAGGTGTGTGTAGGTGCCCAGGATGGTCCACACTCCATCATAAGAACTTTCCAAGTCTCGTCCAATTAGTTGTGCTTCAAAACAATGCTTGAAAAGGATTATTGAAGAGGTATGGCTAACTTCAAGCTCTAGACATGATGGGAAGCAAAGCCCAAAGGATGTCTTGTGGCCACTCAATGGAAAGAGCTCTGAAAGAGCTTTCCAGAGCAACAAAAACCTCCAAAATCAGAGGTGATATGCCCAAGTTATGGCTAATTAAATAATCTTTTAGCTATGGCATCCATGCAAAAATCGAAATTGGCCTTCTCTTCAGAAAAAAACGCTGAAAATCTCTCCTCTAGTTTTGTAGACGAGCGCTGATATCCCATATAGGTCGTTTAAAGCAACACAATATATATATACACCGAACTCTCAATTCACCTTCCAAGTCTGCCGTGGGTTGAAAAGTACGCGGGCTCAAAACGAATGGGAAGCAGACCAATGACTACGCGGAGTTCTGTGTTGAGCATTGCTTTGTGTTAATCTGTGAGAGATCCTCAGCCAGGAACGTATTCCTAAATTCTTCAATAAAAGTAAAAACAAAAATTTGTGTCTTTTGTGTGTTTCGTGGGTTGCCTCTAAATGTCGAAGGAGTAACCGAATGATAACCAAATTGATAATCGAACTTGATAAATGAATTTGATAACTGAACTCGCACAGTGAGCAGTGAGCACATAGGATATAGTGGGTACAGTGAGCACAAGGGGTACAATGGGTACAGTGAGCATAGTGAGCACAAGGGGTACAGTGTGACAGGGGGTACAGAGAGTACAAGGTGACAGGGCACAATATTGAATTCGAAAAACTAAAAACAAACAAACTTAATGAACGAAAAACTTCGACCGGACGGTTGAGATGGATGCCCAATCACGAACACAATGGATGCCGTGAATCGTAGTCAAACGTCGAAACCACCTCCACAAACGTCTTGGCTCTGATACCACTGTTGACGCCCAAATTTCGCAGATGCATGAACGCAGAGGATAGTACACAAACAAATCACACAAAAAGTACTCAGAGATAGAAAGAGACAAGAGACGACACCAGATTGGTTACAATCTCCTCCCACATACTCTGATGGACAACTTTATCAAAGCATGCGTATTTGTAGGAAAATTCATATTACGTCATGGATAAAAGATACATGAGGGCCGCGCTTCGAAAAGCGTGTTTTTGCTTTATTTACAAATTTGTAATTTTCTATTTTTACAAAAACATCGCTTTCTAAAGCGATCCATTATTTTTTTACAAAATTAACTAACAATACTTTCTTCTAAAAATACTATCTTCTAAAAGTATTCTTCTAAATATCTCCAAGTCCATGCGCGTTCACACCCTCATGGATCTTCACCTGCTAAATCAAAACACAACACACATTAAAATCCTCAAGGCATTAAACCTTCATTCCAAATATTCCATAAAGTATAACAGCTACCCAACTACTTGGATTGTTTCATGCCAAGGGGGGATCACTACCACCAGATTTACATGCTTTTTTTGACTTTGACTCGGATGGTTGCTATGACACTCGTGTATTCGCTAGTGGTTTTTGCTTCATCCTTGGTAGCTCATGCATATCTTGGTTGAGCTATTACATTGGATGTTGTTAGCCGTCGGACACCTTTGTAAATAGTAATACCCTAAAACATCTTGTCGAAGAGGTAGATGCTAGATGTAACCCTTCAACAATTAATAAACAATGTTCTATCTTATGTGCACAGACATCCGTCAGGAAGACAAGTATCAAGCGTACCAGAGTATCTAGTCTATTGTGCAAGGAAGGACACTTTATTAAAATTGCATTCTATTGTGTCAAATTAGTGGTATGGCATAGTAGTTGATTGTCTGTGTTGTTAAAGCGTAAGTGATTAAGTCATTAGATGACTGAAGTAGTATATTTGGTATGTGCCTCTGTCAGGTCTACTATAGATAACTCTGTTTCGGTGATTGTTTAAGTTACTTAATTCCTTCGGTGAAGTACTTTGGGAGAAATATAGGGATCTAGTTATCACTGGATTCTACCATCCCAATAACCTTTGTCAACTTGTCCTGTTCCTTCACTAGACTAGATGAAATAGACATGAACACCGGCGATCCTACTAGGGAGTGGTTCTTGTTAATGACATGCCAATAACGTGTTCCGGTGGGATCTATCCAAAGTACATAAGTGACAAACACCCCATTCGAGTGAATAGTGCATCGGGGACTCCACAACATGAAGATAGTGAAGACGCGACCTTTGAAGGCAAGGCTATAGCAAGTGGAAGCGTGACACTGTAGTACTTGCTCGTTTTCAATCTATAGGAAACACTGGAGAAATCTTCAATGATGTCTGGTGAAATTTTGTTGTCCGGCAACAACTTAGAGTTTGATGAAAGTTTAGTATCTGGTAAAAGACTGGTGGTCGATAGTGTTTCAGCCAGTGTCAAGGATCCAATTGCAAACAAAAAGATGCAAACAACAAATTTTGTGCAGATAGAATCTACACCAAAAGTTGTGGTAGATGTCACAAAAATTGCAAACGAGCTAGTCTTGAAGTCGATTACTCTCAAAGAAGGCTGGAGAACTCCAATTGAATGGTGTCTTGCAACAACATTCCCGCTATTTTGGAATAGTAAGAAAATGTCTCAAATCGAAGATTTAGAACCTATTCAACCACTCAATTTGCAACTCCCGCAAGATTTACCCATAGTTACCGATCAAGCTTCACCCACTACCTCTGATTCCAATGAAGTAGTGGATGCACGTGAACAATTCAATCCTAAAGCAATGGAAGATTTACAGGGTGGTCAACAATATAGACAATAGGGAGGACAAAGATGGCAATTTCTAGCTAGTGTAACATATGCTAAGTTCGGAGGATTTCCAAGAGATGATCCCAATGCTCATGTCTGAATGTTCAAAATTAACTACAACATATTAGACAATCCAAACGACGATGAATACAAAGCCATAGTTTTCCAATCCACACTGGTTAATGAAGCAATGTGATGCTTGACAGAGTTTTACTTCAATCACTTTCGACGTTATGATGATGTTCGGAATGATTTTCTGCAACATTTTTGGCTAGAGAAGAATGTTGTCAAAATCTTTGATTTCTTACAAAACAATAGATAGAAAATGAATAAGGGAGTGCGGAGTATGCCACCATCTTTCACATTCATCTCAAATAGTTGCCGCAGGCAAATGCCAATTTGCAAAATGTTGTAATTACACAGTTGTTTACAAATGGGCTTAACCCATAATTATGATAGGTGATGATAATCCAGTGTATCGATGGAATGACGTTGGATGCTGTGATCGAGATGGCCTTGCAAGTGGAGCATAAAGTAGGAAGATTTGCAGAAGACTTTGAATAGGTAAAGGCTAGCAAAAGCAAATTTGAAGATGTGTTGAAATAGGTTTTTTGTGTAAAATGCAAAAATCTAGGGCATCTGGCAACAAGTTGTGCTTTAAATCAGGTCTATTGTGCAATTTGCGAAAATCGAAGTCACTCCATTGATATGTGTCCGTACAAGGCACAAAATTGACTAGCAGTAAACACGATCATACATGAGCCTGGTGAATCAACGGTGAATTATGTGCCTCCTCATATGCAAAATACGACTTACTGTTCCTACACGAATTTCAAAGCACCACAAATAGGAAATTACAATCCCCAATGCTAGAATCAAGGTGCTGCCAATACAATTAATCGCTCATTTCAACCACATTCTCATTTTTATGGCGAATTGGGCCACATTCAAAGACAGCGTAAAGACATTCAAGAATATGATAAACGAAAGAAGGATCAACAAAATCCAACAAGGAACATGGTGATGATTACACCTGCTGAAGCACAAACCACTACCATTCAGACATGTTTCGATCGAAAGGTCCTATAACCAATCGTTGAAGTTTTTGAACTAGGTGTTAAGGAGCAGCAACAAACATTCTACAAGGCAGCCAAATGGGCTCAAGCCAAAACTTTCATTTTCCCTGATCTGGTACCAGTTACTTCTTAGAAAACAGAACCTTCTATATCAAAAGTATCAAAACCTTCAACATTAGACTCATCTGAACCATCCACAACATCATCGGAGGATCCATCTTCTAGTATAGCCAGGGATATGTTCTCTAAAGCACCAATCACCGTACCTTTAGGATAGTTATTGTCTCTTATCCCTGGCATCAGACAATAGTTTCAATAGCATATTAATTGGGACCCAATTGCCACGATACATCCAGAACCGAATACAAGTGTGGACCATGTTGTCCCGTTGATCATTGTCTAGTATAAAAATCATAAAATCATACAAGTACTTATAGATGGTGGTTCCAACGTCAATATCACTATTGCAACTTTGTGTAAGAAGTTGGACTAGAATAAAATTGAGCCCGTTAAATTCTTTGTTCAGATGGTCGGCTAGTCTAGGGTCCATCCGATGGGACTAGTCAGAAATATTCCTATTACGCTACAGGGTGTAATTTTTCCTATGATGTTTGTTGTTTTAGACTTGTTTGAGTTGAGCCTGGACTATAACTTACTTTTTGGCTATCCTTGGCTAAAGCAGGCCAAGGTCCTTCAAGATTGGCCATCTCATGAACTAATCTTTAAATGTAATCACAAGAAATACACTTATTCTTGATGAGATTAAACCATATGAGATCCATGCTAGGCTCTATGTTGTTGAACTAGTCCATATGTTGGACGGTCTTTCAGATGATGAGGAAATGACCTTCCTCTCTGCTAATCGAGATTTGGTTTTCTTGGGGAAAATAGACCTATAACATGTACTAGACCACTGGTCCCCGACATCCTACACTGTTCAACCCATTGCAGTAGAGACTGAAATGTCACCGGATGATCTATTGGACTTTGCTGACTTACCAAAACATCTATATCAGGAGAGGAATGATATCTTTGGCGAACAAACTTATGTCATGGAAGATCAATTAATTACTTCCAACCTAGGCGATGATTTGAACCTATGACCTATCAAGATTAAAGCAAGATTGGAGGAATCTTTTAAAAGGGATCTGCTAGCGTTATTACTGAGTTTATTGACATCTTTACATGGGATTATAAAGGTATGAAAGTTCTGGATCCTATGATATATCAACGCACAGTGGTCTTGAAATCAGATGCTTATCCCGCTATGCAGCAAAGTTATCGAATGAACCCGCACTACGCTTAACAAGTTTAAGATAAATTAGATCGCTTACTTCGAGTTGGGTTTATAGTTCCTATTGAACACAAAGAGTGGATCTCTCCAATTGTCATTGTCCCTAAGAAGAATAAACAACTGAGCATCTATGTAGATTACAGGAAATTGAACGCTACTACTATTCTTGATCCCTTCCCTCTTCCATTTCTAGACGGTATGCTAGATGAAGTTGCTGGTCAAGAAATGTACTCTTTTTTAGATAGATATAGTGGTTATAATCAAGTTGGTATGGCTGAGATAGATATCCCTAAAACAACATTTATTACATATTGGGGAGTTTATGCATGCACAATCATGTGGTTTGGGCTCTGGAATGCCCCCAACACATTTCAACATTGTATGTAGGAGATTTTTCTGCTTACCTTACTGTCTTCATGCGAGTTTATCTTGATGATTTCTTTGTTTTTGGTGCTACACATGCACATCTGCTACATCTTTGTCTATGCTTTCTTAAGTGTAGAAATTATTGATTGTGCCTCAACCCCAATAAATCTGTTTTTGTTGTCTCTTGTGGAAAATTATTAGGCCGTATTATTGCACATCGGGGAATTCAGGTTGATCCCGATAAGGTGTAGGTTATCTTGTAGGCCTTGCCCCCAAAATCACCTAAAGATGTTTTACGATTCCTTGGGCAAACACAATGGCATGGTCATGATCTACGGTACTTAGCTCACTTAACCATTCCCCTTACTCGATTAACAACACTTGCCCCTCATGACTTCCAATGGACTATCGAGTGTCAAGAAAAGTTTTGTCTGACTTAAATGACTTCTCATGTAGGCTCCTATCTTGCAAGCTCCGAATTGGGTCCTCCCCTTCCATGTTTTTGTGGATGCTTTTGACATTGTTACTGGGAGCATCCTGATGCAACTCCAGGATAAGTGATATCGACAAGTCCATTATGCTAGCCGTCGATTAGCTCCTGTTGAATGTAATTACTCTATCATAGAGCGTGAATGCTTGGGATGCTTGTGACTCATTTACTATGTTAAGAAATTCCTGCATTACTTACTCGGCCAAAAAATTACATTCCATGTAGACCATTCCGCTTTAACATATTTGGTTCAACAACAGAATTTGGGTGGCACACTTGCCAGATGGGTTCTTCTCCTGCAAGAATTTGATTACGAGTATGTGTGTATATGCATGTGTATATATATGTGCATGTGTGTATGTGCATATGTATGTGTATATGTATAAGTATGTGTTTATGTGTGTATGTGTATGCATATAAATATGTGTTTGTGTGTATGTGTATGTGCATGTGCATGTGCATGTAGATATGTTTGTGCATATGCATGTATGTATGTGTATGTGTATGTGTAAGTGTATGTGTGCATGTGCATGTGCATGTGCATATGCATGTGTGTGAATATGTGTGTATGTGCATGTGCATGTGTATGTGTATGTGTATAAGTATGTGTATGTGTGTGTATGTGTATGTGCATGCATGTGCATGTATACATGTATATGTGCATGTGAATGTGTAAGTGTGAGTATATTAATTGATGAGAATAAAACAATTAAAATGATATGCAAACAATGAAGATTGTACTTACAATAATTAGCCATATATTATGCTCGATGAACTTCTTGAATAACATAGAATAAAGAAAGAGAGAGAGAGAGATAGAGAAATTGAAAGAGAGAGAGAGAGCGAGAGAGATTGAGAAAGAGAGAGTTTGAGCTTGTATGCATAACACATATATGAATGTTGGATTGCCCGTCGATCAGATGCACGCAAAATGATGATCGAAGAGCCATACATTTTTTCAAAATTTTGATAAAAAGTAACCATTGCATAAGCGATGTGCACGTGTGGTATATGTGCTCCTCTGGATCTTTGCATATGCGATATTTTTGAGTGTTGCATATGCGATAAAAGCATCTCATATGTGAAGCTCCAAATGTGTCGCATATGTGACTATCACATATGTGATGCTTGAATTAACATCACTAATAGCCTCAAAAATAGCATCAATTTTAACATCGTTTAAATGACGGTGCATGCTTGATGCTCAATATGCACGAAGCGATGAAATTGTGTCACGTCAATCATCGCTACACCTCCATACTCCTTATAGTGTGTTGAGGCCGCAATACATGATATATGGGATAAAATAGTGTCTCAATGCCTATTTCTAAGAGTCCACCAAAATCTCCTCCACCAACCATCCACACACATAATCCTAAGGGTGTTGGAAGAGATCAAGCTACACGCATGGGAAAGTGAAATTTTACCTCTTTGATGGTACTTACCTCGTGTTTAGATCTTGAAATTTGTTATAAAGTAGTTTGACCAACGTTCAAGGTAAGATAACATTAAAGTCTTCTTGAGTATTACACAAGCGAAGAGCTTAGCTTAGTGGTTAAGTCTCGTAGATGGAAAGGAGGAGACCTTGGGTTCAACCCCCATGGGTAGATTGGCGAGAGTGTTTTGCCTCAAGAGGTTTAGAGCCTTCTATAAGCATCCACTCGACTTAACTTGAGTTGACTCAAGTATGATGAGACTTAACTTGAGTGGCTAGTACATCTAACATGTGTTGACCCCCCACAATAAGGACACTTGGTGAATGGAGCTCCAACTGTGGTTACACATGTGATAGTGGAGGTTGCATGTGCATATTTAGACTTTGGTTTAACTTCAAAGGTAACCCTTAGTCCAAGATTCTATATATTGGCAAGTTGGATGGAGAGTCAAAGGTCATTTGTCTTGTGTGTGTGTGTGGAGATTTTGTTACATCACTATCAAGGCAAACTTCCATGGAGAACTTGGCCCTAGAGGTCTTGGGGGAAAACACCCTCCCACCAATCTCGTAGGATTTGAACCCAAGACCTCCTCCTTCCTGTCCATATGGCTTAACCACTAGGCCAAGCTACTTGCTTGTTTAGAGAGCACATGCACCTATGCTTTAAGTCTTTTGTTGAGACTTTGGCCCCACATGATAATGACCAAATAGCATCCGATTTTGAATCTATCTAAATCGGTCGGATGTCCATGTCATAAGCTTACTTTATAACAATATGGCTCAAATATCAATGATAAATCATAACCTCTAACCCCATCTTTTACAAACATACAAGTACACACATATAGATGCCTAATTAGCCATTACTTCTTGTCATGAGAGATAATTTATAAGCACATATGTGCGTTTTGGAAAAATATCATCACCCCTCTTTTCCCACTTACTACTCTTACCAACATAGTGGCCTATTATGAGAGGCATCCTAGCCTCCCATCCCATCTCTAAGGTTGAATACCTTAGACTTTATAATATTGGAATTCATTAACTAAAGATCAGAAAACAAAACAATGTGAACTAGCATGATCGTGCGAAATATAAACATCTTGTGCTTGCATTTGTTGAATTTATAGATTGCATTCTTTGAATTTTTGTTGGGTGGTTTTGCAGCTCATGCCACAATAACTCAACCAATTGCTTAATTGGTATGCTTGATAGAGGTGAATCTCCAAAATAATACATGGAATTATGTTGATCCATCTTTTGTAGAGGCAAAATAGTTTCTTTGAATGTAGAAGGAAAAAAAATCCTAGAACAAAAAGAAGGGTAAGCTTTGAGAATGTAAAAAGTATGAGAATGGGTGTGGATAAAAGTAAATAGTAATCCTTAGAAGTAGTGAGAAATCACATGCACATATTGTAATGGTTACAACACTTTACTTTTGGTGATGAATAAGTAGTGGTTTCAAATCTGAGCCTTGGTGGATGTGAAATTCCTTGTTGTCACTCTCTTGATCGAAGGAGTTTCACATATGTGTAACCAATGGAGCATAGGATCCAAGGGAGTCTAAGGATGACCAAGGTAAGGTCAAGGTCTATTCCATGGTTATAGTTCAAGGAGTATTGTGAGTTGACAAAGAGTGGATGCATATGTGCATGTCATCAAGGGGGTTTCTTTGAGCATCGATCTATCTTTTCGTAGGTCTATGAATGTACGAGCGAGTTTGATATGTCCGACATGCACTTGAAGGCTCCAATACCACTGTTGTAGGTTTATTCTCACATGTAGATGTGCATATGCTGACCAAGAATAGGTTCACATGTAGACATGTAAATGTGCATATGATGAACAAGAATAGGTTCACATGCAGACATGTTGACAACACAAAAAGCCAACTAGAAATTATATGGAAAAGTAACAAAATGTAGAGATAGAGTCTTTACAAAGTATTGGGTATAAAACCCCTCCCTCCAGGTGCATTGTCAAACTTGTATGGGAGTGGGCGTATTCATATGAAATTTTCATTAGTCCAAAAATAGCTTTTATAAGAAAAGCAAAAAAGTAAAAATCGCAAAAATATATTTTTATAAGAAAAGCAAAAATAGCTTTTTATACCTCGATCGTAGGAAGTAAAAATGAATTTCAATAAGAGAACACATTTAACCCCTACTATTGGTAGTGGCTCGATTCCATACAACACATGGAAAAATGGAGAGAAATTTTCGAGAATGTTTTCAAAACATGTTGATGTTTTTGGAACAAAGTCAGAAAATCTTTGCTCTCACCAAAAGATGTAAACGTTACATTGATTTGATTAGCATGATGTCTTTAAGGATGGAATGGAGCAATGGGGAAGGGAAGACATGGGTCATCATGGGATTAACTTAACCATCACATATGGGGAACAACAATGGAAATGGGTCAATTTATAAGAAGATTGATCCCTGGGGAACAACGATGGAAATGGGTCAATTTATAAGAAGATTGATCCTTGGAGCTATAGGAATGCAATCAACCATTGGGAGAATTGTGCATAGATCCTAAAAAAAATTGTGCACGTACAACAAGGAAAGCAAGTAGAAACTAAAATGGACGCCCCATCCAAACAATGAAGACACAATGACAAACCTTACTTTCCTTTATTGTTTAATGCATAAATGCATAAATGGTGCATATACTTGAAGTACTAGAGGGGTTTCATAATTGCAATCAAGTAGGAGAATATAGGATTTTCAAAAGATTAGCTTAAGATGTCCCAGACCGATGTCTGAGTGGTTGGGCCTCTCTCCTCTTGAGGCGGGGGCGAGGGTTCAATCCTTGGTAGCAACATGTAAGGGACATGTGTATCTTGGAAAGATGTTGCATGTGGCTGATGTGCCGTCGTATGTCTAGCCTTGCGATAGTTGTGACTGCTGTTTAACCCGCCTTCTAAATCCCTGTTCTTGGGATAAAGAGGGTCCCATAGGTACCATGCCCTTCCTTGTACAATTGTAATTTCAAAGTTAAAGTCCGAGGGAGCAGACTTTGGCCGAACCTCCATTTAAAAAAAGAAAAAGATTAACTTAAGATTTTTTTTTTTGAAAATATAAAAAATTTCAAATGCCCATTGAGTGGGACTTGAACCTAGACACTCTGTCTCATAACGTTCAAGACATCTCGCTACACCACACCCATTTGGACATTATCTTAAGAATTTAAAAAACCTCTCGACAAACATAATTGCCATTTTCGAGGAATTAATCCTTAGAGGAAAGACATAGACGCCGCAAAAGGCCATTGCATGCTAGTATGCTACTCACTTAGCCAAACGGGAAATTTGATTCTTCGTTCTCTTAGAACTCATTAACGACGAGGGTTGTTTAGCTTCATAGTCTACTATGGGTTAATCGTGGGAGGTACGTATTGGGATTACTCAGTGGTCCGCCGTAAGAGGAAGAGAGCGAGCAGCGACCTTTTTTGGCGTTGGAACCGAACCCTTAGTCGTGTGTTGTTGTCGGGACCCTGCGAATGCCCTACTTTCGTGCTGTGTTTCTACGCAGGCACTCGAAGAACACCTCTCTGCTTCGGTTCATTCTCTACTCTGTGTGCTAGCAGCGAGCTGGAGTCTGTGGGAAAGTATCATGCCCCTTTACCTTTGCGGGGCAGCAACATCATGGGGAGCACAGAAGAACCGGAGCGCAAACGTCGTCACCTCAACCATAGTTCGATCTCTCCCGCGCTCAAAAAGCAAGCGTCATTCCATTCTTCCGAAGAGAAAAAGGTATTGTCGTTTTCGTCTATATTTGTTTTCCTTCATTTTATCTATCTCAAAGATGTATCGTCCCCGTGCATTAAAATGCACGGATCCACTTCCTAGCTTTGGATGATTTCGCGCACATTCGCACGTTGCATCGGGGATGTATTCAGCGTTCTTTGTCACTAGCATTTTCCAGTACGGGCCGTGGGTGCGTAATTCAAGTGTGTGTAGGGCCTTTCTTACAACTTTGGTTCTTCTTTCTTATCTGTGTCCATGTTGTAAGGATAATTTGGATTCAAAGGAAGAATAATGTGAAAAGATTTCTGTGACTTTAGTCTCTAGGGGTAAACATGCTGGTGCACTACTGCTCAGCATTATTAACGTTTGATGAGTAGGTTAATTAGTATTTCGACGATTAGACTCATTATATTTTGGTTTTCATCTCTCAAGGGAGTATCTGTATTTTCATTGCTTCATCATTTGTGTATTCTTCTTTCCCAGTGATTGTGTTTAATAATACTGAAGACGTCAATATAATTTTCACTTCACTAGTTATAGAACTTTGTATGTTTTCTTGTCAGGTTGATGCCGGAATGTTACAGTATCAGAATCAGAAGTTGGAACAACAGCTGTATGTTCACAGAAGTGAAATCAATGCTTTAGAAGGAAAGTGCAGTCAGCTTAGTGCAAAGCATGCTTTCCTTGAAAATTCCTTGCAAACAGTTCAATGCTCATGGGCAAGGGTCTGTGGTTTCTTAACTTGTTTCAATCTAGTTGCAGCTCTTTTCTTTCCTGCCGCTCATATGTAGAAGAATTTTCAATCGATATCTAGCTCCAGCATTTTGATGGCATCATCCATGTTGTTGGAGAACTCATGTTAGAGATTTCCTGTTACAGTTACTTGAAAACGTTGGGAGTCTCTCTCTGCAAGCTAGCAACTGCGTTAGAAGAGATGGAACAGATGATGGCACTTCAAGAAGAGGCAAGTACTTTCTGCCATGAGGTAGATTCATGAAAGTAATCTACTCAGTATCTTAACAGATGTGTAATAATGGCAGACACTGCACGAAGGTGCTCCTCTACTGAAGAAGATTTCTTCCAAAGGTTGCTTGCTACTGGTGCCACAGATAGCTGTAATGAGAACAATGATACTGCATCTGCAGAAATCAACCTTAAGTCTTGCCGAGCTGCTGCATTGAAAAGTGTAGAGGGTATTTTCCAGGCAATTGATACTCAGAGAGCATGCAGAAGTGATGCTTTGCACAAAGTCAAAGAGAAGCTCGGGGAATATGGTACATTTTCTTCGCCATTTTCTATCTTCCTGGAAGGAGTCTTTTGTTGTGCATGCAGTATTCATGTTCTATGTGGTCCTTTTGCTGTGACTCTTTCTGTGACTGGGTGCTTTTGGTTCAAATGCTTAACAGATGATGATTTGCAAGTGCAACAAATCGATGATAATCTACTTGAAGTTGAATCGCTAAGGTCAGCCATGGATACGTTACAGTTGAAGCACATTGGCATATCGTCACAACTTCGATTGTGGAGGAGGAACAGAGTACGGAGTAAAGCTGATATCAAGGTTTTAACTGGTAGTTGACTACTCTGCGAAAAAACTCCCTCTCTATGTATATGATGGTCTTTCATGTTGCATATGTCTGTTGTTATAACGCGTCCCTCTCTTCTCCCATGTTTGAGATTTTATTTGCAAATTCCCCTGTCTTTCTATGTCTTATTGTTTCATATTGCATTTGGACGTTTTTGCACCTCTTTCTATTTTCCTCCTATCCTCTGACATGTTTACCTAGAAAAATCTATAAGTGTACACCGCATAAAAATTGTGATTCTGTGTGATCTATTTTATGTTCCCGTACTACTTCCTCCTATCATATATGAGTTTGTACTTGCGTAATTGCTAAAGAATATGTACTAATAGATAGATTTGCAAATTTTCGATGGGTTGCAGTTTAAGTTGGAGGATCATAATTTTTATATCCCTCATACACATAGATCTAAATAGAAAAATCGTGGTTATTGTTTTTTAAGCCTACATCAATTCAACTTATTTGTGAACCTTTATTATTGAAATAAAGGCGAGCTGGAAGAAACCGTTGCTGATTTAGAAAGCACGAGGCAGAATATTGCTTCATTAAGAAACCAGAAGGATCTAGCTTCAGGGAATGGTGTTGGAGTCAAAGCTGAAGATGCAGATAAACCAGAGGGAAAGCCTTTTCATGATGCTAAGGCATTAGAATGTGCTATAGAAGAGGCCAAGGCAAGACCTAGATTTGATATACTTAGGTTGGCAAAGCAACTTCTCTATGTTATCATAAAAGAAATTCTAATGTGGTATGTAGACCCTAGCATCTCTGAGGTCAAAGGAATTAGATGAGCTGAAGAAGGAGAAAGGGCGTTTAACTGAACAACATCACAAAATTCAGGTGAATCCAGGTCCATCACTCTACTCATCCCAAAAGAAACAATTGATGGATAGGGTGGCTTATGTAATTTTTTTGGCCTTTTAGGAAACATTTAAAGATGAGCGACATATAACCACTTCCCATCTGTACAACATTTTGAAGGATCAAGTCACAGCTTTGCAAAAGGAACTGGATGATTATGGTGCCCGATCAACAAGTTCTACAGTAATGCAGATGATCACCTGTTCTCACTCTAGGGATAGAACTTCTGTTTCCATCACTAGTTTGTGATTAGGCAATTTGTTTTGTCCAGATGGATCAAGAGTCCCCTACTAGGGGTGATAACGTTGAAGTGTTAACAGCTGAGGCTGGTGGAACAGATGAGATTTTGAGTACAGCAAATCAACAGAAGCTATCAGAACTGGAGGCAAAGCTGCAAGATGGCATATCCAAGCGGAGTAACTTGAGCGTCAGATTGGACGAAATGTCTCATGCATTGGGTAAAAAGTTAGATGTTTATTGTTTTTCACCTGAGCTATGTAGTGCTGTATACTTGGTTTTTCATAGTTTCTCATGATTTTATTTCAGATCGGCAAGATGAAGTTGCTGAATTTAAGGTCATGATATCAACTTTGGAAAAAGAAATGGGTATGATGCAGCAGCAGCTTGATAAATACCGAGAAGCTTCTTGTAGAGCAGAGGTCCTTAGAATGGAAGCCGAGTCCAAAAGTTTTTCTATAGAAAGCAAGGTGAATGCAAGATAGGTGTTACATAATTACAAGACTAGTGTTTCATCATCATTGAAGCTCCGATATGTTGGCTAATATGGTGTCTATATCTTCTTTCAAGACAATGGAATGCAAGGCTTATTCTGAAAAACTTATTAATCAACTTTCGGAAGTCAAATCCCTTCGAGAGGAGGTATGTAATTTGGAGTGTATTGGACATGTTCTGCTTTATATGTTGGTGGTATAACCAGCTGAAAATTATTTGAAGACATATCCACCAGTTTAAGCTATGTAACCACATGTAAATATTCATAACAAGGGTCTCTGGAATGTATTTTTGATTTCTTTCTTGATGATTAATTCTAAAACTATACATTTACCGGTTTGCTGAAGGATATGCAGTGTTACATGAAACTTAGCAAGAATTCTCTCCACCATATCATCTAGAACAGAATAGTTGCTGTTTTTGTAGATGAATTGTACAGACGGTATTTCATGAAGTAATCCATGTGGTTGGTTAAGATGAAGAAGGATGGGCACAAGTAAAATATGCGAGGGGTGAGAAAAGCCTCTATAAAATGAAGTGAATTCTCTTGTTCGACATTTCGAAAGCTGATGAAGTTGAGTACAATTCATACTGTTTCAATGATGCTGATCCAGTTTGAAAGCTAAAGAAAAGCAACACATACTTATATGATTAGGGCAGCACCTCTCAATTTTTGGATGGATAATACCTGTTCTAAATTTTACTGAACTTCTTTTCTAAACTTTGTGCAAAGCTTTTGTTTCTTCTTTTGTGCATATGCCAGAGAGTTTTTGAACTTCATCGTTCGTTTATGATTTGTCGTGCTTTTGTGGAGTTTAGAGGGAACTTGAAACCGTCTTGTTTTGTAATCAGACATTGAGGTTGAGATAACTTGGCTCAAGAGCTATCTTTGATGCGAGATGCTATATAAATAGCTTGTTTCCAATGTTGCACATTTATAAGGGTATGCTGTGCATGCTTTCAAGTAGATTTACCTTTTTTAACGTGCTCTTGGCAAATTTTCTTTCCTTATCTGCACTTTATGTGACTTATCTGTTCTTGATTTTATTACCTCAGTAATTATTATGCCAATGCTACCCATCGTTTGTTTTTTCTTCATTTTACTTTATTCTTTTTCTGAAGTCCGTAGAGAATTGTGCTTCTTTCTTGTGTGCATACATTGTTATGAGTTCTTGAACTTCATTTTTCCTCAATGATTGCTATGCTTTTGTACATTTCCCATTCTGGAGCTTGGGACCCTTTTGTTTCAGAGTCACACGTTGAGGACAAAGAATTTGACTCAAGGGGTCTTGGTAATTGTCAGTTTTTATATCAAGGATATTTTTCTCCTAGTGTTTCCCTTTTAGTGGGGCGTGCTGTGTATGATTTGAAGTAAACATGCTTTTCGCATAATCTTGGTGACTGCTCTTTCGTCTTTTCTTGTGAAGAGTTTCGTCACTTAAAGAATCCAGCTAAATATTGTAGTAACTGATGTTTTCATGTGACTTTATTTTTGGAACTTTGATATGAATTGGTATGAAGTTATAAATATCAGGAAATTTATTTTCCAGGTGCTATGTACCATAGCATAGGATAGCATATATATGCATCAGATTTGTAATTATTTTTTCCTGTTCTTCCATTCATTTCATACTTTCAAGTGCACCAAAAAAAACGCACATGTTACAGTTTGTTTCATGTTACTATGTGGATCTGCTTCTCTATGTATTTTTCCCGGAGTTAGAAAGTTCAAATGTATGTTTTTAAATGTCTTTAGATTTCCACTAATAATCCCCTTTTTTGTTAAAGCTAATATTGATGTATACACTTTTGGGTGTAGTGGTGGTTCACTCTTTCTAATTTTTCCTTGGAAGGTTTTGGTCTCCCTTGTTGAAGGTGTGATATGGTGCTAAAGAGGGCAAAGTTAATCTCCAAGTAAATGGAAGAATCTGAAGTACGCAAAAGAAGTATTTAGGGCTATTTTTTTGAAGTCGTTATCTAGTTGAATTTTGCGTTTATCTTTTGTAGCTGCTGATTCAGTTTTATTTTTAGCATGCATTCTGAGGTTTTTTTTTTCTCTTTTTGTTTGTCTTGTTTCCACCCATTCGTTTTAATTTTTTGTACCGGCTTTTATAAAGCTGGCATACTGTAACTGTATAAAAAAGCCCCAGGTTGGAAACCATGTGTTTATGCAGTTATAAAATTTATTTTTATTATATTTTACTGTTCTATTTGACTTTAGACATGAACTTTTTATGTCTTCTTTCCTCAGGTCAGACTTTTCCTTGATCCTGTTATGTAGCTTTATTTTGGAGAGTTTTTGCTGTGTCTGTTTAAAGTTTCACTGCATTTCAGGATAAGATTTTATTTTCATGCACAGCTTCAAGTTCTGGCTTGTCGTTTTTATCTTTTTTATTTATTGTAGGTCGTTATGCATGTCCTCATCTATTTGTGCACATTCCACATTTGGACTATTCTTGTTTATTTGTTACATTCATGTCTGTGTGATATTTAAATTCATTGATTTGCTTTTTGTTTGTTTGTTTATTTATGTATGTTTTCTTCTTTTACTCTTTCAATTTGTGAATACCTCATTTTCTAAACTGTTCTGTCTTTACTTTAACAGACTTCAAGTCTGTTCTCCTAGAGATTCACTCTCTTCTATGGAAGTCGGAGCTTTCCGATCTTTTATGTGTTTCTGGCTTTTTATTGTAAATGCATTAGAGACATGTTTTCTGGGTCTGTTGAAGATCTCATGCTTAACAAACAGCCTAGTCAAAATAATTATAGAAGCACCAACTGCCAATTATTCTGTTCATATGTCAGTGAATACTAAGGCTGGTCTAGTACAGAATGGAAGCACTTCTTTTTTATATTGGAGTTCTATGAGGTATTGCCAGTAGGTATCTTCTTTTGTGAAGGGCAACACTGGCTCTGACATATTTGTGCCAGCTCGTGGAATATTTGAGGGCAAAGTGTTCTCGAGACTGGTATGCACCCCCCTGGAACAATGGAACTCCCACCTGCTGTAGGAGTGGTGGATCCCATAGTTAACAAACCTATTGGTTTTGTTACCCATATTTATGCTTATCTTATTTTTACTGTTTTCCTTTTGGGTCATTAGTGCACACTTACCTATTCATGTGTGCTCGGCTTTTGTTTTTCCTTCGTATAAGGTGTTTACTTTTATGATGTCTCATGTTCTACCCACATGTGTGGAGAAATTAATGACGGCACTACTCTTCCCAAGACTGTTCCAGCTGGAAACACCTTTTGTATACTGCAAAGTACTGCTGCTCATATTTGAAACTAAGTTATGGTGTCTTGTATTCGGGACTTCTTTCTTTCAGGCAAAATAGCAGCTCCTGTTTTTGATTTTGCTTGCTATAGCATAACGGTCATACCAATTGAATGGATAGTACTTTGTTAGCACCTGCATCATCTTTGTCTTTCATTAGTGTCACTTGCTCAATGTAATTTACGGTTGTTGGCACTCTTTGTTGTGTTAAGAGCAGAAATGCACACACTATTTTCACAATTTTCTGTGCACTGTATTTTATGATTTAGACACAAATGAAGCAGAACATTGGATATTATATATTTCAATTTCATAGACTTGTGTTTCATATGATGATTGTCTGCTGCTTTTTTTCTTCCATTTCAGGCTAGAATATTGCGGGAAAATGAGCAGGAGCTTAAGTTAATCCTCGATATGTATGGGAGCGAATCAACAGACACAAGGTATGTTTATCTTATTCAAATCTTATGTGAAGTTTGAAGTTTTATTTATTTATTTTTTTAGCAAAACTGTTTCATGGCAAAATTGTTTTAAATCCTATTTGTACACCTTTAACTCTTAAATGGTTTAAATAATTTTGCGATGAACAAAACGGTTTTTCTCTTATCCCCCTTTCTTTTTTCCTTGACCTCACCAGACCTACAGTATTCCTGTTTCACTTCATCTTGGATGAAAATTTAATCTGGCATACTTATTTGCTCATACAAGAAGGTAGTCTCTGTCTTCAAAATTTTCTTATTTTCACTTATGAGAATCGAGATTTGCCTTCAAGTGGCATGGATAATTGAGCTATTTTATTGGCCTTGTGTGTTTACAACTTCGTTTGTGATGTTGATGTGCATTTGTGTTCTCTTGCAGTATCATTATATTCAATAATATCTCTTAGTGGTTTTCTTTTAATTACTTTTAGCATTTCATCTATTTACCCTATAGTAATGGTGTAGTAGTGGCTGATTGTTGCTTATTGTAGTGGTGTTATGAGAAAGCTTTGTTATGATGAAACTTTCATTTTTCTTCTTAGATTTATTTGTATTCAATGTTATATTCAATGGATTTGACGATTATGAAGCATATGTTTGGTATAGAGTCATAGCCGAAGACTTTGCCACATAATTGCAGAGGGCTCTATGGGATTTGTGTGAAGCTTATTTTTCACAATCATTGTATACTTTACGTTTATGATATGGATTCTTGAATAAGCTGTCTTGTCAATAATAATGCAGAATGAAACGCAAACATTCATCATTATTTATGCTGGTATGAGTGCTCGATTATGTTCTATTATTTATGATTAGACATAAACACCACTCAAAAAAATCTCCATATCCTTGAAAAGTGTTAAAGTTTTGGAACAAAGAGTATCTATGAGAAATCCAGAGACATTTAGTGATTTTGTTTTAACTAATTTTTCGACACTTTTTTGTAAGCTAGAGTGTGAAGAATGCAATTATATCCCTTATTTTCATGATTTTTTATGTTAACACTCTTATCCCTTTGTTCTATGCTAACATATACGTTGATATTTAAGAAGAAAAATATTTTTTGAACTTTTTCTTGAGGGGATAGGCTATTAACTTTTGAGGAACTTGTTGAATGTTCTACAGCATGAAGGGAATCTTCTTACCGATAGGTTTTATCATCATGAAGTGCACCTTGAACCTATTATCTAGGCTCAACTTTGTTATGCAGTATAGGTGGCATTTATGGATATGGTGCTTTGTGTCTTTTTCCTCTATTCTTGAGGAAATGAGAATGGTTTATGCACTTGCTGAATAATTGCGTGAAACAATCAAGACACAAAAATTAGAGTGCGTTTGTGTGAGTAGAGTTAAACAATATTATACTTAGTGCACAGAGGTTGAAAAACTAGAGTGCATTTTTGTGAGTAGAGTTAAACAATAGTATACTTCAATGAGATTCTACTTGAAAAAGAGAATAGATATAGGTTTTCGGTATGCATTTAGAAATCAAGTCTTCCCACCCTAAAAGGTCATACAATTAGAATCAAGACTTCCCACCTCATGTGGAATTAAATTATTCAAGTAGCAAGTCATCATTTCTTTCGTTCGAAGCTTTAGCCTCGAGCAAGTTTGATATTTTGACATCATGTTTATTAGTTTTCTTTATCTTTTATTGTTCATGTATGAAGGATGTTATGGCTCGAAGGAGTTTGATTTGTATGTGTGTTGAATATCAAATTTTTCTAGTTTTCTCACATGCATTTTGGAAGCTTTTAGTTATCCAAGCAAATTTGCGATAGGTAACATATGCTAATATTCACTTTATAGATTGGGATTTGCAAAGCTTGGATTGTGATAATGTCAATATGCAAAAACTAAGTTTGAAGCATTTCCATGTATTTTACTCAACTATTTTACATGTATGTAAAGAAGCCATGATCATGATTATCTCAACATTGAAATATTTGGAAATTTAAAGAAACTATTTGGTGCATGTTTTACATATCCATTCAATGTTATATTTTTTAATGTTTAAGCATGTTGATATGGGCATATCATTGATACTATTGTGAGTTGTCGTCAAGAAGTATAGAAATTATGTACTATGAGTATATTCAAGCATCTATCTATGTATCAAAAATGCTAGGAAGTTAGAATATAATCAACAAACAGGTGGAAAGATAATTGTTGGTGAAGTTTGCAACGAAAGAAACGCAATTCATATATTCTCTTACTTGTATTTGTTCTTATTTTTTTGTTTTCAATTTTTCTTTTTTGTCATTTGTTATTTGTAAACATTAATATTTGTGACGTGTTCATGTTCTTATTATGTTTTTGCACTCCATAAATATGGATAAGCCATTGAAAGGTTTTCATTAAAATTTTGTGATTTACATCAATGTGTTTACTTTTTATGATATTTATCTCTTACCTTTATTTCAAGAAGGTAGACATGTAGATAGTTGTGTTATATGGTAGATAGGTTAGTCATCAGATACATAGGTGGATGCATAGTTGGAAACGGACACGTCGAATAGTTTTGTTGGACTTACCGGACTTGGTTTCAAAGTCAGAGTTTGAAACCCTTTTCGGACTTGTATTTTTTAGAAATTGTTGGATTGATAGAAAAAACTCTGAAATTGAGTCATTTGCAGTGGTTAAGACCCAATGAATATGGAAAAATAAGCTTATATACTTACAAAATCAATGTTTTGCATCCAAAATTAAAGGATTTTTAAAAATGGAACTTACATTGGACTACCAAAGAATGTTTAAGCTGATATTGATTCGGTGAGGACTTTGACAAAGGCCATAAGTGATGGGACATTAGAGGTTTACCTTTGTTTGGTCTATGCCTAATGAGGGACACTTATTCATGGTTAACATGGAAGAAGAGCAAGCTTTGAAACATGATGATTTGAGGAGAATGAGAAACATCAAATATTTCCATGGAATAAGGTCAAGAGCTAGCGTATTCAATGCATGTTGTGCTAGGTTTCATTGTAGCTGAGTTTTCCCATCACTTTGGAAGTAATAAAAACATAGTTCATTGAGCTTTCTATGAGTTCATGTGTTTCGTGTGTTTGATGAAATGCGTTCATCCTTGCTCTATAAACATTGTTGGCTATTAATGACATGTAAGTATTCAATTGGGGTTGATGGCTACATATATAATGTTGCGGTTGACGTGCATGAGGTTATTGTTGCA
Source organism: Ceratopteris richardii (assembly GCA_020310875.1). Classification (NCBI taxonomy): domain Eukaryota; kingdom Viridiplantae; phylum Streptophyta; class Polypodiopsida; order Polypodiales; family Pteridaceae; genus Ceratopteris; species Ceratopteris richardii. The sequence continues at coordinate 63,095,650 of CM035419.1, forward strand.
CTTTCTTTTTGGGATGAATTTGGGGTTTCTTAGGGTTCGTGTTGGTGTGTGGCTTTCTTGCTTTATTTAGTTCATACATACATATACTACATAGTTATGGTACATGTTGAAACTTGAGTAAGTTGTTAAATCAAACGACTCACATGGAATGTGAAAATTTTAGTGGAATGAGAATAAGATCTTGTGTACTATATGTACACAATACACATGATATACATACTACAACTCTACATGGCTATAGGAGGAGGAGTTTGGCACATATCTATGCTTAGCCTTGAGAATGATTGTGGCAAAATTGTTATGAAGAGTTAGAATGGTAGATCATGTAGGATTTCATCTAGCATGGGGACTCAACTTGAATGTGGCTAAATCTTGCCTAGTTTGCACCTCTACTTTAGCACATTGATGACATGATGAGGCAAGAAAAATGTCATAGCTCCTTGTTCAAGCTTTGCAGAATAAAGGTTGAAATCTGATATGACATGTTTTGCATCGACATATAAGTTGAAGATGCACATTTTCCTTGTAATTATATATATTTTTTAAACTTGTTTTTAAAACTCTTTTTCACCTTTCTTTTTAATCATTGGAAAAAATTATTTCTTGAAAATCTTCCATGAAATTTTTATTTTGGTGTTTCTAGTTTTTGTTTTGAAGTTTAAACATACGGTCTACTCTTGTCGATAAGCTATAACTTGAAAGTACAAGACAAAGTACTTGAGGGACCTCCTCATGTGACATGTCTCCCACTTTAAAGGGGTCTGTTAAAGGTTTAGACATGTCAAGCATATGCCTTTTGTACAATCTCTTGTTGTTGTCATGTATTCTTATGTATTTGTGCATGTATTTATTATCTTTAGTTTCTAAGTGTGGATTAATATAAACTTATGCAAGTGTGTAGATTCATCTAGCATGGAGGTCAAGGTAACAAGATCTAGAAATTTTGATTTTTGATGAAATTCTTTGTTGTGTGTGTAGTAAATGGAATTTTGAAATACAGGTTTTAAAACATTCAATACATGGAGTACTGAAAAAAATGCAAAGAAGTGTATTATATACCTTAGCAAGGTGTTTGTTTATTTTTCAGTACTAATTTTTAATAGGACACTTGAGTACTCATTCTCATGACATAAGATTTAAAATTTTGCAATTTCACGAGGGGTTATTAAGTGAAGAAAAAAGGTAGTTTTTAAACTTCAGCTTTTAGCGTAATTGGATAATATAACTCAATTCAAACATTTTGATTGAATTCTCTATGTTTTAGCCAATGGAAAATTATTTATTGATTTGGGAAGTGTAGTGCAAGTGTTTGAGGAGCTTCTCACTCTCATTTGTGTTACCTTCATTCTAATTGAATGCACATTTCTATTCAAAATTAGAATTTTTTCACTTTGAACAACTAGACATTT
>CM035419.1:63107058-63347058 GCA_020310875.1 Ceratopteris richardii
AAGTCCATGAGTAGACACACACTCACACATGCATATATACATTTTTTGCACTGTTGTATGCATCTATGATGTCACACAAAACATATGGTGCCATGCTACACATGTACTTAGTACTATTATGTCACATTGGAGTTAGAACTTAGAACATACATGCATGCGTACATGCATATGTACACACACACACACACACACACACACACACACACACACACACACACACACACACACACACACACACACAAGCATGCATGACACAATGCACATTGAATGTATGGACTGTACATGCATGTATGAACAATCATCAATGTATATTGCATATAGGAACAACAAATAATGCACATTGCATGTGTCTAGTACATTGCATGTACAATTTATGTTCAATGCATGTATGGAATGTGGCATACATGCATATAATAATCAAGAGGTGGGAGAATAGTTTTTCTTCATGTATAGCTATATTTTTTTGTTTGGTTTTATTATGTATTTGACTCCAACCTCCCCAAGACTGGAAATAGTGACTGCTCAATGATAGGATGTGTTTGGATATGCGGTACAAGTCTATAACGGATGAAGTGTTGGGACTTCAGGTTGGAAAGGTGTACAAGTGGGGAGCTTGCATTTTGTAAGTTAACGTAGGTGCAGTAGATTATGGTCAGAGAGCCTTGAACACTGAAACATAAGTGAAATGGTTAAAAGGTCTTGGGTTCACTCACATGCATAGTGGATTCGAAATGCATTGGTAATAGGTATACATATTAACAAATCTACATTGTATATTTTACTGAGAGCAATTTGTTTGATTATATTGTCTCTGCTTTGTGGCTGCAAGAAAATTTATTTTTTTGTGTGTTTGCTCAATTGGGGATAATCAAATTTGCACGTGTCAGACATCTCATGGATATCATAGGTGTCATCAATCCAATGCGGAATTCTTCGAAATTGGCTTAGCATGGAACTGTAGATTCACAAAACTTATACATGAGCCAGAGTGTGAGGAGATAATTAAGAAATGTACCTGACTGCGAAACGCTTTCAGTGAAAGAGCTTCAAGAGGATTTACTGCTATAGAAAGTAATCCATTCGTGAATTGATAAGTTTTGTGCATTGCTTGTTTTCATGATTGCTTGTCACACTACAATTGGTTGATAGGTTTGCTATTGTATCCGTATCATTATGTAATACTCTCTCCAGTCTTTGAGATGCTATTCATTTATGAGTGTGTGTGTTTTCTTTTCAAGCTCAGTTGTCGACCTATTCTTTCATTCTTGTGGTTGAATTGAATTACTCGCACACCCTGGAGAACCTTCTTATCCTCCACTTTCAAGGGGCTTAAGGTCAGGCTGCACTCAGGGTTCTGAACCTTGTGAGTGTGAAGTTATTCAAGCCATATAACTTGTCTTCACTCTTGCAGCTTGCATGTGTACCAAGGTTGTTTTACCTTGGAATCCTTTCTATCTTGTGATCTGCTTAGAATTGAGATGGTTTGATAATCGACAATCAAGTGCAGCCATTCTTGACACATTGATAACACCTTTTCTTGTAACACCTTTTCTTGATCTAGCTTTTGGAAGGGGGGCCGGCCTCAACATTTGAGGAGTAAACAACTGATGGATGCAGTGCCTTCAACCTCCAAATGTTAAGTTTCGTAGAATGTGCTATGGGATTTGGAGGACTGGGCAAGTGTGTTTCAGGGATCAGAGTGTGACAGCTATGGGCATTTGAACTTTCAGGCCCTGTGATTCTGTGATTTACAGTATGAAACGGTAGTGCTTTTGAATTTTCAGGCCCCTTATGATTCACAATATGGAAGCTTGATGAAGTCATTGGAAAGCTCTTGTGGCAGCAGACTTGAGCTGTATGCAGACTGGAACTCTCTGCAGACTTGCACTCTATGGGACTTGAACTTATACAGCTCTATTCTTTTGGCTTTTGTATGTGAACGTGAAATATAGTATTCCTGCATCTGCTTTGTCAGCCAGTCTGCAGTGAGTGCACGAGAGTACATTATCATCAAGATGATGTGCATGATTTTGAATCATCAACTTATGTGCAATGGAATATGGTTCTCTTTATGCAAATCATGTTTATAAATGTTATGTTTTTGTGTATGCCTGATTGCCTGTGCTGGAACGTACACGAGGAATGAGCTGGTTGCAATGAAGTACTTCTGTTTGACTCTGATTCCTAACTGGCTTCAATTTTGTGAAGGATTGATACCTTTTTTTGTCTTATGTGATATTTGTCTGCTCACTCATGTAAGCACTTCAGGGTTTTTCTATTACTTTATCTGAGAGGGATTACTTATTCATATGGTTTATGTCAAAAGAATCGAAAGTTGGATTTATTTGCGAACATTGGCCAATTTATGTCATACAACGATACAATTGCGTTCCTCTATCTCATGTCTGTGGAGAATTCTTTATTTGTTTCTTAGACCAAAAGTATTTATTTGTGAATTTGGACAGTGCATATTAAGTATTTGAATTTCATTGTCAGTGTAGAAATGCAGTCGTGAGAGCAGAATTTCACCACTTTTTTTCTGTTTTGAGTCCCTGCACACTGGTTACTTTGTTGTAGTTCCCCCTTCAGCATGAAAGATGGTCAGCTTATTCTAGGATTGTTGTAATGTCTTATAATGTCGTGACAAAGTTGATCTATTTTAAACGTGGATCATGTACACAGCATGAATCAAGAAGGGGGATAACCCAGCCATTGGGCTTGCTCTGATTCAAAAGGCCTCTGGGGCATCTAGTACTACCGGTTAAGTTTTCTTGCTTGTTATGGAAAGGAAAAATTCTTGTATCCCTTACATTAACTCCGCAGGAGTTAGTCTCACACTGACTGACTAAGGTTTATGTTAGTGTGGCTGAGTTTGACCATTGCTTCTGCGAGTGATAAAAGTTGGGTTCATAGAGCTTCTTGCCAGTGCACGCTTGTGTTGTGTGTTCTGGGGTGTGTGTTAGCATGTATTCAATCTTAGTTGTATGCCCACTATTGGGTACTGATGACATTAGAGGGGATGTCATGGCATTTAGTCGATACTATGCATAGTGGAGTGTTGATGGCTATGGTCTTGTGGCTGACTACCATGAGCTTTTAGTTGCACTTTGTTTAGAAGGTGAAGTTGGGGTTTTTCTGGATTCATCCTGGTGTGTATATATGTTATTAGAAATGGAAGATTATCACTATGGTCTTGTGGCTGACTACCATGAGCTTTTAGTTGCACTTTGTTTTGAGGGTGACGTTGGGGTTTTCCGGAGTCATCCTGGTATGTATTAATGTTATTGGAAACGGAAGATTATCACTCATTGCAACAGTGCTTTGCTTCTCGATCAGCTTGTGCATTTATGTGCACAAAGTTCAAACTCTGCATACGCACACATTCTCACACAGAGAGCTATGTGTCAAATATGTGATAGTGCATGAACTTACTCACATCTATGCATGAAATTGTGTTTCTTGTATTTTCTGCATGCTCATTATGATTATTTGGGATGATCACCATAGGTTCATGGTCAAGTTCTTTGCAGCACACATTCAAAAGAATTGTATATGACATACAGGTCTCTAACTGAATTGAAGGAAGCAGAGTGTAGTGCCCTTGCTGAAGTTGAGAAACTTAAGTCAGCGTTGGATGACCATGGTCTTGAGTTAAGGGTCAGAGTTGCCAATGAAGCTGAAGCAGCTTGTCAGCAGCGATTAACAATGGCAGAGGCAGAGATTTCGGAATTTAGGCAGAGACTAGATGCATGTGAGAGGTTTGTATTGTGTTTTTGTGTAAGTGTTCGGTCTTAAATTCTAAGAGATCAATATTCATTGTATTCAGTCGTTTGTTTATTATGGTTTTGAAGGGTTGTAATGGAGCTGAAGGAAGCTGCAGTACTTAAGAGTGAAGAACATGATTCTTGTCTCGCTGAAATAGAGGTATGCTCGCTTTAGAGAAGTTGAGAATTTGGAATGGATGTAGAATCAATTCTGTATTTATGGATTGAACCTATTACTCAGACAATAGGACAAGCTTATGAGGATATGCAGACTCAAAACCAACGTCTTTTGGGGCAGATTTCAAAAAGGGATCAATATAATATAAAGGTGCTTGCTATAAATTTTGATTCGCCGTTTGTTTGAATTCAGGAGTTTGTTATTGAAACATTATGTTTGCAGCTTGTTTCTGAGAGCATCAAGTCCAAGCAGCTTCTTTCCAATCTCCAGGAAGAGAAACAACATCTTTTAGATTTTATTCAACAGGCTACAAATTTTGGAGATACTCAGAAGCAAAGGATCACGAGATTGGAACAGCAGGTTATGACACCACCTTGGAAAAAAATATTTTCCTTACAGATTGAAGAACTCGGGTAATAGCTTAATATATTTTGTGTAAATTTCCAGCTCAACTCACATTTGGAGCAGCTCAGTAAATATGAGGAAGATCGAAGACAGCATGGGAGGACTTTGGCAATGCTCAAAAGAAGGTTAGTTGAGGCAAATAATGAGTCCCTTGCCATCAAAACATCCTTGGAAGGGAGTCGGAAGGCGATTGATCATCACAAAGGGAAGTCTAAAGAGATGCTCGCTCTTGTAGAGAAAGAGAAGTGAGTTTTGTGTTTTTAATTTTCCTGTGTAGTTTATGCTGAATGTCATCTTAAAGCAATGTTGTTTATGAAGGCTTGCCAAAAAGAAGGTCGAGGATGAGATTGCACTCCTAAATGCAAAAATGGCCAAAAAGAGTTTGAAAAACGAGGGAACTTCCTTGGTTGAGAAGCTTCAAGACGAAGTCAAGGAGTACAGGGCAATTCTGAAGTGTAGTGTTTGTGATCTCCGTCATAAGGAAGTATGTGAGGCTGATTATGAATCTAGCTTTACGTTTTACCCCAGTTTTCCTAAGTGAAGCTGATGCCTTTTGGGTTTGTAGGTGGTCATCACAAAGTGCTATCATTTGTTTTGTAATCCTTGCATTCAGAAGAACTTGGAAATTCGACATAGAAAATGTCCAGGCTGTGGAATCACTTTTGGACAGAGTGATGTTCGAGCTGTTCATATATAGTAAAGCTTTGATGGCTATGCGGATTTAATTGCTGTGCTGATCCCCACAAGCAGCAAACCATGGGGAACTTGTGATTATATTCTAGGAAGCACAGGTGTTAACTATCATCAGTTCCATGAACCTGTGCAGCCTGGTGTATCTGGCAAAGGAAAGCTTACCCAGACTTGATGATAAGGGTGCTTGAATATGCATGCTTACACTTGAAATTAAGTCAAGAGTTCTTTTTTCTCAGGTGGTTTGACAAAGTGCTTGATGTTGGGGAGGTAGCTCATCCCCAGTGGATGGACCAAGGATATGCATCTAAGTGTTGCGTAAGGCAACATATACACTTGAGTGCGGTTCTGTACAAAATCTATTCAAGCATTCACTTGCTATTTAGTAGCAGTTTTCCTGATGTAACTCTGCTAGTCTTCTTCCAAACAATGGAGCTGTTGATTCATACAAGATGATGCCACAACCTTGTCCCATTTTTCGGTGTGGTTGTAAAAGTACGTGCCTCATTGTTATTTCATTAAAAATCTGGCAGTTGGTGCATTAGCACAGTAACTTGTAGCACTATGATGGGCCAGGCTATAACTGCCCGGTGTGTAATATAAATGTAGAATCAGAAATGAAAGGGATAGAGAAATGTCCAGGTCTGTCAGTTAGTGTTTTTCAAGGTTACAACGAGGCAGATGCAGTGTTGTTCCATGTTAAACGCTGAATCTAACATGACAGTGTGACAAAAATTTCATGGGGTATTTAGGTTTTTGAGATGCTGAATTGTTATTTTGTAGAACAAAATTACCAGTAAAATTGTTCAGATTTAGTCACTTCAAAAATGTCATGCTATTATTTTGGGAGGTGAAAAGGACCTTACTTTGCTGCGTATCACAATTATGAAACTATCATCATGTGTAGTCAAGTGGGAGACTGCTCATCAATTAGTATAGAAGTTTCCTCTGGATTGTGTTGATGTGTTTAAGTTTCATGTATGGAAATTTCCCCTATCATGATGTTTATTCAGGCCATGTTAACAGATGCCTTGGATGAGAATTTCTGGAGCACATTTGCCTTCATTATTGTTAAGGCTTGATGAGGATCTTACATGTAAGTTACATCTCATGTCTTTTAGTATTGGATTGTCTGGAAGTTCCAGGTACAAGATTGAGCATGCAGGAGCATGTTTGCCTCGCGTTGTTTGTTTTCTTAAGTTTGGGATCTTCTGGCATCTGCTAAGTCGGGTGACTGGCTGCTAAAGGTGGTGGGGAAGGTTATTTTGCATTTGTGCCTTCATGTTGGATTGCTGCTTCCCCCTGTCTGTGCCCCCCTCCCCTTTTCTCACGTGAAGATGGACTTGTTCCTGCACAAGACGGTAGTTAGTCTTTTGATTCCTGCACAGCATAGACGGCTCTATGTTCCTTCTATTGCTATTGAATGTTGAGATGTCCTTTCATTCTGCATGCTATGTACACCTGTGCAAAGCAGGGAGATCAGTATGTGGCATCCTTTAAATGGACTGTTTGCCTTTGCAGATCATGGAGTTCCTGTTCAGTGCCATTTCTGTGAATCCTTTGGATCATTTCATAGATTCGTACACTATATATTCAAAATCATAATAAGGACTGATACCCTTGGGAATGCATAAATGAATGTCAAATACATATGTAATGTCACTTCTAGTAAACTATCAACACCCATATGATCGATAGATTACAAATCCTGCCTATCAACACCCCTAGTGAAATATCAACACTATACGATTATGGAGTATCTGTTCAGTCCCCTACATTGTAGCTGTTTTGTTCATGGAAGATGTTAGACAATTACATCATACATCCATTTCTTTGAATCCTTTGGATCACTTTTATAGATTCATATACTAAAAATTCAAAATCACACAAGAAATATTGATTCCCTTGTATGCATTAGGATTAACGAATGTCAAACCCCTATGTAATATCCTATGTCACTCCTTTATGATCAATACATTAGAAACTCTACCTATGAACACTCCTTTATGATCAATACATTAGAAACTCTACCTATGAACACTCCTTTATGATCGAAACATCTAAAATTTTCTATTTGGATTGAGTTGTTGCTCAAGGAATTATATATTCTTAAAGCATTCAAGTAATGAGAGAAGCTTGGCAAGATCATTTACAGAGAATGGAAACTATTGAATAAGGAAATCAAGGTAACCAATCAGATAGGTTTGATGGTCTTAAGGAGAAAAAGAGGTGGTGGAAGCTTGGGTTATTTGAGTTTTTTGCCTCCCTATGGTGGGGTGAGAGTTTGATTCCCATGCATTGCTCTGGTTACGCATGATTTCTTGTGATATGCTGAAAATGGTTCCCTTCTGGTTATGCATGAATTCATCTTTTCAGACTGTTTCAGACATTCTCAGTGGACATTGATGATCACTTCAAGGGCTGTGCACATTGTGCTAGTGCTTCATCAGTTCAAGCCTGCCTGCCTCAATTGGTCTTACGGCCATAGGTTCTCAATTCATATCTTTAGCAGGTCTTTGTGCTGCATTCGTTTGTGTAGGTGCTAGGCATAATAGCCTTATATCTCGTTCAGGGGAGGATCTGCCCTTCATTGTGCACTCAAACTTCTGATTAATTCAAGCCTAGGGAGATGCATATTGTAAGATAGAATTCGCCGTTAAAATAAGAAGGTTAGTATTGCTTGGGTTAATGCTTATGAATATAAATTGGATGCTGAGTTTTTGGCATGCATGTCTGTAAAAACCCAATGAGATGCATGGATATAGAGGCACATAGAAGTGTATACTAGGTCGTGAATGATGAGTAGGACCTCTTTTGAAACGTAGCTTTGAAGTGAGGGGAAGGTGGAGATTGAGTGCAAAATCTTAATTACACGAGGGAAGAGTCTAGACCATTATCCATAGTTAAAAAGAGTCAGCAAGTGAGAGATTGAGAGTTGTAAGGCTAAGATTTGAGAGTAGAGTAGTAAAGAGATGTTAACGAGTGATTGACAGGTGGCATTATGGAGAGATCGTAACGGTGCAAAAAATTATATTGATGGTGCAAGAGTTTGTTTCTGTCGAGCAAAAGTTCAATTAGCGGTTGCAAGGTTGTGGCATTCTCTTAGTTTCGTGGCAATGCATGATGTTTGATGGAAAACAATGGTGGTGGTGTGCGAATATAGGTTGCGTTAATAGTATATTGAAATCGGTGTGTGTTAGTGAGTCTGCCGGTGGAGAATTGTCAATTACTGAAGAGAAGGTTACCGACATGCAAGTCTGCGGATCTACTGAGGGAGACCAAGGGGAGTTCAGCACTCTCGGAGGCCCCAAGGGCGGCACAAGATCCCCCCTCCAATAGAGAGGCCAGGTTACCGGTCTCCCCCAGAGGAGGGGCCAGGTTACTTCTCACAAGTGAGGGGGTCGCAAAATCCATGACAAAGGCCCGACGAGAAAAGAACCTCCCCCTTTTCGAACTTCTAAAAAAAACCGTCAATCGTGGGGCTATTCTTCCCTTTGAAAGGGGCCGGTTACACCCTTTTGAAAATAAGGAAAGGTTGTTATTTTTTCTTTTCTAATAAATTCCTTGACAACAATAGCCAGCTACAAAAAAGATAACCTTGCTTCACAGCATTTTCTTTTCTAAAGGACTTCGTCACGCCGCCACTTTCTTAAATTTTAAAGCCAAAGATATAATATAGCTTCTTAAATTTTAAGATTCTTCTTGAATGAAGGCGAATGGCAGACAAGCCTGCAAGCTGCCATGCGGGCAGCTGGCCGAAGCACGACCCGGGAAAATTGAGATGTTCACTTATGGTCAGTCGGCTCTATCAATCGCTTCCAGTCAGTCGCGATGGACAGTGCTCCTCACGATGGGGACACATTCCACGAGGCGTTCCAGTCATTCGCGATGGACAGTCCTCACGAGCGACACACATTCCACGAGGCGTTCCAGTCAGTCGTGATGGACAGACCTCTTCACGATGGACAAACCTGTTCACGATGGCCACACATTCCACGAGCTCAAGCATTCTTTCTCCGCGATGGACAGCGCGAATGAAACTCCTCTCTGTTGTAGGGCTTGCTTCAGATGCTCCCGTGATTGGTGGATCCACAGCCCAGCCATCGACAGTTAGCTTTCGGCAAAATCATAAAAGATGGCGGTAGAGAATTCTAGGTGACAAAGTTGAAAATTGTCAATTACTGAAGAGAAGGTTACCGACATGCAATAAACAATTGAGGGAGATTTAATGTGCGATGCGCTAATATTAAAAGGTTTCAAGTTGTGGCGTGAGGATGGAAATGATTTTTGTTGCAAAGATTAAAAGGTTTCAAGTTCTGGCGTGAGGATGGAAAGGATTTTTAACGTTGTCTCTATGGGGTAAGACCTCACGGCATAGATATCGCTTTGCTCAACACATTTGAGCTCACCATTGACATCGAAGGGATGCATGAAGGAATACGAGGTCCTTTGTTTGCATGAATGTTTTAGGGGTGGCTTAGGTACAAAATTTGAATGTAAAGAACTTGTAATTGAGCTTAGTTTGCTTTGTTGCATAACACATGAAGGTGCTACATAAAAATTGGGATAATCATATTGTCAATGTAAATGAATTGATTGCCAAGAGGTGGGATTGGAGAGAATGCATGTTAGACACAAAAAAAAACATTGGGAGAGTTCAATTGAAAAGGAGTAGGGTGTTCTAGTCCTCTGCTGAAAAGGCGGTTCTAGGGATAAGAGTAATAAAGGGATGGATTAAAGTGATAATTAGAACTTGGTAGAAGATAATTCAATGTAAAGAATGATTAAGTTTGATTAAGAACTAAAGTGTTGCAAAATTTGAAGATTGAGGAGGCAAGTGTAATCAATTGTGAACAAGCTAGAGGATTTGATGAAAGCATGATATATTTTAAGTTAGGAACTTGTGTCAAGGAAAAGTTTAGGGCATGCGCTCAATAATTCTACATGTAATAATGTAAAATTGGATGCTATGAGCCCACAATATGATCGCTTTTTTTGATATGACGGAGTCTTGGTGTAATTTTCGGTATGGAAGATTTTTGTGAGATTTTTTTGATAAATGCGAATGATAAACATTATGCGATAAAGTTTCCCAGGGGAGTGATAAATAGTTTGTTTGGAATTTTTGCAACTACCGTGCATGCTCGAGTTTGTTGAGCTTTTGAGCGTGGAAAAAGGAACAGTGGAAGATTTGTGTGAATTTTTTTCAACTATGGTGAATGCTCGAGTTTGTTGAGCTGATGATTGTAGAAAGAAGTATTGTGGAAGATAATTGCACATAATTTGATCAACTGTGTGGGAAGTGTGGTTATAAATCATGGTAAGGAAGAGGTCTTGAGAAAACACAGGTAAGTGAAGTCTTTATCCCCTTTCTCTCCCCTTTTTCCAAGAGGAGCTACTACATTACTTGTGGAGCAATTCCACTCAATCCACTCCTTGCGATTGTTTCTTGTACAAGAAAAACTTTGTTGAAATTTTTTGAGGCATATGATTTCTCTCCCACACTTGGAACTTAATATCGTGTGTGATAAGCTCTTTTGTGTGAGATAAGAATTACTTGTATGCAATATATTACTTGAAATCAAAAGAAACTTGAGTATCTCTAGAGGGAACCACAGTATGTCACTTTTGAACAATTCGGCTCAATTTGATGCTCTCTCCAAACAAGATTGGTGTAGAGAGACTTTATCCATTTTTTCCAAAAACTATAGTATAAAAAGTTGTGAACAAATTGGAAGGTCTAGATAATCTCCTATCAAGAACATGTCAATGGATACGCATCAAAGTACTTTGTTCTCTGTGATTCCTTCAAAATACATAGACAAAGTGCAAAGCATGTACTGGCCATGACTTACAAGCCAAATTTAGACAAATATGTAACCAAGGGATCAAACTTTAAGATTGTGCAAGAAGAATATCAAGGAAATCTAGAGGTGAACCAAGGAGAAAGATGAGAAAAGACTAAAAAGGATAACTTCTCAGTTGGAAATGAATTATACTACTAGGTTGATGATAAACTCAATGATAGAATATCTTTTGAGGTTATATAACGGATTACCTCCTATGAGACTTAGGAGTTAGAAATAATTTAAGGGATCCAATAGTAATGACATGTCATTCAAACAAGAGATGTCATCATATGGGAACACACTTTTAACCATCATAAGTGGCAAAGCGCATGAAAAAATGTTATGACAAATTTACTTATCCTTTTGATCATGTAACCGAGTTGAAACAAGTACTAAGAGTCAAATAAATCAGACATTAAGGACCATTGTATTAATCTACAATGTTGTGGAACACTTTTGCTATTTTTTTGGGGAGAAAATTGTGGTGGGAGCTTGTGAGATGGTAATATTCTTTTGAGGCCTAAGTGTGGTTAAGGCAAAAGAGCTTTTGAGTTTTTTTCCAATTTCCTAATAGTCTAGACCACTCATTTAGGGTGTAGATGGTGATAACTAAGTAGATTTACGGTTATATTCAAGAGGAGAATAGGTGCAAGAACTAGTTTAATTTGATTACCTTGTTTGTCATCAAAACCTTCTTTACCTTTCTTCTTTGATTTTTTGGGACGTAAAAAAGTGTTATTGTTCGTTGTTGACTAACTATAAACATAAGGTATGAGTTTATGTAGCTTGAGAAGAAGTTGAATGCTTAGGAATTTGGAGTGGCTCAAGAAGAGACTTGTGGACAATGGATTAGCAAGCATGTTTGATGAGTTTGAAGGGGTAAGCTAAACAAGGCGGAACATAAAATTTTCCTAATAAAATTGTGACTTCACATTTGTGTTTGACTATGAAGGCAATTATATAGAGAATGGTTAAGGACTGTTGAATAAGGGATATTTGATTTATGTGATAGGATGAAGGACTCCTACATCGAATAAAATTAATATTCTAACAAGAAAAAAAAGAGAAGTGCAAAAACCTATGCGATTAAGTGTGGGCAATCTAGGGAGGGAATGGGAACATACTCTTTAGATTGTGAATGTACTCACAATCATTCAATGGCGTAGGAAGAATGAGAGGGTAGTATAAGTGGGACAGAGAAAGATTTGTGAGAAAAAGTCCACCTATGGACTCATTTGATTATTGTGCTTGAGTCATCGAGCTATTGTGAAGGAATAGAAGAGAGTGCATGTTATTGAACAAGATAAGGAAATAATTGCATAAAAATGGGTGTATGCAAGGCTTGATGGCGGTGGGCATTGAGCAACATATTGGAAGTGTTGAAGGGTGCTTCTTTCCAGGTTAGGACGCTATACATAGGTAGTCCAGCTTGTGTTGATGAATAGGGCACTACTAAGGATAGAGTTGGGGGTTCTAGTAGGGCATTTGCTGGCTCGATAGGGACATATGTAGGTGATGGAATCGGGGTAAAGAATGGCTCTTGGATTGTTGCACAACTACTATTAGTTGGAGTCAAGAAGGTGAATTAATGGGAGAGAATCGTTGGTCGACATGAAAGGTAACAAGATTAGTTAAATTTATTAACTTTTGTGATTGGTATTCAAGGTAAACGGAGGGAATCTTGATGAACAAAAAAAAATTAAGGTGGGTGTCTATGATGAAGGGATAGGTTTTAATGGTTGTTAGTGAAATTAAGAGCACATAATAGAGGCACAAATAATTCCAGGCCATCAAATACCAGGCCATCAAATACCAGGCTATGAGAGGAGTTCACACATAGAAATAAGGGGAGATAACATTCATGAAAAAAATCTTTGACCATGTGGATTGGACATGTACATCTCAAAAGGGATTTCTAGATTGATGAATTTAGTCTTCTTGTATTCAGGAAAATGTGCATGAATTGCGAAGAAATGATCATAGCATAGGTAATCTTTGCACATTACACTTGTGAAGGAAAAGGCATTGCAATGTGAGTGCAATTATATTTTTGTGGGTGTCTGTTTCAATCATTGTAAGCACTTTGAGCATAATGAATTGATCAAGGAATATTGTAGAGGTTTGTGCAATCACATCCTAGTAGGGATGTTAAGTTGAGCTTTTGGTTGTAATTTGCAAACATACATTCTAGTGTGTGCTTGACAAGGAACCACATATGATGTGTGGCATTCTATAGAAGAACATTGAGTAAACATAGGTTGTGTTGCATAGATAGATTTTGAATCAAAGTTTATTGTTTGAGTAATATTGCACATTCAAATCTACTGACAAGAATTTTGGAAGAATTGGTGCCTATGTGCATTTGAGAAAGGACATCAAAGTGTTGCGTGATAGATATTGGGAAAATCTTGATAATGAAAAAATGCTAAACATATTTTGTGTGAAAAAAACCAAATCACTTGAAAAAATATAGAGAAAAAGGAAAAGAATAAACAGAGGAAGAAAGGGCGACGTCTTCCATTTTACCCTTGAAAAAGCAACGATGTTGTTACAAAAAAGCCTGAGCCCGATTTATTATTAGAACATAAGTGAAGAGAAAAATTTAGAACATGATTTTAGATACATAGATAAAGGGAAGGTGGGACACTTCTTTTTGACCATGTGTTTTTCATTGTGAAGAAAAATCAATTGGATGGTTCTAAAGGAAAAACCAAGTGAAGAATAGGGGAGGATGAATTTTTCAAGGTAAGCGATGAGAAAATTTTGAGTGAATGTGAGGACCATTTCGTTGGAGTTCGAGGTCTACACAAGCACATGAACGTCATAGGGAAGAAGAAGAAGAAGCTTGGAGCACAACACGACTTTGAATGAATTACCAAGTGAATGTACAAGGATAAGTGACCTATTAGGATTATAGGTGTATATACAAGTCAGAGAAAAAAAACCTCCTAAAGAGGGAACAAAAGTGCCCTGATGGTCCTAAGAGTGTTCGCACACATCACTACCGAAATATATCAATGTCCCCTCTGACAATGATGTAGTGAACAAGCAGTTAGCACTCATGCATAATGCACTCAATGCACAAAAGGAAGTAAGCCCAGAGCTTTGCGGAAAGCTTCAAACTTTTCCCTAGCCAGAGCCTTTGTGAAAAGGTATGCAATGTTATCATGTGCGGGCACATATGTCAAACTGATTTCAACCTCTCCCTCACATAATGATAATGCACCTCAATATGCTTTGTGCGAGCATGGAACACAAGGTTCCTCGCAATTGCCAATGCGCTCTGTCTGTTAATGAAGATAGTGGTGGCAGAAGACTGACAAACACTCAAACCAACTAAAATGTGTTTGAGCCACACACATTCAATAGTCGCTGTGAAAGCTTCCCTATACTCAGCTTTCCTGTTAGAAGTCTACTTCAAGATTCAACTTCATGACCTGAAAAATGTAATGAGTCTTAATGCTCCAAGGTATACAAGAGCCTTTACATGATCCTTACACATCCTTAAGGTTCAATAAACACTTAATTACACTTATCAAATCTGTGTATGATCATTAAGATCAAAATCTATTTGAAAATTGATGTTCACAAATGACGACTTTGACATAGGTGACTTTTAACACAGATTTCTCTGAGAGTACAACTCGTTTACAAAATGATTTTAGCCATAGCTTCCTTATCTCTCAACTTAGATTTCTAATGTTTACACATGGAAAAACTTTACATGCATCATTGAGATCTAAGCAAATAATTGATCGATGAGATGTGCCATTTATGAGTTTTCACTTTAAAGAATTGACACATGAATGTTCATATGAATCATACAATGTAAGTGAACCCAAGTCACTTATCTTGAACTCTTCTTTCATCTAATCCTTGATCTTCTTTATTCCATCTACATTATTTCTTGTAAGTATAATATCATCCACATACACACATAAGTAGATGACTTTGGAATTACTCTTTTTGATGAAGAGTGATGGATCTGACTTGGTAGATTGAAATTCTTTGTCTTGCAAAAATGAAACAAGCTTTTGATTCCAAGCCCTTGGGGCTTGTTTGAGTCCCAAGTGTTGTTTTCCTCAAGTTCTTCAATTTCCTCTTCCATTGCATTCTTCCATTAAATTCTCCTTGGCTTCCTCGAATGTTGAAGGCTCCTCTTGATTTATGTCATGTGCTAGATAGATTGGGTGCTTAGTAACTAGACAATTATCAAAACCATACCTCTTTGTTTTTCTTTTCTTCCTCATGGACCTTCTTAGACCATGATGTGATGATTTTGCCTCTTGTCAAGCTTCTGCACTTTAGCTTTACCTTTAGACTTCCATATTTTGAGTCTTTCAATCTGAGATGCATCATCATCTTCTGGAGTATCCTGCTCTTCAACTTTAGTAGGGTTGTCTTTGACAAGTTTTGGGAAATCTTCTTCAAGATCATAAGGTAACTTGATCTTCCTGCATGAATCTTCACACTAAGAAATATTCTCATCAAACAATACATCTCTACTCACCAAGAATGCTTTGTGGGTTGGGTTGTATAATTTGTAGCCTTTTTGGTTGTTGTCATATCCAATGAACACACATCTTTCTGCTTTTGGTTCCATCTTTCGTCTAACCTGTGAAGGAACATGAGCATAAGCAATACATCCAAAATTTTACAATGATCCAAGCTTGGTCTTCTTCCATTCCAAGCCTCATATGGTGTCATGCCATCAAGTGAATTTTGAAGGAAACCTATTAATTAAATAGGTGGCTGTGGATATAGCCTCAACCAATAAATAATTAGGTAAATGTTTTTCATTATTATAGACATTGCAGCTTCAACAATTGTCCTGTTTCTTCTCTCTGCCACTCTATTTTTCTCACGAGTGTACCTTGTGCTGATTTCTCTTTTGATTCCCTTCTCTTGAAGGAAAGAATCAAATTCATGGGAGAAGTACTCTCCCCCTCCATCTGACCTTAGCCTTTTTAGTGTTTTACCTATTTGGTTCTCTAGAAGAGCTAAATATCTTTTGACACTAGTCTAGCTTTATATCTAGACACCTTTTCATGTGCAAACCTTTTTGTTTTATACACCCATATACATTGAATTAACTTTTGATTCCTTGGTTTAGGTACCAAGTCCCATGTATCATTCTCGATTAGCGCATCATGCTCTTCCTTCATTGCTTTTTCCCGAATTCTCTTTACCTTTAGCTTTTACATATGTTGATGAATCTTCATCTGTTATCAATATCTATGCATAATCTTTTGTTGTGATATAAGAAGTGTCATAGCTATACCTTATAGGTTTCTTTCTTTCTCTTGATGAACTTCTTCTCTTTGCACTTCTTGAAGTGTCTACCTCATTATGCTCTAGATCAAATCTTGGTCTATCTTCATCTCCAATATGCATTTCATTTCTATTCCTATCATCATCACTTTCATCTTCATACAAATTGATATTTTATTTTCCTTACGTGGTCTTAATGATTTCTTCAAAATCTATATGAATATTATTTGAACATGTATACCATGTACCTTCCTTATCAAATGTCACATCTTTGGAAACAAGAAATTGTTTTGTGGATGGACTTCACAATCTATAACCCATTTGTCTATCATCATACCCTATAAAGACATACTTTTCTGCCTTGGGTTCTAGCTTATGTCTCAATTGAGATGGAACATAAGCATATTCCAAACATCCAAATATTTTGCAATGATCAAGAGTAGGTTTTTTACCCCACCATGCTTCATAAGCGGTCATACCATCCAAAGATTTGCAAGGTAACCTATTCAGAAGATAGGTTGCATTGTTAATAGCTTTTGCCCATAAGTAATTAGGACAATACTTTTCCTTTGTCATAGATCTAGCAAACTCCACAAGAGTTCTATTCCTCCTTTTTGCAACTCCATTTTGTTGAAGAGAATACCTACATGTTACTTTTATTTTTATACTTGCATTCCACAAATAATCATCAAAATCCTTGGAGAAATATTCTCCCCCTCAATCGGATCTCAATCTTTTGAGCGTTTGATTCGTAATCCTTTTTGCATAAGCATGATATTATTTAGATGTTTTAAACGCTTCGAATTTATCCTTGATCACATAAAGTGTGATCCATCTTATTGCATAATGTACAAACAAAACATAATATATGGATCCATTGATGCTATAGTCCTTTGAAGGATCCCACACATTTGTGTGTATTAATTCAAGCATATTTGTATGCATGAATCCCTACTTGTTGTATGATTGTTTGTGAGCTTTACCTAATTGATGAGCCTCACACTTGTGTGTCATGTGTTGACCTTGAATATTGGCTAAGCCTAGTAGTAATCAATTCTTGTCCATGTACTTTATTCCTCTTTCATTAAAATTACCTAACCTTTTGTGCCATAGGTCCAAGTTAGTCATCCTTTGACTTCCATAAGTGAACAAGGCATATCTTACATTACCTTGTACCTTGAGAGTAAAGATTCTTCCTTCTTTTTGACATGAAATAATACTCTTATATCCTTGATTTCGATCTTCCACATAAACTCCATTGTTAGTGAATCAGACTTCATATCCTTTCTCAAAAATTTGTCCTACATTGATTAAGTTCTTTGGAATTGGAGGAACATAAAGTACCTTACTCAGAAGTGTACTCCCATTCTTTTTCTTCACTGATCCAATGCTCTCAACTTTGTGTTTGGTTTTATCCTTAGTTTTATTTGTGTGTCCATGCACTTTTTCTTCTATGTCAGTCATCAGGCAGGGTTGCCACTAAGGTGATTCCTACACCCATAATTAATATAGAATACCCTTTGATGTTCACTTGTTCCTTCATGTGTAGCATTCATGATCATAGTTGAATATGTTAGATATGCTCAACCGCACCCTCAAGTGACCACAAATGATCCATGATGCTGTAAGTTGTAAGGCATCCATTATGAGGAGAAGCCATTGTGAGAGCCCGAACGTTTGTGGAACCCTAAGTTCTAAGTTAGATGAGGTCTATGTGTGACAGTTGATGGTTATAGATAATCTTTGTGGGCCTAGCCATTAGGTCAGGCAAGGCATAAACTTCCCGACCATTGGGTTGCCATTCAAGGTGAAAATAAAGGCTATGTGGCATCCTGCGGTTTCCCCATAGAACCTTAATGGGGGGAGTGCAGAGGGGGGGCTTGCCCCCTTGTGTGGGGTCTAGGGGGCCTATCCCACTGGCCTGTAGGGCAAAGATGGTAAGACTTTTGGTCATGGAGACATTGTCGGATTGCATATTTTACCGACTATTTTGTATCTCCTGACTACGTTTCGCCTTGTAAAAGCTATCTAAGCATGGCCCACGTTGAGCTTTACATAGCATTGCACACTAGTAAGCCCATAATCTAGAATCTATTTAGATTGACATCTAAGCTCCCAATTGGGAGTGCACAAGGGGATAGCACAATTGTTGTAACTAGATTACACTTGGCAATCTAAGAATTTGACTTCTCTATCTCTGAGTCCACCTCTATCTTTTTCTGCATTTTTCTCTCAGCCCTGCCTACTGGTCTATTCTATTGTACTATTATATTTTCTTACATGGTATCAGAGCTCAGGAGGGTCTGAGTGGTGAAGAAGCAAAAATGTAGAGATTTCAATGACAAAAGAGAGAAGATGTCAAGCGGTATGTCATCATCTACAATGGGAATCAAGGTGGTTCTCAATAGGAGTAGGTGCAACGCAAATAGGCACAACACTGATGCCGGTCCTCCCAACATTATGGATACGACCACCAACCTTCACGGAAGGTAGACTTGATGGTATGAACTACACCCTGTGGAAGTTTAAAATCACTTCTATCCTTGATTCATATGAGCTTATGGAGACTATTCTTGGGACTAATCATGAGCCCCAAGAAACCCTGATCCAATTAATCCTGGTCGAATGATTCCTCTTGATTCCAATCTTCTACATGCCTGGAAACGTAGAAATGGAGATGCACTAGTACTACTGATAGTGTTGGACTCTCATTCAACATACTACTAAGGCATATGAAGCATGGACCATATTGAGAAATCATATGAAACTTGTAATTAGACATGGATTTAGACCTTGGAGAATTAGCTACTAGTAGAAAGGTTTCCTAATGGGAGATGATAGAGGTGGGTTTTTACATAAAGAATCTACAAGATCAAATGGCAAGAGTAGTGTATAAAAGTCAAGTGAGGAGCTAGCTTGCTGATGTCTTCGAATCTATCCACCTAACTGTAATTCTTCAACAATGGATGTTCACCCTTTTTGGACTCTTCTAGCTCCATTATCAATCTATCCAGTTCTCTGACATCATGGCATTAGAGGTCTAAGGCACATACGGTGGATCAAGCTCTAGTGCCAATTAACTGAGGAGGGGCTATAACTTGCAGGGAAAAGACCATTTTGAGATATGAAAATTTGATGGCACAAACTTTGCTCTATGGAAGAATCAGATTAAAGATGTGCTAATTCAGAGGAGGCAATGGAAGCTGATAAATGGAATCTCAAAGAAACCTGCTGACATGGATGAAGATGATTGGGATGAGTTAGATGAAATGGCTAGGTCTACCATTCAATTGCACCTAACAGATAATGTTTGCTTTATAGTATTAGTGTAAAAGTGCACAGGAGAATTGGAAGATGTTACGCAATACATATGGAAAAGAGACTGCATCAAATAAAGTGTATCTGATGAGAAAATTATATGACCTTGCATGAAGGACACAAATAGTGTTGTTGCTCATCTAAATGAGTTTGATGCTATATTCTCCCAGTTACACCCTCAGAAAATGGATATGGATAATGAAATGAAAGCAGTCTTGCTGTTAGGTAACCTTACCATCATCATGGGATACGTTTTGCACAGCTATTAACAATAGTGCACGTAGTGGTAAACTGGTCTATGATGACATATGTGGAGCACTCTTGAGTGAGCAGATTTGTAGAAAATCTATGGTTGCCACTCAAAGTGGAGATGCATATAATGTTCGTGATTCTTATCAGCAATGTGGTAGGAACAAGAACATGGAAAAGAATGGTAAATAGAATAAGAGTAGAAGTAAATCAAGGAAGAGGGATATCGAATGCCATTATTGTCATAAAAAAGGACACATGAAGAAAGACTGTTATGCATTAAAGAATTCTGGAGGTGAAGGAAAGAATGTTGATGTGCATGTCAAACAGTTACCTGCACCATCTACTTCGACTGTGAAGATTGAATAAATTAATGCTATTTTTGATGATGGTGATGTCTTGACACTCGATAGCACTATGCCAATTGAAGCTCTTATGGCTGATTCTCTTTCCCACATGTGGCTGCTAGATTTTGGTGCTTCTTTTCATGTGAAACCACATAGAGAATGGTTCTCTAGTTATGCAGCAAAGTCTCTTGGTACTGTGAGACTTGGTGACTCTTACCCATGTGACGTTGTGGGGATTGAAGATGTGCTTGTGTAGTTCATTGATGGTTCAAAATTTAGTTTGCATAATGTATGCCATGTACCTCAGTTATCATGCAGTTTGATGTTAGTTGGTCAACTTGATGACCTTGGTTACAAGCTGTTCATCTATGCCCAATCCTTTTGCATATCAAAGGGAAATATGGTTATTGCAAAAGGAAGTAAAGTTGGCTCACTTTATGCTTTATTTGTATCACAGAAAGAACACTTGTTAGCTGTTATTGAACAACCTATGGCTTGTATTTTGCATGGTCTTTGGGCCATATATCTCATAGTGGAATGGAAAATCTTTCTCGTTCTGGCTACTTACCTATGTTATCTTTCTTTAATTTTTCATTTTGTGAGCATTGTCAATACAGAAAGCAAACTAGAAATGTGCATAGGATGCACATTGACTCTTCAATGTAACCTTTAGATTTCGTTCATTTAGATGTGTGTGCTCCTATGCCCACAACGTCATTAGGTGGTTCTCTTTACTATGTCACTTACATAGATGATGCTACTAGAAAATTTTGGGTATATCCTATCAAATAAAAGGATGAGGTATTCCCTAATTTCAAAAAATGGCTTGCTTCAGTTGAGATTGACAAAGGAACTAAGCCTAAAGCTTTACGTTTAGATAATGGGGGTGAGTATACTCACATGAATTCAACCTTTTCTGTCACTCTAGAGGAATTCGTAGAGAGTTTACAGCTCCTTTACCCCAGTACATAATGGTATAGCTGAAAGGATGAATAGAACTACTCAAGATAGAGTAGTCTCTATGCTACATCATGCAAACCTTTCACAAGGCTTTTGGGCAGAAGCAGTATTGGCTATAGTTCATGTGATTAACCTTCACCCAGTACTACCAAAGTTATGGGCAAGGAAGCCACCATTTTATGATCATCTTCAAGTTTTTGGATGTGAAGCATATGTTCATATACCTAAGAATCTTAGACAGAAGTTGGACCATAATTCAAAGAAATGCATTTTTCTTGGATATGGTTGAGAAGGACAATTTGGATATCACTTATGGGATCCTAAAACACAGTCAGTGATTAGAAGTAGCGATGTGATTTTCAATGAGTCTAAGGTGCATAAACAACCCATTAAGGAGGTTGAAGTGAGAAGATGGTGTTTGAGGATACTAGTCCTCCAATTAGCATGCATAAAAATGATGCACATAGGGAGGTTCAATAGAATGTCCGATTAGATTAGTCTACAAATGTTCATGTTCAACAACCATTGAGATGCTCTACATGTGTCTCACATCCACCTGATAGATATGTTCTAGGTTTGGATTTTGTTATGCTAATAGATGCTAGCGAGCCTTCTTGCTACAAAGAGGCTATGCAAACAATGGATCATGTCCATTGGGAGCGTGCCATGAAGAGTGAGTTGGATTCTATTCACAAGAATGGTACTTGGGATTTAATACCTTTGCCAAAGGGCAAGAAAGCTCTATCATGTAAATAAGTATATAAGCTGAATTCACATCAAATAGTGCTTCTCCAAAGTATAAAGCACAACTTGTTGCAAAGGGTTTTAAGCAACAACATGGTGTTGATTTTGAGGAAATCTTTTCTCTAGTGGTTATGATGATTACCATGTGCATATTGCTTGGATTCGTTGCAATGGAGGACTTAGAGATAGTCTAAATGGATATGAAAATTGCTTTCTTGCATCGAGATCTTACTGATGAGATCTATATGGAACAACCAGAGGGTTATGTAGTCCTTGGCAAGGAAAGTCTAGTTTCTAAGCTCAAGAAGAGCTTATATGGACTTAAACAGTCCCTTGGACAATGGTACCAAAAGTTTGATGCTTTTATGAAGTCTCAAGGCTATTCTCGAAGTAATGAGGATCATTGTCTCTACACAAAGAGATGCTCAGATGGCATCTTGATATGCTTGATACTTTATGTCGTTGATATGTTGATTGCTGAGAAGTTCTCTTATGACTTGTCAATTCTCCAAAAGAAGTTGAGTAAGAGATTTGATATGAAGGATTTGGGGGATCCCAAACATATTCTTGGCATGCCCATTACTTGTGATAGGAGTAAAAGATGCATATACTTGTCTCAAAGTGAGTACATATCCAAAGTACTTCATAGGTTGAATATGCAAGTTGGAAAGGCATTGAGTACACCTTTACCCACATATGTGAAACTGAGCAACGATGATTGCCCCGAATCGGATGAGGAAAATGAATTAATGACCAAAATTCCCTATCAGTCTACTATTGGGAGTCTCATGTATGCTATGGTAGCTATGAGACTAGACATTGCATTTGTAATGGGAGTTGTGAACAAGTATACATCTAATCCTAGCAAGAAACATTGGGAAGCGCTCAAGATAATTATGAGATAATTGAGTGGCACTAAGGACAAGTATCTATGCTTAGCTAGAGGGAAAGCATCCATTATTGGTTACACAAATTCTGACTATGCTAGTTGTGTAGAGAACTGTAAGTCTACATCAAGGTACATTTTTCATTTGGCTAGAGGTGCTATCTCTTGGAGATCTCATCTTCAAGAATGTACAATCGTTTCCACCACAGAAGCAGAGTATGTTGCAACAAATGAGGGATGTAAGGAAGCATTGTGGCTTTCTCCTCTTGCTTGTGATATGGGTTTTCCTCAGCATGTACCTCGTTTGCTGAGTGATAGTCTGAGTACCATTGCTTTGGCTAGAATCTGGTCTATCATGCAAAGCCCAAGCACATTGAGGTGAGTTATCACTTCATTAGAGATTGCTTAGCCACTGAGCACATTATTCTTGAAAAGGTTCACACTCGAGATAATGCTAAATATGCTTTGACTAAAGCTCTACCACAGGATAGCTTTTGACAATGTTGTCACTTGATGGAGGTTACTGGATTCATGATCTTACATAATCACTTGTGTACTGTGTAACATTCCCATCAGGTGGGAGGTATAGTTTGTATACTTACACTTAGGTATTCTTTATCATTCTTTATTTTTCTCCATAGTTACTTTGGCCATATTGGCCTTTAGTGGGAGATTGTGGCCTTTAATGTCCATGTGAAAGGCCAAATGGCCACCGGAAACTTCTTTGTATATGCTCTTTAATAAAACATATTGTGACTTGGTCAGCCACAAACAAAAAGTTCGACCACATTTTGTAGCACCTAAGAAGTCTGTGTTTACGCTCCATGTGTAGTGTGTTTTTGTGCATATTTTGCAACCTCTGTGTGGATTACTATGTGGGACACTTAGAGCTAGGTTTTCTACTCCAAGGATATCATCGTGGAGCTCTCGAGAAGGAGAGCACATTGTGGTGCAATTCCATCAAAATACTTCACTAAGTTTGATGGTTTGGTAATTGCTCTTAATACTCAAATCATACCTCAACCACTAGCTTTTGAAGAATTCAGTGGCTTACTCATGGAGGAAGAGATGCAACTCACGGAAAGGAGTGGTGACAACAAAGGAGATGCTACATTCACAACAAATTCCAAATGAGGTAGTGGACTCTTCAAAAGACGGAGACAAAAAGAAGAATGACAGAAAGAAGTTCAAGGGACAATGTTTCCATTGCAAGAAGAACAGACATAGAATCCAAGAATGTCGCATCAAGAAGGCAGAAGAGAAGAATAACTCTTCAAAAGGTGGCAAGGGCAAGGAGTCTTCCACATAGCAGAAACAAAGCTTGAGTTATTTGTTACAATAGAGGAGGTATGCTCCTCGACTGAAGATATAGGAATGGATGACTCATGGGTGTTGGATAGTGGTGCATCTCATCACATGAGAAGCACAAAAGACCTTTATAGTTCCTTATGGCCTTTAAAGGAACCCATCACAATAAAGGTAGGCAACAGTGCAAGATGTCCTATAGAGGGTGAATGTAAGATTTCTTTCATTAACTCTAATAAGGCCGTCAGAAAGATTTCAAATGTGTTATATGTTCCACAAATCAAACAAAATCTACTTCAATAGCTTTTATAATTGATGAAGGGCATCAACAAATTTTTAGTAAAACAAGAGCTAAGATTATGGACGATAACAACAACATTGTTGGGACTGGCATAAAGAGGAACAACTTGTATGAGTTGTGTGCTCTTACAACCACTACAAGTGTGGGCACAAAGTAAGCTATGACATGAGAGACTCGGACACCATCGAATACTGTGTACTGAAGGAGATGTATCACAAGGGTATGGTTCACACCCACCATTGACTAGAAATGAAGGAACCATGTGAAGCTTGCGTGATGGGCAAGCAACAGAGGAAGGTGTTTCCACAAGAAAGCAAGAACAGGGCAATCTATCATCTAGAGTTGGTGCATGCTGAATTGTGTGGAAAAATGCCTACACAAGCATTGGGCAACTCTTCCTACTTCATGTTACTTGTCGATGACTATAGTAGGAAGAATGACTTCAGCTTGGTGACACTAAAACAAGAAGATAAGGCTCAAGCTTTGGGTAAGTTTAAAGAATGACTTCATCTTGTTGAAACTGAAACAAGAAGATGAAGATATTCAGGACAGATGACGGTGGTGAGTTCACACCAATAGAGTTTGAAGATTTTTGCAAGAGTAAGGGAATCAAGCATCAAATCATAGTGGAACATAGCCCTCAACAGAACGGTGTTGCAGAACATCAGAATCAAATCATCATGGACATGGCAAGGTGCATGTTGAAGGGAAAGGGTTTACCTAATTAAATTTGGGTAGAGGGAGTCAACACTGCTATCCACATCTTGAATACACAAAGGGACTTGATGGAAAGACTCCACAAGAAGCCTACACTGGTAAAAAGCCTTCTGTTTCCCATTTCAAAGTATTTGAAAGTGAATGTTATGTACATGTTCCAGATAGGGAGAGAAACAAGCTTCAAAGCATCAAATGTATCTTCCTAGGGTACAATGAAGATAACAAGGCTTATAAGCTTTATGACCATGAGGCTAAGAAGATCATGGTGAGTCGCAATGTGGTGTTTAAGGAGGATCAACCACATATAGTGGAGGAAAAGAGAGCTTCCACTTTATCATCAGGCAAAGGGACAATCCACTCTAAACTTGGCCCAACAACTATCCCTTCTACACAAGAGAAGGAAGCATCATCTTTAGATGATGAGTTTGAAAGTCACCAACCTGTCGTCACCCAAGTGGAAAAGCCATTGCCATGTTGGGTGAGTCAACTCTATGATTCTGCAAACCCCATCCCATAGTCACTAGAACAAGTTGCAAATGGACAGAGGCAATCACAAAGAACAGAGGAATAGAGATGGGCAAGTGGCCATATTGTAAACACAACCCTGATGGCTGATCTCATTTAAGAACAAGCAAAGGAACCAACCAATGTGGAAGAGGCACTCCATGATCCAAATTGGAGGGCTTCCATGCAAACTAAATATGACAATATCATGAAGAATGGAACTTGGGAGCTAGTGGATGGACCCCCTAAGAATAAAGTCATTGGCACCAAGGGGGTATGAAAGCTAAAGTACAAGGCTGATGGTACTCTAGAAAAGTTCAAAGAAAGAATTGTTGCACGGGGCTACTCACAAGCATTGACTTTTGTGAATCATTTGCACCGACTACAAGGATGACTAATATCCAAGTGGTACTAGCTACGATTACACATAAGCACTGGCAAATCTATCATATGGCTGTCAAAATCAGTGTTCTTGAATGGAGACCTCAAGGAGGAGGTATACATGTCTCAACCACCAGGGTTTTAGGCTCCCCATTTAGAGAACAAGGTATGCAAGCTAAAAAAGGCATTGTATGGGCTGAAACAAGCCCCTAGAGCATGGTACCAATGGATAGATATGTATCTCTTGGATCTAGGTTTCAAAAGATGTGCTTCTGATGCTAACTTATATGTTCTAAAGAGAGTAGGGAATACAATTGTGCTTGTACTCTATGTAGATGACCTTGTGATTATAGGAAGTGATGATGCTCTTCTTCAACAAATGAAATATGCCCTGAGTTTAGAATTTGAAATGACAGACTTGGGCTTAATGCATTATTGCTTAGGCCTTGAAGTTTGGCAGGAATATCTAAACAAAAGAATGCAAGAAAAATATTGAAGGCATTCAACATGGAGGATTGCAAGGAAATTTATACACCTATGGAGGTCAACACAAAATTATCTATTGAAGATATTTCACCTTTAGTGAATATTGGAAGATACACGAAATTAGTTGGAAGTCTCATCTACTTGTGCAATAGTAGAAGAAATATCTATTATGGTGTTGGACTAGTAAGAAGGTTCTCTAATAAGCCATGCCAATCTCATTGGAAGGCAAGCATGTAGATACTCAGGCATGTGAAAGGAACCATTGATTATGGTATTCTTTATGAAGAAGTATAATCTTTGTTTGAATACTGTAACTTAGATTGGGAAGGAGATATTGATACCAAAAAATCAGTTTTTGGATATTGATTTTCTTTAGGATCAAGGATTTTCTCTTGGATCACTAAGAAGCAACCAACTGTAACATTATCTTCTACTGAAGATGATTACAAAGCTACATGTGTTGCAATATGTGAAGCAATAACTGAGGACGATCCTATGGAAGCTTGGGATTGGACCAAGGAGGTAGTTTGCCATAGGGTGGACATTGAGGGGGGTGTTAGATATGCTGAATACTCCACCCTCAAGTGACCACAAATGATTCATGGTGCTCTAAGCTTTAAGGCCCCAATTATGAGAGCACATGCATTTGTGGAACC
This sequence comes from Ceratopteris richardii, assembly GCA_020310875.1. NCBI lineage: Eukaryota > Viridiplantae > Streptophyta > Polypodiopsida > Polypodiales > Pteridaceae > Ceratopteris > Ceratopteris richardii. The sequence goes on from CM035419.1 coordinate 63,134,070, forward strand.
CTAACTTCCAAGTTAGAAGAGTTCTATGTGTGACGATTGATGGCTAGAGATGATCTTTGTGAGCCTACCATTAGGTTAGGCAAGGCATAAACTTCTGGGAAATTGGGTTGCCATTCAAGGTGAAAATAAAGGCCTTGTTGTGTCGCATGATTTCCCCATAAAAACTTAATTGGGGGAGTGCACAGGGGGGCATACTCCTTTCTACGGGGTTTGAGGGGCCTATCCCTCTGGCCCGTAGGGCTGATACAATAGGACTTATGGTCATGGAGATATTGTCAGATTGTATACTTTGCCAACTATTGTGTATCTCCTGACTACATGTATCTATATCGACTCCCCTTGTAAAAGTTATATAAGCATGGCCCAAGTTGAGCTTTACATACCATTGCACACTAGCAAGCCCATCATCTAGAGACTGTCTAGATCTCCATCTAAGCTCCACATTGGGAGCGCATGGGTGGACAACACCATCATTGTAGCTGCATTATGCCTGGCAAACTAAGAATTTGAGTTCTCTATCTCTCATTCTACATCTATCTTTTTCTGCATTTTTCTCTCAACTATCTGCTCGTCTATTTTGCTGTGTTGTTATTTTCTTACAGAATCCTCCTTTTGGTTTGATGCGTAATTGTAATAGGTGTTATTTTAGGATTGGTTTTGGAAGTTTCTGCCACCTTCTCTACCATATGTATTCCTACCATCTCTTCCTCTGAAATTACCTCTTTGGCTTCTTCCTCCTCCACCTCTTTGATTGAAGTTCTGATTGTAATTGCCATTGTTCTAAGTATTGTGCCAACATTCATTGGCCAAGTGATTTGTTTTACCACAAATCCAACAAGCTCTGCCATTGTCTTTGTTTTTGTAACCTATTCCTTTGCCTCTAATATTTCTTTTACCTTTACTAAAGTTTTCTTGATTCGAGGTGCCTTCTTCTTCATGTGATTTTTGTTTGCCTTTAGCATTCTTCTTCTTGTCTTTTGAATACATAGCTTGACCTGTACTTTTCTCATTCTCACCTTTAATATCTTGCTCAAATGTTAGCATGCGTCCTACCAATTGATTTAGATCCATAGTGAAATGATCTAATGATAATTCAACTGACAATATGAAAGTTTTCCACCTTTTTTCACCTCTTAATCCTATAAGGATATGCCTTACCAATTTGTATTCTTAAATGTCTTCATCATCTGCACGTATAAGTAATATGCAATATCTTTCATCTTTTTTACATAACAAAAAATTGATTGTGAAGCTTTCTTTTTGAAGGTTGTAAATTCAGCCCATAATGAAGCCTTCCTTGCCTTGGTTGTGTTTTGAAAATATTCCTCCAAAGAATTCCATATATCAGTTGCACACTCTAGCCCTATGATGTGTGGCAAGAGATAGTCATTGATAGCCTTGTAGATAATGCTCCTTGCTTGAGCATCTTTGTTCATCCAATTCTTCAAATATGCAAGTTCTTCCCTAGTTGGAAGACTAGGATCTTTAAAATCTAGGTTCTCCTCTTCCTTGATGTAACCCATCAAATCCTTGCCCATAAGGTGAGCTTCCATCGCCTTTTGAATTAATTCTTTGCTTTTTTTGATCATTTTGAGTGTCCTTTGTGTTTTCCTAAAGTTCTTTTGCAAAACTTTAGCCTTCCAATGCTTTGTTAAGCTTTGATTTGAAAAATCTGTAGTAGTCGGGGCTTTTTCTTCAATCCCTTGACTTGATTTACTTCTCTAGCTTTGATATAACGATTGGAGATCTTTTAATTCTCCAATGTCAAGCCTACCTTGATCCTATAACTTTTCTATATCAATTATAGACAGGAACTTTACACAAACACTTCAAATATTTCCAATTTTGAGATTGATCTCTATTTGCTTCTTCAATTTTGAACTCTAGCTTCCTTCTAGAAGTATGCTTGAAGATTCAACTTCATTACTTGAAAATGTGATTTTTAATGCTTCAAGCTATACAAGAACCTTTGTATGATCCTTGCACATCCTTAAGATTCAATAAAAACTTAATTACAATATCAAGTCTATGTATGATCAATAGGATCAAAGTCTGCCTAGAAAGTGATATTAAAAAATGGAAGCTTTGACATAGGTGAATTTTAACACACATTTCTCTGAGAATACAACCTGTTTTACAAAATGATTTTAGCAATACCTTCCTTATATATCAAATTATATTTCTAATGCTTAAACACAAAAAGGTTCACATGCATAATTGAGATCTAAGCAAATTATTGATCAACAAGGTACACCATTTATGAGTCTTCACTTTAGAGAATTGACACATGAATGTTCCTATGATGGTTGTGAAATTTGTTGATGATAGATGTACAGTTCATGATCTGTCAAATGGCGATGTTATTATTGCTTCTGACATTTTATGTTGTGGGCTGTATAAGCTCATAGATTATGAAAAATTGGTGAATGATTTGGCATGTTCAGTACATGATTCTCAGGCTATATCAGATGCAAAGCTTTGGCATGCACGCCTTGGTCACCTAAACTTTGCTAGTTTTCTACGCCTGCAGAAATCTGAAATGGTGTCCTCTTTGCCCAAACTTGAGGCACCACATGAACATGTACAAAGCTGTATTTGGGGCACCACACCTAGAGTCTTTACCGTGCTATGGTCTACAAATGTCATTATGAAGTTGACTTCTTTTGAAGGTTGAAGCCCAAGTTTTTCTATAGTATAGTTTGGAATTAGATTTATACTTGAACCACCATCGACTATGAATCCTTGTAGAGTTTGACCTCTTACATTTAGAGTGAGCCTTGGACTCTTATAATAAGTAAGGGGGGGCTTTCCCTACTACCTTTCCTTCAAAAAAGGTGTCAGTTCTTGCATCCAAAGTGGAAGTGGACACTCTTCTAAAATTTGCAAAACCTCCAACTTGAATCTCACATCAATTTTCAAGAGATAAAGAAATACTAACCTCCTTCTTCATTTAATTCAATAGCCTTCAAGCTTCACATTTCCTTGGGGTTTGAGAGATTCCCAGGTCCTCTTGCTCTTTTTGGGCCATGTTGTATGCTTTTCCAATTACTTTATTTATGTTTCTAGGATCCCCTTTTGAATGGATATCTTCACTCTCTCTGGGAGTAGACCCACCTCTACCAACTCTCTCCTTCTCCTTGGTTGTTTCTTGTGTCATGGAGTCTTGATTAGGTTCTTCATGAAGGAGTCTCCCCTTGCTCCTTTCTTTTGTTAGCATGGATTCAATCTCTTCCGCATGAACTACTCTAGCGGGGGGTGATGGCATAGGGATATCATATGTAGTGTTTTCTTTCTCCAAAGAGATCATCTAGATATGTGGTCTACTTGTGGAGATTTATTTTTAAAAAAACGCATGGTGTAATGATTTCTCATGTGTATGCAATTTTTGCAATGGGGAAACTCTTTTGTAGAGGGCATTTGCTCTAGTAATGCCCACATTCTCTACACCTAAAACAAATAATTGGATTCCTTGGCCCATTTCCAAAGTTGCCTTGAGGATGTGTGTTTTTAGTATTACCTTGAGTTCAATTTCACACCATAATTGTGCCATTGCACTCTCTTCTTCCTTATGGGACCTATTCATTCTAAGGTTCTCAAGGTCCTTCCTTAATTGGGCTACTAGGTCCTCTAGGTCTATGGAGTATGGATGGCTAGAAGACCCAACTATATGTTGCTCCCTAATCTAATATACTCTTGTTGATATAGTAACGAGTTCATTGATTTGTTACTATATGGAGCACCAATTTCTTCCACTTGCATTGAATAGATACCGGCAGTGGCTTAACAAGACACTTTTTGACAAAAATAATCATGTGGAGGGTTCCATAATTTTTTCGTAAGTGCTTTGGTCCTAGTGATGAATTTGAGGAATGTATCCCCACCACTGAATCTTAGGCTCTCCAATTCTTCAATACTATGTTTGATGGTATTTCCCTATTGGAATTTCCTTTTTGAAAGAATCGTTCATTAGATCCCATGTTAGAAAATGACTCTTGCGAAATTGGTTAAACCACTTATCTACCAATCCTTCTAATGTTGTCAAGAAGAGTATCAAAAGGTATCGTGACTTCCTATTAATCCCCTTGCTCTACATAAAGCTAAAAACCACATGGCATGCTCGTTAGCATCTTCATGTGTGAAGGCTCTAAAGGAGGGAAAATAACGTTTAACTAGGAAAGTAAAGTTACTAACTTTATTTGGGTTTCCAAGCTCCCTACTAATGACGATGAGGAAAAGCGACTAGTTGACCTACAAGAATCTTTCCTTACTATGGTTTTGAAAGAGATTTAGTTGCCAAAGTTTTCGGACTAGGCTATGATCATGAGTTAGGCATCCTCTTCCTCGAGGTTAAGATAGTTCTAAAGAGAAAAAGGGTTACCTTTCTAGATTGTAGTGTTGAAACCTTCTGCTCTTCCTTCTTCTCCACTTGAAAAATATGATTGGCTTTTTCCCCTATGCTCAAGCTGCCTCATCCCATCGGGTGTGCCAAATTTTGTTGGGGGAATTCTTTGCTAAAGGGGCTTCAATGTTTGCAAGAGAAAAGTAGAGAAGAAGGAAGACACATGCATCTAAAAGTTCTTTGTTCTTTAATTAAGATAAGAAGTTCACAAATGTTTTTTCTTTGATGAATAAGACAAAAGTACTCAATGTAAGTTACACTTTAAAACAAAAGGTACACCCAAGTACAACCAAGTACAACCAAGTACAACCAAGTACAACCAAGTACTTCCACGTACTAGTGCAATCAATCTCTATGCCGCTTCTTCACCTTAGCCAAATGGCTTGCTCTAATGCACCCTTGCAATCAAGCCTCCACTAAAGTTGAACACCGATCACGTCAATTGTGAACCTCTAACTCCTCTTTAATAGTACACTATTCACACCTTGGTTGTGTTCTTTTTGGAATGCAGTTGGCATACAACACACAATATAGCATACAATGTTCTGTTTACTCTTTCTTGGCTTTCAAGCTCTCCAATGAATGTTGGAGAGTCTTTGCATACCCTCCCTCACTTGCAATCTCCTCTTCTCTATGCTTACACTTTCTTACTGTATCATTTTCTCATACACTCTTTACTTGGTCTTTTGACTCCTTGTGCATACACACACTTCACTTTACTTCAATTCACATATGTAACCAAGATCTTGGCCTTGGACGTGAAGCCACTTAGTGCACACACTTCCCAACTTCTTTTATTCCTTATGATGCTATTTCCTTCAACTTGTCTCCAACAATCTTCACATGTACACTCCAAATATATCCTTTTTTGTCTTGTAGTGACCTTATGCAAATACCATAATCAAAACAAAATTTTAATGGGGGGCCAAACATAGGTGTTTTGCTCTTTACATAAACTTTTCCTTTTTGGCCATGAATTCTCCAATATGTACACATAAGGTAGGGTATACTTGAACCTTCCAAACTCTTGAGAACTCTTCAAAACCTTGCAAAAACCTTTTGAAATCTATAACTAAATTCAACCAAAGGACAAATGTGAGCATACCCACGTGCACTACCTATGCACTCACTATCCAACAACCCATTGGCCACATGTGCACCACTTGTGCACCTCTTTTCAAATTAAGAAATGTGATAGGCCTAACAAGGATGTCATCCAAAGGGATTTCAATTCACCCCATATGCAATGATGGTTACACAAGGGACCTACAACCCACCCATGAGGCCTATAAGTCACCCATAGGAAGGTCAAGTAGTTTGGAACTTGCCTAGGGACCATGAAATTTCCTAGTATAGCTCATACTCACCTAGGGTGGTTCTTAAATCGGCCAAGGTCCATTATAGCTCGCCCTATGTCTAAAATTTCTAATGGTGTCTCTAGACTCATCCATGAGGCATCCTACTTGCTCATGAGGCATCCTTCCTAGCCCATGAGGCATCCTACTCGCCCATGAGGACTAAAATGCACCCACTATGTATCGAACTTGCCTAGGATGTGTCTTAGCTCACACAAGGTCCATTTTTGCTCGCCCAAGGTGGCTCAAAATCACCTAGGGTTCCTTCCAAATCACTAACGAGACATCCAACTTTCACATTAGGACCAAACATGCCATGTATGGCTCAAAATTGCTCAGGGTATCCCCCAACTTACCCATGAGGCATCCAACTCACCAAATGGCTTTAGAGCTTGCACAATGTGCCTCAAAAAGTTCTCACTTGTAGAAGAGCTCTAAGAAATCTCAAGAAATTATATAAGTTACATCATATGAGGAAGACTCTTCCTCAAGAAACTATATAAGTTACATCATATCATGAGGAAGAATCTTCCTCATTTTTACATCAATCAAGATGATCTACATTAAAAAACAACAAAATATTCATTTTTGTTGTCCTCATAAAAAATACTCTTCCAACATTTTTCCCCTCCTTGCCTTTGGTCATGCCTGACAACTTTTGTAGTGGCCATTTTTATTGTTTTTTCTTCCTTTGGTAGACGTGAGCCACTAGGTCATGGCTTTTTGATTCTGTGACATTAAGATAATTAATCATCTCACATAGATATTTTCTCCATTGAATAACAGTAGCAAGCTTATCTATTACATCCTTCTTCCTATATTCTATGTAGGCAGCTTCATATGTTGTTAATTGGCTATCATAACCAACGATAGTTTGCCAAAAAATTTGATTCTCTTTTAAAGAACCCATAGTCAAAGCATCTTCAAAAAGTTGTACATAATGACTACCCAGGAATACAATTATGCTATAATGGGCCGTTAGGCATATTCTATTGGGGGTCTCACTCAGATAAAAAAGTAGTGCATATGAAGGTGAGTTGAAACGTATGTAATTTAAGGTTCTAATATCCATGTGAGTGTAGGTTTCTATATAGGTGATAATCAACTTCCAAATTATAATAGCTAATATACAAGATGGATCATTTACATTCATGAGATTTCTTATGGCCACCTTAGAGGTTGTCAACATGTATGTTCTGGTTGGCCAAGCTCCTTTCTTTGGTCTTGCAATTTTTTGGAAGTTCAACCATTTTGCTAGGATATTACCATCATTTCTTTTCTACCAAGAGGTGGGCCAATCTCTCCTCCTTGCTATTGGAAAAAATGCTAGATTTATCTTTAAATGCAGAGGAGCCTCTCTCCATATTTTGTTCTCTCTTTATTCTTGTCTAACCACTTGTTTCTCCATGAAGGTTTACGTCTTTTAAATAATTCCTTGGTTATTGCCAATTCCTCTCCATATTCCAGATATTTGTTTGGTCCTACTCCTACTCATACAGTGTAATAGTTCTTTATGCTCTCTAATACCATGCAAAATGGTATTCCTAATCCATATGCAACCCAATGATGATGGTCTAGGCTCACTCCATTCTCTAAGCAGAATTTCACTATCTAGTATTCATTCTGATTATGATATTTTCTGTTACATCTCATCTTGGTTCTCGGTCTGTGAGAAACTACTGTATGAATTCATCAAATTCATCAATTTTCTCAACCACTCTCTGATCTTTTGCATACATATATTGTGCAGGAGAGGATATTCTTTCTATAGTAATTTGCCTTTCTTGCACAACATCTTCAATAGCTACTTCTTTGACTTGTACAATAGCTTTGGCCTTTCATTTTTCAATTTATTTTATTAGTTCAAATCCTTGATGCTCAAAAATATTCCTTTCCTTTTCAATCTTCTCATTGAAACTATTGTATCCTCTCATTGCATTTGCACCATGCATGTTAGCCTATTTCTCTAGCTCTCTTGCATCTTTTAATTCGTCCTTAATTTTTGTCATTTGTTGTTTCAATATTCTATCTTTGCACATTGATTACCTAAATTTCTTTCCTCTGTCTTTATGTGTCCTTCCTCCATCAGGATTGTATTGATCTCTTTATTTTCTCTAGTCAGTATCTGATAGGAAGTCTGAAGAACCCTATTTTTTGGTTCTAACTTTCTAACATCTTCTTCCATTTTTTTGATAGTTTTTTATTGCTTTGTACATTTTTCTTCTAAAGATATTATTCTATTTTTAGTTTGCATTAGATTTGTTTCCAGTTTAATAGATTTTTCTAAATATTTTTCACTTCTTTGTTTCTTCTCCTGTAGCTCTTTTGCTAATTTGTTATTTTCCTTCCTTTTTTCTTCTATTTCTTTACTTCCTTTGATGAATTCAGATTCAATTGCTATGCCTAACATGATGATGTTTTTGCTAGATGCTTTGAAGCCCTCAATATTATTCATGATGATATGACAGGCCCTTATGATGTCTCTAGGGATCCTACCCATTCCCTCAGGTTGCTCTTGTTGCCTCAACTCTTTATGACTTTCTTTCTCTTCTTTAGACTCTGAGAGTTGTTCATCTTCTTGTTCATTATTAACTTGTCAAATTTCAACCTCTTCAAGCTGCTGCTCCTTTCCTTGTGTCTTCTATGATTCTTCTTGATCTGAGCTTGATGCTTCTTTCATTTTTGAATTTAAGTCACTATATCTTTTATCTGCTCTTCTTTTTATGTTGCCTTTACTTCTCTTCTATATTAGCTAGCTTAATTGAATATCATGATCCTTGTGTGGCTTGTGCCTTTTCCATTATTGGTTTGGTTACTGCAACACAATCTTCTTTGTCTAGCCTTTGTTTAGTTATTATTGTATCTTCTTCTATTTTCTCCATAGCTGCCTGAGTTTTGCTTTCTTTGATGGCTCCTCTTTCTTCTTCTCTGTAGTCCTCTGGCTCTATTGCTAGAACAAGTCATTTCTCTTCTTTAGCTTCTATGATATTTTCCATAAATATAATTTCCTATTCTAATTCAACCATCTTTTCTAATTCCTCCACCTCTTTCATTTGCTTTCCCATAGGTTTGCTTGGAGTACTTGGTGTTGACAAATTCAAGCTTCTAAGTAAAAAAAACTTTCTATATCCATGTCTGTCTCACTATTTGACTTGGCTTTTGATGATCCTAGCACTACTTCTGATATCTTTGTCTCTTTCTTGTCATCTTCAATCCTATATATTAATGTAGATCCACTAGATATAGTTTGAGACTCTTCATCTTTTTCACTGATTGCTTTTTTCTTAGATCCTTTCAACTTTCTTTTTAACTTTGGTTCCTTTCTTTGTCTTCTTACTATAGCTACTATGGTGGTTCTCTTTTCTAGGGCTCCTTGAAGTTCTTTGAAATATGATAATAGTGCAATTTCTTTCTTTATGAATATCCCTTTAGTGTAAGCATTCATCATTTGTTCATGGAGATCCTTATAATGCTCCATGTCTTGCTATGTCCAATCTATGGACTTATCAACAAAGTCCTCCAACATCTTCTGATACTCGGCTTCATAGGTTGCTGTCTAGTCATTATCTTGAAGTAGATATGAATATTATCTTTTTAGTGCTTGTCTGAGGAGGATGCAACTCTTTGTCAGACTAAACTTTCTTTTGCTCTACTTTTATCTCTTCCTCTATAGCTTCTTCTACCTCCAGTTCTAGCTTCCTTGGATCCACCTTTCTTTTCTTGCTAGGTTGTGGTACTTTCATCATTATTTCTTTTTTCTTTTTGCTAGCTTCTTTTGTAGACACCTTCTTTACTAGACTTTTAATTTTTATCATTGGTGCTCTGAATACTTGAGCTTCTAGAACCAATAGCAATTTATCCTCAATCCCAAGGACATGGTATATGATTTTTGTAAGAAAATGGGCTCCATTCATGAATGTGCTTGGCTGCATCCTTCAATTGTTCATGGATGTATGGGGTCATATCCACTACTTCAAAAGGCTCTGTTTTATCTTTAATATTCAACATAACTAGAGTCACTGTATCTTGATAGCCTTATAAAACATAATAACTGAAGAAATATTCTGATATCCAATTCCTCATTTGCTTTGTCCTTAAAATCAAAGAACTCTTTGTAGCCAGCATAAGGAGCTACATTCTTTTTTCACAAAGCTCACATCCACCTTTGTTCGCATAGGATAAAAGTTTAAAGCAGCTTTGATGTGCTTTGCTTTCATGTTAAAATCAACCATTTCATTTTCCAAATTCTTCACTTTGTAGACAAAGTAAGGCTCCGAACCTCTTTTCAATTTTTGCAAAGATGTCATGACCTATTCACACTTGTCAAAATCTATGAAAAACATTGGTTCTTCCAACAATTTATGAAGACCTACTCCTTTCTATCATTTGTAGGAATTTTTGCAAAGGGCTTTATACAACAACATGGTGTTGATTTCAAGGAAATGTTCTCTCGAGTGGGCAAGATGACTACCCTACAATTTTTTCTTGGATTCATTGCAATGGAGGACTTAGAGCTATTCCAAATTGATGTGAAGACTGCTTTCTTGCATGGAGATCTTTCAGATCAGATCTGAAAAAATTAGAGGGCTATGTAGTTCTTGGCATGGAAAGTCTACTTTGTAAGCTAAGGAAGAGCTTATATAGACTTAACTAGTCCCCTATACAATGGTACCAAAAGTTTGATGCTTTTATGGAGTCTCATGGCTATTCTCAAAGCAACGAGGATCATTGTCTCTACACAAAGAGATGATCAGATGGCAGATTGATATGCTTGATACTTTATGTTGATGATATTTGATTGTTGGGAAGTCCTCTTACAACTTGTCAATTCTAAAAAAGAAGTTGAGCCAAACATTTGATATGAAGGGTTTGAGGGATGCCAAAAATATTTTTGGCATGCACATTACTTGTGATAGGAGTAAAAGACATAGGTACTAGTCTCAAAGTGAGTACATATCCAAAGTACTTGACATGTTCAATATGTAGGGTGGAAAGGCATTGAGCACACCTTTACCCACATATGTGAAATTGAGCAAGGATGATTGCCCCAAATCAGATGAGGAAAAGTAATTCATGATTGAAATTCCTTATTAGTCTACTGCTGGTAGTCTCATGTATGCTATGGTAGCTACAAGAACAAACATTGCATTCAAGTGGGATTTGTGAGAAGATATATGTCTAATCCTAGAAAGAAGCATTGGGAAGATGTCAAGATGATTTTGAAATATCTGAGTGGAACTAAGGATAAGTGTCTATGCTTGGCTAGAGGGAAATCATTCATTATTTGTTACACAGATTGTGATTATGCTGGTGATGTAGAAAATTCTAAGTTTACATCAGGGTACATTTTTCATTTTATCGGAGGTGCTATCTCTTGGAGATCTCGTCTTCAAGAATGTATAGCTATTTCCACTACAGAAGTAGAGTATGTTGCAGTAAGCGAGGGATGCAAGGAAGCATTGTGGCTGTCCCCTCTTGCTTGTGATATGGTACCTCAACACGTACCTCATTTGCTAAGTGATAGTCAAAGTGCCATTGCATTGGCTAAGAATCCAGTCTATCCTGCAAACACCAAGCACATTGAGGTGCGGTATCACTTCATTAGAGATTGCTTAGCCACTAACCACATTATTCTTGAGAAGATTCATACTTGAGATAATGTTGCATATGCTTTGACTAAATCTCTACCATAGGATAGATTTTGACACTATTGTCACTTGATGGGGGCTTCTTGATTCATGACCTTACATTATTACTTGCATATTGTATAACATGCCTATCAGTTAGAAGGTAAAGTTTTTATACTTAAACTCACGTATTCCTTATCATTCTTTATTTTTCTCCCATAGTCACTTTGGCCTTATTGGCCTTTAGTGGGAGATTGTTATCGTTACTGTCCATGTGAAAGGCCAAACGGCCACCAAACAATGTTGTGTATGTTCTTTTTAGTAAAACATATAGTGGCATGGTCAACCATAGAATGAAAGTTCAACCACATTTTTTGTGACCTAAGAAATGTGTGTTTGTGGTCAGTGTAGTGTGTGTCTCTCTATGTATTTTGCACCCCGATGCAGAGTACTATGTGTGGTGCTAGAGGTTGGGTTTCTATTGCAAGGTATCATTGCAGAGCTCTTGAGAGGGAGAGTGTACCAAGATGCATCGCTAAAGAAATACTTCACCATATGCAAGAGCACCTTGGATATCAATTTTTTCTTCCCTTTCTTGCATCCACCTTGTATGAATTTTGTGAAAAATAAAAGAAGCTTCTTCACTAGGTTGCTTTACCTTCTTTGTGCAACTAGTTTCCTTCTGAACATTTGAATCAACTTCATCTATATTGCACTTGAGAGATGGTTTTTTCCCTCTCTAATGACTTGTTATAGGCTCACCTAATCTAGCACCTTGTATGGTCTCTTCGTTTTCTTCATGCCCTTTTGCATTTTTCACATATAGAGAAATTCCATAGAAAGGAAATGAGTTGTTTCCAACCATGTTAAATTATTTTCTTCCTCTTTGACATTAAAATTTGGAGCTTCCATCATATCCCATTTGATATTGATGCTAACTATTTGATTCATATTGTATTGTCCATGGCTATTCGATCCTTCTTCCAAATGATGTTGTTTTAGCTCCTTAGCTTCATACTTAAGCTACATTGTATCCTTACCCCAATCATGTAGAACATTGGCATGCCTCAATGAGGGCTTTTCAATCAATAATGGAAATTTCCTAGCCACTTGTGGAGCCTTAGTACACAAAAGTATAGAGTAAAAATGCTACCTTGTACCAAAAGTTGTATTTGGGGCACCACTCCTAGAGGCTTTACCCTACTATGGTCTACAAATGCCATTATGAAGTTGACTTCTTTTGAAGGTTGAAGCCCAAGTCTTTCTATAGTATAGTTTGGAATTAGATTTATACTTGAACCACCGTAGACTATGAATCCTTGTAGAGTGTGACCTCTTACATTTACAGTGAGCCTTGGAATCTTTGGCTCGTCCTTGTCCCCAATATGCATGTAATCCCTCTCGAGTGGCATTGTTGAGATTCATGACAAGGCTTCCTACATGACTAGGAAGTTATATTTAAGAGAGCACACTCACTTACCGAATGCCCTTTATTGGTACACATTGTACACCAAATTCCATTTTTGACTCCACTTCCTAAAAAACCTCTTACTGGTCCTGATGGAGTTATGCCATCCCTTTTGCATAGGCCTACCCTTTCCTTATTAATATATATATATATATATATATATATATATATATATATATATATATATATATATATATATATATATATATATATATATATATATATATATATATATATATATATAACCATAATTGTGCCACTGCACTCTGTTCTTCCTTCTGGGACCTATTCATTATTAGGTTCTCAAGTTCCTTCCTTAATTGGGCTTCTAGGTCCTCTAGGTCTATGGAGTATGGATGGCTAGAAGACCCAACTATATGTTGCTCCCTAATTTGATAGAATCTTGTTTATATAGTAATGAGTTCATTGATTGTTACTATATGGAGCACCAATTTCTTCCACTTGCATTGAATAGATATGGGCAGTGGCTTAACAAGCCACTTTTTGACAAAAATAATCATGTGGAGGGTTCAAATATTTTTCCATAAGTGCTTTGGTCCTAGTGATGAATTTGAGGAATGTATCGCCACCACTGAATCTTAGGCTCTCCAATTCTTCAATACTACGTTTGATGGTATTCCCTATTGGAATTTCTTTTTAAAAGATTCTTTCATTAGATCCCATGTTAGAAAATGATTCTCGGGAAATTGGTTAAACCACTTATCTACCAACCCTTCTAATGTTGTCGAGAAGAGTATCAAAAGGTATCTTGGCTTCCTATTAATCCCCTTGCTCTACATAAAGCTAAACACCACATGACATGCTCGTTAGGGTCTTCATGTGTGAAGTCTCTAAAGGAGGGGAATTTAACATTTAACTGGGAAAGTAAAGTTACTAACTTTATTTGGATTTCCAAGCTCCCTACTAATGATGATGAGGAAAAGGGACTAGTTGACCTACAAGAATCTTTACTTATTATGGTTTTGAAAGAGATTTAGTTGCCAAAGTTTTGGGACTAGGCTATGATCATGAGTTAGGCATCCTCTTCCTCGAGGTTAAGATAGTTTTAAAGAGAAAAAGGATTACCTTTCCAGATTGTAGTGTTGAAACCTTCTGCTCTTCCTTCTTCTCCACTTGAAAAATATGATTGGCTTTTTCCCCTATGCTCAAGCTGCCTCATCCCATCGGGTGTGCCAAATTTTGTTGGGGGAATTCTTTGCTAAAGGGGCTTCAATGTTTGCAAGAGAAAAGTAGAGAAGAAGGAAGACACGTTGCATCTAAAAGTTCTTTGTTCTTTGATTAAGATAAGAGGTTCACAAATGTTTTTTCTTTGATGAATAAGACAAAAGTACTCAATGTAAGTTACACTTTAAGACAAAAGGTACACCCAAATACAACCAAGTACTTCCACGTACTAGTGCAATCAATCTCTATGCCGCTTCTTCACCTTAGCCAAATGGCTTGCTCTAATGCACCCTTGCAATCAAGCCTCCACTAAAGTTGAAGTCCGGATCACGTCAATTGTCAACCTCCAACTCCTCTTTAATAGTACACTATTCACACCTTGGTTGTTTTCTTTTTAAAATACAGTTGGCCTACAACACACAATATAGCATACAATGTTCAATTTACTCTTTCTTGGCTTTTAAGCTCTCGAGTGAGTGTTGAGTCTTTGCATACCCTCCCTCACTTGCAATCTCCTCTTCTCTATGCTTACACTTTCTTAGTGTATCATTTTCTCATACACTCTTTACTTGGTTTTTTGACTCCTTGTGCATACACACACTTCACTTTACTTCAATTCACATGTGTATCCAAGATCTTGGCCTTGGACGTGAAGCCACTTAGTGCACACACTTCCCAAGTTCTTTTATTCCTTATGATGCTATTTCCTTCAACTTGTCTCCAACAATCTTCACTTCTACACTCCAACTATATCCTTTTTTGTCTTGTAGTGACCTTATGCAAGTACCTTAATCAAAAAAAAAATTTAAAGGGGGGCCAAACATAGGTGTTTTGCTCTTTACATAAACTTTGCCCTTTTGGCCATGAATTCTCCAATATGTACACATAAGGTAGGGTATACATGAACCTTCCAAACTCTTGAGAACTCTTCAAAACCTTGCAAAAACCTTTTGAAATCTATAACTAAATTCAACCAATGGACAAATGTGAGAATACACACGTGCACTACGTATGCACTCACTATCCAACAACCCATTGGCCACATGTGTACCACTTGTGCACCTCTTTTCAAATTAAGCAATATGATAGGCCCAACAAGGATGTCATCCAAAGGGATTTCAATTCACCCCATATGCAATGATGGTTACACAAGGGACCTACAACCCACCCATGAGGCCTAGATGTCACCCATAGGAAGGTCAAGTAGTTTGGAACTTGCCTAGGGACCATGAAATTTCCTAGTATAGCTCATACTCACCTAGGGTGGTTCTTAAATGGGCAAAGGTCCATTATAGCTCGCCCAATGTGTCTAAAATTTCTCATGGTGTCTCTAGGCTCATCCATGAGGCATCCTACTCGCTCATGAGGCATCCTACTCGCCCATGAGACATCCTACTCGCCCATGAGGACTAAAATGCACCAAGTATATCTTGAACTTTCCTAGGATGTTCTTAGCTCACACAAGGTCCATTTTTGCTCGCCCAAGGTGGCTCAAACTCACCTAGGGTTCCTTCCAAATCACGTACAAGGCATCCAACTTTCACATTGGGACCAAACATGCCAAGTATGGCTCAAAATTGCTCTGGGTGTCCCCCAACTTACCCATGAGGAATGCAACTCACCAAATGGCTTTAGGACTTGCACAATGTGCCTCAAAAAAGTTCTCACTTGCTGAATAGCTCTAAGAATTCTCAAGAAATTATATAAGTTACATCGTATCATGAGGAAGACTCTTCCTCAAGAAATTATATAAGTTACATCATATCATGAGGAAGAATCTTCCTCATTTTTACATCAATCAAGATTATCTACATTACAAAACAACAAAATATTTCTTTTTCTTATCCTCATAAAAAATATTCTTCCAACATTCTTCCCCTCCTTGCCTTTTGAAGCTTTTGTAGTGGCCTTTTTTATTGTTTTTTCTTCCTTTGGTAGATGTGAGCCACTAGGTCATGGCTTTTCCGTTCTGAGACGTTAAGATCATTAATCATCTCACATAGAGATTTTCTGTATTGAATAGCACTAGCAAGCTTATCTTTTACATCCTTCTTGCTATATTCTATATAGGCAGCTTCATATGTTGTTAACCAGGCTATCATAACCAATGATAGTTTGCCAAAAATTTTTGATTCTTTTTAAAAGAACCCATAGTCAAAGCATCTTTGAAAAATTGGACATAATGACTGCCCATGAATACTACTATGCTATAGTAGGCCATTAGGTATATTCTATCGGGGATCTCACTCAAATAAAAAAGTAGTGCATATGAAGGTGAGTTGAAACGTATGTAATTTAAGGTTCTAATATCCATGTTAGTGCAGGTTTTTATATAGGTGATAATCAACTTCAAAATTATAATAGCTAATATACAAGATGGATCATTTACATTCATGAGATTTTCTATGGCCACTTAGAGGTTGTTACAATGTATGTTCTGGTTGGCCAAGCTCCTTTCTTTGGTCTTGCAATTTCTTGGAAGTTCAGTCATTTTTCTGGCATATTACCATCATTTCTTTTCCGCCAACAGGTGGGCCAATCTCTCCTCCTTGGTATTGGACAAAATGCTAGATTTATCTTTAAATGCAGAGGAGCCTCTCTCCATATTTTTTCTCTCTCTTTATTCTTGTCTAACCACTTGTTTCTCCATGAAGGTTTACCTCTTTCAAATAATTCCTTGGTTACTACCAATTCCTCTCCATATTCCAGATATTTGTTTGGTCCTACACCTACTCTGATTCTCTAATAGTTCTCTATGCTCTATAATACCATGCAAAATGGTAGTCCTAATCCATATGCATCCCAATGATGATGGTCTAGGCTCACTCCATTCTCTAAGCAGAATTTCACTATCTAGTAATCATACCTATTATGAATTTTTCTGATACATCTCATCTTGGCTTCTCGATTTGTGAGCAACTACTGTATGAATTCATCAAATTCTTCATCACTTTTCTCAACCGCTCTCGGATCTTTTGCATGCATATATTGTGCAGGAGAGGATATTCTTTCTATAGTAATTTGCCTTTCTTGCACAACATCTTCAATAGCTATTTCTTTGACTTGTACAATAGCTTTGGCCTTTCATTTTCCAATTTCTTTTATTAGTTCAACTCCGTGATGCTAAAAAATATCCCTTTCCTTTTCAATCTTCTCATTTAAACTATTGTATCCTCTCATTGCATTTGCAACATGCATGTTAGCCTATTTCTCTAGCTCTCTTGTATCTTTTAATCCGTCCTTAATTTTTGTCATTTCTTGTTTCAATATTCTATCTTTGCACATTGATTACCTAAATTTGTTTCCTCTCTCTTTATGTGTCCTTCCTCCATCAGGATTGTATTGATCTCTTTATTTTCTCTGGTGAGTACCTGATAGGAAGTCTGAAGAACCCTATTTTTTGATTCAAACTTTCTAACATCTTCTTCCATTTCTTTGATAGTTTTTTATTGCTTTGTATATTTTTCTTCCAAAGATTTTATTCTATTTTTACTTTGCACTAGCTTTGTTTCCAATTTAGTAGTTTTTTCTAAATATTTTTCACTTCTTTGTTGCTTCTCTTGTAGCTCTTTTGTTAATTTGTTCTTTTCCTTCCTTTTTCTTCTATTACTTTACTTCCTTTTCATGAAGTCAAATTCAATTGCTATGCCTAACATGATGATGTTTCTGCTAGATGCTTTGAAGCCCTCAATATTATTCAGGATGATATGACAAGCCCTTATGATGTCTCTAGGGATCCTACCCATTCCCTCAGGTTGATCTTGTTGCCTCAACTCTTTATGTTTTTCTTTCTCTTCTCTAGACTTTGAGAGTTGTTCATCTTCTTGTTCATTATTAACTTGTTGAATTTCAACCTCTTCAAGGTGCTGCTCCTTTTCTTATGCCTTCTATGATTCTTCTTGATATGAGCTTGATGCTTCTTTCATTTCTGAATTTAAGTCTTTATATCTTTTATCTGCTCTTCTTTTTATGTTGCCTTTACTTCCTTCTCTTCTATATTAGCTAGCTTAATTGAATATCATGATCCTCGTGTGGCTTGTGCCTTTTCCATTATTGGTTTGGTTACTGCAACACAATCTTCTTTGTCTAGCCTTTGTTTAGTTATTATTGTAGCTTCTTCTATTTTCTCCATAGTTGCCTGAGTTTTGCTTTCTTTGATGGCTCCTCTTTCTTCTTCTCTGTACTCCTCTGGCTCTATTGCTAGGACAAGTCCTTTCTCTTCTTTATCTTCTGTGGTCTTTTCCATAAATATAATTTCCTATTTTGATTCAACTATCTTTTCTAATTCCTCCACCTCTTTCATTTGCTTTCCCATAGGTTTGCTTGGAGTACTCGGTGTTGATAAATGCAAGCTTCTAAGTAAAAAACTTTTTATATCCGTATTTCTCTCACTATTTGATTTGGCTTTTGATGATCCTTGCACTACTTCTGATATCTTTGACTCTTCCTTGTCATCCTCAATCCTATATACCAATGTAGATCCACTAGATATAGTTTCAAACTCTTCATCTTTTTCACTAGTTGCTTTTTTCTTAGATCCTTTCGACTTTCTTTTTAACTTTGGTTCCTTTCTTTGTCTTCTTACTGTAGCTACTATGGTGGTTCTCTTTTCTAGGGCTCCTTGAAGTTCTTTGAAATATGACAATAGTGCAATTTCTTTCTTTATGAATACTGCTTTAGTGTCAACATTCATCATTTGTTCATGGAGATCCTTATAATGCTCCATCTCTTGCTATGTCCAATCTATGGACTTATCAACATAGTCCTCAAACATCTTCTGATACTAGGCTTCATAGGTTGCTCCCTAGTCATTATCTTGAAGCAGATATGAATATATCTTTTTGGTGCTTGTCTGAGGAGGATGCAACTCTTTGTCAGACTGAACTTTCTTTTGCTCTACTTTTATCTCTTCCTCTATAGCTTCTTCTACCATGAGTTCTAGCTTCCTTGGATTCACCTTTCTTTTCTTGCTAGGTTGTGGTACTTTCATCACTTTTTTTTTTTTGTTAGCTTATTTTGCAGACACCTTCTTTACTGGAATTTTAATTCTTATCATTGCTGCTATGAATACTTGAGCTTCTAAAACCAATAGCAATTTATCCTCAATCCCAAGAACATGGTATATGTTTTTTGTAAGAAAATGGGCTCCATTCATGAATGTTTTGGACTCCTATTGCTTGGCTGCGTCCTTCAATTGTTCATGGATCTATGGAGTCATCTCCACTACTTCAAAAGGCTTTGTTTTATCTTTAATATTCAACATAACTGGAGTCACTAGCTTATGTGGCATGGTGTATCTTGATAGCCTTAGAAAACATAATAACTGAAGAAATATTCTGATAGCCGATTCCTCATTTGCTTTGTCCTTAAAATCAAAGAACTTTTTATAGCGAGCATAAGGAGCTACATTCTTTTTCACAAAGCTCCTATCCACCTTTGTTCCCATAGGATAAAAGTTTAAAGCAACTTTGATGTGCTTTGCTTTGATGGTAAAATCGACCATTTCATTTTCCAAATTCTTCACTTTGTAGACAAAGTAAGGCTCCGAACCTCTTTTCAATTGTTGCAAAGATATCATGACCTATTCACACTTGTCAAAATCTATGAAAAAATTGGATCTTCCAACAATTTATGAAGACCTCCTTCTTTCTATCTTTTGTAGGAATTGTTGCAAGGGGTTTTAACAACAACATGGTGTTGATTTCAAGGAAATGTTCTCTCGAGTGGGCAAGATGACTACCCTACAAATGTTTCTTGGATTTGTTTCAATGGAGGACTTAGAGCTAGTCCAAATTGATGTGAAATTTGCTTTCTTGCATGGAGATCTTTCAAATGAGATCTATATGGAACAATTATAGGGCTATGTAGTTCTTGGCATGGAAAGTATAGTTTGTAAGCTAAAGAAGAGCTTATATAAACTTAACTTGTCCCCTATACAATGGTACCAAAAGTTTGATGCTTTTCTGAAGTCTCATGGCTATTCTCAAAGCAACGAGGATCATTGTCTCTACACAAAGAGATGATCAGATGGAAGCTTGATATGCTTGATACTTTATGTTGATGATATTTGATTGTTGGGAAATCCTCTTATGACTTGTCAATTCTAAAAAAGAAGTTGAGCCAAACATTTGATATGAAGGATTTGGGGGATGCCAAAAATATTTTTGGCATGCACATTACTCGTGATAGGAGTAAAAGATGCATGTACTAGTCTCAAAGTGAGTACATATCCAAAGTACTTGACATGCTCAATATGTAGGGTGGAAAGGCATTGAGCACACCTTTACCCACATATGTGAAATTGAGCAAGGATGATTGCCCCAAATCAGATGAGGAAAAGCAATTCATGATCGAAATTCCTTATTACTCTGCTGCTCGTAGTCTCATGTATGCTATGGTAGCTACAAGAACAAACATTGCATTTGAGTGGGATTTGTGAGAATATATATTTCTAATCCTAGAAAGAAGCATTGGGAAGTGGTCAAGATGATTTCAAAATATCTACGTGGAACTAAAGATAAGTGTCTATGCTTGGGTAGAGGGAAAGCATCCATTATTGGTTACATAGATTGTGATTATGCTGGTTGTGTAGAAAATTCTAAGTTTACATTAGGGTACATTTTTCATTTTACCAGAGGTGCTATCTCTTGGAGATCTCATCTTCAAGAATTGATTAGCTATTTCCACTACCTCGTTTGCTAAGTGATAGTCAGAGTGCCATTGCATTAGCTAAGAATCCGGTCTATCATGCAAAGAACAAGCACATTGAGGTGCGGTATCACTTCATTAGAGACTGCTTAGCCACTAACCACATTATTCTTGAGAAGGTTCATACTTGAGATAATGCTGCATATGCTTTGACTAAATCTCTACCATAGGATAGATTTTGACACTATTGTCACTTGATGGGGGCTTCTTGATTCATGACCTTACATTATTACTTGCATATTGTGTAACATGCCTATTTGGAAGGTAAAGTTTTTATACTTTCACTCATGTATTCCTTATCATTCTTTATTTTTCTCCCATAGTCACTTTGGCCTTATTGGCCTTTAGTGGGAGATTGTTATCGTTATTGTCCATGTGAAAGGCCAAATGACCACAAGACACTGTTGTATATGTTCTTTTTAGTAAAACATATAGTGGCGTGGTCAACCACAGAATGAAAGTTCGACCACATTTTTTGTGACCTAAGAAATGTGTGTTTGTGGTCAGTGTAGTGTGTGTCTTCTATTTTGCACCCCAATGCAGAGTACTATGTGTGGTGCCAGAGGTTGGGTTTCTATTGCAAGGTATCCTTGCGGAGCTGTTGAGAGGGAGAGTCTACCAACATGCATCAGTAAAGAAATACTTCACCATATGCAAGAGCACCTTGGATATCAATTTTTTCTTCCCTTCCTTGCATCCACCTTGTATGAATTTTGTGAAAAATAAAAGAAGCTTCTTCACTAGGTTGCTTTGCCTTCTTTGTGCAACTAGTTTTCTTGTGAACATTTGAATCAACTTCATCTATATTGCACCTGAGAAATGGTTTTTTCCCTCTCTAATGAATTGTTATAGGCTCACCTAATCTAGCACCTTGTATGGTCTCTTTGTTTTCTTCATGCCCTTTTGCATTTGTCACATATAGAGAAATTCCATAGCATGGAAATGAGTTGTTTCCAACCATGTGAAATTGTCTTCTTCCTCTTCGACATTAAAACTTGGAGCTTCTATCATATCCCATTTGATATTGATGCTAACTATTTGATTCATATTGTATTGTCCATGGCTATTCGATCCTTCTTCCAAATGATTTTGTTTTAGCTCCTTAGCTTCATACTTAACCCACATTGTATCCTTACCCCAATCATGTAGAACATTGGCATGCCTCAACGAGGGCTTTCCAATCAATAGTGGAAGATTCCTAGCCACTTGTGGAGTCTTAGTACACAAAAGTATAAAGTAAAAATGCTACCTTGTACTAAAAGTTGTATTTGGGGCACCACTCCTAGAGGCTTTACCCTGCTATGGTCTACAAATGTCATTATGAAGTTGACTTCTTTTGAAGGTTAAGCCCAAGTTTTTCTATAGTATACTTTGGAATTAGATTTATACTTGAACCTGTAAGACAATAGATATGCAATATAACACAGGAGGAATAGCAAAGAAGATAACAGATATAGGAGAACCTCAACAATTTTCTACTAGCAGCAAGTACAAAGATGATGGCGTTGTCCACCCGTGCGCTCTCAAGGTAGAGCTTAAATGGTGATCTAGACAACTCTAGATAGGGAGATACAAGGTAGAGGTATGTTGGCTCAACTCGATGTCTCAGGTAGTGCAGAAGTCATGTATATATAGGATCATGGGTCTCCTTCTGTGGACGACTATACATGGGCGGTAGAGCGTGGGCGGCCACCGCCCGCGTAATGGCCATACATGGCTTAGACCGGTTGAACCAACCTAACAAATATAAATGATTTCTGACTCCAATAGGGAATATTCTATGGACCCCCCAACCGGGGCTGCTCCCCGCTGCCCCGGACCCCCCAATTGGGGACCCTGGTAACTCCCTTTCCTTACAATACCTTACATGGTCCAATATGACCTTCATCCAACATGCAAGTTGAGATTCCCATCAATTGGGTAATGCACGCTTGGCTTCTCCTCATAGCGGGGGCCCTACAAAATGTGCATACAATCATGAGGGGTAGACATTGATCATATACTAACACCCCCCCTCAATGTTTACCGATGAAAAATCAAGTAGGTTTCGGTCCTATGCCCATCTGTTGAAGATGTCTGTTGAGTTGCTCTCTTCCAAGTGCTTTAGTGAATATGTCAGCACAATTTGCCTCTGTTGGGCAATATTCTAGCTCCACAATTTCATCTTCAATTAGCTCACGAATGTAATGGTACTATACTTCTATGTGCTTGGTGCGAGCATGAAATACTGGGTTCTTTGCAATAGCCATACAACTTTGATTATCACACTTGAGTACAGTCACCATATTTGATGGAAAGCCTAGATCTGCAAGAATTCTCCTTAACTAGACTGCCTCACAAGCTGGTTTGTACTCTGCTTCAGTGGAGGAGAGTGCGAGAGTTGGTTGCTTTCTACTTACCCAAGAAAATATTCCTGAACCAAGTGAGAAACAATATCCAGAAACTGATTTTCTAGAATCACAATCTCTAGCCCAATCTGAATCACAATATCCTTGGAGTGTATCACCTGTGGTATAAAAAATACCAAAATCCAAGGTTCCTACAATGTACCTTAGAATTCGCATTCCAGCATTCCAGTGACTCTCCTTAGGTTTGTTGGAAAACCTGCTTAATACTCCAACAACATAGCAAATGTCTGGTCTAGTGTTGCATAGAAAAATAAGACTTCCAACGAGCTTCCTATACTTCTTAGCATCTACATCAGGCATGTTATCATCCATAGATAGCTTATGATTTACCTCCATAGGTGTGCTAGTTGGCTTTCAGTCCATCATTCCAAATGCCTTGAGAATCTGTTTGGCATATTTTTGTTGTGATATGAAAATGCCATCCTTCCTTTGCCATACTTCAATTCCCAGACAAAAATGGAGTAGACCTAAGTCTGTCATTTCAAACTCAGTTCCCAAGCTGATCCGAGTTTGATTGATGAGTTCTTGATGATCTCCTGTAATGATCAAATCATCTACATATAGAATGACAACAACTAACTTGCTATCCCTTTTTGTTACATACAAGTTAGCATCAGAAGTACTTCCTTCAAAACCCATATTTTTGAAAAAATGATCTATTAGTTGGTACCAAGCCCGTGGAGCTTGCTTAAGTCCATACAAAGCTTTCTTCAACCAGCAAACTTTATTTTTTGAATTGGGCACCTCAAAACTTGGTGGTTGAGATACATATACCTCCTCCTTGAGGTGACCATTCAAAAATGCAGATTTGACATCCATCTGGAAGCCAAGCCTTTTGTGCAGCTACTGCAAGTACCGTCCGAATAGTTGTCATGCGTGCTGTTGGTGCAAAAGTTTCTTGAACATCAAATCCTTCGATCTGTGAAAAACCCTATGCAACTAATCTTGCCTTGTACTTTTCTAATGTTCCATCTATCCTTGCCTCAGGATCCCACAACCTATATGCTTTAGACTCTTCACTATATCCTAGGAAGACACACTTTTTGCTTTTTGAATCCAGCTTTGATATTGTTGAATCAGGAACATGTGCATAACAGAAACAACAAAAAATTCTGAAATGCAAAACTGAAGGCTTTTTACCAGAATATGCTTCTTGAGGAGTCATCCCCTTCAGAGCTTTTGTGTAGCTTCGATTGAGGATGTAGACTGCTGTATTGACTGCTTCTGCCCAGATGAATCAGGCATGTCTTGAGCCTTTAACATACAATGAGCCATTTCAACTACTGTCCTGTTCCTGCGCTCAACAACGCCATTTTGTTGAGGTGTATGAGCTGTGGTAAGTTGCCTTTTCACACCATGCTCCTTACAGTAATTGTTGAATTCTGTTGACAAGAATTCACCTCCTCTATCTGTTCTAAATTTCTTCAGTTTCCTTTCTGATTCATTTCCTACATACTTATGCCACACTTTAAATTTTTCAAAAGCATCATCCTTCTCTCGAATGAAATAAACCCACATCTTTCTACTATAATCGTCGACTAACAGCAAGAAGTAGAAAGATCCTCCTAAAGCAGGTGTAGACATTTTACCGCAAAGATCAGCATGTACCAACTCTAGAGGAGCTTGAGATCGATTGCTGGTCTCTCTTGGAAACGCCTTTCGTTGTTGCTTGCCCATCATACAAGCTTCACAAGGTTCTTGCAACTCTAAAAATGCAGGCAAATGAGCAACCATCTCTGTTCTTTGCATCTCCTTCAAAACTGCAAATCCAAGATGCCCAAATCATTGGTGCCATAACCTGCTTACATATTTATCTTCTGTAGCAGTTAAAGCAATTAACTCATACAAGTTATCTCGTCGTATGCCTTTACCTACAACATTACCTGATGAATCCATGATTTCCGCACCACTCTTATTGAAGTGAACTTCGAGTCCACGATCTGTTATTACAGAAACTGACAACAAATTTCTTTTGAGTGTAGGTACATAGAGAACATCGGATAACTTTTTCTCAACACCTGGAGAAGTGATAAAAGAGATGGTTCCAGTTTCTTCGGCTTGACACTTGGAGTCATTTCCCACCACTACATTGATGCATTCCCGCAGAGGCACTAGGGAACTATAACAATCCTTTTTACTAGTCATATGGCGAGAAGCTCCACTATCTAAAATCCATGGTTCATCAACACGAGCTTGAGCAGATGAACATACCTCTTCAATAGCTACCCAAAGTTCCAGCTCTGTGTTGTTTGCAGACTCTTTGTTCTTCCATGATGATTTTACAGTTCCATTCCGTTCATCAGCTTGCTTCTTTCTGCAATCCTTGATGGCATGGCCTTTCTTTTCACAATAGAAGCAACTTCCTGTGAACTTTTTCTTCTTTGGCTTCTTCTTTGATCCTTCAGAAGATCCTTTACCTTTTGCATTTGATGAGAATGCAACATCACTTGTACTTTGCCGATTCTTCAGCCGCATCTCTTCTTCTAAAAGCATCACAAAAAACTCTTCAAATGTAAGAGGAGTTGGTCTTACTTGAGTGTTAAGGGCTGTTACTAATCCATCATACTTTGCTGGAAGAACATGTACACATCTTTGAGCTAGCTCTTCTGGTGTTATAACAACACCAACTGCAGCCAATTAATCTTGAAGATGCTTTATCCGTTTGATAAAATCTTCAGCCTTTTCAGAATCAGAATGCTTTTCATTTGCCAACTGATTTTCTAAATTATGTATCCTAGTGTGGTTCTTGGTCTCATATTGACGAGCCAATATGCCCCAAGCCTCATGTGCTTTAGTAGTATGTTGAACTAAAGTAAGCACAGAATCACTTACACTAGTGACAATCGCACATAATGCATCAGCATTCCGCCTCTTCCAAGCTCGTAGAAGATCTGGATCTGGCTGAATCATCAATCTTGAATTTGTTGGATCTTCAACTGGTATAGGCTCTGGATCCAATCCCATCGGTCCCATGACAGTGTCAAGTAATTCATAGGAGTCCAAAATTGCAGAAATTTTGAACTTCCAGAGTGTATAGTTGGTTCCATCCAGCTTCCCTTCAGTGAATGCAGGTGGACGAATTCGAATAGGTGCAACATTAACATTAGCAGAAGCACCAAGACTAGTGTTCGACGATGAAGCCATCATGTAATCACTCGAATAATCTACTGATATTCTAGTCTTCTAGTAGGCTAAAATAGTGATACTTCTCAAGATATTCGAATCTTACAACTCTGATACCAAGTAAGACAATAGTTACGCAATATAACAGAGGAGCAATAGCAGAGAAGATAACAGATATAGGAGAATCTCAACAATTTTCTACTAGCAGCAAGTACAAAGATGATGGCGTTGTCCACCCGTGCGCTCTCAAGGTAGAGCTTAAATGGTGATCTAGACAACTCTAGATAGGGATATACAAGGTAGAGGTATGCTGGCTCAACTCGATGTCTCAGGTAGTGCAGAAGTCATGTATATATAGGATCATGGGTGACCTTCTGTGGACGGCTATACATGGGCGGTAGAGCGTGGGCGGCCACCGCCCGCGTAATTGCCATACACGGCTTAGATCGGTTGAACCGACCTAACAAATATAAATGATTTCTGACTCCAATAGGGAATATTCTATGGAGTATTCCCTTTACCGTCGTGCCGGGGGTGCTGCCCCCGGACCCCCACCAAGGGGCCCACTGGCCCCTTGGGAGTAGGCCCGCCTCTACCAACTCTCTCCTTCTCCTTGGCTGTTTCTTGTGTCATGGAGTCTTGATTAGGTACTTCATGAAGCAGTCTCCCCTTGCTCCTTTCTTTTGTTAGCATGGATTCAATCTCTTCCAAATGAACTACTCTAGCGGGGGGTGATGGCATAGTGATCTCATATGCAGTGTTTTCTTTGTCCAAAGAGATCATCTAGATATATGGTCTAGTTGTGGAGATTTATTTTTCGAAAAACGCATGGCGTAATGATCTCTCACGTGTAGGAAATTTTTGCAATGGGGGAACTCTTTTGTAGAGGGAATTTTCTCTAGTAATGCCTACATTCTCTACACCTAAAACAAATAATTGGACTCCTTGGCCCATTTCCAAAGTTGCCTTGAGGATGTGTGTTTTTAGTATTACCTTGTGTTGGAACTATGAACATTAAATTTGGTGGTGGAAAAGGCCCTGCTTTGGCTCCTCCTTGTCCCCAATATGCATGTAATCCCTCTCGAGTGGGACTGTTGGGATTCATGACAGGGTTTCCTACATGACTAGCAAGTTATATTTAAGAGAGGACACTCACTTACCAAATTCCCTTTATTGGTACACATTGTACACCAAATTCCATTTTTGGCTCCACTTCCTAAAAAACCTCTTACTGAACTAGTCCTGATGGAGTTATGCCATCCCTTTTGCATAGGACTACCCTTTGCTTTTGAATCCTTAAAAAATCAATTTCACACAATAATTGTGCCATTGCACTCTCTTCTTCAAATTAATCCCCTTGTTCTGCATAAAGCTAAAAACCACATGGCATGCTCATTAGGCTCTTCATGTGCGAAACCTCTAAAGGAGGGGAATTTAACGTTTAACTGGGAAAGTAAAGTTACTAAGTTTATTTGGGTTTCCAAGTTCCCTACTAATGAGGATGAGGAAAAGGGACTAGTTGACCTACAAGAATCTTTCCTTATTATGGTTTTGAAAGAGATTTAGTTGCCAAAGTTTTGGGACTAGGCTATGATCATGAGTTAGGCATAATCTTCCTTGAGATTAAGATAGTTCTAAAGAGAAAATGGGTCACCTTTCCATATTGTAGTGTTGAAACCTTCTACTCTTCCTTCTTCTCCACTTGAAAAATATGATTGGCTTTTTCCCCTATGCTCAAGCTTTCTCATCCCATCGGGTGTGACAAATTTTGTTGGGGGAATTCTTTGCTAAAGGGGCTTCAATGTTTGCAAGAGAAAAGTAGAGAAGAAGGAAGACACATTGCATCTAAAAGTTCTTTGTTCTTTGATTAAGATAAGAAGTTCACAGATGTTTTTTCTTTGATGAATAAGACAAAATTACTCAATGTAAGTTACACTTTAAGACAAAAGATACACCCAAGTACAACCAAGTACTTCCACATACTAGTGCAATCAATCTCTGTGCCACTTCTTCACCTTAGCCAAATGGCTTGCTGTAATGCACCCTTGCAATCAAGCCTCCACTAAAGTTGAAGTCCGGATCACTTCAATTGTCAACATCCAACTCCTCTTTAATATTACACTATTCACACCTTGGTTGTTTTCTTTTTGGAATGCAGTTGGGCTACAACACACAATATAGCATACAATGTTTTGTTTACTCTTTCTTGGCTTTCAAGCTCTCCAGTGAGTGTTGGAGAGTCTTTGCATACCCTCCCTCACTTGCAATCTCCTCTTCTCTATGCTTACACTTTCTTAGTGTATCATTTTCTCATACACTCTTTACTTGGTTTTTTGACTCCTTGTGCATACACACACTTCACTTTACTTCAATTTACATGTGTATCCAATATCTTGGCCTTGGACGTGAAGCCACTTAGTGCACACACTTCCCAACTTCTTTTATTCCTTATGATGCTTTTTTCTTCAAATTGTCTCAACAATCTTCACATGTACACTTCAACTATATCCTTTTTTGTCTTGTAGTGACCTTCTGCAAGTACCTTAATCAAAACAAAATTTTCATGGGGGCCAAACATAGGTGTTTTGCTCTTTACATAAACTTTGCTCTTCTGGCCATGAATTCTCCAATATGTACACATAAGGTAGGGTATACATGAACCTTCCAAACTCTTGAGAACTCTCCAAAACCTTGCAAAAACCTTTTGAAATCTATAACTATATTCAACCAAAGGACAAATGTGAGCATCCACACGTGCACTACCTATGCACTCACTATCCAACAATCCATTGGCCACATGTGCACCACTTGTGCACCTCTTTTCAAATTAAGCAATAAGATAGGCTCAAGAAGGATTTCATCCATAGGGATTTCAATTCACCCCATATGCAATGATGGTTACACAAGGGACCTACAACCCACCCATGAGGCCTAGAAGTCACCCATAGGAAGGTCAAGTAGTTTGGAACTTGCCTAGGGACCATGAAATTTCCTAGTATAGCTCGTACTCACCTAGGGTGGTTCTTCAATTGGGCCAAGGTCCATTATAGCTCGCCCAATGTGTCTAAAATTTCTCATGGTGTCTCTAGGCTCATCCATGAGGCATCCTACTCACTCATGAGGCATCCTACTCGCCCATGAGGCATCCTACTCGCCCATGAGGACTAAAATGCATCGAGTATGTCTCAAACTTGCCTAGAATGTGTCTTACCTCACACAAGGTCCATTTTTGCTCGCCCAAGGTGGCTCAAACTGACCTAGGGTTCTTTCCAAATCACTTACGAGGCATCCAACTTTCACATTAGGACCAAACATGCCGAGTATGGCTCAAAGTTTCTTAGGGTGTCCCCCAACTTACCCATGAGGCATCCAACTCACCAAAAGGCTTTAGGACTTGCACAATGTGCCTCAAAAAGTTCTCACTTGCTGAAGAGCTCTAAGAATTCTCAAGAAATTATATATGCTACATCGTATCATGAGGAAGACTCTTCCTCAAGAAATTATATAAGTTACATCATATCATGAGGAAGAATCTTCCTCATTTTTACATCAATCAAGATTATCTACATTAGAAAACAACAAAATAATTCTTTTTCTTATCCTCATACAAAATACTCTTCCAACATTCTTCCCCTCCTTGCCTTTTTTCAACCCTGAAAAAGCTTTTGTAGTGGCCTTTTTTATTGTTTTTTCTTCGTTTGGTAGACGTGAGCCACTAGGTCATGGCTTTTTTGTTCTGTGAAATTAAGATCATTAATCATCTCACATAGAGATTCTCCCCATTGAATAGCAATGTCAAGCTTATCTATTTCATCCTTCTTGCTATATTCTATATAGGCAGCTTCATATGTTGTTAACTTGGCTATCATAACCAATGATAGTTTGCCACTCTCTTTATTCTTGTGTAACCACTTGTTTCTCCATGAAGGTTTACCTCTTTCAAATATTTCCTTGGTTATTGCCAATTCCTCTCCATATTCCAGATATTTGTTTGGTCCTACTCCTACTGTGACAATCTAATAGTTCTTTATGCTCTCTAATACCATGCAAAATGGTATTCCTAATCCATATGCAACCCAATGATGATGGTCTAGGCTCACTCCATTCTCTAAGCAGAATTTCACTATCTAGTATTCATACTGATTATGAATTTTCTGATACATCTCATCTTGGCTTCTTGGTTTGTGAGCAACTACTATATGAATTCATCAAATTCTTCATCAATTTTCTCAACCACTCTGATCTTTTGCATACATATATTGTGCAGGAGAGGATATTCTTTCTATAGTAATTTGCCTTTCTTGCACAACATCTTCAATAGCTACTTCTTTGACTTGTGCAATAGCTTTGGCCTTTCATTTTTCAATTTATTTTATTAGTTCAAGTCCTTGATGCTAAAAAATATCCCTTTCCTTTTCAATATTCTCATTTAAACTATTGTATCCTCGTATTGCATTTGCAGCATGCATGACAACCTATTTCTCTAGCACCCTTGCATCTTTTAATTCGTCCTTAATTTTTATCATTTCTTGTTTCAATATTCTATCTTTGCACATTGATTACCTAAATTTCTTTCCTCCGTCTTTATGTGTCCTTCCTCCATCAGGATTCTATTGATCTCTTTATTTTCTTTGGTGCGTACCTAATAGGAAGTCTGAAGAACAATATTCTTTGATTCTAACTTTCTAACATCTTCTTTCATTTTTTTGATAGTTTTTTTTTCTAAATATTTTTCACTTCTTTCTTGCTTCTCCTGTATCTCTTTTGTTAATCTGTTCTTTTTGTTCTTTTTTTCTTCTATTACTTTACTTCCTTTGATGAATGCAGATTCAATTGCTATGCCTAACATGATGATGTTTCTGCTAGATGCTTTGAAGCCCTCAATATTATTCATGATGATATGACAGGCCCTTATGATGTCTCTAGGGATCCTACCCATTCCCTCAGGTTGCTCTTGTTGCCTCAGTTCTTTATGTTTTTCTTTTTGTTCTCTAGACTTTGGGAGTTGTTCATCTTCTTGTTCATTATTAACTTGTTGAATTTCAACCTCTTCAAGCTTCTGCTCCTTTTCTTGTGTCTTCTATGATTCTTCTTGATCTGAGCTTCATGCTTCTTTCATTTCTAAATTTAAGGTACTATATCTTTTATCTGATCTTCTTTTTATGTTGCCTTTACTTCCTTCTATTCTATATTAGCTAGCTTAATTGAATATCATGATCCTTGTGTGGCTTGTGCCTTTTCCATTATTGGTTTGGTTGTTGCAACACAATCTTCTTTGTCTAGCCTTTGTTTAGTTATTATTGTAGCTTCTTCTATTTTCTCCATCATTGCCTGAGTTTTGCTTTCTTTGATGGCTCCTCTTTTTTCTTCTCCTCTGGCTCTATTGCTAGAACAAATCCTTTCTCTTCTTTATCTTCTATGATATTTTCCATAAACATAATTTCCTATTCTGATTCAACTATCTTTTCTAATTCCTCCACCTCTTTCATTTGCTTTCCCATAGGTTTTCTTGGAGTACTCGATGTTGATAAATTCAAGCTTCTAAGTAAAAAACTTTCTGTATTCGTATCTGTGTCACTATTTGATTTGGCTTTTGATGATCCTAGCACTACTTCTAATATCTTTGTCTCTTCCTTGTTATCTTCAATCCTATATATCAATGTAGATCCACTAGATATAGTTTCAGACTCTTCATCTTTTTCACTAGTTGCTCAACTTTCTTTTTAACTTTGGTTCCTTTCTTTGTCTTCTTACTATAGCTACTATGGTGGTTCTCTTTTCTAGGGCTCCTTGAAGTTGACAATAGTGCGATTTCTTTCTTTATGAATACCACTTTAGTGTCAACATTCATCATTTGTTCATGGAGATCCTTATAATGCTCCATCTCTTGCTATGTCCAATCTATGGACTTATTAGCATAGTCCTCCAACATCTTCTGATACTAGGCTTCATAGGTTGCTCTCTAGTCATTATCTTGAAGTAGATATGAATATATCTTTTTAGTGCTTGTCTGAGGATGATGCAACTCTTTGTCAGATTGAACTTTCTTTTGCTCTACTTTTGTCTCTTCCTCTATAGCTTCTTCTACCTCGAGTTCTAGCTTCCTTGGATCCACCTTTCTTTTCTTGCTAGGTTGTGGTACTTTCATCACTATTTCTTTTCTTTTTTTGCTAGCTTCTTTTGCAGACACCTTCTTTACTGGACTTTTAATTCTTATCATTGCTACTCTGAATACTTGAGCTTCTAGAACCAATAGCAATTTATCCTCAATCCCAAGAACATGGTATATGATTTTTGTAAGAAAATGGGCTCCATTCATGAATTTTTTGGACTCCTAGTGCTTGGTTGCATCCTTCAATTGTTCATGGATGTATGGGGTCATATCCACTACTTCGAAAGGCTTTGTTTTATCTTTAATATTCAACATAACTAGAGTCATTGGCTTATATGGCATTGTGTATCTTGATAGCCTTAGAAAACATAATAACTGAAGAAATATTCTGATAGCCAATTCCTCATTTGCTTTGTCCTTAAAATCAAAGAACTTTTTGTAGCCAGCATAAGGAACTACATTCTTTTTCACAAAGCTCACATCCACCTTTGTTCCCATAGGATAAAAGTTTAAAGCAACTTTGATGTGCTTTTCTTTGATGGTAAAACCGACCATTTCATTTTCCAAATTCTTCACTTTGTAGACAAAGTAAGGCTCCGAACCTCTTTTCTATTTTTGCAAAGATGTCATGACCTATTCACTGTTGTCAAAATCTATGAAAAACATTGGTTCTTCCAACAATTTGTGAAGACCTACTCCTTTCTATCTTTTGTAGGAAGCTCTAGATCTCTGAAAATTATAGAACTCCTGATAGAGCATTGTGTACTTGTATTTCCCTTTTTTCATTGTGAATATATGTTTGCTTAAAATATTGAGGAAGTCTTTTAACTCTTTTTATATTTGCTCTTTTTTTGTTATCTTCTCCTCATTAGATTCGAGGTCCACCAGCTCTTCTATGGCTTCATTATTAAGGACCCAATGTCCCCTTGATAATGACAATGAATCTACTTCCAACTCTACTATTGCAAGTCTCTTAGTCATTTTCCTATAAAATAAAACACACAAAGTCTCCATTTTGGTTAACAAGAGACTCCAAAAAATCATTCATTGCATCATCAACTCGATTTTCTAAGTGTAGTTGGAAGAATTTTTAATGAAATTTTTGATGAGAAAAAAAATAAAATGAAATAACACAAAGTTGAGAATTAAATACAAAAAAAAAACAACTCACACATTCCAATTACTTGCTTTGTGCTCAAGAAAAGAAGTTCAATAGATCATTTATACACACACGCACACACCCACACACACACACACACACACACACACACACATATATATATATATATATATATATATATATATATATATATATATATATATATATATATATATATTATATGTTTTCTCAATTATTTTAAATCTTTCTCTTCTTTCTCTCTTAAAAAAATAATAATAATGGTAAGAGGATTTTCTTGATTTTTCTTCCCCTCCTAGCTCTTTTTATCAATGTGAAAATAGGTTCTCCTTGTGCATGGGTGTTTGAATTTTTCGTGTCTTGTGAATGCATGACTTTGTAATGTAGCCCTACACATGCATACTTTAGTTATTCACACATTCTTTATGGTGAAAAAGGAAGGTCTTACGTATTTTACTTAAGTGGCTTTCTGATGAGGAGGCTCTATATTGATTTGTTGTATTTTTCAATTGTGTTTGTATTTCATTTTGTATTTTTCTATGGATTTTTGTTTCCAAAGCTATCTTGATTATTTCCTTTGCTTTTCAAATTGTTGTTAAGTTCTCCATTTGTGTGTACCTAATGAAGCTACTTGATTCTATTTTCTTATTGATTGTTTTGGCTTCTAGATCTGCTTTATTTTGCCGTGTTTATAGATTGGATGATATTCTAATCTTTCTTTAGGTCTCCAAATTTGTTTCATCTTTTTCTTGATTCGATAAAGTGCTTGTACTATTAAAATTTGGTCTGATTTTTCTTTTTATTCTAAAATTGCTTCAACCTACTTAACTTTTCTTCCAATGGAAATTTGAAGGTTTCCATTTCCAACCTATGTGTGTCTCCTTCTGGTTCATGCACATCATTTCTTACAAACAAAATTCTCATTTTTATATCTTTAATTTTTACATTAACCACTTGCTTATCAAAATCAATGGACAGTTTATGTTGATTCATCCAAATTTGACCTAAGATTAACTTTTTAGGCATCAACTTATCAGGCCATTCCTCATATTCAACTATGGATTCTTCTTGTCCTATTTTGAGAACAATTTTTTTTGTTGATAATGTTGGAAGTATTTGTTCATCTATTGTTTTGATCAAGGTATTACTCTCTTTTTTCCTCTTTTGAAGCTGATTTAGAATTGTTGAACTAATTAGGTTCACTTGGGATCTTGTGTCCAATAAAACCCTAATTTTAGCTCCTTTGTATTGCATTGCAATAATTAGCAGAGGATCTTTGTTTGCTTTTGGTTCGTTCTCACAAATCATTATACTCCTTATTTCTTTGTGTTTCTCGATTATTTCTTTTGCTTCTTTTTGAGCTTCTCGTCTTATATATTCTTCTTCTTGTTTCCTTCTTTGTGATTGTTGTAATCTTCTCCATACTTGGGTTGTTAAGCATTCCATGTATCTCTTTATCCCGTATCCTCTCACATAGTTTGGCATTACTTCTCCATCTATGTTCGCCAAGTGTAGATCTCCACTAGGATTAATCTTATGTAGGATGTATGAACCATGTCCTCTTTTAATTTCTTGTTATGTTCCTTTAATTTATATGTTGGAACTAGGTCTCCTTCTTGTAAATCTTTTTCTTTGATGTGTAAGTCATGATAAACCTTTTGTCTTTTCATATCTGCATAGATACTCATAACAACTTGCAATCTAGAGGTTCCCATTTGTTCCAACTCCTTTTTTCTTCTCTCTCCTTGGTTTCAAAGTTAAACAAGGAAGAAGAAGAAGCTTGGAGCACAAACACACAATACTGAATGTATTACTAGAGAATGTACAAAGATAAGTAGCCCACTAGGGCAATAGGCGTATATACAAGCCGGGGGAAAAAAACCTCCTAAAGAGGGAAAAAAGTGCCCCGACGGTCCTAGTGTGTTCACACACATCACTACCTAAATATATCAACAAATCCCCCCTGGGAGTGATGCGGTGAACAAGGAGCTGGCACTCATGTATAAGGAAGTGCCAAGCTATGTGGAAATCACTCCACAAAAGGAAGTAAGCCCAAAGCTTTGCGGAAAGCTTCAAACTTCTCCCTGGGCAGAGCCTTCGTGAAAAGGTCTGCAATGTTCTCCTGCGTGGGCACATATGCCAAGCTGATCTCCCCAGCAGAGAACCTCTCCCTGACATAGTGATAATGCACCTCTATGTGCTTAGTGCGAGCATGGAACACAGGGTTCCTCACAACTGCCAATGCGCTCTGACTGTCAGTGAAGATGGTGGTGGCAGAAGACTGGCCAACACCCAAATCAGCCATAAGGCGTCTGAGCCACACACACTCAACGGTCGCTGTGAAAGCTGCCCTATACTCAGCCTCACAACTGGAAGTGGCCACAGTAGGCTGCTTCTTGCTCAACCAAGATATACATGAGCTACCAAGCATGAAGCAAAAACCACTGGTGGACACACGAGTGTCATAGCAACCAGCCCAATCTGAGTCAGAAAAAGCATGCAAATCTGGCGGTAGTGATCCCCCCTTGGGATAAAACAACCCAAGTAGCCGAGTACCACTCAAGTAGCGAAAGATGCGCTTAACCGCTTTCCAATGCGTGACTCCTGGGCAATGCATAAACCTGCTCATCTGTGAGACAGCAAACTGAATATCTGGCCGAGTAATGCATAAGTAAATCAAGCATCCAACAACCTGCTGATAGAGAACAGCATCAAATGCATCTCCAACATCATGAAGACTCAATCGTAAACCTGTCTCCATAGGAGTCGCAATAGGCTTACAGTCTTCAAGGCCAAAACGCTGCAATAATGTGTCAATATATTTCATTTGACACAAGGCCATTCCACCATCAACGTGCATAAACTGAATGCCCAAATAGTGATGCAAATGCCCCAAATCAGACATCTCAAATGAGGCATGCAAATCAGCCTTAAAATCAGCAATATGTGTCTCAATAGGACCAGTGAGCAGCATGTCATCTACATAGACAACAATGATCAGAAGCACATCATTAGCACGTTTAACATATAAGGTGCTTTCAGTTGGACTTTTCTCAAAACCATGTGCAATCAGATAGCCATGTATCTTCTCATACCAAGCACGTGGTGCTTGCTTTAAACCATATAATGCCTTCTTTAACCTGCAAACCTGGTTTTCATGCCCTTTCTGCACAAAGCCACGGGGCTGAAAAACATACACTTCTTCATGCAAGTCACCATTCAGAAATGCTGTTTTAATGTCCAACTGATGTACATTCCAACCATGATGGGCTGCAAGTGCACAAATGCTCCGAACAGTAGTCATACGGCATGTAGGTGCAAAGGTCTCATCAAAATCAATGCCTCTTTCCTGTGCATAACCCTTTGCAACAAGCCTAGCCTTGTACCTGTCAACTGTACCATCAGGTTTACGCTTCAGCTTGTATACCCACTTAGTGCCAATGGCCTTCTTGCCAGGAGGCAAGTCACATAAAGACCATGTACCATTCTTCATTATAGCATCATATTCAGATTGCATAGCACCCATCCAATTTTCTGAATTTTGTGCTTCATCAAAAGAAACAGGCTCATTCTCATCGCAGAGACTAGATGCAGCCATAGCATAGCAATCTGATGCAAAGGAGGCACTATGAGAGCCCGAACGAGTACGATATGACAAAGGTGCATCTAATTTGCTGTCACGCAAAGTCTGCACCAGCCATTTTGGCATAGTTTTTGCCTACTCAATATCAGCTCTCTCATCAACAAGTGCATCATGTAAATCTGCATCAGAAATGGAATGATCTGCATCATCATATGAAACCTGCAAAAGCTGAGAAGTTGCCTCATTAGGATCAGCACTAGCCTGTCCACCTGTAAAAAGAGGCATCAAAGTATCATACATGTCTTTGGAGCTAACAGATGTCTCCTTAGTACATGAAAGCAATGGCTGAATAGCATCTTCCATAAAGACAACATCACGGCTAACCAGAATGCGTTTAGTCTGTGGATGATACAGACGATAGCCTTTACTTTCAGAACTGTACCCAACAAAAATACATTTTACTGCCTTATCATCCAATTTTCTGCGATGTTGTTCAGGCACTAATGCATATGCCAAACAACCAAAAACACGCAGATGAGCAACAGATGGCTTGCGGTCATGCCAAGCCTCATATGGAGTGATAGACTGCAACGCTTTAGTGGGACACCTGTTCAGTACATATGCTGCACACATGACAGCCTCAAGCCAGAAACTATGTGGTAAAGCCTGACTTTTGACCATGCACCTGGCCATCTCCATGAGTGACCTGTTCTTTCGTTCAGCAACTCCATTCTGTTGAGGTGTATACGGCACTGTACACTGGTGTTTTATCCCACGTTCAGCCAGAAATGCATTAAAATCTGAAGACATATATTCCCCCCCTCGATCAGAACGGAGGGTGCCCATTTTACATGCTGACAGATTTTCAGCCAAAACCAAAAATTGTTTGAAGCACATGAACACTTCGGAATTTGCTTTGAGTGGATATACCCATGCATGCCTGGAAAAATCATCAATGAAAGTCACGAAGTAAAGGTAATTTCCAAAAGAGGGTGTCTGCATAGGACCACAGACATCACTATGTACAAGCTGCAATTTCTGCGTAGCCCGAACTGAACCATCTTTTGGAAAGGAAGAACGCTGCATTTTGCCCAAAGTACAGCCTTCACAAACATGTTTTCCAGGTGCCTCAAGTTTGGGCAAAGAGGACACCATTTCAGATTTCTGCAGGCGTAACAAACTAGCAAAATTCAGATGACCAAAGCGTGCATGCCAAAGCTTTGCATCTAACATAGCCTGAGAATCATGAACTGCACATGCCGAATCATTCACAAATCTTTCATAGTCTATGAGCTTATACAGCCCACGACATAAAATGCCAGAAGCAATAATCACATCACCATTTGAGGGATTCTACACCTGTCATCAACGAATTTCACAACCAAGCCAATCTTGGCTAATGCAGAAACTGATAACAGGTTCTTTTTGATCCCTGACACAAATAAAGCATCTGACAAAGTGAAAGAACTACCATCAACAGTAGTCAGAATGATCTTACCAACTCCCATAACAGGATAAGAGGAGTTATTGGCGCATGTGAAGAGGAGTTATTGGCAGGCTCGAGTGAAGAGAAGAAACTGCGCTGCGAGGTAATATGTTTGGTCACCCCACTGTCAAAGTACCAAACATCTGAGTCTACTGTAGACATGCACTGATCATGAGAAGATGGGTCAAAACTACAGACAGTAGTAAACGCCCATTCTTCTTCCTGCACAAGATTTGCAGACTCTGTTTTTGGTGTAGAGGCCTCTGCAACAACCATTTCAGCCTCTTTCTTCTTTGCCTCTTTAGCAGCCAGTTTTGGACAGTTCTTTATAATATGATCATCTCCTTTACAGTACTTGCAGAACAATTTCTGCTTTTCTGATTTCTTCTCATCTTTATCCTGGTTCTTCGATTGTGCAGCATTTGCAGATTTCTACTTACTAGTAGAAGAGCTCCATTTTCCTTTGCCCTTCTGACTAGCCAGGAAAGCTTGATCTGCAACACGCATAATGGACCTGTTCTGCCGGGACTGATCTTCCTGCAACAGAACAGAGACTTATTCCTCAAATGACAAGGCATTCGGATTGCCTTTCATCATCAACCGAAGAGTAGAGACAAAACTCTGATATGAATCAGGAAGACCATTCAGAACGGTCTGCACAAGTGAGCTATCTGGTATAACCTCATCAGCAGAAATCAATTGTTCCTTCAGGTCTTTGATCTTTGTAAGAAAACTGTCCATAGAATCACCTTCATTCATGTGCTCACTCTCCAACTGTTTTCGGAGGTAAGCAACACGAGCCTCATTCCTAGCCTGGTACAAAGTGGTAAGTGTATCCCAAGCATCCTTTGCTGTTTTGCAAGAGCAAATGTGAGGAATGATGGCACGTTTGACAGACAAAGCTATCAATGCATGTGCCTGGGCATCTCTGCCGTCCCAGCGAATCTGCTCTGCAGTAGGTGCAATAGAAACAGCAGCACGAACAGGAATCTGCGGAATATCATCTTCGACACCATCTTCATCAGCTCCAGCACCTGTATTTGCGGTACCTGTCGTTACAGGTGTAACAGGACGTCTTTCAACACCCTGCACAATGTTCCACAGTCCTTTTGCAACCAATACATGTCGCATCATATAAGCCTATAGTGGGTAGTTGGTACCATCCAACTTATCCTCAACAGCCAACATACGGAATACATCACTACTTTCAGCCATGGCCGGTGACTAAAATACCTTGATGCAGAAAATTGACTGTATCTCAAAAAGTTGAACGAAACTGCCGAGACGAGTTCTGCTAGACTTGTAGCAGACTTCGAGATGCTTAAACTAGCGAACAGAAACAGGTATATACCTTTGGCACAAAAGGACGAAATAGCCTACACAAGCACTATGATAGTGCGTTTGGAGGCCGAAACGAGCTCAGATCGCGATTTCGGCACCACAAAGCGAAGATGTTTTGATCTCGGAAACACCCTGAGTATGCTCACCAAATTTTGTGCGAATCTGAGACTGCAAACGGAGGAGTGTCGACGGCGCCCTAGAAGAAGCGACGACCTGCTCTGATACCAATTGTTGGAGATAGACGTCTGCGGAAGCACGCGAACAACACAAGGAAGAAGAAGAAAGGCCTATTCAGGAAAAATGGGAATTACACAGGATTTTGAGACACTTCTTTCTATCCCAATGTTTTACTTTTCAACTCATTTATACACTACAACATGTTATTACCTCTTGACTAGGGTATATTAAATTAATACTTTAATGTTAAGGATAATTGTATTAAAAATCAGGTATCAAGTTTGGGCTCAAAGTCAATAGTTTACATAGTAAGTAACATAAATGGGACTTGAATAATTCCCAAATTTCCTGAATAGGCCTTAAGAAGCTTGGAGCACAAACACACTGAATGTATTACTAGAGAATGTACAAAGATAAGTAGCCCATTAGGGCAATAGGCGTATATACAAGCCGGGGGAAAAAAACCTCCTAAAGAGGGAAAAAAGTGCCCCGGCGGTCCTAGTGTGTTCACACACATCACTACCTAAATATATCAACAGTTGTAATCCTTTCTTCCTCTATATCCATTTTGATGATTATTATTGTTGAAGTATTTGTTGGTGTATCCTCTATTGTACCTGCGTCTATTTGATGCATAGCCACCTTTATTGAATCCTTTTCCTCTAGAATTCCTTGGGTTCCTGTAACATTCCTTAGTGGTATGATTAGGGTAACCACAAATGCTACAAGATTGAAATGCTTGACGTCTCCCCTGCCTTGCTTTCCTCCTCTGCCTCTTCTTATAGCTTTTCCTCTACCTATGAAGTTGGCTTGGAAAGTGCTACCTTCATCTTCATTCTTCTTAAACTTTGGCTTATCCTTAGCTTTAGCTTTATCAGAGTATAAGGCTGAAGATTGATTACCTCTTGAGGATTCACCATTCTTGCTTATCTTTGCTTCATATGTGAAGAGTTGGCCCATAAGAGTGTTGAGGTCAGGCACATGTATGTCCGTGTATAGGTCCATGGCAGTTGTGAAGGATTCCCAACTTGTTATTAGCCTTGATTCCGTTGATGATTTGCCTAATGATTTGCTCTTTTTCAAGTACCTCTTCAAAAGCAAGGAACTTCAGTTAACTTATGTGTCCACTCATCAACAATGTGCAGATATTCTAATAAAAGCATTGGATGGTACAAACCTTTGCAAATTCAAGGCTATGATTGGATTACAGGTAATTCTTGAAGATTGAAGACCTCAAGCATACTTAGCTTGAGGGTGAGCTGTTGGAGCAAGTCTATGACAAGCCTAAGTATTGGCTTGAGTCTCACAAGGTCATAGGAGAAGCTTTAAAGTGAAGATAATGTATGATTTCACTTGTGAACTATCTCTTGTAATTTTTGAAGCCTTTACTTGATGTACAAGTAAAAGTATCTAACGTGGTTGAGTCCACTTGATGAATGAGTATAGTGTTCACTACCAAATCTCTTAGTTTTCTCAGTTAGATTGCAGAGATGATTTCTTTGAGCTTGGAGCATTATTTTTAGTGAATTAAGTTGCTAAAGTTTTCTCCTTAAGTCTACTACATACTCATAAAATTTCATTGGAATTTGGTATTTTAATCGTGAGATATGTTAATTTGAAGTCGACTATATCTCTTCATACTTTATTTCTCTCTCAGCACTCCATCAAAATAGTCATTTTCTCATAGCTTGTTCTCAGTGTTTACTTCATCATTTTCCATGATTCAAAGCTTGATAGAATCAACATACTATCTAGTATATGCCTACAAAATTTCATAATCATTGCCTCTTGGAATCTTGAGATATTAACATTTCTTTGCTCACGGGTCTGAGGACTGCTGTAGCCCATGAAAATCGGGGTGATGTTATAACTCGCTAAATAAGTTAATAAGAGTTCCCCAAAATGAATTAAGTTAATTGCTGCTATGGCCAGAGAATTGTTCAAAACATTGGACAGGTGTATAAACCAAAATAGCAAGTTTTTTACTCTTGGTTCAACTCCTACCTATCTGTTTTAATTTATCTTTTTGAGAGTGATCTTCCAAGGTACATAGGGTGTCTAATACATCCTTTCTCAAGCTAAAAGGGCCCACTACATATCCCTGGAGTTTATTTGGCTGGTGTAGTGCAAAGGTTTTGCAGCACCACTTCATCTTCATCCACTACAAATCCATCTCTTCACAGTGGTATCAGAGCAAGGTTGGACAACATGGCAGATGGATTTCCTTCATCAATTGAAAAATTGGATAGGGGTAACTACTCAGCCTGGTCATTAAGGCTGGAAGATTATCTTCAAGGAAGGAATTTATATGGTTATATAGCTGGAGATGAAGTTATGCCAAGTTTTAGGAACAAAGGTCAACCAACACAAGAAGAGCAAGAAAGATTGAGCACATGGTGCTCCAAGGATGTGCTTGCAAGGTCTTATCTCCTCAACTCTATCTAAATTATTTTTTTGCCTCACACTAGAAGTTGTAAAATATCTCAGGAAGTGTAGAATGCACTTGAAGCCTTCTTGTCTTCAAGTACAAAGGCCAGGAAGCATCAACTATGGCTAGACTTTACAATTCTCAAGAAAGCTCCCAAACAAAATGGGACTGATTTTGTCACAAAGCTTAAGGACATAGCAGATCAGTTGGGAAGCATTGGAGAGGTAATAGAGGAAGAGAAAATTGTAAGGCAGGTCATCAATGGCTTGACGGAAAATGATAAGTGGGAAGCATTCACCACAGCTATGGATCTATACATGGATATGCATGTACTAGATTTCAATACACTCATAGGATAACTACTTACTCAAGAGGCCAAGCTCATCAAGAATGGAGAAAGCTCCAAAGGTAATCAATATTCTGCCTTGTATACTGATAAAGGAAAGTCCAAAGAAAGCAAAGGAAGAGGAAAGAAAGTGAATGATGAAGCAGGTACACATCAAGCTAACTATGCAGGTAGACGAAGACATGGTAGAGGTAGAGGTAGAGGAGGAAGGCAAGGCAGGGGGAGATCCCAAGACTTTATTTCATGCTCTATTTCTGGATTAAGTAATCATACAACTAAAAACTTCTTTAGGATTTCAAGGAATCAAAGAGGAAAAGGCTACAATAGAGGAAGTTATGGCTACTCAAGAGGAAGGTTCAACAATTACCATGGCAACCACAACAATTACAACCATTCAAACTATCAAGGAGGCAATAGGGGGAGAAGAGACTTCAATAACTACATAGAAGAATCAAATCAAGAGGACTCATTGCTAATCATGAATATGGCCATGCCACAAGGTAAATCTAATGAGAATGTTTTCTGCATAGATTCAGGTTGCTCCAATCATGTGGCAGGAAATGTGGCACTCCCATCAGATTTAGAAGATCCAAGGAACAAGCATGAAGTGCAGACATGTGACGATACAAGACATTTGGCGGAAAAGATAGGAAATGTGAAAGCACATATGGAAATATCAACCTACTTAGCAAGGTACTCTCTGTCCCTACCATCACAAAGGATTTGATAAGTGTAGGAGAGATTGTGGAAAAAGCCCTACATGTTAGGTTCACAAAAGCAAGAGCATTTCTTGAAGATCCAAGTCAAGGATTTAGGAGAATTGCAAAAGGTGAAAAGACAGGTAGATTGTTCACATACAAGACACTAGAAACATTGCTCTCTTTAACTATGGTAGTCAGACACTTACAAAATTGGAAGTATGGCACAAAAGGTTATCACATATTGGTGAAAGATCATTAAAGCAAATGTGCAGGGTCCAAAGTGTACTTGGAATCCCTAACTTGTCAAAACAACACATGATTTATAAGTGTAGTGCATGTGAATTTGGAAAGTCTCACAGGTTACCATTCATGAAGAAAGGATATATGCATGGAGATCTCTTGGATTTGGTTCATACAGATGTATGGGGACCTAGCAAGGATGCTTCAATAT
This sequence comes from Ceratopteris richardii, assembly GCA_020310875.1. Lineage (NCBI taxonomy): Eukaryota > Viridiplantae > Streptophyta > Polypodiopsida > Polypodiales > Pteridaceae > Ceratopteris > Ceratopteris richardii. Next base: position 63,178,106 of record CM035419.1, read on the forward strand.
TTGGACCAAGGTATTATGTCTCCTTCATTGATGATTGCAGTAGATGGACTATATTATATTTTATGAAACACAAAGATGAAGTCTTTTCATGCTTCAAAAGAGATTTGGCTCTTGTGGAGAATCAAACAGGTAAAACGTTAAAAGGCTAAGGTCAGATGGAGGGGGAGAGTACTTCTCCCATGAATTTGACTCCTTTCTTCAAAAAGAGGGGAATCAAAAGAGAGATCACTACAAGGTACACCCCTGAGCAAAATGGAGTGGTAGAAAGAAGGAATAGGATAATTGTTGAAGCTGCAAGGTCTATGCTAAATGAGAAGCACTTACCTAATTACTTATGGGCTGAGGTTGTATCCACAACTACTTATTTGATTAACAGGTTACCTTCAAAATCACTTGATGGCGTGACACCATATGAGGCTTGGAATGGAAGAAGACCAAGCTTGGATCATTGTAAGATTTTTGGATGTATTGCTTATGCTCATGTTCCTTCATAGGTTAGAGGCAAGATGGATCCCAAAGCAGAAAGGAGTGTATTCATTGGATATGATAACACTCAAACGGGCTACAAATTATACAACCCAACAACCAAAGGATTCTTGGTGAGTAGAGATGTATTATTTGATGAGAATAGTTCTTGGTATGAAGATTCATGTAGAAAGGTCAACTTACCTTATGATCTTGAAGAAGATTTTCCAAAACTTGTTAAGGATAATCCTCCTCAAACTGAAGAGCAGGATACCTAAGAAGGTGATGAAACAACTCAGTATGAAAAACTCAAAATGTGGAAGTCTAAAGGTAAAGAAAAAATGTAGGAACTTGGACAAGAGGCAGAATCATCACATCATGTCCTAAGAAGGTCCATGAGGGAGAAAAGAAAACCAAAAAAGGTATGGGTTTGATACTTCTCTAGTCACTAAACATTAAATCTATCTAGCACAGGACATAAATCAAGAGGAACCCTCAACATTTGAGGAAGCAAAGAAGAAATCACAATGGAGGCATGCAATGGAAGAAGAAATTGAAGCTCTTAAGGAGAATAACACTTGGGAGTTGGTTCCCAAGTCTCCATCAATGAAAGTGATAGGCTCAAGATGGATTTACAAATTGAAGAAGAATTCAGAGGGCTCCATTAACAGGTATAAGGCAAGGCTTGTGGCAAAAGGCTTTGCAAAAACTTAGGGAATTGATTATGAGGAGACCTTCTCTCCTACGAAAAAGATGCCTACAATTAGGGTTTTGCTTAGTATTGCCTTTACTTCAATTGGATGTAAAAAAATGCATTTCTTAATGGATGGATAATAGAAGAGGTATATATGGCACAACCACTTGGTTTTGAGAATCACATATATCCTGATTATGTGTGTAAAATTAATAAGCTTTATATGGACTCAAACAGGCCCCAAGGGCTTGGAATCACAGGCTTGTCTCATTCTTGCAGGACAAAGGATTCCAACCTAGCAAGGCAAATCCATCACTATTCATAAAAAGGAGTAATTATGAAGTCATCTATTTGTGTGTGTATGTAGATGATATTATACTTATAGGAAATGATACAGATGGCATGAAGAGAATCAAAGAACAGATGAGAGAAGAATTCAAGATAAGGGATTTGGGTTCACTTACCTATTTTCTAGGATTGGAAGTTATCTACAAAGATCATGGTTTGTTTCTCACTCAAAGAAAGTACATTAAGGACATGTTAGCAAAATTCAAGATGCAAGATTGCAGGATTGCAAGTACTCCAATGATGGTTAATCATAAATTGAGCTCACATGAAGGTGAACTCATAGAAGATGTGATAGGTTATCAAAGCCTTGTGGGTAGCTTGAACTATCCCACATTGACAAGGGTTGATATATGTTATAGTATGACTGTGCTAATTCAATTTATGCACACACCCAGGAAACCTCACATGGAGGCTGCCAAAAGGATATGCAGATATCTCAAAGGGACCATGAATGAAGGGTTATACTACCCTTATGTATATGGTTTAAGTTTGAAATTGTTCTCTGATGCAGATTGGGCTGGCTCCAAGGAAGACAGAAGGAGCACCGCAAGATATCTTACCTTAGCAGGATCAAAACTTGTCTCATGGTCATCCAAGAAGCAACCCACAATTGCACTCTCTTCCACTGAAGTTGAATACAGAGGTCTTGCCATAGCTACTCAAGAAGCAATGTGGATGAAGACACTATTCACAGACCTTGGATTGGAGATTGGAACTCCAAATATTTTTGGTGACAACATGAGCTCCATTCACTCGGCTTCCAATCCAATTTTTCATGCAAGGACTAAACATATTGGAGTACATTATCACTATGTAAGAGAGAAGATTGTGAGCAAGGAAATTCAGTTAACTTATGTGTCCACTCGTCAACAATGTGCATATATTCTAACCAAAGCATTGGATGGTACAAATCTTTGCAAATTCAACTCTATGATTGGATTATACATAATTCTTGAAGATTGAAGACCTCAAGCATAGTTGGCTTGAGGGGGAGATGTTGGAGAAATTCTATGACAAGCCTAAGTATTGGCTTGAGTATCACAAGGTCATAGGAGAAGCTTTAAAGTGAAGACAATGTATGAGTTCACTTGTGAACTATCTCTTGTAATTTTTGAAGCCTTTACTTGATGCAAAAGTAAAAGTATCTAAAGTGGTTGAGTCCAATTGATGAAAAAAGGAAAGAGAAGCCACGAATTTGTGATTGAAGTGGTTGGAGAATCAATCAATCACTAAAAGATAGGATATTTGTTTTAGGTGAGCAAGATTCAAATTCAAATCTTGGTTCCAAAGATCACTATAAATAAATGGCAGTTTAGTTGCGGTTTGAGACCTCCAAGAGCAGAGCTTTATGCCATATCAAAGTGTGGGTTCAAGGCACACATATGTATCAGTAAGTCCATTGTACTTTACAATCAATATACATTCATTTTCATGATCATTTGAGTTCATATCTTCATGCTTTTGTGAGTATACTGTTCACTGCCATATCTCTCAGTTTTCTCAATCAGATTGCAGAGATGATTTCTCTGAGCTTGGAGCATCATTTTCAGTGATTTAATACATACTCAAGAAAGTTCATTGCAATTTGAGTTTTTAATCTTGAGATATGTTAATTTGAAGTTGACTATATCTCTTCATATTTTACTTCTCTGTCAACACTCCATCAGAACAGTCATTTTCTCAGAGCTTGTTCTCAGTGTGTACTCCATCATTTTCCATTATTCAAATCTTGTAGAACCGTCATACTATCTAGTATATGAACACAAATACTCATATATATTGCTTGGAAGATGATCCACTAATTGATGGATCAAAACAGATATGTTGGAGTTGATCCAAGAACAAAAAACTTGCTACTTTTGTTCTTACACCTGTTCAGTGTTTTGAAAAATTCTCTGAGCACAGTAGCAATCGGCTTAATTCCTTTTGGGGAACTCTAAATAACTTAGTAAGCTATCAATCATGAGTGATTTCATCAGAAATGATGGACTATATGCAGAGAAATATGTTTAGCAAATCATAGCTTCATCCCGACATTCACGGCCTAAAACAATCATCACACGAGTGAGAAAAGATACATTAATATCTCACGATCCCGAGAAGCAATGCTAATGAAATTTTTTACGCACATAATAGATAGTATGCTGAATCCAACATGATTTAAATCGTGGCAAATGATCAACTACACATTGAGAATAAGCTCTGAGACAATCACTGTTCTGATGGAGTTATATAGAGAAGTGAAATGAGAATGTAATGATCATTTATAGTTATATTTGGAGCCAAAGTTTGAATTCGAATTCAAGCTTCTACCTAAAAGGTGAATCCTAAAGTGCAGGATAGATTCCCTCATCACTCAAAAACCAAATGATTCTTAATTTTAGAGCTTCCTAACTCCGCGTGGGTGTAATCCACTTTTACAATGATAAATGTGAAGGATTTTTATGAGAGATTGATCATATGAAGCTTTGCATAAGTTATGCCAATAAACCAAGCATAAACTAAGTAACCAAGTATGTGGGCTTGGTTTTAATTGCACCAACAGCTCCCCCTAAACCCTTACATGCTTGGTCTTCATTGCTCCTTGATTTCCTCCAAACCAATCGTCAATTTGAACATGTTCATCTTTGTTCCATCCAATGACTTTGTGAGTATATCTGCACATTGTAAATGAGTTGATACATAAGATAATTGAATCTCCTTGCTAAGCAATTTCTCCCCTACATAATGATAGTGCACTTCAATGTGCTTATTCATTACATGATATACATGATTAGCAGCTAAATGAAGTGAGCTAGTGTTATCTCCAAAAATTATTGGAGTGTACGAGTGTATTTCCAAATCTGCATATAATTGTTTAAGCCACAAAGCTTCTTGAGTTGCATTTGCCAAACCTCTAAATTCTACTTCTGAGGAAGATAAGGCCACAGTTGGTTGCTTCTTAGATGTCCATGATATAAGCTTTGAACCTGCAATGGATAGGTACCCTGAAGTGCTCCTATCATCCTTGGAGCCAACCCAATCTACATCAGAATGCATCTTTATATCTATGTCCTAGGTGAAGGGATAACCAACCCTTCATTCATTGTACCCTTTAGATACTTAAGCACCCTCTTTGCATCTTCCATATGAGGCTTCCTTGGTGCATGCATAAAATGACTCAGTGTGCTTACTCCATAGGCAACGTCTACTCTTGTGAGAGTAGCATAATTGGGACTTCCCACAAGTTGTTGATAACCTGTAACATCATCCAATAGTTCTTCTTCATGAGAACTCAGCTTATGATTGAGTTGCATAGGAGTCCCTGCAACTTTCGTGTTCTCCATCTTAAATTTTATCAACATATTATGTATGTATTTCCTTTGAGTGATAAATATACCAGAATCTATATACACAAGCTCTAAGACAAGAAAGTAGGTTAATAAGCCAAGATAACTAATTTTAATTTCCTGCATTAATTGAGCCTTGATCTACTTGATGCCATCAACATCATTCGCTATAATAATGATGTCATCTACATAAACACATAAATAGATAACTTCTTATTTGTTCTTCTTAACAAACAAAGAAGAATCTGCCTTGCTTGCCACAAAGCCTTGGTACTGTAAATAAGTAATGTTGATGTATGAAACACCACAAGAAATGAATTAATGTGACACTAGAACACCTCTATGGTCACCATTAACTCATTGCCACTCCAAACTTTGAGAAATGATAGCCTAAAGTGAGAACTTTGCTTCTACAGAAATTCCTAGTCACCGAAATGACATACCTTCTGTATTTTGCTAATTTCTCCTAGATTAAGTATTATTTCTTCATGAAACTTTATAGGCTAAAACTAGAAGAGTAGAGCTTTCCAACAAGCTATCATACGCATGAAACGGATCTCTAGAACTCAAGTTATGGCCCTCACAAGATGACCCTGTATGACCTTCCAAAACTAGAAATCTTGCCTTCTTTAGTAAATTTCGGTGTCTAAAAATAAAAATTCGATGCCTAGCATCGAATTTCAGCCAAGGTCGATGCCGGGCATCCACTTTGAGCTTTTTTAGCCTCTTTTTCTGCACTAGAAATAGCTTCTTTTACACACACATGAAGAAGACCACTTGTATGCTAGAAGTCGATGCCAGGCATCGACTTTATGATCAAACTCGATGCCAGACATCGAGTTGCTCCACAAACTTCATGTTTTTAGAAGATTCAACAACAGGTAACACACAGAGAATGAAAACAATGACTTATCAATCAAGATTCGATGCCAGGCATCAAATTGCTCAGAAAACTTGAACTTTTGAATTCATCACACATTAGGCAAGCATGGAGATGATGGAGAGAGACTCATACACAGAACTTTACTCAGTTCTTTCTCATAGCTATGAAAACTCAGAAGTTTTACAGATGCTTTTTCACTCAGAGAAGCCCGACTATACTCAGTCGTATAAAATGAACTCCTTCTCTCTTTCTATCACTCTCTTCCACTTCTTCTCTCTCTTCTCTCTCTGCGTCAGTTGATACAAACTAACTTATATAGATTTTCGTATTCTCATGATTTTAAAAAACTTCTAGAACTAAAGTGAACTAACTTTACAAATATGATACACTTGAGAATTTTTCCCTTCACATAGGCATGGGGTTTTCTTCCTAAGATTTGACCTTCAAATATATGTCCAATTAGTGATTGTTTCTCCAACAGCTCCCCCTCAATCACTAATTGACATTCCCTGTTTCTTCACATCATCTTCTTTTCTTTTACTCCTATCATGCTTTTGAATCTGGTGGTCTTCACACCATCCAAGCTCTTTGTCATTATGTCTGCTAACTGATCTTTAGTAGAAATGTACTCCACTTCAATCTCCTTCTCCATTACCTTTTCTCTGAGAAAATGATATTGTATCTCTATGTGCTTTGTCCTTGCATGAAATACTGGATTTGCTGCAAGATAAAGTAAACTCATGTTATCTCCATGTATTGTAGGTGTACCTTGATCAATGCCTAAGCTCTTGAACAATGTCTGCATCCATATGACTTCCTTAGCTGCTTCCACAAGTCCTTTGTACTCTGCTTCAGTTGATGATAATGCTATTGTATGTTGTTTCTTTGAACACCAACTTACAAGCTTATCACCGATGTATATCATGTAACCATGAGTTGATCTTCTGTCATCTTGGTTACCTGCCCAGTCTGAGTCACTGTAGGCTCTCAACTTCAAATCTGATGTAAAAGGATAATATAATCCTTCCTTTATAGTTCCTTTGATATATCTGAGAACTCTTTGACCTGCAATCCAATGTGGGTCCTTTGGACAATGCATGAATTGTGACAAGACTCCTACTGCATAACTAAGATCAGGTCTTGTTAGTGTAGCATAAATCAAACTACCCACAAGAGATTGATACTTCCTCATATCTTTGTATTCTACACCATCATATTTACTGAGCTTGTGATTAACTTCAAGTGGAGTTGAAGCTTCTCTGCAATTTTCCATATCAAACTTCTTCAATAGATTCAGAAGATACCTTTCTTGTGATACATATATGCCATGATCTGTATAACTGACTTCCATTCCAAGAAAGTATGACAACTTTCCTAGGTCACTGATCTTGAACTCTTTCTCAAGTAATCTCTTTACCTCCTTGATTCCTTCATCTGAAGTACCTGTGATTATAATGTCATCTACATAAATACAAATGTAGATTGTACCTTCCTCTGTTCTTTTGATAAGTAGACTTGAATCTGCTTTTGTACTTTGATATCCAAGATCATTGAGATACTTCACCAGTCTATAGTTCCAAGCTCTTGGAGCTTGCTTCAATCCATACAATGCTCTTCTCAACCTGCAAACAAAATTTGGATACCTGGAATCTATAAATCCTTGAGGTTGTTCCATGTATACCTCATCTGATATGTATCCATTCAAGAATGCATTCTTTATATCCAATTGACTTAGGGTCCATCCTTTTGAAGCTGCAATAGCAATGATTGTCCTTATAGTTGACATCTTAGCTACAGGACTAAATGTCTCATCATACTCTATGCCATAGGTTTGGGCATAGCCTTTCACCACCAATGTAGCTTTGTATCTGGCTATACTTCCATCTGCAAGCTTCTTCACTTTATAAACCCATTTATTTCCAATTACTTTCTTACCATTTGGTTTAGGAACAAGTTCCCATGTCTTGTTCTCCTCTAGTGCATTGAACTCTTCCTTCATTGCTTCTTCCCATTGCTTCTTACCTTTAGCTTCATCATAGTTCTGGGGTTCTTCATCATCTTTCACCATATATGCATAGTTCTTCTGAGTTATGTAAGAAGTATCATAAGAATACCTTTCTGGTTGTCTTCTAGTCCTGCTTGACCTTCTTGGTTCACATTCTTCATAAGTGTCTGGATACACTTCTTCATCAAATATAGGAGCTTCTTCATTCCTTCTTGTTAATCCACTTCTCGATGTACTTGCTTGCATATAGTCTTCATCTCTATTCACCTACACAATTGATTTTCCTTTCTCACATCTTCTTACCTCTTCTTCAAATTCTTCAGTTGTATGACTTTGATCTGCATACCAACTTTTCTGTTCATCAAATGTAACATCTCTAGAAACAAGAAATTGTTTTGTTAGAGGATTCCACAACCTGTAACCCATCTGCTTTTGATCATAACCAATGAACACACATTTTTCTACCTTTGGTTCAAGTTTATGCCTAAGCTGTGATGGCACATAAGCATATGCAATTGATCCAAACACTCTACAATGATCTAGTGTTGGTTTCTTACCCCACCAAGCTTCATATGGAGTCATTCCATTTAGAGCTTCACATGGTAATCTATTCACAAGATATGTGGCTGTATTTACAGCCTCAACCCAAAGATAATTTGGACAGTTCTTCTCCTTTAGCATAGCTCTAGCAAACTCAACCAAAGTCCTGTTCCTTCTTTCTGCTACACCATTTTGTTGTGGTGTATACCTGCAGGTTATTTCTCTCTTAATACCTGCATTCCAAAGATAATCATTGAACTCTTGGGAGAAGTATTCTCCCCCTCCATCAGACCTCAGTCTTTTAAGCTTTTGACCTGTGACTCTCTCTGCATATGCATGAAAATGCTTGAAAGCTCCAAACACTTCTGATCTTTCCTTCAAAACATATAATGTTATCCATCTTGTAGCATCATCAATGAAAATAACATAATACCTTGAGCCACTGATAGATCCTTCTTTTGTTGGTCCCCATACATCTGTATGAATGAGCTCTAGTAATCCATCATGTTTGAATCCTTTCTTCTGAAATGGTAACCTGTGTGCTTTACCCATTTGACATGCTTCACATTTATAAACCATATGTTGACTTTGCACATTTGGTAATCCTAGTACAGACTGATTAGCAACCATAGCTTTAATTCCTCTTTCATTGAAATGACCTAATCTCTTATGCTAGAGATCAAGTTCTGTAATCACTGCTTCACCATGTGTGAGCAAAGCTTGACCAATGTTCCCTTGCACTCTTAAAGTAAAGAGTCTACCTTCTTTCTTACCAGAGACAATGTGATTATATCCATTCTCTGGATCTTCCACAAATACTCCTTCATTTGTAAACCTGACTTGAAAACCTTTTTCAACTATCTGTCCCACACTAATCAAGTTTTTAGGTATTGTAGGAACATACAAAACATTGGTTAGCAAATCTGCTCCACTCTTGCATTTCACTTTTCCAATTGAATGTACACTATGTCTTGTATTATCACCAGTTTGAATTGTGTGACTAGAAATGCCTTTTTCCAATTCTGACATCAATTCTATGTTTCCTGACAAATGATTAGAACATCCAGAGTCAATGTAAAATACCTTTAGATCTTCTTTATCTGATGTGCTGATTGAATTCATCATCAAGGATGTATGACTTTCATTCTGTGTGTCATTTGCATAGTTGTAGTAGGTGGTGTTGTAGGATTGATTCTGTCCCCAACTTCTTCCTCCACCTCTACCATAGCCTCCTCTTTGACTTTGTCTACCTCTTTGGAAATTACTTTGATATCTTCCACCTCGACCTCTGCTATTGTTGTTTTGATTCTGGTTTGATCCTTGTTGGTTGTGCCAATAGTCATGAGCCAAATGATTACTCAATCCACAGATCCAACAAGCCTTTTTGTTGTTATTTTGATTACCTCTTCCTCTTCCAAAGCCTCTTGCTCTTCCTCTACCAGTGCCTTTACCTCTTGCATAATAAGCTTGAGAACTAGACTCCTCTTCATCCTTTGCTTTACCTTTATCTCCTTTCTTCTTATTCTTCATGTACATTGCAGAACTTTGTCCTTTATCTCCATCTCCCTTCAAGTATTGCTCATATGTAAGCATCAAACCAAGCAACTGGTTCAAATCTGGAACATAATGATTTAATGAAAGTTTTGTTGATAAGACAAAAGGTTTCCACCTTTCATCCCCTCTCAAACCTGCAAGTAGTTGAGCAATCAATCTGTGATCTTCAACATCTTCATCTATGGATCCAAGACTATCTGCTAGATCCTTCATCTTAGTGACATAATCACTAATACTTTGACTTGGCTTCTTCTTGAATGTTGTAAACTCTGACCATAGACTTGCTTTCCTTTTTTTAGTAGTGCTTTGGAAATGATACTCCAATGCATTCCATATATCTTCAGATGATTCCAATCCTCTGATGTGTGGTAGCAAATGATCAGAGATTGTATTGTAGATGTAGGCTTTTGCACTTGCATCCTTCTTCTGCCAATGCTTTAAAGCATCAAGTTCCTCTTTCTTTGGTCGGCTTTCATCTTCACATACTGGCTTCTCTTCTTCACCTGTTACATATACCATGAGATCCTTACTCATAAGTAAAGCTTCCATTCTCATTACCCATGCGGGGTAATTATCTCTATTGTCCAGTTTGTCCATAGATATTTGCTTCAAAGTTCTTTCTCCTATGTGTCCTAGCCTTTTGTGGCATATTTCTAACTCAGATAAGGTTTGATCTCTATAATTGAATAGTGCTATGTTCCTTCTGTCTTCAATCTTGAATGTGAATAATCTACCTCCAAAGTTTTATTTCAAGATTGTTGGAATATATTGATTGATCCAATCAACACCAAATGGCTAAAATCATGAAAACATATCTATTTAAAATGAGATGAACAACCATGGGATACACACAAGAATACACACACTTCTAGATTATTAGATCCTGCATTCTCATGGTGATAGGAGTCCTCCAACACCTCCAAGAATTGCACACTACTGTTCAATACATTTACAAGGATTTTTATCATGTATACTATGTTGCATTAAACTCCATCTCCAAGGTCAAGATCCCCGATTTCATTGAAATTTTGTGCTCCAGATCTGGTACACACAAACATAGCCTTTGGAACAATGGATGTGGCTACAGTGAGCTCTTCATGGGTCCCTTTTCTTTTGCATCAAAAGGTTCTCTTATCCAAGGTCAACTCCTCCATTTTTGGGTGGTTGTTGTTAGGACCTTGTTTAGTTTGAACTCCTTTGCTCACCTCTACATCTATGGTATGCTTCTACATCTCCTATGGTCCATGTCATGGTGTTGACATTTGTCTGTTGATTGCCTTGCTACTACTCTTGCATCTAGTCTATGCTCTATTGTGGTCTAGATATCTGACAAATGGCTCATGCATGTGTCGAGGGATATTATGTGCAACACACTTAGCATGTGGTAGAATCGGATAAGAAAAGAATAGATTGTATCATGCTTGAATCCTATCTGAGGAGATGCACATGAAAAACCTGAGTTCTGAGGTTTTTTCTTGAGCCTATGGACATATTGTTGTATTGCTCTTCTTTCATTGCAGGTGTTGCTACCCATGGCTTCACAACAAAGGAATCTTGCTCTAGATAATAAAACATGGAAGGGATGTGATGAAATAGGAAACATGTAATAATTATGAACTCACATGTGTGTTGAGAAGTTGATGTTATAGGTATTGAAATAACATAACCATATATGGAGCATGGAGCCGCACAAGCTTGGAGGCTAGCCTTGTCTTGTCTTTTCTAAGCAAGCAGAACAATGTTGCGGAAGGAGGACAAGGGTCCTATAGATCTTGCGGGAACTGACGAAGAAACTATAACTGAGAAAAAATCATAAGGGCTATTGAATGCTTTTTGGTAGGCATCATGGGACAACATGTATTTTTTGCCACAATATCAATTTGTCGATAAAAGCTCAGTGGAAAATCATACCTCACAGTTGTTCGGAAGCTTTGATAGACTATTTATTTGGAGGACTATTTCAATCCTCATCTCTTCTTGAATATGGGCTTGACTATTTTATATTATGTTTCAACTTTTGTAATGTTTTTATGGTTAGTAAAGAGTATCCATGATGAAATGACTTGGAATCTATTGATATACATTTTCATGATTGAACAATGAGAACTTCTTGTATAGAGGTATACTTAAGGTCTATAAGTATCATGTATGTACAAGTTTGAAGCCATAGGTTATGATCTGCTTGGCCTCTTGATCCCTCGGAATGAGCTTGTGGGGACGATGGGTTTTTCTTTGATTTCCTCTTGAATGTAATGTATCTCCTCATTTGCTCACTTGGTACTCAATATTTCTAGACCTTGAATGATAGAGGCCTGAAGGAAGGCAGATGGTGCCCCCTTGACTGATAGCTTATGGTTTCAATAATGCAAATAGGGTTACCAATCTGTCTATCTATTCCTCTATGTCTTGAGGGTGGAGGACTAACTAAGACACAACTTGCAACTCTACATGACTTATGTAGTGGATTCTCTTTTTGAAGTGTTGGATGTGTTTGGGTGTTAACACAGCTTGATTTGGATGTTGTACAATTCGGAGTGACTAATGTTTGGGGGTTTATGTGACTGCCCTCCATAGGGATCGTGTCCATAAACTTACATCAATAAAGTAAGTTGCTATATCCAAATAAGGAAGAAGGTGGATAAGATGCAATCAAATTATAGGGCGTTGATTCAAAGTTGCCACCACATAGGATTAACTAAAAGAAAGACCTTTGTCATGTGTTTGGTTCTACTTCTTCCTATGTATGCCTAGAGTATGATTATGTGACTACATGTGGGAAAATCCTTGAAGCCCTTGAAGTAATGGAAAATTACCTTCTCACTTGGTGTGTGAGCATTACAGGTTTGAATGATGCCAAATTTCATGATTTACAGATGGCATGCTACTAAGTACATAGTTGAGCTATTTGGTCAACAAATTTCTTGGTGTATTGCCCTTTGTTGGGAATGTTTTCTATGCTAGGTTGGAACCTAGAGCTATTGTTTAGATGCTTTCTAAGCTTATCCATCCTATTCATGTGTGGATTAGGATCATATAATTGAGTGTGTGACTACCACAACAACATATGCCGCTACCGAGGATGGTGTCGACTCCCCTAGTCATCGTGGGAAGAATATTAGTAAATGTTTTTATAATGATTTTGGCATCTTTTGTGCACCGACCCACTGATGATATGTGAATCTAGTATCTCATTTTTATTTGATCACTCCACGGGAATAACAGATGCAGAATTCCCTAGATTGTTTGAGCCTTGGTGGTCAAAACTGTGTAGCACGCTCCACTATAGTGTGATATATGTAGACATTTTTTACGCAGGGATTACTCTCATGAATGTTCGGCTTCTACTCCCAACTTGCTTTGGATGTTATGAAGCTTAGATTGACTTTTGGTTGGGATGGTGTGACTGCCCTATTCAGGGATTGTGTCCACATTCCCTTCCATTGCTTGAAAAAGATGATCAACAATTTTTCCAACTTGGGACTGTTAATGGATTGAAACTCTGATTACTCTTAGCTATGTAATAATTGTTTGTTGTTGGATGCAATTGAGCGCACTAATAGAAGATGATTAGCTTTTTTCCTTTGTGATGTTCTCCATTGCAATGGTGGTTGAAGGTCTCAACCAAGTTCATTCAATGAAAAATCTAGTAGTGTTTCAAAGGTGGAAGTGTGACTGTTTTAGCAAGGAGAGTGCTTATTTTTTGACCTAGAAGATATGTAATGCACCTGCTTTTGTAACTGTCCTCTTGCTTTGCATGGTAAAGTTTTTATGTTTTGGGGCTCCACATTGAAGGTGGATCATTTAGTTTCACCTTGATGCTACTCTTGGACTAATTATTTGTTCAATAAAGGTTTTTCCTGTCTTACAAAGGACTACTTAGAAGGATGTATGTACAATCGGCAACATGGTTGGTGCACCATATGCTTCTCTTTAAGTGGCTAGGTTGAATTGTTGGAGTTAGACGTCTGCAGAAGCACGCGAGCAACACAAGGAAGAAGAAGAAGAAGATTGGAGCTCAACACACAATATTGAATGCATTACCACTAGAATGTATAAAGATAAGTAACCCATTAGGGCTATTGGCGTATATACAAGCCGGGGGGAAAAAAACCTCCTAAAGAGGGAAAAAAGTGCCTCGGCAGTCCTAGAGTGTTCACACACATCACTACCTAAATATATCAACAAGTCCCCCCTGGGAGTGATGCGGTGAACAAGGAGCTGACACTCATGTATAAGGACGTGCCAAGCTATGAAATCACTCCACAAAAGGAAGTAAGCCCAAAGCTTTGTGAAAAGCTTCAAACTTCTCTCGAGGTAGAGCCTTTGTGAAAAGGTCTACAATGTTCTCCTCCATGGGCACATATGCCAAGCCGATCTCTCCAATAGAGAACCTCTCCCTGACATAGTGATAATGCACCTCAATGTGCTTAGTGCGAGCATGGAACACAGGGTTGCTCGCAATTGCCAATGCGCTCTAACTGTCAGTGAAGATGGTGGTGGCAGAAGATTGACCAACACCCAAATCAGCCATAAGGCATCTAAGCCACACACACTCAACAATCATTGTGAAAGTTGCCCTATACTCAGCCTCACAACTAGAAGTGGCCATAGTAGGTTGCTTCTTGCTCAGCCAGGATATGCATGAGCTACCAAGCATGAAGCAAAAACCACTAGTGGATACACGAGTGTCATAGCAACCAGCCCAATTAGAGTCAGAAAAAGCATGCAAATCAGGTGGTAGTGATCCCCCCTTGGGATAAAACAACCCAAGTAGCCGGATACCACTCAAGTAGCAAAAGATGCACTTAATTGCATGCCAATGCTTGACACCTAGGCAATGCATAAACCTACTCATCTGTGAGACAACAAACTGAATATCTGGCCGAGTAATGCATAAGTAAATCAAGCATCCAACAGCCTGCTGATAGAGAACAACATCAAATTCATCTCCAGCATCATGAAGACTCAATCATAAACATGTTTCCATAGGAGTGGCAATAGGTTTACAATCTTCAAGGCCAAAACGCTACAATAATGTGTCAATATATTTCGTTTGACACAAGACCATTCCACCATCAACGTGCATAAATTGAATGCCCAAATAGTGATGCAAATGCCCCAAATCAGACATCTCAAATGAGGCATGCAAATCAGTCTTAAAATCAGCAATATGCCTCTCATGAGGACTAGTGAGCAGCATGTCATCAACATAAACCACAATGATCAGAAGTACATCATTAGCATGCTTAACATATAAGGTGCTTTTAGTTGGATTGTTCTCAAAACCATGTGCAATCAGATAGGCATGTATCTTTTCATACCAACCACGTGGTGCTTGGTTTAAACCATATAATGCCTTCTTTAATAACCAACACACCTGGTTCTCATGCCCTTTTTTCACAAAGCCACATGGCTAAAAAAAGTACACTTCTTCATGCAAGTCACCAATTAGAAATGTTGTTTTGATATCCAACTGATGTACATTCCAACCATGATGAGCTACAAGTGCACAGTTGCTACGAACAATAGTCATTCAGCAAGTACGAGGAAAGGGTTCATCAAAATCAATGCCTCTTTCCTGCGCATAACCCTTTGCAACAAGCCTAGTCTTATACCTGTCACCTGTACCATCAGGTTTACGCTTAAACTTGTATACCCACTTAGTGCCAATGGCCTTCTTGCCAGGAGGCAAGTCACATAAAGACCAAGTACCATTCTTCATTATAGCATCATATTTAGATTGCATAACAGCCATCCAATTTTTTGAATTTTGTGCTTCATCAAACGAAGCAAGCTCAGTCTCATCACAGAGACTAGATGCAGCCATGGCATAGCAATCTCATGCAAAAGAGGCACTATGAGAGCCTGATCGAGTACGATATGATACAGGTGCATCTAATTTGTTGTCACACAAAGTTTGCACCAGCCATTTTGGCATAGTTTTTGCCTCCTCAATATCAACTCTCTCATCAATAAGTGCATCATGTAAATTTGCATCAGAACTAAAATGATGTGCACCATCACATGAAACCTACAAAGGTTGAGAATTTGCCTCATTAGGACCAACACTATACTGTCCACCTGTAAAAAGAGTCAGCAAAGTATCATACATGTCTTTGGAGCTAACAAATGTGTCCTTAGTACATGAAAGCAATGGTTGAATAACATATTCCACAAAAACAACATCATGGCTAACCACAATGCATTTAGTCTATGGTTGATACAGATGATAGCCTTTACTTTCAGAACTGTACCCAACAAAAATACATTTTACTACTTTATCATCCAATTTTCTGCGATGTTGTTCAGGCACTAATGCATCCAAACAACCAAAAACATACAGATGAGCAACAGATGGCTTCCGATCATGCCCAGCCTCATATGGAGTGATAGGCTGTAGTGCTTTAGTGGGACACCTATTAAGTACATATGCTTCGCACATGACAACCTCAAGCCAAAAACTATGTGGTAAAGCCTGACTCTTGACCATACACCTTGCCACCTCCATGAGTGACATGTTCTTTCGTTCAGCAACTCCATTCTATTGAGGTGTATACGACACTGTACACTGGTGCTTTATCCCACGTTCATCCAGAAATGCATTAAAATCAGAAGACATATATTCCCCCCCTCGATCAGAACGGAGGGTGCCCATTTTACATGCTGACAGATGCAATAAGTTTTTTTTGGAGAAAACTACTCTCTTTGGACTCTGTCAAGGATCGTGGCCTCCGTTGTTTCTATGTGTCTGGCTTAGGAACTCTTTTGGAGCCATGGACCTGCCAACACCTCGTATTCAGTATCAAGCTAATGGGTATTTCTTTTTTTTCTTTGATAACATGGCAGAAGTTGACATTATGTCGAAGCAACCCAGTGGGGCCATAAGAGATACCTCTATTGTATTCTTCAAATGGTACCCTTCATTCAATCCACTCACTGATGAGCTAAAACAACTACCCATTTGGTTGAGTTTCCCAATCCTCCCTTGAGATGGCTTCTCGTCGAGTCCTTAAGTACTATGATGAATGTGAAAGAACCCTCAATCATCAATCCAAGATGGAATTCTGAAGTCTTGTTGGAAATATAGGTAGATGAATAGTTATAGATAGAAATAGAGCTGGCAAATGACTCGAGCATAGTGGATCGCATGCAAGAAATCTTGTATAAGAACCTTCCTAACTCGTGCTTCGTTTGTCACTAACAAGGATATTTTTCAAGAGATTTAAGTATTTCGATGATGATGTGCCATAGTGTGCTCTCCTTCTCGAGAGCTTCACGATGATATCCTCGGAGTAGAAAACTGAGCTCCTAGGGTCGCACACGATACTCCGTACAAAGGCTATAGAATATGCAGAAAAACACAGTATACAGGGAGCATGAACACAGACTTCTTAGGTGTTACAAATGCGGTCAAACTTATGTTTTATTAGAAACATATACAAAGAAGTGTCGAGTGGCCATTTGGCCTTTCACATGGACACTAATGGTAACAATCTCCCACCAAAGGCCAATATGGTCAAAGTAACTACGGGAGAAAATAAAGAATCATAAAGAATACCCGACTGTAAGTATACCAACTATACCTCCCACTTGATGGGCATGTTACACAGTATACAAGTGACTGTGTAAGATCATGAATCAAGTAACTCCCATCAAGTGACAACAGTGTCAAAAGCTATCAGGTGGTAGAGCTTTAGTCAAAGCATTTGTAGCATTATCTCGAGCATGAACCTTCTCAAGAATAATGCACTCAATGGCTAAGCAATCTCTAATGAAGTGATACCTCACCTCACTGTGCTTGGTCTTTGCATGATAGACCGGGTTCTTAGCCAAAGCAATGGCACTCTAACTGTCATTGAGCAAACTAGGTACATGCTGAGGTAAACCCATATCACAAGCAAGAGGAGAAAGCCACAATGCTTACTTACATGCCTCATTTGCTGCAACATACTCTACTTCTGTGGTGGAAACAACTGTACATTCTTGAAGACAATATCTCCAAGAGATAGCACCTCCAACAAAATGAAATGTACCCTAGTGTAGACTTAAGATTGTCTACACAACCAGCATAGTCAGAATCTGTGTAACCAATAATGGATGCTTTCCCTCTACCTAAGCAACAAAATGAAATGTACCCTGGTGTAGACTTACGATTGTCTACACAACCAACATAATCAGAATCTATGTAACCAGTAATGGATGCTTTCCCTCTATCTAATCTTGACTACTTCCCAACGTTTCTTGCCAAGATTAGATATATACCTACTCACAACTCCCATTGCAAATGCAATGTCTGGTCTCGTAGCTACCATAGCATACATGAGACTACCAACAACAGACTGATAGGGAATTTTGGTCATAATTCCTTTTTCTCATCTGATTTGGGGCAATGCTCAATTTCACATATGTGGGTAAAGGTGTACTCAATGCCGTTCCACCTTGCATATTGAACCTGTGAAGTACTTTGGATATGTACTCACTTTGAGACAAGTATATACATCTTTTACTCCTATCACGAGTAATGCGCATGCCAAGAGTATGTTTGGCATCCCCCAAATCCTTCATATCAAATGCCTGACTCAACTTCTTTTTGATAAGTCATAAGAGGACTTCCCAGCAATCAACATATCAACGACATAAAGTGTCAAGCACATCAAGCTGCCATCTAAGCATCTCTTTGTGTAGAGACAATGATCCTCATTGCTTTGAGAATAGCCTTGAGCCTTTATAAAAGCATCAAACTTTTGGTACCATTGTCTAGGGGACTGTTTAAGTCAATACAAGCTCTTCTTGAGCTTACAAACTAGACTTTCCTTGCCAGGAACTACATAACCCTCTGGTTGTTCCATATAGATCTCATCTATAAGATATCCATGCAAGAAAGCAGTTTTCACATCCATTTGGACAAGCTCTAAGTCCTCCATTGCAACAAATCCAATTTACATGCACAAGGTAGTCATCTTGACCATTAGAGAGACGATTTCTTCGAAATCAACACCATGTTGTTGCTTAAAACCCTTTGCAACAAGTCGTGCTTTATACTTTGGAGAAGCACTATCTAATGTGAATTTTAGCTTATATACCCATTTACATGGTAAAGCTTTCCTGCCCTTTGGCAAAGGTACTAAATCCCAAGTACCATTCTTGTGAATAGAATCCAACTCACTCTTCATGGCACGCTCCCACTTGACATGACCCTCTGTCTGCATAGCCTCTTTATAGAAAGAAGGCTCACCGGCATCTGTTAGCATAACAAAATCTAAACTTGGAACATGTCCATTAGGTGAATGTGAGACATGTGCAGAGCGTCTCAATGGTTGTTGAACAGGAACATGTGCAGACTGACCTGATCGGACATTCTCTTGAATGTCCATATGTGCAACATTTTTATGCATGCTAACTGGAGAACTAGTATCCTCAAACACCACTTTTCTTACTTCAACCTCCTTAATGGCTATTTATGCATCTTAGACTCATTGAAAATGACATCACTACTTGTGATCACTGACCGTGTTTCAAGATCCCATAAGAGATATCCAAATTTTCCTTCTCAACCATATCCAAGAAAAACACATTTCTTTGACTTATGGTCCAACATTTGTCTAAGATTCTTGGGTATATGAACATATGCTTCACACCCAAAAACTTGAAGATAATCATAATATTGTGGCTTCCCTGTCCATAACTCTTGTGCCACTTTCAGGCCTTTGGCAGTACTAGGTGAAAGGTTAATCACATGAACTACAGTCATTACTACTTTTGTCCAAAAGCCTTGTGAGAGACTTGCATGATGCAACATAGAAATTACTCTATCTTGAATAGTTCTATTCATCCTTTCAACTACACCATTTTGTACTAGGACATAAGGAGTTGTAAACTCTCTACGAATCCCTCTAGACCGACAGAAAAAGTTGAATTCATGTGAGGTATACTCACCCCCATTATCTGAATGTAAAGCCTTAAGCTTAGTTCCTTTTTTAGTCTCAACTGAAGCAAACCATTTTCTGAAAGTAGGGAATACCTCATCCTTCTATTTGATTGGATATACCTAGACTTTTCTAGTAGCATCATCTATGAAAGTGACAAAGTAAAGAGAACCACCTAAGGACCTAGTGGGCATAAGACCACACACATCTGAATGAACAAGATCTAAAGGCTGAATTGAAGAGTCGATGTGCGTTCAATGCACATTTCTGGTTTGCTTTCCATATTGACAATGCTCACAAAATGAAAAATTAGAGAAAGATAACACAAGTAAGTAGCCAGAATGAGAAAGATTTTCCATTCCATGACGAGATATATGGCCCAAATGACCATGCCAAATACAAGCCATAGGCTGTTCAATAATAGCTAACAAGTGTTCTTTATGTGATACAAATAATGGATAAAGTGAGATGACTTTGCTTCCTTTTGCAATAACAATATTTTTCTTTGATATACGAAAGGACTGAGCATAGAAGACCACCTTGTAACCAAGGTCATCAAGTTGACCAACTGACATCAAACTATGTGATAACTGAGGTATACGGCATACATTATGCATATTAAATTTTGAACCATCAATGAACTACACAACCACATCTCCAATCCCCACAATGTCACACTGGTAAGAGTCACTGAGTCTAATGGTACCAAGAGGAGAAAGCCACAATGCTTACTTACATGCCTCATTTGCTGCAACATACTCTACTTCTGTGGTGGAAACAACTGTACATTCTTGAAGACAATATCTCCAAGAGATAGCACCTCCAACAAAATGAAATGTACCCTAGTGTAGACTTAAGATTGTCTACACAACCAGCATAGTCAGAATCTGTGTAACCAATAATGGATGCTTTCCCTCTACCTAAGCAACAAAATGAAATGTACCCTGGTGTAGACTTACGATTGTCTACACAACCAGCATAATCAGAATCTATGTAACCAGTAATGGATGCTTTCCCTCTATCTAATCTTGACTACTTCCCAACGTTTCTTGCCAAGATTAGATATATACCTACTCACAACTCCCATTGCAAATGCAATGTCTGGTCTCGTAGCTACCATAGCATACATGAGACTACCAACAACAGACTGATAGGGAATTTTGGTCATAATTCCTTTTTCTCATCTGATTTGGGGCAATGCTCAATTTCACATATGTGGGTAAAGGTGTACTCAATGCCGTTCCACCTTGCATATTGAACCTGTGAAGTACTTTGGATATGTACTCACTTTGAGACAAGTATATACATCTTTTACTCCTATCACGAGTAATGCGCATGCCAAGAGTATGTTTGGCATCCCCCAAATCCTTCATATCAAATGCCTGACTCAACTTCTTTTTGATAAGTCATAAGAGGAATTCCCAGCAATCAACATATCAACGACATAAAGTGTCAAGCACATCAAGCTGCCATCTAAGCATCTCTTTGTGTAGAGACAATGATCCTCATTGCTTTGAGAATAGCCTTGAGCCTTTATAAAAGCATCAAACTTTTGGTACCATTGTCTAGGGGACTGTTTAAGTCAATACAAGCTCTTCTTGAGCTTACAAACTAGACTTTCCTTGCCAGGAACTACATAACCCTCTGGTTGTTCCATATAGATCTCATCTATAAGATATCCATGCAAGAAAGCAGTTTTCACATCCATTTGGACAAGCTCTAAGTCCTCCATTGCAACAAATCCAATTTACATGCACAAGGTAGTCATCTTGACCATTAGAGAGACGATTTCTTCGAAATCAACACCATGTTGTTGCTTAAAACCCTTTGCAACAAGTCGTGCTTTATACTTTGGAGAAGCACTATCTAATGTGAATTTTAGCTTATATACCCATTTACATGGTAAAGCTTTCCTGCCCTTTGGCAAAGGTACTAAATCCCAAGTACCATTCTTGTGAATAGAATCCAACTCACTCTTCATGGCACGCTCCCACTTGACATGACCCTCTGTCTGCATAGCCTCTTTATAGAAAGAAGGCTCACCGGCATCTGTTAGCATAACAAAATCTAAACTTGGAACATGTCCATTAGGTGAATGTGAGACATGTGCAGAGCGTCTCAATGGTTGTTGAATAGGAACATGTGCAGACTGACCTGATCGGACATTCTCTTGAATGTCCATATGTGCAACATTTTTATGCATGCTAACTGGAGAACTAGTATCCTCAAACACCACTTTTCTTACTTCAACCTCCTTAATGGCTATTTATGCATCTTAGACTCATTGAAAATGACATCACTACTTGTGATCACTGACCGTGTTTCAAGATCCCATAAGAGATATCCAAATTTTCCTTCTCAACCATATCCAAGAAAAACACATTTCTTTGACTTATGGTCCAACGTTTGTCTAAGATTCTTGGGTATATGAACATATGCTTCACACCCAAAAACTTGAAGATAATCATAATATTGTGGCTTCCCTGTCCATAACTCTTGTGCCACTTTCAGGCCTTTGGCAGTACTAGGTGAAAGGTTAATCACATGAACTGCAGTCAATACTACTTTTGTCCAAAAGCCTTGTGAGAGACTTGCATGATGCAACATAGAAATTACTCTATCTTGAATAGTTCTATTCATCCTTTCAACTACACCATTTTGTACTAGGACATAAGGAGTTGTAAACTCTCTACGAATCCCTCTAGACCGACAGAAAAAGTTGAATTCATGTGAGGTATACTCACCCCCATTATCTGAATGTAAAGCCTTAAGCTTAGTTCCTTTTTTAGTCTCAACTGAAGCAAACCATTTTCTGAAAGTAGGGAATACCTCATCCTTCTATTTGATTGGATATACCTAGACTTTTCTAGTAGCATCATCTATGAAAGTGACAAAGTAAAGAGAACCACCTAAGGACCTAGTGGGCATAAGACCACACACATCTGAATGAACAAGATCTAAAGGCTGAATTGAAGAGTCGATGTGCGTTCAATGCACATTTCTGGTTTGCTTTCCATATTGACAATGCTCACAAAATGAAAAATTAGAGAAAGATAACACAAGTAAGTAGCCAGAATGAGAAAGATTTTCCATTCCATGACGAGATATATGGCCCAAATGACCATGCCAAATACAAGCCATAGGCTGTTCAATAATAGCTAACAAGTGTTCTTTATGGGATACAAATAATGGATAAAGTGAGATGACTTTGCTTCCTTTTGCAATAACAATATTTTTCTTTGATATACGAAAGGATTGAGCATAGAAGACCACCTTGTAACCAAGGTCATCAAGTTGACCAACTGACATCAAACTATGTGATAACTGAGGTATACGGCATACATTATGCATATTAAATTTTGAACCATCAATGAACTACACAACCACATCTCCAATCCCCACAATGTCACACTGGTAAGAGTCACTGAGTCTAATGGTACCAAGAGACTTTGCTGCATAATTAGATCACCATTCTCTGTGTGGTGTCACATGGAAAGAAGCACCAGAATCTAGCAGCCACATGTGGGAAAGAGAATCAACCATAAGAACCTCAGTTGGCACAGTACTATCAAGTGTCAACACATTAGCATCATCATAAATAACATTAATTTCTTCAATCTTCACAACCAAAGTAGATGGTGCAGGTAACTATTTAACATGCCCATCAACATTCTCTCCTTTACCTTTAGCATTCTTTAATGCATAACAATCTTTCTTCATGTGCCCTTTCTTATGACAATAATGGCATTCCATATCGCTCTTCCTTGATTTACTTCTACTCTTATTCCATTGACTATTCTTTTCCTTGTTCTTGCTCCTGCCACGTTGCAGATTCTTTCCTTGGCAAGAATCATGAATATTATATGCATCTCCACTCTGAGTGCCAACCATATATTTTCTACAAATCTCCTCACTCAAGGGTGCTCCACATATGTCATCATAGACGAGTTTACCACTAGGTGCACTATTGCTAATAGCTATGCAAAACATATCCCATGATGATGGCAGGGTGCATAACAACAATATTGCTTTCATTTCATTATCCATATCCATTTTTCGAGCCTATAACTAGGAGAATATAGCATCAAACTCATTTAGATGAGCAGCAACACTATCTGTGTCCTTCATGCAAAGGTCATATAATTTTCTCATCAGATACACTTTATTTGATGCCGTCTCTTTTTCATATGTATTGCATAACTTCTTCCAAAGATCCTTTGCACTTTCATAGTCTAATACTATAAAGTGAACATTATCTACCAGGTGCAAGCAAATGGTAGACCTGACCATTTCATCTAACTCTTCCCAATCATCTTCATCCATGTCAACGGGCTTCTTTGAAATCCCATTGACTAGTTTCCATTGCCTCCTTTGAATTAGGACATCTTTGATCTGATTCTTCCATAAAGCAAAGTTTGTGCCATCAAATTTTTGGATCTCAAAATGGTCTTTGCCCTGCAAGTTATAGCTCCTCCTCGGAACATTGGCAGTAGACCTTGATCCACCAGATGTGCCTGAGACATATGATGCCATGATAGTAGAGAACTGAATAGAATGATAATGGAGCTAGAAGAGTCCAAACACCAACAAATAAGTGTCTCAAGGAGTAAATTGACCACTATATAGTTGACAAGACCAAAAAGCTAGAAATTTTTTTCCAGAGTATCCTCTGCAAAATGAGCATATGACCAGTGTCAAAATTTTCATAAAATTGCAAGTACTGACATGTTTACCTGCATAGTGAATCACTGACTCCACTGCATGTAATCAGTTACCCAATAGAAGCCAACTAGGCTTATTGAGCACTTATGAACAACTATCATACATCTATTATGGCGAGGCTGGGTAAGTCTTCCACCTGCATCACCGAAGAGACCCTGGCATCTGGGTGTCTCCCAATTAAGAAAACCTCACCACGACCCTCTTTATCAAATGTAAAAGGCTTTATGCAAAAAACATAACCGCTATATCAATGACTATATGGAAGTACATAAGCGGTATCCACAGAAGCATACATGGTGTGTATGTGCTCAATATATGTAGTAAAATGACACTAAAAGGCTGAATGCATGGCCCAAAATCTAGCCAACAACACCTGCAAGTGTCTTTCACCTATGATGTTTTAGGGTCAAAAAACCTGCATAAATTTGTAGCAGCTACTCCGACCAAAACTAAAAACCTTCCAAGAAACCTGTAGTTTTATGAGTGTGGCTGAAAACACAACCTCAAAGGTTGATATTCATTATCGAAGAAGTACAAAGAACACTCTTCTTGATGTTCTTGGACCTGTGTGAAGAGGACTATGTGCGAAAGTACTCCAAAATGGCTCCAAATGACACCCCAAAAATGCTTCAAAAACAGGCTTTTAAAGCAAAGAATGAAGCTTTGAGGTACCAAAACATGTTCAAGGTAATGTTAACCTTAGCCTTTCCCCTTCTTCATACACCACAAGAGTGTAGCTAAGTGGCAAGAGATTGCCACATTTAAGCAAGCTCTGGGGGGAACAATACTGGGATGGGTGACCTCCCGAGAAGTACCGGGAACCTCTATCTTCCTTGATCGTTGAGGTCCTCCCTCGCGGGCAGTCAACGATGACTTTGGTGACTCGGATTTCAAGGTATGCCAAGGTCTATGCCTTGGTCACTACCTTATTCATAAGCCTTGGAGAAAGCCTTGGGTGGGTGGGCGGGTGCTCGCTTCACCCACACAAAAGGAACGAATCTTTTGTGTCAAAATGCTCTGATATCAGTGAAGTATTCGATGTGATGCACCATAGTGTGCTCTCCTTCTTGAGAGCTTCATGACGATATCCTTGGAGTAGAAAATTGAGCTCCTAGGGTTGCACGTGATACCCCACACAGACGTTGTAGAATATGCAGAAAAACACAGTACATAGGGAGCATGAACACAGGCTTCTTAGGTGTTACAAATGCGATGGAACTTACAGTCTGTGACTGACTAGACCACTGTATGTTTTATCAAAGAACATATACAAAGAAGTGTCCAGTGGCCATTTGGCCTTTCACATGGACAGTAACGGTAACAGAGATTGATCATTGCGTAAACAAGGAAGCCCCCAATTAAGCGTGCAAATGTTGTATATGAATATGGTTTTACGCTAGTCAATAGAAGAAATGATAATCTAAGCAAACCTGTTTCAGTCCACCCAGACCACCCTTCCCACCACTCCTCTATATCTTTTCCAATAGTGAATAAGTTTTGGTGTACTGGCCATGGAGGAAGATACCACAGTTAAACTTCCAAAAAACACTTAGTTCTAAAACCTTGACAAAGAAATAGACATGCAAGACAAGCTTTTGGAAGAAACACTATGTAATAGAGTCAACCCTTAAGAAGAACAAATAGTAGATACAATGAATAGTAGAAATAAAAGAAAAGAAACGATCAATAATGAGCTTTCAATTTCTACAAAGGGATTAGATAGATGCAATGAGGTGCTTCCACCTCCACTCACTCCCATGAACATTGAAATTATTTCCTACAATTGTAAAGGTTTCAAGGATCTATCAAAAGTACAAGTGATCAAGAAAGACCTCAATGCCCATTCCTCTATAGTGAGATATATCAAACTTCCCACAATTTTCATATACATAGTAACATTTTCCAATGCTTCACTTGATGTAGTATCCAACTTCAAATTCTAATCTAATGGCATAGAAATTGGCTTATAATCAGCCATTGCAACATACTCAAGGCATATTGCCTTTGCACATCCATATACTTGTTTCTATATGTATAAACTCAATGCCCAAGAAATAGCATAGCACACCAAGATCTCTCATTTCAAATTCTTGCATAAGGAGTTTCTTTACCTCTTTAATGTTTTATTCAATATCACCACCTACAATCAAGTCTTCAACATAAATAGCCACAATTGTGATGCTATCATCACCCTTCCTTGAATATAATGAATGATCTGCATCACACATAGAAAATCCAATGGTGGTTAAGAAATTAGAAATCCTGGCATGCCAAGCAAGAGAGGCTTGTATAAGCCCATACAAAGCCTTTTGCAACCTTCAAACATATTCTGGATACTTTGAATCCTCATATCCTTGTGGGTGGTTTGTGCATACTTCTTCATATAACTCACCATGTAAGAAAATATTCTTCACATCCATCTGATGCAAAGTCCATCCTTCTGGTGTAGCTAATGAAACAAGTGCTCTGACAGTAGAAATTTTAGCTACAAGGATGAATGTTTCCTCATAATCAATACCATATGTCTGTACATATCCTTTTGCTACCAATTGTGTTTTATACTATCTTATGCTACCATCAACATTGTGCTTTACCTTGTAAAACCACTTGCATCCTATGGGTTTCTTTCCTTACAGCATTGTGTTGATATATTTAGGTAGTGATGTGTGTAAACACTCTAGGACCGTCGAGGCACTTTTTTCCCTCTTTAGGAGGTTTTTTTCCCCCGGCTTGTATATATGCCTATTGCCCTAATGGGCTACCTATCTTTGTACATTCTCTAGTAATACATTCAATATTGTGTGTTGTGCTCCAAGCTTCTTCTTCTTCCTTGTGTTGTTCGCATGCTTCCCCAGACGTCTAACTCCAACAATTGGTATCAGAGTAGGTCGCCGCTTCATCCAGGGCATTGTCTACACGTCTCCAGTTGTAGTCTCAGATTCACATGAAATTTGGTGAGCATACTCAGGGTGTTTCAGAGATCAAAATGTCTTTGCTCTGTGGTGCTAAAATCCGATCTGAGCTTGTTTCGGCCTTCGAATGCACTATCGCAATGCTTGTGTAGGCTATTTTGTTATTTTGTGCCAAAGGTATATACCTGTTTCGGTTCACCAATATAAGCATCTCGAAGTCTGCTATAGGTTTAGCAGAACTCGTCTAGGCAGTTCCATTCAAATTTTTGAGATACAATCAATTTTTTGCATCAGGGTATTTTAGTCACCGGCCATGGCTGAAAGCAGTGATGTATTTCGTATGTTGGTTGTTGAGGATAAGTTGGATGGTACCAACTACCCGTTGTGGGCTTATATGATGCGACATGTATTGCTTGCAAAAGGACTATGGAACATTGTGCAGGGTGTTGAAAAACATCCTATCACACCTGCAACTATTACAACTGTAGGTATTGAAGCTGATGCAAAAGGTGTCGAAGATGATGATATTCTGCATATTCTTATTCGTGCTGCGATTTTTGTTGCACCTACTGTAGAGCATATGCATTGGCGAGAGATGCTCAGGCACATGAATTGATAGCTTTGTCTGTCAAACATGCCATTATGCCACGTATTTGCTCTTGCAGAACAGCTAAGGATGCTTGGGATACACTTACCACATTGTATCAAGCTAGGAATGAGGCTCGTGTTGCTTACCTATGAAAACAGTTCGAGAGTGAGCACATGAATGAAGGTGATTCTATAGACAGTTTTCTAACAAAGATCAAAGACTTGAAGGAACAATTGATTGCTGCTGATGAGGTTATACCAGATAGCTCACTTGTGCAGACCGTTCTGAATGGTCTTCCTGATTCATATCAGAGTTTTGCTTCTACTCTTTGGTTGATGATGAAAGGCAATCCAAATGGCTTGTCATTTGAGGAGTTAGTCTCTGTTCTATTGCAGGAAGATTAGTCCAGGCAGAATAGGTCCATTATTCATGTTGCAAAGCAAGCTTTCCTGGATAGTCAGAAGGGCAAAGGAAAATGGAGCTCTTCTACTAGTAAGCAGAAATCTGCAAATGCTGCGCATTCGAAGAACCAAGATAAAGATGAGAAAAAATCAGAAAAGAAGAAATTGTTTTGCAAGTATTGTAAAGGGAATGATCATATCATAAAGAACTGTCCAAAAGTGGCTGCTAAAGAGGCAAAGAAGAAAGAGGCTGGAATAGTTGTTGCAGAAGCCTCTACACCAAAAGCGGAGTTTGCTAATCTTGTGCAAGAAGAAGAATGGGCGTTTACTACTGTTTGCAGTTTTGACCCATCCTTCTCATGATCAGTGCATGTCTGCAGTAGACTCAGATGTTTGGTACTTTGACAGTGGGGCGACGAAACATATTACCTCACAACACAATTTCTTCTCTTCACTCGAGCCTGCCCCTAAAGGGAATACTGTTACATGCACCAACAACTCCTCTTATCTTGTTATGGGAGTTGGTAAGATCATTTTGACTACTGCTGATGGTAGTTCTTTCACTTTGTTAGATGCTTTGTTTGTGCTAAGAATCAAGAAAAATATGTTTTCAGTTTCTGCATTAACCAAGATTGGCTTGCTTGTGAAATTTGTTGATGACAGATGTACAATTCATGATCTGTCAAATGGCAATGTGATTATTGCTTCTGGCATTCTATGTCGCGGGCTGTATAAGCTCATAGACTATGAAAGATCTATAAATGATTTGGCATGTGCAATACATGATTCTCAAGCTATGTCAGATGCAAAGCTTTGGCATGAATGCTTTGGTCATCTGAATTTTGCTAGTTTGCTATGCCTGCAGAAATCTGAAATGGTGTCCTCTTTAGCCAAACTTGAGGCACCAGGAAAACATGTTTGTGAAGGCTGTATTTTGGGCAAAATGCAAGGTTCCTCCTTTCCAAAACATGGTTCAGTTCGGGCTCCTCAGAAACTGCAGCTTGTACATAGTGATGTTTGTGGTCCTATGCAGACACCTTCTTTTGGAAAGTATCTTTACTTCGTAACTTTCATCAATGATTTTTCTAGGCATGCATGGGTATATCCATTGAAGGCAAAGTCTGAAGTATTCATGTGCTTCAAACAGTTTTTGGTTTTGGCTAAAAATCTGTCAGCATGTAAAATGGGCACCCTCCGTTCATATCGAGGGGGGGAATATATGTCTTCTGATTTTAATGCATTTCTAGTTGAACGTGGGATAAAACACGAGTGTACAATGCTGTATACACCTCAACAGAATGGAGTTGCTGAACAAAAGAATAGGTCACTCATGGAGATGGCGACGTGTATGGTCAAGAGTCAGGCTTTACCACATAGTTTCTGGTTTGAGGCTGTCATGTGTGCAGCATATGTACTTAACAGGTGTCCCACTAAAGTGCTTCAATCTATCACTTCATATGAGACTTGGCATGACCGCAAGACATCTGTTGCTCATCTGCATGTTTTTGGTTGTTTGGCATATGCATTAGTGCCCAAACAACATCGCAGAGAATTGGATGATAAAGTAGTAAAATGTATTTTTGTTGTGTATAGTTCTGAAAGTAAATGCTATCATCTGTATCATCCACAGACTAAACACATTCTGGTTAGCTGTGATGTTGTTTTTGTGGAAGATGCTATTCAGCCATTGCTTTCATGTACTAAGGAGACATTTGTTAGCTCCAAAGACATGTATGATACTTTGTTGCCTCTTTTTACAGGTGGACAGTCTAGTGTTGGTCCTAATGAGGCAACTTCTCAGCCTTTACAAGTTTCATGTGATGATGCAGATCATTCCATTTCTAATACAGATTTACATGGTGCACTTATTGATGAGAGAACTGATAATGAGCAGGCAAGAACTATGCCAAAATGGCTAGTGCCGACCTTGCGTGACAGCAAATTAGATGCACCTCTGTCATATCATACTGGATCAAGCTCTCATAGTGCCTCTTTTGCATCAGATTGCTATGCTACGGCTGCATCTAGTCTTTGTGATGAGACTGAGCCTGTTTCGTTTGATGAAGCACAAAATTCAGAAAATTGGATGGCTGCTATGCAATGTGAATATGATGCAATAATGAAGAATGGTACTTGGTCTTTATGTGACTTGCCTCCTGGCAAGAAGGCCATTGGCATTAAGTGGGTTTACAAGGTGAAGCGTAAGCCTGATGGAACAGTTGACATGTATAAGGCTAGGCTTGTTTCAAAGGGTTATCCACATGAAAGAGGCATTGATTTTGATCAGACCTTTGCACCTACATGCCGCATGACTACTGTTCGAAGCATCTGTGCACTTGCAGCCCATCATGGTTGGAATGTGCATCAGTTGGACATTAAAACTGCATTTCTGAATGGTGACTTGCATGAATAAGTGTATGTTTTTTAGCCCCGTGGCCTTGTGTAGAAAGGGCATGAAAACCAATTGTGCAGGTTAAAGAAGGCATTATATGGTTTAAAGCAAGCACCACGTGCTTGGTATGAGAAGATACATGCCTATCTGATTGCACATGGTTTTGAGAATAGTCCAACTGAAAGCACCTTATATGTTAAGCGTGCTAATGATGTGCTTGTTATCACTGTTGTCTATGTTGACAACATTCTGCTCACTGGTCCTATTGAGAAGCATATTGCTGATTTTAAGGCTGATTTGCATGCCTCATTTGAGACGTCTGATTTGGGGCATTTGCATCGCTATTTGGGCATTCAGTTTATGCAAATTGATGGTGGAATGGCTTTGTGTCAAACAAAATATATTGACACATTATTGCAGCGTTTTGGCCTTGAAGACTCTAAGCCTATTGCCACTCCTATGGAAACAGGTTTACAATTGAGTCTTCATGATGCTGGAGATGTATTTGATGTTGTGCTCTATCAACAGGTTGTTGGATGCCTGATTTATTTATGCATTACTCGGCCAGATATTCAGTTTGATGTCTCACAGATGAGCAGGTTTATGCATTGCCTAGAAGTCAAGCATTGGCTGGCCGTTAAGTGCATCTTTCGCTACTTGAGTGGTACATAGCTACTTGTTCACCGTATCACTCCCAGGGGATTTGTTGATATTTTTAGGTAGTGATGTGTGTGAACATGCTAGGATCGCGTGGGCACTTTTTTCCCTCTTTAGGAGGGTTTTTTCCCCCGGCTTGTATATACGCCTATTGCCCTAATGGGCTACTTATCTTTGTACATTCTCTAGTAATACATTCAGTATTGTGTGTTGTGCTCCAAGCTTCTTCTTCTTCCTTGTGTTGTTCGCATGCTTTCGCAGACGTCTAACTCCAACACATTGGAACCAGCTTCCATGTTTCATTTCCATAAAGTGTAGCCATCTCCTCATCCATACATTTCTCTCAATCTGCATTTCCAATTGTATCTTCAAAACAAGAAGTTTCAGCATCTTGTATTATCTTGGTCATATAGGCACAATGTCAAACCATGTAATTGTCATACGTCAATTGTTGCACTGAATTACGCATCCTCCTAGATCGTCTTGGTCCTAGTCACTTCTCCTTGTATCATCCACATGTGCCTTTCTTACTCTTGTAGTCCTCATAGAGGGCAATCCAAGTTCCTCATCAAGGTTCTTTTATGAACCGCTTGGATCTTCATGAATGTCTTCAAAATCTGTAGATGTTTTACTACAAGCAGAAAGCTTTTCTTTCCCTTTCTTCAATGTAGTTGATGAATTTTTTGGACTAAAATTTCCATGCAATCTTCCATTACATGGATTTGAGTTGGAACTATTGCTTGGTGATGCATCATGTCCACTCAAAACTTGAGATTTTGCACTTGAGTTTTCAACATTTCCCTTTGTCATTTGAGTCAAGATTAAGTCCTTCTTTGACATCTACATAGAAGCTTGACATTTCATCAAACACCACATCTTTGCTTACCTTTACCTATCATGCGAGTGGGTTATAACATTTATATCCCTTTTGCTCAATGGAGTACCCAATGAAGATACATTTTTTGCTTTTGATCAAGCTTTTTCCTCAATTCATATGGAACATGTACATATGCAATATAGCCAAATAGTTTTATATGTGATAAGTTTGGCTTTTTACCTGTAAACTTCTCTTCAAGTGTAACTTGATGTACAATAGCAGTTAGAGTTTTGTTCATGATGTATACAACAATGTGTATAGCTTCTACCCAATAACAATGAGGATTCTTCTCAACAATCAAGGATCTTGCTATTTTTTCAATATGTCTATTTCTGCATTCAACAACGCCATTCTGTTGTGCTGTGTACTTGCATGAAAATTGTCATCGAATCCCATGACTTTTTAAAAATCTACTGAACTCATTTGACATGTATTCGCCTCCTCCATGAGATCTCAATGTCTGAATATACTTTCCCATCTTGGAAGTGAGTGAACACCTCACTCTTCTCTTTCATGAAATATACCCTTACTTTTCTTGTATGGTAATCAATTAAAGTAACATAAAACTTGCAACTCCCCATAGATGTGGTCTTTGCAGGACCCCAAACATCTGTATGTACTATTTCTAGAACATTCTCACTAACATGCTTGTCATGAGAAAATGATGCTCTTGGCTATTTACTGAATTGACATGCCCCACATACCTTTTGCGTCTCTACAACCTTGAAATTTGGTAGTCCATTGACAATCTCCTTTGACCGCATCAATTTTGACCTTTGCAAATTTGCATGTCTGATTCATTTGTGCTAGATCTTCATATCAACAATAACTCCTGCACCTTCTGCAAACATGGCTTCATTCATTTTAGGAATTTTCACATTTAAGGTGAACATCCTATCCACTTTGTTTCCTTTTGCAATCAATCTTCCATCCTAGTTTTACTCTTCTAAATATAAACCATCAACATTCAACCTGACTTGTAATCCCTAGTCAACCATTTGTCCAACAAAAACTATTTGGAACATGAAGCACATCAACAAGTTGTTTTACCTCCCCATCCTCCATAGCTAGTGTTGTCTTTCTTGTATGCTCGATAGGATGTAATGTGAAGCACTTGAAACAACATACCGAACACCACCATTCAATTTTGAAACATCAACAGACATCGTATTCATAATATGATGTTGGACCATGAATAGCTTATCTGGATCATTTGCACTTGTGGATGCATAGTTGTTTTGCTGCCTTCTTCTGTTTTGACTCTTCAACCTTCTACATGATTCAGTTGTTGAACTTGGTCTTGGTTACTCTGTCATCTTCCACTTCCAAAGCCTCTACCTCTACCTCTTCCTCTGCCATAGTAGAATACTTGCTTAGAACTACGTTTTCCTTGGGAGTTTTAGTCCTCACCAATATTATTTTCTTCAATAATTAGCATGGGCACCAAATCAACAAAATTCAGAATATTTTCCCTAGTCTGAATAGAAGTTCTAAACTAATTATATGTAGCTCCTAAACCACAAAGGAACACTTCCACCTTATTATTATCATCTACATTCATGCCAATGGATGCAAGTGACTCACATATGCTTTTGATTTTCAGGGTGTAGTCACTTATTGACATGCCCTTCTTCTCTAGTGTATGCACCTCATTCTTGAATTACAATTTGTGTGCCTTTGTATTGATCTCATACAATGTGAACAAACTCTTCCAAGCCTCTTTCAGAATCTTGGCATCATCTATGTGCTCAATCATGCTCATAAGTTGACTCATTCCATCTGAATCTGCCATTTCTGTAACAATTCACAACACTGCAAAAACACTACAAGCAATACTTATGTTTGAACACTATCGCATATGACGTGACATTTCTATCTCAAAAAAACGTATTTTTTGTGTATCAACAATACATGGGATCACATGAAATTTTGGACCTTGAATATTTGATTGTTTCAAACAAGACACAAGTTATAGTTTTGCAAACTGACATGATTTTCTATGGCCCTACCTTATGGGCTTGAAACAAGGGTCAAGATGGCTCCAAAATAGAAATATGAGAAAAACACATGACCCTAAAGGGATAACTCATGAAAATATTTTGATGCCTTCTACCTTCATGCCAATCTTCTTAGTAGTATGAGATCATTTGTGAATCGCGCTTTCTCCATGCTTTGTCACATCCTCTTCATTGTCTGCCTTCTGCATGAGCTCTCTACAATGACACTAGCTCTGATATCATGTCACAAGGAAGGAGATAAGGAAGAGAACTCACTCACGCACTCTCACACTCAAAGAGGAGCACACACACACACAAATTGAGGCAAGGAAGAATATGATCTTCTTCTTCTTCTATTACATAAAATGAATATAAAAGAATGACCTAAAACAACAATACAACTAGTGCAATATATAAAGAATAGTACATAAGGAAAATCCTATTTCCGCGAATGAGTGAGCTGGCAAGAAAAAAATCTTAATAGATAAATCCAATAAATCTCAATGAAGTATTTCTGACATATACCAGCGTGACCACTATACATGTTAGAGAAATGAAAAAGTGATATGTATCATCTTGGATCATCACATGTTGAGCTTAATATCTCAACAGCTTGGTCCTTTGTTTGTTCTTCCTTCATCAAATTCGTGTTTTATTTGGCAAAGCCAGTTTGATTAGATTTGATGCTTGTACCAATTTTTCCTTTTCTTCAGTCATCTTCTTAATCCACTTATTTTTTATTTTCTCCTGCCTAGTTTTCCATCTTTGAGCTTTCTTTTTTTTTGAGGTCTCTGATGGTTCTTCTAAATCTCTTACTTGTTGATGCAAGGATTTTGTTGCCTTCTCACTCCTAGGACTATTAGGTCATTGATTTTCCAAGTTCTCTTTAGCTCTGGCACTTGTGATGGCCTTTAATGGTATTGTGTATTCCTTATCACTTCATGAGGACTCTATAACTTCAATCACATTGATCTGAGTAGTGGAATGTGCTTTGTAGGAGTTATCAGGACAATCCCTAAATAAGTGTCCTTTTCCACAATCACTGTAATATCCTTCCCAAACTTGTCCTCTCGGTGCAGGTGGTCTAGTTGTATGATGTTGGCACTCAAGGTCAAGCACAAGGCATGGGAACGTGTCAAAGAAGGAAACACAAGAAGAGGGAGCATGTAGGGAGCTCCAAGAAGTATATGTCAAATTCTCAGAAGAAACCCCTACAAAAATAGTGAATTTGATCACTAAAAACCATTGTAAATATCATTTCATATTTTTGCAACTCCATTTTGTTCAATCCATGGAGTCCTACAGCTTGAGGAGTATTAGAAGTATCTACATACAAATTTTCATGATTTTTAGACTTCATTTGAGCCCTCAAATAAGCCATGGAACCTAACTTTTAACTAGGTTGGACACTAGGTCTAGACAAGGCCAAAACTAGTCAAAAAACTATAAAAATAGCTAGAGAGCTCATTTTTAGGGGTTAGCAAGTTAGAGAAAGAGCTTCTTGAAGAGTGTAATTGAGTTATTGAGAATCAAAGCTTCCATTGTTGCTATCTTTGTTATCTTGCCTTGTGTGTGTGTGTGCGCATGTATGTGCTTGTCACTCACATCTACTCACCAGAATTGCTCATGATCTTCATATCCTCCTCACATCTCCATGGATTGACAAGCAAACGAGGTGGTGCTCATGCTTGGGCTACACCAAATTTTGATGCCATTGTCGTGAAGGCTCAGTTGGGTGGATCAAGCCAGCTGTTGGGGTTCCAATG
Source organism: Ceratopteris richardii (assembly GCA_020310875.1). Classification (NCBI taxonomy): domain Eukaryota; kingdom Viridiplantae; phylum Streptophyta; class Polypodiopsida; order Polypodiales; family Pteridaceae; genus Ceratopteris; species Ceratopteris richardii. Next base: position 63,214,163 of record CM035419.1, read on the forward strand.
ATGGTGCATGCAAGGTGCTTCAAGCAAGCTCAGGTGATAGAATGGAGATTCAAACAGAATATTAAAACTCAAAACAATTGATCAGATCACTTACACAATACATCATAATGAGTTAAGTGAGATATGGAAATAAGCGTAGAGAGAATTGGAAGAGAAGAAATAAGGTAACATTGGAAATTGATTCATAATAATAAGTGTTCATACAATTGTAATGAAAAAATAATGGAAAAATGAAAAATATATGTTACCGATTCATAATTGATCATAATGTTGCATCATAATATTCTTCATAAATATCTAAACATGTGTGTAGAGCCTCCTCCAAGATGAGAGAAGAATCACCACCAAGATGAAAGATAGCCACCCTCCATCAAGTAGATGAACGTCTCCTTCCTTCAACGATGATAGCTCCTCCTTCTTCAATGATAGCTCCTCATCATAGTGTGTGTAGTCTCCAACTCCTCCAATCCTCCAAATCCAACGCAAGAGTTTGATGTTCAAGATTGATCACCCACGATCTCTCCTCTTCGATCGATCCGATCATGATGCCTTGTTATTTATAAGCTTCAAAAACAGCGCGATCATTTCTTTACTTTTTGTTTTATTCGCCATTCGTTTTGTTTTTCGTTGATTTGCATACGTATTATCTTTTTCTTTTTGTTTTTATTGTTTTACGTCTTCGTTGTGCTTTTGATTCGTTTTGTGTTTTGTTTGTATAGTTTTATTATTATATTGATTACTTTGATTTTGAATTTTGATTTTTACGAAGTTTGTTTTCACACTACAAGGTTCACATGGATGAAACTTAGATACAAACAATGGTATCATCACAAACATAAATACACTCAGATAAGTCTTTCTCAATGACCATTAATTCGGAGATAAGAGCTTTTATTTGTGAAGTTAATTGACAACCCCCCAAGAAGCACTATGTTGAACATCACTTCATCAATATACGTCGAGAAAATATCTTGCAAATCCATCAAATCTGATTACATATAATATGATCATTGATTACATATAATATGATCATTGTTGTTGTAATATTCTATGATCTAATGTGATCCCTTCTTGAAATACTTCCATCGAAACATAGAGATAAAATCTCTACGGAACCATTGTTGGGGAGCGTTCCTTGAGGACGAGCATTGTGACGATAAGTTTGTAGATTTGCAATATTGAAAGGTGAAAAACAATCATGTTTTATAAGTGCAATTAATGGTATTGATTAATTAGGGTCACATTAGGAATGATAAAAGTGCAAGAAACCCTAATTACGTAAGTTCAAGTGTAAGTTCAGATATTGTTGCAACAAACCCTGAAGATAAAGTACTTAAGTGGATCAATCACATCTCATAGTGTGATAAAACTCAAGTATTCCTAACGATGATATTTGTCAGACAAGATTACACCAGAGAAATCTGTAAAAGAACAAGTAACTGATTCAAAAGAACATTGCAATGCGGTTGTACTTGGGAAAATAGGGACTAGTAGACAAAGCTTATGAACCTTCGATCAGGTAGATACCTAGGTCAGGATAGACGAAGCATTAGATCTTCTGAAGCTAGTGTCAATCACACAGCTAGGTCGTGGGCCCAAGAGCTTAATGATTATCCCTACATACTCAGTTCAGAAATGAGCGATTAAGAAATGTCCTTAAGCATGGAATGATCAGTAGGTAGTGCAAGCATAGCCTATTTACAGACATTAAAAGGTCCCTATAAGAAACAGTTGGAGTATATTAGGACCAACGGACTAGCTGCACATATCTATGAGGCGGATTTTAGGTGACTAGTTGTCAAACTCAAAAATCCTGATCAACCCTTCAAACTTGAACACCCAATGGTTAAATTCGAAAAGGGTTCATATATTGATAAGCAAGGAACCATGTATGTGATTATCAGCTTACCAGACAGGATAGATGAGTTTGGAAATGTTATTCTCAAGAACAAGATAGGAGATCTAGAGCAAGGCAACCTAGGATGAGAACCCAAGACTCCTCAAGGAAAATCTGTCTTGACCAAAGTGATTACTCTAGAGTGGGTTCCCCAAGACAAAAAAAACATAGAACTATTCTTGAATAGAGAAATGGAGGAAGCTTTTAAGAGATTCTAGCTAGATCAACTTAGAAAAATAATCGGAGTCACCATCTACGAGTTTAAAGATCTTGAGATACCATGAAAAGTTGTCTATCTGGATAATACGTAGGAGAGAATGTTCTTGGTAATAGACCATGGCAGGCATGCATACACTTGGAAGGGTGAATTGATTTTCCCTCCACCAAGATCTAATGTTTCCCATGTTCTCCAAGGAGTAGGATCATCCAAGGTTCATGAAACCCAGAGGGAAAGAGCTATAGAGAGACCTAAAGTGAACTTTGCAAACCCCTTAGGAAGAGAGCAGTCAAGATTAGCTACAGAAAGAACAGATCAAGAGAGACACAAAAATCCGAGATGTCAAAGAGGCATGGATGAGTTTCCCTTTCCTATGCCTAGAGAACACCCTAGAATCTTGGGCCTACCCAACTAGTTAAATCCATGAAGAATTACTTCAACGACACTTGTGTATCTCTTTGTTCATGTGTGAACCCTTGCTAGAAGAGTGTGACTCTAATGAGGTCATAGAAGAAGAAGAGGATAATGATAATCTAGAGTCCATTGTGATGGATGGTTGCTTTGACTCAGAGGAGCAATATCTTGAAAATGTAGGAGTATTTACCCAAAAAGAAGAAGAACCTCTCACAAGAATTAAAGCTATAAATTCAAGGGAGGAAATTGAAGGTAGTCAAAAGAAAAAGAAAAGAAAAGCAATGAAACAAGTAGAGGAGGAATCATTGTTCAAAGTACCAGAGAATTTTAAGAAATATGAAGTTGTAGATTGGAAAATTTTGGTACGAATGCCTAAGAGAGAGTCCATCACTAGAGAATCATATGATAATAAAGAAAAAACCCAAAAAATTATAGTAACCATTGAAGAGTGTTACACTTATGTGTTCCTCGAGTAGCTTTGATGTTAACCTTTTCCCTATACATGGGCATGTTTTACTCTAGTGCTAGCTAGAGGTTTTTTCCCCATGTTACCACATACTTGATACTCTCATATGTGGTGGTACTTTGTACTTAGGGATATTATTCAGCTCTTACTTCAGTTCAGTTCATCGGCAATAGAGAGAGCTATTCCAGCCATCGTCTTCTCCATGTGTCTTGCTGCGTTTGTGCTCCTTGTGTGTGCTTCTCGTGTGTCTCTCACACTTCTACACACACCCAACAGTGGTATAAGAGCAGGTTCAGCTCCTTCTCAAGTTTCGGTTTTTCGCATTGTGGCGCGCGTGCACTTTAACAGTGCAAATCGACTTCGGAGCATAGAACTGTGAATTTCAACAGCCCGGAAACATTTCTACCAGGTCCATTGGGGTTTTACCCCCATTTCGAAGCCATTCGTGCAGTCAGAATCGCCATCAGAGTGATAATTTGTGAGCTGAAATTTCAGCATTCATTTCAGCTTTCGTCGAAGTGAAGATTTTGTCAGATTCTTGTTCCTCAGTGAAATGGCGGGCACAATGACTTGTTTGGCATGCTTCAAGCTGAAGATAAGCTTGATGGGACCAACTATCCGATGTGGTCTTACATAACGAAGCATGTTCTTGTTGCAAAACAACGTTGGAACATAGTGGCCGATGTAGATAGAAGACCCCCAGGTGCTTCTACTTCACAGTCTACTGTCACAGATGGAGCTTCTTCTTCGAGTACAGTGGCTTCCTCTTCTCCACCTACACAGGATCAGCTTAGATGGGATGGAAAAGATGCTCAAGCTCATGATTTGATTGTGCTTTCAGTGAAGCATCATATAGTTCCACACATTCGGTCATGTTCTACATCGAGACAGGCATGGCACACTCTTGCTTCTTTGTATGCCGTGCATAATGAAGCACGTGTTGCATACTTGAGGAACCAACTTGAGGATGTATGTATGGCTGAAAATGAGTCAGTGGATATGTATGTGACATGCATCAAGGACTTGAAAGAGCAATTGGCAAACATAGATGAGATCATTCCGGATGCATCACTCATTTCTACATTGTTGAAAGGATTACCGAAATCTTTTCAAAGCTTTGCTACTACACTCCGTTTGGTTGCAAAAGGAAATCCTAATATGTATGCATTTGATGAGGTTGTGTCTCTTCTTTTGCAAGAAGAGCAATCTAGAGTGAATAGGAGTGGTTTGATTGAGGGAACGCAAGCACTTGCTATCTCACAAAAAGGGAAAAGCAAGTATGGTTCAGCTTTGGGTTCATCAAAACCAAAGCCACAAGCTTCCTCTTCCACTCATTCCTCTAATGATGGTGATTTGCAAAAGAAGAAGAGATGCAAATATTGCCGAAAGGCTGGTCATACTATTTATGAGTGTAGAAAGCTTGCTAAACGCAATGAAAAGAAGAAGGAATCCGGCATGTCTATTGCTGAAAATTCAGCAAATGCAAAGAATGATGAAGCTAACATGGCTCAAGATTTTTGGGCATGTGTTGTTACATGTCATTATGATGCTTCTTTACATTCTAAATGTATGGTTGTGAGTGAGGTTGATTCGGATTGGTTCTTTGATAGTGGTGCTTCAAAGCACATAACATCATGCAAAAGATTTTTCGCCTCTTTGAAAGATGCACCTAAAGGAGGACATGTGGTGTGTGCAAACAATGCCTCTTATCCTATCATTGGAGTAGGAGAAATTGAGCTTACGGTTGCAAATGGAGGTGTGATTCTCTTGAAAAATGCATTGTATGTGCCCGGTATCAAGAAGAACTTAATTTCAGTTCTGTTGATTGCCAAAGCTGGACTTCATGTACACTGTTGATGATAAGTGTATGGTTCATGATTTCAGCAATGGCGATGTTATCGTGATGTCCGGTACATTATGTAATGGTTTGTATTGCATGGATACATACAAGAGGGCTGCCTCAAATGCCTTGGTTGCTCATACTTCTTCCATGGCTGAAATGGAGCTTTGGCACGCTCGTTTTGGTCACTTGAACTTCAATAGTTTGCTTTACTTGCAAAAGAAGGACATGGTTATTGGTTTGCCTGAGTCCATTGAAAAGCATTGTGAAGGTTGCATTCTTGGAAAAATGCATCGTGCTTCTTTTCCAAAAGATAGTCATACACACACTACAAGAAAATTGCACCTTGTTCATAGTGATGTATGTGGTCCTGTCAAGACTCCATCTTTTGGGAAGCATGTATATTTTGTTACCTTCATTGATGATGCTACTCGCCATACATTGATGAAGCAAAAAATGAGGTATGTTCTTGCTTCAAAGCATTTTTAGCTATGGCTGAAAATTCTTCTTCACAAAAGCTTTTGACTCTACGCACGGATCGTGGTGGTGAATACATGTCACATGAGTTTAATGCTTTTCTTCGTTAAAGAGGTATTTCACACCAATGTACGATGCCATATATACCTCAACAAAATGGTGTTGCGGAGCGTAAAAATAGAACTCTACTTGAAATGGCACGATGTATGGTTAAAGGAAAGCATCTCCCTCATAAGTTTTGGATGGAAGCGGTCATGTGTGCAAATTATGTGTTGAATCGCTACCCTACAAAAGCATTGAGAGTAACCACTCCTTATGAGGCTTGGAATGGTCATAAGCCTATGGTTAGTCATATGCGTGTGTTTGGTTGTTTGGCATATGCTCTTGTGCCATCACAACAACGTCACAAACTTGATGACAAGGCAAAGAAATGTATATTTGTTGGTTATAGTGCTGAAAGTAAGGGATATCGGTTATACCATCCATTGACGAACACAATTATTATGAGTCAAGATGTGGTATTTGATGAAAATTCAGTTTTCCCTCTACTTGAATGCAAAAAACTGCCAACAGTTAGCTCACAAGATGTGTTCGATACACTCATGCCTTTGTTCCAAAATGGTGCGCTTGACTATTGCCATGTAGACCAGCCAACTGAGGTTCAAAGGGCTGAAAAATTCCAGCCAAATAGGGCTGAAAATGCAGAGAATTTCCAGGCAAACATGACTGAAAAATTTCAGTAAAAAAATGTCAAAACTGCTGGAAATTTCCAGCCACATATGGCTGAACATTTGCGTCAAAATATGGCTGAAATTGAGCATGAAACTCAGCCCACGCATGATGTACATATTGAAGATGTTTTACATAATGAACGCATGTCTATCAAGAGTGCACAATCTATGCCAAAGTGGCTGAAACAAACTTTGCAGGACAGCAAATTGAGTGCACCTTTACTTGGTAGAACAAGATCAAGCTCTCACCATGCATCAAGTAATTTTGTGGATTATTCTCTTATTGCTACAGCATGTAATGAAGAGCCACTTTCTTTTGAAGATGCATGTGACGATCCACAATGGATGAGTGCTATGCAATCAGAAATGGATTCCATACATAGGAATGGTACTTGGGAGTTATGTGAATTGCCAAAAGGAAAGAATGCCATTGGTACAAAGTGGGTTTACAAGATTAAGAGAAAATCTGATGGTAGCATTGATCGCTACAAAGCTAGATTGGTTGCCAAAGGATATGTGCAACAATATGGCATTGACTATGAGGAAACTTTTGCACCTACTTCATGCATGACTACCATTCGTACCGTGGTTGCATTGGCTGCCCATCGAGGTTGGAAAGTGCATCAGTTGGACATAAAAATAGCCTTCTTGAATGGTGATTTGCAAGAAGAGGTCTATGTGAAGCAACCTCCTGGATTTGCTATGAAAGAGAAAGAGCATATGGTTTGTCGCTTGCATAAAGCCTTGTATGGTCTCAAACAAGCTCCACGTGCATGGTATGACAAAATACATAAGCACTTGATTGCTCTTGGCTTCACATGTAGTCCGATTGAAAGCACACTCTATGTACGCAAAAATGGGGCTGATCTTATAGTGCTTGTTCTTTATGTCGATGACATACTCTTGACTGGGTCATGTGATGCAAAACTTGACATTCTTGGCTGATTTGCAGGATACTTTTGATGTCACTTATCTTGGTCTTTTGAGCTACTATCTTGGCATCCAGTTTGTATCCGTTGAGGGGGGAATTGTTATGCATCAAACAAAGTATGTTGAAAAACTACTTCAGCGTTTTAACTTTGAGGATTGTAAGCCAGTTTCCACACCAGTTGAGACAGGATTCAGGTTCTCAGTTGAGGATTCCAGTGATGCATTTGACACTTCTCTTTATCAGCAAGCTGTGGGATGTCTTATATATGCATGCAACACAAGGCCGGATATACAGTATGCAATTTCCCAGTTGAGTCGATTCATGCATAGCCCTGGCACTAAGCATTGGCAAGCGGTGAAACGTGTGTTTAGATATCTTTGAGGCACTTTGAGCTTATGTCTCTTTTATGGCAGAGATGTTCAGCCATGCTTGCATGCTTTTACAGATAGTGATTGGGCTGGTTGTTATGATACTCGTGTGTCCACTAGTGGTAATTGCTTTTTCCTTGGAGACATGCATATCTTGGTTGAGTAAGAAGCAACCTACAGTGGCGACATCGAGTTGTGAAGCTGAGTACAGGGCAGTTTTCACAGCTACAGTGGAGTGTATATGGCTGAGACGCCTATTGATGGATCTTTGCATGGAGATTGATGCTGCTACGCATATTCTCACTGATAGTCAGAGTGCTTTGGCTGTTGCACAAAACCCAGTGTTTCATGCATGGAACAAACATATTGAGGTGCATTATCACTATGTGAGAGAGCGCCTTCATGCAGGAGATATTGATTTGGTATATGTGCCTACACAAGATAATGTGGCAGACATATTCACCAAAGCTCTTCCACGGGAAAAGTTTGAAGCTTTTCTCAAAGCTTTAGGCTGTGGGGGTTGATCTGTCACTCCCTGTATGTGTTCACATCATTCGCTCTAGGGGGGTTTGTTACACTTATGTGTTCCTCGAGTAGCTTTGATGTGAACCTTTTCCCTATACATGGGCACTTTTTACTCTAGTGCTGGCTAGAGGTTTTTTCCCCATGTTACCACATACTTGATACTCTCATATGTGGTGGTACTTTGTACTTAGGGATATTATTCAGCTCTTACTTCAGTTCAGTTCATCGTCAATAGAGAGAGCTATTCCAGCCATCGTCTTCTCCGTGTGTCTTGTTGCGTTTGTGCTCCTTGTGTGTGCTTCTCGTGTGTCTCTCGCACTTCTACACACACCCAACAAAGAGAACGAAGAGCAATGTACGTACATAGGAGAAGACCTAAGTGCAAAAGAAGAAGTAGAGCTTGTGGCTTTATTAAGGGAATATAGGGACATGTTTGCATGGACCTATAGAGACCTGAAGGGGGTAGATCCGAAAATATGCTCTCATATGATCCCCATGATGGTTGACACCAAGCCCAACAAACAGAATCCGTACACATATAAAGACACTTATGCAGCCAAAACAAAAAAAGAAATTGGCAGACTAAGTGAAGCTGGATTTATCTATGGATTGAGCATACTGAATGGGTGCTCCCCATCATAGTGGTGTCCAAGAAGAACGAAAAGTTGCATGTGTGTATTAACCTTTAAAAAATTAATGCCGCTATGATCAGAGATAGCTATCTGCTTCCAATCACCGAACATTCATTGGAGCGTGTTGCAAGCAAAACCAATGCACGTGCAATGTTCCAAAGGCTCATTTGTCATGTCTTCAAAGATTTCTTGCAAAAGATCCTAGAAGTATATGTGGACGATTTATGTGCTCATTCCCAAGAAAGAAGACAGCACATCCCAGAGCTCAGACAGATCTTCAACAAGTGTAGAGAATATCGAGTATGTATGAAACCAAAAAAGTGTGTGTTCATGGTAGCAAATGAAGTCTCAGAACTTGCTAACTCCCACTCGAAGGTAGAATCCAATGGAAAAGTCCCCAAGATGCCAATAAACAAGATAGAAGATATGATTGAAGGTGAGGAAGGAAATACCTTTCTCCCCATTACCTACTCAGGGCACACTACTAGGGCAATCCTAGATCTAGGTGTAAGTGTTGCCATTGCAACCACTTCCTAATGGATGCGATGGGGTAAGTGATGGAGACCTCTAAATCTCCAAATGCTTGATTCATGTTGATTTAAGAACACTTCTATATCAATCATAGACCAAACTTTACACAAATGTTACCATGATATCATGAACATAAATACACATATATATGAACCCATCTTCACTTGCCTTCACTAGCAAGCTAATATCTGCTTTTGAAGCTTGATATCCAAATTCATTCAAGAACTTAATAAGCATGTAATTCCATGCCCTTGGTGCTTGCTTCAAACCATACAAAGTTCTCTTGAGCTTACATACATATTATGACCCAACTAAATCCATGAAACCCTCTAGTTGCTCCATGTATACCTCATCTGCAATATATCCATTCAGAAATGCATTCTTCACATCTAATTGTGACAACTTCGATCCTTTACAAGCAGCAATGGCAATTAGGGTTCTAATTGTAGACATCTTAGCAACTGGACTAAAAAAAGAATTAGACCATGAAACTTTGAACATAGCTTGATTAACTTCTAAATTAGATGTGTACAAAAGATTTCCTGATCCACTTGATCAGGCTGAGAGAAATCAGAGAAAGACTCGACGCTAACTCAAGAAGATGACTCTCTACACATCTATCACATGAACTCTTGACTTCTAATGACTCTTTCATCAATCTCTTTACATTATTGACTTATACACATATGATTCTAGACTCATCCCACATCTATTACATTATTCCTTATCATTCTAATGAACATCTATACCTATTGTACAAGAATATTCATCTGTAATGTACATATGTATACAAGCTATATTTATGAGATCTCTTCACTTCCTTCAATGAATTCTTTGACTTCATTTTGACTTATGACCTACTTAAAGCACTTCATAATCATCAATTGGTGATCACTTTGTTCCAACAGTAAGCTAGCCTTGCGACCTTCTAGGACGAAGCTTCAAATGGCAAACATCCACATTGAAAGGCCATTAGGATTAATGGAGGGAATCACTCTCACCACTTGTGTTGTAGAGTATGAGCACAAGTTTTCCATATGTGAGTTTGGGAGAACCATGCTTATGAAATGATTCTAGGTAGAACCTTCATGAGAGAATTGCATATAGTGCAAGATTGGGGAACCAATTCCTTGTACTTAGAAAATCTAGGCATAACTGTTGAGATATCAAGCTCAAAACGTGATGATCCAAGATGAGACATATCACTTTTTCATTTCTCTGACATCTATAGTGGTCAGACCCGTATATTTCAAGGACACTTCATTGATCTTTACTAGATTTATCTACCAAGAGTGATGGCACATTTTTTTCTTGCCAACTCACTCATTCCCAGACATTAGGATTTTCGTTATGTACTATTCTATATATATTGCACTAGTTGTATTGTTTTATTAGGTCATTCTTCTATATTCCTTTTACGTAATAGAAGAAGAAGAAGAAGATCATTCTTCCTTGCCTCAATCTGTATGTGCTTCTCTTTGAGTGTGAGAGTGTGTGAGTCAGATCTCTTCCTTATCTCCTTTCTTGTGACATGGTATCAGAGCCAGTGTGGCTGTAGAGAGCTCGTGCAGAAGGCTGATAGTTAAGAGTATGTGAGAAGGCATGGAGAAACCATGATCCACAAATGACCTCAGATTGCTGTGAAAACTCATGTGAAGGGAGAAGGCATCAAAATATTTTTGAGAGTTATCCCTTTAGGATTACTAATTTTTCTCAAATTTTTGTTTCAGATCCATCTCCACCTCCATTTTGATCCCACAAGCTGGGGCCCATAGAAAGACCAAGTCGATTTGCAAAACTATAATTTGCATCTTATTCAGCAACACTCAAATATTCTAGATTCAAAATTTCAAGCGATTTTGTGTATTGTTGATGAATTGTGTTTTTCTAAGATCGAATGGTCAGATCACAGTCTGATAGTATTCAAGCAGAGGTACTGGTTCTAGTGTCTTTGGAGTGTTGCAAATTGCTACAAAAATGGCAAGTGTTGATGGAATGAGTCAACTTACGAGTGATAAGCTGGACAAGAACAACTTCCATGTTTGGAGATTCGGAATGAGGAATTTCATGATGGGATGAGGCTATGAAAAGTACATGAAAGGAGAGAATGAAAATGCTCTGCAAAGAATATATGAAGAATGAAATCAAGGAGCACCAAAGGTAATGTATTGGTTGTTTATTAGCATACAAGATAGCATGATTGGGCACATATTAGATGACAAAACACTCAAAGAGGCTTGGAAGTCTTTGGTCACATTGTATGAGGCCAATACAAAGGCACAAAAATTGCAACTCAAGAAGGAGTTGCATACATTGGAGAAAAAAGAGCATGTCAGTAAGTGACTACACCCTGAAAATCAAAAGCATATGGGAGTCAATTGCATCTGTTGGCATGAATCTTGATGATGATGACAAGGTGCAAGTGTGCCTTCATTGTTTAGGAGCTGCATATAAGCAACTCAAAAGAATTCGACATGAAAGATCTTAGTGTGTTGTGCTATTTTTTGGGCATTGAGTTCATACATACAAAAATATTTATATGGATGTTGCAAAGGCAATATGCCTTGAGCATGCTGCAAAAAATTGGTATGGCTGATTGTAAGCCAATTTCTATGCCATTAGATCAGAATCTAAATTTGGATACGACATGAGGTGAAGCATTTGAAAATGCTACTAGGTACAAGAAAATTGTGGGAAGTCTGATATATCTCACAATTACAAGGCCTAATCTAAAATAAATTGTTGGACTTGAAAGTCAATTTATGCAAGTTCCTAGGAAACCACATTTAGATGCCTTGAGATGCACTCGACGATATGTGAATCCTACTTTGGATTATGCATTGCTTTATGAAGCTGGTGCAAAATTGCAGGTTCATGGATACACTGATGCAAATTGGGCTGATAGTATTCTAGATAGAAGATCTATTAGAAACTTTATATTCTCATTTGAAAGTGCAGTTATTACATGGAGCAGTAAGAAGCAACCTATTGTTGCTTTGTTGAGTACAAAGACTAAGTATAGAGGTGCTACAGTGGCAGTATGTGAAGCATCATTGATAGAGATGCTACTTGCATATTTAGGTGTGGAAGTGCAAAAGCCTATCATCATCTATTATGATAATCTTAGCAGCATACAATTAGCGCAGAACCCTGTTGTTCATGCTAGACCTTGTTTATGTGAGGGCAAATGAGTAGGGGGACTGATATTTTCATGAAAGCACTTGGAGCTAAGAAGTTGAAGAAGTTTTGAAAGATGCTTGGATTACATGGCATGACATTGAGCTTGAGGGGATTACTGAGATATCAAGCTCAACATGTGATGATCTAGGATGGCACATATTACTTTTTCATTTCTTTGACATGTAAAGTGGTCATGCCGATATATATCAGGGATACTTCATTGAGCTTTACTATATTTATCTACCTAGAGTGATGGCCCATTTGTTTCTTGCCAGCTGTTGGGGGATTCTTGGACAAGAAGGAGTTTGAGGGTTTGTAGGAGAAAAGGAAAAGACAAGAAGAGAAAATACACCCTGGAAGCCTCTGCCGATTGATTACACTAAGACAAATACAATGTTGAAGCACAATACAAGCCAATACTTCTGTGCAAAATCCCACAGAGTGCTCAATTACAAAATACCAAATACCCAAAGTCTTCTTGCGGGGGGCCTCCTCTACACCAGACCTCCACCTGCTTCAAGCTTACCCTTGTGCACACCTTGCACCAAGCTTCCACTAAGGGGGAGGAATGAATACCTTCTGTCGGCACGCGCACACTGCAAGGAGACCTTGAGACCCTTGAGGGACTAGCTTAGAACTCTCTACACAATCCCTTAGTCACTCTCCATGCACTCTTTTTACTTCCACTTCTCTGTGTCGCACACTGCTGACTCTTGTACTTCTCTCTCTTGCTTCTCTTAGACTATGCTTCTCTTGCTTACTCTAGGATTGTCCAAGAATGGTCCTTGCCTTGATTTGAGTGTGTCGATTCATGTATGCTCCTAAGTGCAAGAGTATCTTGGTGCTCACTTTGATGTCCCAAGATTGTCTTCACAAGTGGCAGCCAACGACTCGTTGTTTTGTCCTGTAGTGACTTTAGACTAAAACAAAATTTTAATTGGGGGGCCATACTTTCACTTCTGCGTGCGCTGCCGCCTCACATACCTTCACATTTTCGTTTTAACTCTTCACTTTTGCACATAAGAGAGGGTTTACCTGAACCTTCCAAAACACTTTAAAAACACTTTGAACCTTAGGGAAATTAGAGAAAATATCTCTGCAACCTACAACCCACTTTCTCCAATTTACCCTTTGTGGACAGTTAATTGTGCACTACCTGTGCACTTTGACACCTGCACCTTAGCACTTTGACTTTGTGCCAGTTGACTTTGACCTTGACTTTGTTGACTTTGACTAGTTTGACTTTGACCTTTTGACTTTGACTGCATTTGACTTTGACTGTAGTTGACTTTGACCAATATGACTTTGATGGGCTCAACAGTTGCCCACCACCTAATGTGCTCTCCGTCCCGGAGAGCTACAGCCAAAAATCGGAGCATAGAGGACACCATGATGCTTGAGCTGGAAAATCTTGAAGAGGACACCTGAGCAGCAACCAATTTCACTAGAAGAACCAAAAGTGGGATTTTGTAATGGAAAAGCAAAGGGGGGCAATGGGAGGAGAGGGCTGAGGGCGGAGATGGAAGGGTTGGGAGGGTTAAGGATGTGGCTAGGCAGATTGGTAAAGGGAGGGATTGGGGGTATGATTATGGGGTCTGGAGAGGGTTAAAATGATCAAACAGTAGAGCTACAGAGGGTGTATATGGGACATTATGAAACATAAGGTAAGACAAAGAGGGAATAGACCATGTGGACAATGAGGGGAAATAAAACCATGTGATAAATGTGCTCAAAACATGTGGGTTTTGACCAAAAGGCATAAAAAAGTGTGTATTTTGGAAAAATTAAGTCAAAAAATGAATCCAGAGGTGCCAAAATACATGAAAATGACTCCAAATTTGAAAAAAATGGCCATCCGAGGCACGATCCAGAGCAAAAAGTGTTGATCCATAAAAATAAAAATATATATATATATAAAATAATTTTTTTTTTGTGTGAAAAAAATCCGGCCGCGTTGCCACGTCTCAAGGATAGATATAAAGAAAAAACTAATTAAACTAAATAAAACAAAAATATAATAAAATAAAATAAAAATAAAAAGTAATAAAATAAAATAAAAAATAAAATAAAATAAAATAAAAATAAAAGAATAAAAGAAAAAATAAAATTAAAAAAATAATAATAATTGGGGGGGCGGGGGGGGAGAGAGGAGGAATTTTTTTTTTTTTTTTAACTGCTAAAATCCGAAAAATCCAGGGGGGGCTTTTTTTTTTTAATTGGAAAATTCTCCAAAATTAGAGAAAATTGGAGAAAAAATCCCAAAAAATGCCAAAAAATCCAAAAAAAAAATCTGAAAAAAATTTCATAAAATATTCTACAGGTCTCGGCAATTTTTTCACTCAAAACCATAGAGAGATTCCTTTATTCCTCAAATTTGGCAAGAAAACGACACATGAAAAGGAGAAAAATGCTAAAAAAATTCTAAAAAAATGCTTGAAAAATTCCAAAAAAAATTCCTAAAAATTCCAAAAATTGTACCTTTGCAAAGTTTATGAAATGGCTGCTAAATTTGCTAAAAATTCAAGAAACAAGCATGAAATGGATAAAGAAAACTACTAAAACTTAAGCAAAAATGACGAGAAAACACTATGTATAACTTGGACAAATTTTGCATGTTCCAGGTGATCCATAAATCTTCACTTTTGTTGATGATAGGCCTTGAGCCTTGTATTGTTGACTCAGAGAAACTCCTCCATAATCTCCAATTGTACTGCAGTTCATTGGTTTTGTCTTCTGATTGGGCACACTGGTCATCTGATAGGGGTACCCTAAATCCGTCATTAGAATGTTATGTCCTCCAACAACTTTATGACTTAATGTGCAAAATTTTATTTTTACTATTCCGGCTTCTTCATCCACTGGAACCCTCTATTTCCAAAGACTGGCAGGTACACCTTCCACATTCTTGTAAAGCCTTGCACTTGCTATCATAAGAATTGACATAACAGATGCTAGCCATGCCAGTATCCATAAAAAAGTGGCTATTGACATATGAATTGGAGTAGCTTCATCACTGCTGCATGTAAGGGCTTTGCTTTTCTTCTCTTTGTTATGGCCTTTGACTGAGACTGTTTCATCCTGAGTGATTTCCTCTTTTTCTTCATATGCTTCTTCTCTACCTGAGTTTGGAAAAATTCCATAGCAGGAAGATGGGTCTTCTGCATGGAGCCAAGCCAACATGTTTTCATCTTCATATAAATCTGCTCCTTCAAATAGATATGCTTTTGGGTTGTCCACCACTTCTTCTTCCATACAAATACCAATTGTCTCCATCATGCTAGTATTTCTCTGATTGTCTGGTCCTTCTTCTAAAATTATCTGTTGCAACTCTTTTCCCTCTTGCTTTACCCACATTGTGTCCTTGCCCCAGTCATGCAGCACATTGGCATGCCTTAACCAAGGTCTCCCGATTAACAGGGGGAAGCTTCCTTCTACCTGTGGCAGCCCTAAAACAACAAAGTCCAAGTTAAAGATGGTACCTTGTATCTTGACTGGAACTCCAGGGACCACTCCCATAGGCCTTACTATGCTTTGGTCTGCCATTGTTATAGTGAAGTTGGCAGGTCTTGAAGGGTATAGTCCAATCTTTTTCATGGTATATTCAGGCATCAAGTTAATGCCAGAACCCCCATCTACAATAACTCCTTGAAACTCATGACCTTTAATAGAGACTGTTAGCCGAGGGCTCTTGTAATCTGTGATGGGTGCTTCCCCTACACTTTTATCTTTATGCATAACAGCAACCTTTGCCACTAAACTTGTTGTGGACATTTCATCAATTATCTGCAACAGTTCTGATCTGAACTTCCCATCCATCTTTATTAAATAAAAAATACTAACCTCCTTTTTCATGGACTTGAGTAGTCTGGAAGCTTCTGATTCCTTAAGAGCCTGGGCTCCATTTGACTTATCAAACTCCTCATGAGCCCAGTTGAATGCATGTCCAATGGCATCACTGGTACCTATGAAATTTTCATTTTGCCTTGTCTCTGCACATGTAGTAGCTTTGTTCTCAGGTGCACCTTTGTCTTTGTTCAATCCATTAATCATTGATTCTTGACCTATTTCCACTTGAGCCGTCCCCTTGCTTCTTGTCTGCACTGTAAAAGATTCAATTTCTTCTAACGGCACCACCCTGGTAGATGGAGATGGAACAATGACTTGATCTACCTTTCTTCTTTGCGCACAAATCATTTGGATGTGGGGCCCAGATGAAGATGCTTGGTTCTTAGGACAACAATTAGTATAGTGGTCTCTAGCCTCTAGGCAGTTCCTGCAAGGAGGGGCATTTTCTGGGAGAGTGCACCTACTTTGATAGTGCCCACATTCTCCACATCTGAAACAAATGATTGGCCTTCTAGGCCCATTTGCAAAGTTATTCCTTTGTCTAGGGTTGTAAGTGTTACCTTAATTGGGTTCAGCAGCCATCACATTAGCTGGTGGTAGGGGTCCTCCTTGTGTCCAGTATGTTGTTGCAGGCATTCCCCTTGATTGGCATTCATGGGCCTCATGACCAATTTTCCTACATAATTGGCAAGTCACACTTAGCAGAGGACATTCACTTACTATATGACCTTGCTTGCTGCACATGGTACACCAAAGTCCACTCTTGATGCCACCACCTTTGAGTTCCTGCAACTCCTATCGCAGCTGAGCCAATTCCTCTTCTTGGGCCTCCTCCTCCTTTTGGAGCTTTAGTGCTTCAATATCCCTTCTCAACTGAGTTACAACATTCTCCTCCTCTTTGTGGGGCTTATTTCTTTTTAAGCCCTCCAACTCCTTTCTTAGCGCGATTACTGGATCCTCCATTTCCATGGAATATGGTAGTTGAGAAGATGATGCTCCATACTGTTGCCTTATCTGCTCCAGTCTTGTAGCTGTGTTGATGAACTCCTCTATGGAGGCTGTAGGTAACACTAATTCCTTTATTTTGCATTGGGTTGCCACTAGTAGGGCCTTAACCAACCATTTCTTAACAAAAAAATCATGTGGTGGATCTGGCAATTTAGCCATTAGTACCTTGGCCCTAGTCACAAACTCTGGGAACTTTTCACCTGGACCCAATCTCAAATTTTCTAGTTCTTCTATGATAATCTCTGCAGTATTCCCATGCTGGAATTGATTTTTAAATGCATCTTTCATCAAATCCCAAGTTGTAAAATGGTTCTCAGCAAACTGACTGAACCATTTATCTGCTAATCCTTCTAATGCGGCAGGGAAGAGTATCAAAAAGGCATCCTCCCTACCCATTAAGCCTCTAGTTTTGCATAGTGCCAAAAATCTTCTAATATGCTCGTCTGGATCTTCCTGAGCTAGGCCTTTGAAAGAAGGAAATTTTATATTTAATCTTGAGAGTAAGGTTTCCAAGTCTACCTGTCCCGCCATGGTCCTTACTGATGAAGTTGATGAAAGTGGACTAGAGGATCTTCTAACAGCCTTCCTTCTTGTTTGCTTGCAGGTGACCCTCAATGTTTGGGACCAGGTTGCAGTCATGGGCTGTTCATAGTCCTCTTAGAATGAGATAATTGATAGAATATGTACCTCTTAGTCCACTGAAGTGGTACCGTCGACACTTGAATATTGCTTCTCCAACTGCAATATATCTTCTTCTATGCTCAAATCTCCTTGGAAGTCCCACCGGGCGTGCCAAATTTTGTTGGGGGATTCTTGGACAAGAAGGAGTTTGAGGGTTTGTAGGAGAAAAGGAAAAGACAAGAAGAGAAAATACACCCTGGAAGCCTCTGCCGATTGATTACACTAAGACAAATACAATGTTGAAGCACAATACAAGCCAATACTTCTGTGCAAAATCCCACAAAGTGCTCAATTACAAAATACCAAATACCCAAAGTCTTCTTGCGGCCGGCCTCCTCTGCACCAGACCTCCACCTGCTTCAACCTTCCCCTTGTGCACACCTTGCATCAAGCTTCCACTAAGGGGGAGGAATGAATACCTTCTGTCGGCACGCGCACACTGCAAGGAGACCTTGAGACCCTTGGGGGACTAGCTTAGCACTCTCTACACAATCCCTTAGTCACTCTCCATGCACTCTTTTCACTTCCACTTCTCTGTGTCGCACACTGCTGACTCTTGCACTTCTCTCTCTTACTTCTCTTAGACTATGCTTCTCTTGCTTACTCTAGGATTGTCCAAGAATGGTCCTTGCCTTGATTTGAGTGTGTCGATTCACGTACGCTCCTAACTGCAAGAGTATCTTGGTGCTCACTTTGATGTCCCAAGATTGTCTTCACAAGTGGCAGCCAACGACTCGCTATTTTGTCCTGTAGTGACTTTAGACTAAAACAAAATTTTAATTGGGGGGCCATACTTTCACTTTTTCGTACGCTGCCGCTTCACATACCTTCACATTTTCCTTTTAACTCTTCACTTTTGCACATAAGAGAGGTCCACCTGAACCTTCCAAAACACTTTAAAAACACTTTGAACCTTAGGGAAATTAGAGAAAATACCTCTGCAACCTGCAACCCACTTTCTCCAATTTACCCTTTGTGGACAATTAATTATGCACTACCTGTGCACTTTGACACTTGCACCTTAACACTTTGACTTTGCACTAGTTGACTTTGACCTTGACTTTGTTGACTTTGACCATTTTGACTTTGACCTTTTGACTTTGACTACATTTGACTTTGAATGTAGTTGACTTTGACCAATATGACTTTGATGGGCTCAACACCAGCTCACTCATTCACAAACATTAGGATTTTCCTTATGTACTGTTCTTTATATATTGCTATTACATGGAGTATCCTAGGGGAGAGAGGTGTGAATCACCTCTAAGATCTATTTAGATGGGCTCACACATGAGTGCCATGTGGCACCCATGTGTGAGGTCATTTGGAAGCTCCTTTGTATGGTATGGGAGAGAGAGAGAGATTTAATGAAATGGCACATGGCTGGGTGGATGATCCGAAGAGAGAATCTCTGTGTAATTGGTGGCATCATCTTCATCGAGAGATGTGTACATCAGGCTGAGCTTCTAACAAAAGTTAGAGGAGGTCATCAAAGAACATCAGAGTTTGATATCAAAGCATGACAATGACCATTCAATCTATTGCACAGAGGAGAAGCAACCACGAATTGCATCCTTCACACACGAGCACTCGAGAGCTACCTCGAATGAGAGCGCCCACAATAGCCGCTAACAACACCCAAGAGTGCATGAGGATCTCCTCACTCTCCTCTCAATGTTGACAGATTCTACAATGATCTTTTTCATACAAACTCACAAAAAACCCACTAAGAGGTTGTATGTGGGATTAATGACCGTTTTGGAGAAGCATACTCAAAGAAGAGCATTCGTTGTCACTTTTTGAAGGAGGTAAAAGAAGCTTTGAATTTTGAGTTTTTCCTTTATTTTAGAGAGCAAAAGATCCAAGTCTCGAGCAAGATTGAAGTCAAGCAAGGGTATATACATGTATATTGGGATATGGACATGGGATGGGGGTCATTGGAATAAGTGAAACCCAATTGAAGAGACCTTCTAGCCTCCAAAGTAGCACTTGCATGAAGAAATTGCTTTTCACCTTCCTACCTTGACATACCCATCTTCTCTGCCACATAGTTTCATGCTCCAACATTTGATTGAAGTCATTTTTGTCATGTTATGAAGCCACAATCCTAAGATTTAGTGAACAACAAACAATCCTTGATTTGGAGAGGTTTTGCCTAACCAAAATCCCTCTACAATGCTTTAGTAGACACTAGTCATGCACTACCTAGCCTAGTTTTTGATGACTTGGCATTGAATTGACTTCTGTCACTTGGTGTAGCCTCGTAGATTTCATGCATAGGTGTTGGACCACTCAATCTTAACTTGCAAGGACTAACAAGAACCAAAATTGCTTTATTTTTGCTTAGTTTTCATATTTTGGGCTATTTCCATACACTTTTGGCATCATTTCTGTCGGTATTTGGTGCTGAGACCCCTCTCAGGCCAACCGAACATTTTGAATTTTTTTTTGGGCCTGAGAAGGATTCCAAATTAGAGCCTTGGTGCTTCAAATTTGCTTTTGAATGCTTAATTTCAACCAGGGAAGTGCTCTAGTGATATATTTTCTTTCTTTCTTGCATATTAAGCTTACTTCCATTTCTTTTAAACACTTTAGTTGGTAAACGGGGGGAATGAAACATGGATCCTAGGGGTAAGCAACCTTTAGAGCACACTTTTCCACCTAGAGAGAAACTACTAGAGGAACCAGACCATAGGATAGAAGAAGTAGAACAAGAGCAAGAAGTAGAGCAAAAAGTAGAGAAAAAAGAGCAACAAGAAGAAGAGTACTCTTATGTAGAGCTCTATGATGAGTTTGTTATTCACAAAAAAATCATCGAGATCAAGGAGCAAACTCTTAGGTTAGAGAGGGACATTGGTAGCATGACGTCTCTCATTGAATAGCTTAAGTATCATATGATCTCACTAGAGACCCCTATCACCTCTTTCCTAGCTAGGAAGGAAAGAGAGATGCCTACTCTTCCTATAGTTGAGACAACTAGAAAGGATATTCCTTTTCCTAGCAAACATAAAGGGGAGAGTTCTAGGGAAGCTCACCTCCTAAAAGATTTGAAGCCACCAACCTTTATGGGGGATGATCGTGAGAGAAATAAGGATGTGGTCTACACTTTCTTGCAAAAGTGGAATGATGTGCATTAACTGAAGGGCACCCCACCTGAGTATCGTGTGCTAGAAGTGAGTCTCTCACTTGGCGTGCATTCTTATAAGTGTTGGATGAGTCTCAAGGAGGTGAATTCCATCCCTATGAACTGGAGTCAATATGAAACTCTTTTCTTGAGAGAGTTTCTTCCTGAGAATGAGGAAGAGAGGAACTGGTATGAGTGGGATAGGATCATTCAGAGAGGTAGGCCTTTGTCAGTCTACATATCCCACTATAGGGAGATCATTATGAAATTTAAGGGATTAGATGATTTCTAGAAAACTAGAGGGTTTGTTAAGGGCTTAGACAAAGCCATCAAGGGAGAGTTAAGAAGGGATACGCCTAAGATGTTTGAGGAGGCAATTAAGAATTCTTAGATTTATGAGGATCATAACCATCCTCAATATACTCCTATGGAGATGGATCAGCCATTCAAACCTCTTAGTATGACCAAGTTCAAGAAGAAAGCATCGATGGGGAAAAACAAAATCTTTATCAAGAAACAAAGATCACAAGGGCCTAGGCTACCTACTGAGCAGTATGAGAGGGCCAAGAGAGAAGACTTGTGTTTTAAGTGTTTGTCTCCTAGCCATGCATAGTGAAACTGTCCACTCAGAAGGGGGTAAGAGAAGAAGAAAGGATCAAAGAATACTATGACCCCTAATAAGGGCAAAAAGGTGGTCCACCTAGTGCAGACACTTCCTATTCATGGCATCTCTAGCTGCAATGGAGTGGAAGTGATGCACGAGGACATTGAGCACACATGTTGTTTGACACAGTTGTTTTGGTCACCTCAGTTTGAACCACATGACTTGGTTAAACTTCATGATATCATACATGGGACCAGGGTACGAGTCATGATAGATGGCTTTGCAACTCTTCCCCAACATGCCAGTGGACATAAATACATAGTATATATGATGCAAGGGGAAGATAAGAGCATATGGGATACTATGATATGCAATTTGGAAGTCAAGATACAGGATTACATTGACCATATGGACTTCCAAATCATGAATATGGAGAGGACACACCTTGTTTTAGGAAGAGAATGGCTATGGGGATTGGGAGAAACAATTAAATGCAGTGACCAAAACAACACCCTTGAGTTTGAAAATGGAAGTAAATTTTGTATACAAGGAGAGAGATGTACCTAGTGCACCTCTCATCTCATCTTTAGAGTTGTATAGTTTGTCATTTTCAACATGTATATGAGAACTTTTTGTTGTATAGTCGGAACTTTTACTAATCTTTCTTGCAAGAGTATGTTGTTAAAGGTTTTAAAGATGTTATGTTTGAATTTAGCGATGTTTTTCCCACTGACTTACCTAGAGGGCTGCCACCTGAGAGAGAGTACATTGACCATGCTATTGAGGTAGTTATTAATATCAACCCTATTTGTCGACCACCTTATAGGCTTAGAGTTTCTCAGCATGAGGAGGTAGAGAAGAAATTACATGATTATTTAGATAAAGGCTTCGTTAGACCTAATAACTCACCTTGGGCATTTCCAATGCTCCTAGTTCAAAAGAAGGATGGCTCTAGGAGATTATGCATAGATTATAGAGCATTAAACAAGGTAACTATCAAAAATAGGTTTTGAATGCCTAGATTGGAAGGCATATTTGATAAGTTACATCAAGCTAGGTATTTTACCAAGCGTGAACTTAGATCAAGGTATCATCAGATTAGGATTAGGGCAGAGGATGTCCCTAAAACTGAATTCAAGACTAGATATGGGCACTATGAGTTCTTGGTGATGCCTTTTGGTCTCACCAATGCTCTTGCCACTTTCATGAAGCTCATGAACAGTGTATTATGGCCTTATCCAAGGTAGTTTGTAGTAGACTTTCTAGATGATATTCTAATCTATAGTAGATCAGAATAGGAAAACTTTGAATAGTTTGTAGTAGACTTTCTAGATGATATTCTAATCTATAATAGATCAAAACAGGAACACTTGAGAAAAATATTCAAGGTGTTGAGGGAAAATTCACTCTTTGCTAAGGAGTCAAAGTGTGAATTTTTCAAAACAGAGGTTAGATACCTTAGGAATATAGTCTCCCAAAACCGAATCCAGATGGACCCTGAAAAAGTATGGGCTATCATGGAATGGCCACATCCCAGGAAACTAGAAGAGTTGTAGATCTTCCTACATTTATTAGGATTCTATCAAAGATTCATTAATAATTATGCCAAAATTGCTATCTCAATGATGGAATAGCTTAAAGGGAAAGAAAAAGCCTTTCATTGGGGAGACGAGAAAAAGCAAACTATAGAGAAATTGAAAGTAGAAATTTCTATAGCTCCACTTTTGCACATAGAAGATCCCAATAAACCCTTCATGGTTGAGATTGGAAGGAGTGATTTTGCCATAAGAGCGGTTTTAGTTCAGTATGGTTGACGAGTAGCTTTTGAGAGTAAGAAATTAGAACCTGTTTACAAGAATTACTCCATCTATGAGAAGAAGTTTTATGCAATTGTCCATGCTTTGAAGAAGTGGTGTCATTATCTATATGGTGCCAAATTCACAATAGTGTTTGATCAAGAGAGCATTAAGTGGTTCTCTAATCAAACAAACCTTAAAGGTCATAAGGCCCGATGGGTAGAGACCCTTCAAGAGTTTGATTATGAGCTTAGGTATAGGAAGGGACAATTTAATGTAGTGGTTGATTCACTTAGCCACATGCCTATGCACAACAGACTGAGTTTTACTCAGATCAGTAGTGCGCTGCTTGAGTCCATCATAGGGAAATGTAGACTTGATCATGCATATTCTGAGATTTGGGAAGCCATAGAGAAAGGGGATCGTGATATGGTTTCCAATGAGGATCGAGTATGAACAGGTACTCAAAAAGGATTCAAGTGGAAGAATTATAGTATCCATGATGGATATTTATTATATAAGGGTAAGGTGTGTGTCCCTAGAGACCCTAACACGAGTCAGTAGATTTTGTATGAGTTTCATGACACACCTAGTGCAGGATACCCAAGAGTTAACAAGACATATGATCTTGTTAAGAGGCAATTTTATTGGTCTGGACTTCATAAGGAAATCCTAAAGTATGTGCTTAAGTGCACTAAATGCTAGGTCAATAAAGCTGAAAGATTGAGGATTGGAGGACTACTCCACCCATTGGAGATTCCAAATGGGAAGTGGGATAGTATCTCCATGGATTTCATAGTAGGATTACCTAAGACACAGAAAGGGCATGATTCTATCTGGGCAATTGTGGATAGGTTAACCAAAATGGCTAGGTTTATTCCACCACATAATAGAGTGAAGACACTTGATTTGGCTAGACTTATTGTAGAGAACATATACTAGTTATATGGTCTTCCTTTAGACATAGTCTCTGATCATGATAGGAAGTTTACTAGCCGCTTTTGGAGAGCGGTCTTCAAAAGGTTGGACACAAAACCTAGCATGAGTATGGCCGAACATCCATTATTGGATGGGCAAATAGAGAGGGTCAACCAAATCCTAGAGGACATGATTCAAGCGTATGTGAATGAAAGACAAACTAATTGGGAAGAGTACTTACCTGTAGTAGAGTTTGCATATAATAGTGTCAAGCACTCTTCCACTAGGCATAGTCCATCTATGCTTATTTAGGGGTTTCACCCAAGAGCCCTTATGCAATAGGATTGCAGAATGAGAAAGTTCAAGCTACAAGGGAATCTTGGAAGAGATGAGCAATGTGCTTAGGCTTGCTAAAGACATCATTAGGAGAGCTCAAGATAGGGCTAGATCCTATGCTGATCCTCAAAGGAGAGACATAAACTTTGAGTTAGGAGAGCAAGTCTATCTTAGATTACCACCTAGGTTTGAAACCATGAAGATGGCACCTTGCCCAAAACTATCTCGTAGGTATTGTAGACCCTTCTCAATACTTAAAAGAATAGGAAAGATGGCTTACCAGCTCCAACTTCTAGAGAATAGCCAGATCCATCCAGTATTTTATGTTAGCCAACTTAAGAAAAGGCTAGGTGAATCTAATAACCTCATTCCAGATAGTGAGATAGTAGAGCCTATTTCAATTTAGTACATTCCACATGAACTTGAGAGCATACTATGCACTTGAGAGAAATGGACGAGGAGTCACTTATGTAAAGAGTGTCTAGTAAAGTGGTAAGATAGTTCAGAATATAGTGCTACGTGGGAGCTAGGGTTAGCACCCTTCAGAGACAATTTCCCAATTTTAGACTACCTTCCCAAGAATCTTCTTAAGGGGAAGGATATGGGGAAACAACATGGAGACATGACCATGTACATCAGATACATGGAGATATAGTGGGAGTACCGTTCTACTAAAGATAATCTCAAAGATTTCACCCATAAAGGTGTCCCACCTTTACAATGTATTCCCATCCAAAAGATAGAAGAGGACTCAAAATTCATACACTCTATTAGATCTCCATATCCATCGTGGATGCATGAAGACACACAATTATGGATGTGTAAAATTGTCAAGGAAGAGGAGAAATGACTAGGAATCTGTACAAGACCCAGCCTACACACCCATCATATTCATCGATGAAGAATTCAAACCCGATGGTTGGGCATAAATATTAGTGACTATGGACATAGTGGTGAATGAAGAGCAATGTACTATCCATTGTGATGAGTATGGTCATTACATATCCTTATTTATGTGTGAACTCTTAGAAGAGGAAGAGGATGAAGATATAGAATCTATCATTATGGATCCGTTTTGCGATTTAAAGGAACATTACTTATACTTAGTCAATGCAAAAACCCACAAAAGAGGTCATTGCAAGAAAGAGATATTGCTAATTAATCAAGTAGAAGAAAAGGAAAAGAGTAAAAAATGAAAGAAGAACCCACCATTATAGGAAGAAGAAGATTCCTTATTTGAAGTGCCCAATAACTTCAAAAAATATGAGATCAAGGATAGGAAAACTATGATGAGGATGCCAAAAAGAGAAGCTCTCATGGGAGAAGCTTATGACAATAAAGAAATGACCAAGAAAATTGTAGTAGCAATCAAGGAGCAAGAAGACACATACATAAGAAATGATCTAATTGTTGAGGAAGAGGAAGAACTAATAGACCTCTTGCAAGAATAACAAAACATGTTTGCTTGGACATAAAAAGATTTGGAAGGGATGGATCTAGAAATTTGTTCACATAGGATTCCCTTGACTTTGTTTGCTTGGACATAAAAAGATTTGGAAGGGATGGATCTAGAAATTTGTTCACATAGGATTCCCTTGACTTTTAGGGTGAATACCATCTCATGGGGCAACTACCACTATATCCTCCATCTCATGGCAAGACTACCACCACAAGTGGCCAAAGCATCTCCTTAGGTTGAGGCCTCGACCACATGGGCCACTCCACCTCCTGGACACTTGAAGGCAACCTCATTATGGTACTCCTCCAAGGGTGATCTCCGCACAATTTCAAGGGTGATTATACCTCCTTTGAGGCAACTTTTCCTCCCCTCCTAAGTGGTACATGTTGATTAACCCAAGTACATGATTGGGTGACTATTGGACATACTACACCTTCTTGGATGACTTTGGTCCAGAAAGACTGAACATCCATCAATGGCGATTGTACCACTCCTCTTTGCTTCCACATAGACTATGCAAGGTGGCTTCTTCTACATGGGCTAGTCACCTCTCGTGGCATGTTTTCCCCTAAAATGGTAAGTGATTGGAAGCACCAAGCCATAACCATATGGGCCTGAAGTAAATATTCAAATATTCAATCAACGGCATGATTTTACTCTAAGGATCTAGGTGGGAAGGTATCAAGCTATGGAGATTCTACTCTTTGGAAAGTATTACTCTCATTGGTAAAGTGAAGAAGAGTAATGGTAAGGAGACTCAGGTGCCCAAAAGTTTCATACACCCAAAATTGCGTGCACCATCTCCACCTCTTTTGGACATGGGAAAAATAGGGTGCCTACTCCACCCACATTTGGCATGAATAACTTGGGTGACAATATGATCTCTCATGTGATGCAACATGGAGTAAATTTTTCTAGACTTGATATTAAATGGTTAAAGTGTAAATAAATATAGGGAAGACCACCGCAAGGCTCTGGCAATGTTAGAAGATCTAATTGGAGGACCTATAGGTGGTTGGCTACCAATGCCAAAATTAGCCCACTCCTCCACCAACCTTGTCAACTTGACACATGAGCAGTAAAGGCTTGGATTCGGCAAGGCCACTCCTCTAGCAGATGTTGAAGATAAATGTACAAGCTCATTTTCATATGAGCCATGCTTGGATAAATTTACCAAATATAAGATAAAGGAAAAGGAGAGAAAAAA
The DNA here is from genome assembly GCA_020310875.1 of Ceratopteris richardii. NCBI lineage: Eukaryota > Viridiplantae > Streptophyta > Polypodiopsida > Polypodiales > Pteridaceae > Ceratopteris > Ceratopteris richardii. The sequence continues at coordinate 63,241,351 of CM035419.1, forward strand.
AGGAAAAAATAATAAAAGAAAAAGTCTAGTCAAAACTTCATGATGAGTAAGAGATACAATATCTTGCCTTGTAGTTAGTAGCATGTAGTGGAGAAAGTGGTGAGTTAAGAAGAAGGCACAAACTTCTTCACATGCTCATTGGTTATAAAAGTGAAGTGGGAGCACATTCAAAACAAGGAGAGAAAGAGGCAAGAGCTCCCAGTAGTCGGATCTAGCCATTTTGTCATTTTGGTTTTCCCTTAGACTCCTTCCAGCCGCACGTCAGTTTGTACACAGCTCTGTTGCAGAGCTCATATCTCAGTGCATATGTAACCATTTTGTGGATCTAAACATTCATTGGAAAGCTTATCTTGTTTACTTTCTGCATGATTTTTGTCTTGTTGGAAAGCTCTTGGCATCTACTTTCAATGTCTCAAATATCTCATTCAGATCGTTCATACTTTGTGAGATATCTGTTAGAGAGTAAAGTCCAGTTTTATAGTGTACTTATGTGTGCAGGTGGTCTATCTTGATGAGTTGAGTTTCCTTATCAAAACTCATCCAAATTACTTGACTTTTAGCTTTTTGGAAAGCTATTTGTGTCTAATTTCTATGTACCAAATATCTTTCTCAAAGGATATATATTTAGATAGCTATCAGTCCGAGAGTGAAGCTTAGTTCTTCAGCATACCTGTGTGGACAGGTAGTTCATATTTGACAGTTGTGTTTCCTAATCAAAACTTGTCCAAATTAAGTCATTTATAGCTTGTTAGAAAGCTCTCTTTGTCTGCTTTGATTGAATAAAGTATCAAGTCCATTTGAGTTTTGTATTGAGAGAAGCAAGCCATCTAAGGTGCAGATGTTTGTCCAAGTGCTGGACATACAAGGGTGGTTCACTACACATTTCCGTTGCGCATAGGAGAACTCATTCTCCACAGCAGATACTAAGGCTTGGATTTGGCAAGGCCACTCCTTTGGCCTTTGGAGCCTATATAAGAAAGGGCTTGGTACTCATTTTTGCTATCCTGCATCTTGCAATGAGAGTATCATCTATCTCTTGCATTTGAGATCATCATCATCCTTCTACATCATCTCTAGTCTTTTATCTCATCTCTATTCTAGTTGCATTCTCTACCTAGGTATCTCTATTCTAGTTGTATTCTCTACCTAGGTATCTCCTAGATACCCTCTACACTCTAATGCAACTATGTCTGCCTTGTTTCGAAGCCACTCTATGGCGACTATACAGAGTGCTGGCTTCTTTGTGGCAGATAGCATGATAAGGTGATGGAGTAGGCCATGGGTACTATTGATTTTTGTAGTCAAGTTCTAGTCTTTGGAGTGGTTATTAGTCCATTGTAATGCTCATTTGGATTATGTTTGACTTATTATAATCATTCTAAGTCTTAAGAAATTGGGCTTTTTTCATCTGTGTACTTGTATTTTTTTTCATATCTCTATCTCTTTACTGTCAAGTAATGTACTTGCACACACACATGTCATAGGGTATAATTCCCTAAGGAAGAGCTTCCCTTGAAGTACTGGAATTGTGGTCTCGATGGCCTCTTCTATAGTGGGGGTTGTCTAATAGGACCTTTTTAAAAGGATAATGAGTTGTTCTATATGTTGATTTACTTGATCCATAGAGGTTTACAACCTTTCAATTGAATGATCAATGCTCTTAAGCTTAGCATGAAGTTCATGCATGTAAATAGGTTGCATTGGGATTCTGATGATAAATATTGGGATGAGATCATAGAAATAGAATAAATTAATAGTTTTTATGATCCCTATGCTCTTTTCTTTTTTCCTTGTTTTTTTTACATGTGTTGATCCCTTGAAAATATGAACCTTGGGGGATTCATAGTAGTAACTTTGTGTAACATACACTAAAAATTGTTTGGGATCACCAATTTGGTGTTGATATTGTTCATTTTCTATCGTGATACGCATGAAGTATCCTTGTTTTATTATCTACATTATGTACCTAATCGGATATTTTGTGAGTATGTTATGCTTCTTGAAATAAGATGTTGAACACATGTAACTATTCAACCATTGCTTCTCGAATCCTTGCAGTTCAAAGATACATGATACTTGTTGAGCCCATAAAAGTCATGTTGGTCAAAGTCAACTGCAGTCAAAGTCAACGGGTCAAAGTCAACCGGTCAAAGTCAACAAATGTCAAGGTCAAAGTCAGCAGGTGCAAAGTCAAAGTGCGTAAGTGCAGGTGTCAAAGTGCACAGGTAGTGCACAATGAATTGTCCACAAAGGGTAAATTGGAGAAAATGGGTTGCAGGTTGCAGAGGTACTTTCTCTAATTTCCCTAAGGTTCAAAGTGTGTTTTAAAGTGTTTTGGAAGGTTCAGGTGAACCCCCTCTTAGGTGTAAAAGTGAAGACTTAAAAGGAAACATGAAGGTATGTGAAGCGGCAAAAATGTACGCACAGGTGAAAGTATGGCCCCCCATTAAAATTTTTGGTTTTAGACTAAAGTCACTACAGGACAAAACAGTGAGTCGTTGGCTGCCACTTGAGAGAACAATCTTGGAACATCAAAGGGAGCACCAAGATTCACTTGCAGTTAGGAACGTACGTGATCGGCACACTCAAATCAAGGAAGAACCATTCTTGGATCAAGGAGAGTAAGCAAGAGAGCATATGCGAAGTGGAGCAAGAGAGAGAGGTGCAAGAGTCACCAGAGTACGTCGCACAGAAGTGGAAGTGCAAGGTGCATAGAGAGTGACCAAGGATTTTGGTGCAGAGAAGTGCTAAGCTATAGTTCCCCCAAGTATCTCAAGGTCCTTTGGCAGTGTACGCTTGCCGACAGCAGGTATTCACTCCTCCCCCTTTGTGGAAGCTTGGTGCAAGGTGTGCACAAGGAGAAGCTTGAAGCAGGTGGAGGTCTGTTGCAGAGGAGGTCGGCAGCAAGAGGACATTGGGATATTGGATATTTTGTAATTGGGCACTCTGTGGGATTGTGCACAGAGGTATTGGTGTATCTTGTATTTCAAACATTGTACTTTTCTTACTGTAATCAAACGGCAGAAACTTCCAAGGTGTATTTTCTCTTTTGGTCTTTTCATTTTCTCCTACAAACCCTCAAACTCCTTCTTGTCAAAGAATCCCCCAACAATACTTTTATTTCATTGAACTTCCGGTAATCCAAAAGAAAATTAAGGAGCTTTTGCAAATTATTTTTTTTCCTTTGCACGTTCTCAATACATACATAGCTAAATTCTATTCAATTGGTTCTCATAGGCGCTTGATGTTTTTTTGGATGAGAAATTGGTTCATTCTTAAATCAAGCCATGACTAAAAACTATGAGAGCGGTAAAACGTATCATTGATAGAAAGAAGGGGATTGATTCCAGCTTACAAAACTTCTCATCTTTCTCTAATCCCATTTCCTCTGATTCAAGTAACTAATGTCATGATTGTGACCTTGTTGATAAGACACGTACAATTTCCACGTCTTACTGGTTATATTTTGCATGAGAAAGTGTTCTATTGATCTATAAAATTAATGTACTTAAATCCCATTTGCTCACGTTCAAGTGATTAATATTACCGCTGTGACTTTGTTGATGAAAAATGTACATTTGCAATTTTATACTTTATGAATATGTAATGCAAACGTAGCGCATGAAAACATGGGGATGTAGCTCAGATGGTAGAGCGCTCGCTTAGCATGCGAGAGGTACGGGGATCGATACCCCGCATCTCCATCGTTTGCCCTATTTTATGTGCCAACCCTCATCTTTAAGATTCTCGTTATTTTTTATTCATAATACAAATAATGAAATTGTACTCTTACATGAAGAAGGTTTGCATGATCACCTCGTCTTCATGTTAGTGCATTTGATAAAGAATCTATGAGTTTTGAGAATGGGTTCAAAAGAGGAACCCCAAGGCAGCTCGTGTTGAACTTTGGCAAAAGAAGGTTTGGTGAGGGGAACAAAACAATGAGACCCAACATTGAACACTATGGTATCCCCTCCTCGATCAAATAGGACAAGATCGGAGCTTCAAAATCTAAGAAGGATCAAATTTAACCTAATCAAAAGTAGCATGTATGATCACATAGTTAGGTAACCAACTCTCGAAGCCATACAAAAATATCAACACACTCCATGAACAATTGAAGAACTCTCAAGCAAGAAAGTGCTCAATGCCTCTTTCTTTCTATGAACATGAAGTTTTGGAAGACTCGGCAAACAACGAAGAAGAAGTCCAAGAACATATACAAAATGAACTAAATGACGATTTTGAAGGTCCCCTCATAGAGCCGATCTTTCTAACAATGTACATAGCTATATCAATAGATGCCACCATATCTTTTGAACAATGGTCTCTTGAAATATGTATAGCCACCATTGTCACTGTATGCATAAAATTAGAAAATGATCAACTTCTAAAGCTACATCTAACTACCATGATCAACCCTCAAGAAGTATTACATCAATTGCGCCCCACACATGCTCCATATATCGTCATGATTAAATAGTAAAATCATATAATCACTAAGCTACACCACACATTCAACAAGGACTTCATGTTCATAAAGATGAATCAGAAGACATTGAATCCAATAGGAATCCAGAAGACATTGAATCCAATAGGAATCTAGGGTGGAAGACATTGAATCCAATAGGAATCTAGGGTGGCAGCAAGAGTTTCTTGCTCAATGGATATGTTTTCTACATGTTTATGATGTCCAATCTCTTTATCTACAACTAAATCCAGGATACTTTCTTGTAATGAGGAGGCATAAATTGAATAATTTCTTTTCAAAAAATGAAAAATATAGAATCATTGAACAAAGCTAGCTCAATTACCCTATTCGAACCTTCCCAAAAGGAGACAAAAGCACCTAAAAGTATATGGTTAAAGCATTCAAAGTTTTACTTAATTTGTTGGAAAAGCCCCTGAGATAGCAATGAAGATAACAATAAATATAATAGATATGTTACAAACTTGTCTAATTTCTTTTAACAGTAATCAAATTTGGCAAGGATCAAATCCTATTTCAATGTAAAGGAGTTACTTTGGAGTTTGAGAGGTAAAGAATGTGATCAAGGCAACTTCAAAGCTTGCGTTTTGAGAAAACTTCATTGGAAGTAAATATATTGTCATATTATTCATTGAATGTTAGATTTTGGTTCAATTTTTTTCATAGAATGCTTTTATAGAAGGAAAAAGGATCTTGGGAGAGAGTTTTGGAACTTAATGGAGACTTTACAAAGCTTTTTACACCTCCCAAGGTTTTTTGCTAGCCGTTCAACCTCCAAGGTCTTCTTTTGGTGCCTTTTTGACTCTATGTAAGAGGTACTACCTCATTTGTGTTGGTGCAATAAACAAGCCTAAGATCTTTGATTAAGCTCTTGTAATACTCTCTCACATAAATGAAATTCATATGACTTTATGTTTGTAAAGGTCAAAGGTTAAAACCTTGGGCTTATCCTAGGTAAATGTAAAAGCTAAACGTAGGAGGAATCTCGTGGATGAAGGGAAGACAAAAGCCACAACTTTAGTTGGAATTTCGATTCAAATCAATCCTAAGATGTAGGTCCACTTTTAGGTGGATGATTCAATCATATTCAAATTCAAAATCATGTGAAAAAAGACTTCAGTTTTAGTCACGCGATGAGAGAGCCAACTTGTGAGTTTTGAGCACATTCTATGAACCTAAATTGTACTAACGTGAAGTGAGATTAGTCCTCCACAACTCCTTTATATCCTATCTACAACATCAACACACATTATGATTCATATACATTGATCGTTCATTCTCTATGTGTTGTTATAGTACCTTGAGGTACACAATCATCTTGTTTGGTTTATTTCTCAATGTGTGGGTATCCAATACCTAATCTATTACTTGGATCACTTAGATAGAAGTATTCTAGGCTTAAATATAAATTTTATCAACTTTGGATGTGTATATTACAAGATATGAAGATTTGAGTGTGACTATGTCTGTACATCTCTTGAAAAGTTGGTGTGACCCTACAAACTTCTTAAACTTATTGCTATGTGTATAGTGAGGCTAAATTCATGAAATAAATTTATTAAGTTCTATTGAAACTCTAATTGAATGTATGCAAAAGCTATTTGGTCAACTTGTACCAAGTTTTGAGCTCTAAGCATTTTTTTGAGAGCTTGTGTTCCCAAAATAGAAAGTTTTTTCAATCCTGGTGAAGTGAAAATTCATCTATTTTTTCATAACTCTCTGGAAGTGATGTTACAAAGGTATTAATGCATGCTTGGGAAGCTAGGGAAGTATTTTAAGCATTCCATAATTTATCTTGGCTTGTGTTGAGTAGGTTTTTGCCAACACTCACTCATCTCTGTGAACATCCCATCACCTTTTCACAATGGTATCAGAGCAACGCCAACGACTAAGCATCATGGGTGATGGATCCCCCTCATCTGTTGAAAACTTGGATTGAGGTAATAACTCAGCATGGTCACTCAAAATGTAGGCCTATCTATAGGGAAGGAACTTGTATGATTACATATCCGAAGATGAGATGATGCCAATACTCAGTAGCAAGGGCCAACCAACACAAGAGGAGCACGAAAGGTTGAATGCATGGTGCTCAAAGGATGCTTTGTAGGAAAGGTAATAGATTCTTAACTCTATCTCTAATCTTTTACTCCCTCATAGTAGGAATTGTAAGACATCAGAAGAGACATGGAATGCTCTAGAAGCATTCTTCTCATCAAGCACCAAGGCTAGGAAGAATCAATTATGGATGGATTTTACAATACTCAAGAAGATGCCCATGCAAAGTGTGACTGATTTTCTCACCAAGATTAAGGACATTAGAGACCAACTTGAAAGCATTGGAGAGGTTATTGTTGAAGATCAAATAATGAGGCAGCTCATCAGTGAAATCAAGACTGATGACAAATGGGAATCCTTCACCATAGTTATGGATCAATCCTCTACTCTATAAAAAAATAAGATACATGTGTTCCTATAATTTAGGAAAAATTTCAGGACAGCAGCACACCTTTTTTGAAGGCAGTTTTGCACGGATCATATCTCGCTAACCGTGGATCCTTTTTGGTTGATCTAAAAGGTGAAATGTTCTCCATAACATCAATTATCAGCTCACCAAAAATCTCCCATAAACGCGACTCCAAACTCAAGTGATGCTGGCCGCAAGTTGGTAGGTAGAGAATTGGCAGATTGCTGAAAACGGCCAGTAGGCCAACTTTGGAAGCTTGTATCTTGAGCTATGTGCGTCGTCTCAAAATGATTTCTTCAGCAAAATTGTTCTCCATATCATGGAGAATCTCCATCTAAAGCAGTTTCACCAAACTCCCACGCATTAGAGAGTTATGCCTATTTAAATAGAAGCTTCTGAGCATTTTTGGTAGACAGACAGAGGGCTAGAGTTGAGAGACAGTCGACTCATTTCTTGTAGTTGTGGAGTGCATCCTAAGGATTGAAGTGGAGTGGTGTATACCACACACTCTTGACCATTATACATTGGCTTCATTTGTATCATTGAGCTCATTTGATAGTGTTATTAGCTTTGTTCTTTTCAAGTAGTTTGAGCTTGAGTTAGCTTCTACTATTGAACTTTGTATTCTTGTTGATTTAAGGATTGCTCACTTATTTGTCTCTCATATCTCATCTCATATATTCTTTGAGAGTGTGTTTAAGCTCAGCTCCTCATTTTTCACATGGTATCAGAGCGCCTAGGTTAGAAGTGCCTAGTGTGAGCATATTTGAGTAAAGGGAAGAGTCTCAATTCAACTTGTTGCAGCTGAAGATGGCACCAAGTCTCCATAACCTACACTTAGAAGGAGTTGAGAAGCTCAATGGCAACAACTATGCTACATGGAAGGTAAAGATGGAGTCCTTACTTTTCTTTCAAGATTGTTGGGATTTAATTTCGATGGACAGACCGACTGGAAGTGAAGAAGAATTATCCAAATGGGATAAGAAGGCCATGTTTGCAGTTCATATGATAAGGTTGTGTCAAAGATGATATTCTCAGCCATCTCCTTGATGTGAAGACTCCCAAGAAGGCATGGGAGACATTGAAGAATATCTAGGAGTCCAAGAGCACCTTGAGGCAAGTGGCATTGAGGGCTGAACTTACCAATTGTACGAGGAAGCAAGGAGAGGATGCTTCAAGCTTCATCAAGAGAGTCAAGGATCTACATCAACAACTAGTGGCTGTTGGAGGTAAGATGTCTGACAACGAGCTCTCTACAATCATCATCCATGGATTGCGAGATGGATATGAAGGCTTAGTTCAAGGCCTCATCATCTTGAGGGAGAAGCCATCTCTTGAGGAGATGGAACAAATTTTCAGAGATGAAGATCAAAGGCAGGCTACAATGAAGTCAATACATGATGGAGGAAAGGCATCAACATCGAATGACAAAGCACTCCTCATCAAGGGGAAGAGGAAAATTCAACACAGAAAGAGGAAGAGGGCGGCATCAGCCCACACAACCAAGATCGACAAAATCATGAAGGTAATGAATCTTTCCAAGAAAGAGGATATCCTTCCTCAAGAGGTAGAGGAAGAGGAGAAGATAGAGGTAAGTATTACTCTATCCAATGTTACAATTGTTCTAGGTATGGCCATTTTGCTAAAGATTGCAGGAGTAATCGAGATAATGGGAGAGGAAGATCAGCCCACTACATGTATGGAGAAGGTGGAAATGAGTCCACTCATTTTGAAGAAGATTCTTCACTTGTATCATTAGAAGAGATAGCAGCCCATACACATGATCCCAAAGAGGAACCATGGTGGATCGATAGCGGAGCAAGTTCTCATATGACTTCTCATGCTCAATACTTTTCTAATATTGATGATTCTCATAATGGTACTATCTTTACAGTAGATAGTACTCCAAATTCTATTGCAGAGAAAGGTGACATACCCATTTGGTTGGGAACGGGAGAGAAAAAGACACTCGGCAATGTTCTCTTGGTACCATCGCTTACCAAGAATCTACTTTCAGTTGGAGCTATGATTGAGAAGGGACTCAAATTAGAGTTTGAAGGCCAGCAATGCCTCATTAAAGATCCAAAGAATTCCTACAAAGTGGTTGCTAGAGGAAGAAAGCAAGGAAAGCTTTTCAAGTTAGAAGGAGAAGTCTCAACATTTTTAGCAATGGGAAATGACAAAGCAACCCCCATTGTGCCTACCGAGTTATGTGACAAGAGGTATGGTCACTTGAACTTCAATAGTATGTGTATGCTGAAGGAGAAAGGCATGGTCATTGGAATTCCAGCCTTACAAAGGATTGGAAAAGTGTGTGAAGCGTGCTGCCTTGGAAAGCATGCTAGGAGTAAGTTCTCAAAGAGCAGCTCAAGGACACGTGATATACTTGATGTGGTGCATGCTGATGTATGTGATTCAGCCCACACTCCCTCACTTGTAGGGAATATTTATTATGTTACCTTCACGGATGATTTCTCTAGATATACTTGGGTTTATTTTATGAAGTCCAAGGCTGATGTATTTCAGATTTTCAAACACTTTCATGCTATGGTGGAAAAGATGACGGGGCAAAGACTAAAGACTCTACGGTCTGACAATGGAGGAGAATCCTTGTCAAAGGATTTTAGCCATTATCTACTTGAGAATGGCATTCGAAGGCAACTTACTTGCAACTACACTCCACAACAAAATGGAGTGGCACAGAGGAAGAATAGGACATTATTTGAAGCAGCAAGATGCATGCTCAAAGACAAAGGTCTTAGCAACATCTTTTGGGCTGAAGCAATCAACACTTCATGCTATTTGATGAATAGGTCTCCTACTAAAGTCTTGAAGAGCATTACTCCCTATGAAGCTCTTCACAACATCAAGCCTAAGGTACATCATTTAAGAGTTTTTGGTTGCCTCACATTTTCTCACATTCCAGATGAAAAGAGGAAGAAGCTGGATGACAAGTCAAGGAAATCATCTTTGTTGGATATAGCGATGTAAGCAAAGCTTACAAACTTTATGATCCATGTAAGAAGGAGACATTCCTATCAAGGGATGTGATTTTTGATGAGAATGCAAGCTTCAGTTCAGCATCAATTTCAGATTTGGATAAAAGCTCTTCAACAACAGTTAAAGTTGGAGTTTCCTGTTCTACACATGAGGAAACCATTGAAGAATTAGAGGAAGAAGATGAAGATCACCGTGCAACTCTTAGAAGGTCTTCAAGAATCAGAACACAACCTCAAAGGCTTACATATCAACGAGGTAATTCCTCAAGTTTTGAGCAAAGTAATGTTGCTTTGCTTATCTCTATTTTACAACATGACGAACCGTCAACATACAAGGCTGCTAGTACTCAAAAAGAATGGCAAGAAGCTATGGACAAAGAGATGGCTGCTCCTCATCAAAATGGGACATGGGAGTTATGTCCATTACCTCCCAACAAGAAGGCAATCGGATGCAAATGGATCTACAAGCTGAAATTCCTATAGAATTGGACCAGAACCCATTCGAGTCTGCATATATGACTTCCACCATAGCTTCGCGATCCCACGCATGTGCAGGATCCCAAGTTTTGCCTTGGAATCTTCACTAAATTCTTGAAGATCAAAGAAATCCTCCAGTTCTTCAATCCATGCCTCAAGATCTTCGCCACTCTTCTTCTCACCATCAAAATCATTCAACTTTGCCTTCTTGAAGACTTGGTTAAGGGAAAACTCACCTGGTTCCATATCTTCATAATTACGTTTTTGTTTTTCGCGAGGTACACTAGATGTTCCCGCACCTTCATCTACTTCATCGTTTAGCTCCACAAACAAATTTGTTGCTCCTTCTGGTTGCTTTCGCTTCATTCTTTGCGCAATTCACCAAGAAGCTTCTGAATAAGCTCCTCTTGTTCATGAATCTCTTGTGTTAGACCTTCCATCATTCCCGAGGATTGATTATGCTCTGATACCAATTGTAGCATTTCCTCAATCACAATCTATCCCCAATCACATTTTTTCTATCACTCAAAAATAACAGTGGAGAGAAGAACGCAGAGATTGCACAAGGTAAAAGAAAATCTGATGCAGAAGAGTAGAAACAAATATGACGCAGAGAAGGAAGAATTCTGATATTATAGATGTGAATCAATGGTTACAATAGCTTTGGACAATAGCTTCTTGACGACGCCTCTACCTCCCGACCAGCCCCGAGCTATCACAATCACATTCACACTCACACTCTCAATCACACTCTCACTCTCACCCTCAATCACACTCTGAATCACAAGGTAATTCTCAGATTTCTGTGTGTCCTCTGTGTTGATGTGCAGGTCTCCCTATTGATCACTGCCTTTTCCAAAGAAGTGTGCGATCCCCCAAATTTAGAAAAAGTCGAGTTTCTCCAAAACTTTCGCAAAAAGCCATGCGATCGTAGTGTTCTTTCTTTCTTTAGCGTACTTGTCAAAAATAGGAGGAAAACACCAAAAAGACATATCCAAAAACATCCATATCACATGCAACAAGAAAAGGCTTTCCTATTTCTGGTATTTTCAAAACACAATTCTCAACAACTTTTTGTTTCAATGTTTCAAATGATTTCTGACAGGCATCACTCCACACAAATCCTACATTCTTTTTAGTCAATTCTGTGAGGGGAGTAGCTATCTTCGAGAAATCCTTAATATGTGCTCTTTCATATTGTGCCAACCCAAGAAAACTTCTAACATCCCTTACAGTCTTAGGAATCGTCCAATCAACTATTGTTTTTACTTTATCTTCATCTATAAGGATTCCTTCTTTTGATATTACTCTTCCTAGATACACAAGTTTATCCTTAGCAAAGAAACACTTACTCTTTTTCCCATAAAATTTGTGTTCTCTAAGAGTTTGCAAAGTCTTCTTGAGATGTAGCGCATGCTCAGAATCATCTTTAGAGTATACAAATATATCATCAAGGAATACTAAGATGAATTCATCTAGGTAATCGTGAAAAATATTATTCATCAAGCACATAAATGTGGCAAGAGCATTTGTTAATCCAAAAGGTAGAACTGTAAACTCATAGTGACCATATCTTGTTCGAAAAGTTGTCTTAGGAATATCTGTTGGAGTTAGACTTCTGTGAAAGCACGCGAACACCACAAGGAAGAAGAAGAAGCTTGGAGCACAACACACAATACTGAATGTATTACTAGAGAATGTACAAATATAAGTAGCCCATTAGGGCAATAGGCGTATATACAAGCCGAGGGAAAAGAACCTCCTAAAAAGGGAAAAAAGTGCCCCGGTAGTCCTAGTGTGTTCACACACAACACTACCTAAATATATCAACAAATCCCCCTTGGGAGTGATGTGGTGAACAAGGAGCTGGCACTCATGTATAAGGAAGTGCAAAGCTATGTGGAAATCACTCCACAAAAGGAAGTAAGCCCAAAGCTTTGCGGAAAGCTTCAAACTTCTCCCTAGGCAGAGCCTTCGTGAAAAGGTCTACTATGTTCTCTTGCATGGCACATGTGCCAAGCTGATCTCCCCAGCAAAGAACCTCTCCCTGACATAGTGATAATGCACCTCAATGTGCTCAGTGCGAGCATGGAAGACAGGGTTCCTCGCAACTGCCAATGCGCTCTGACTGTCAGTGAAGATGGTGGTGGCAGAAGACTGGCCAACACCCAAATCAGCCATAAGGCGTCTGAGCCACACACACTCAACAGTCGTTGTGAAAGCTACCCTATACTCAGCCTCACAACTGGAAGTGGCCACAATAGGCTGCTTCTTGCTCAACCAAGATATACATGAGCTACCAAGCATGAAGCAAAAACCATTGGTGGACACACGAGTGTCATAGCAACCAGCCCAATCTGAGTCAAAAAAAGCATGCAAATCTGGCGGTAGTGATCCCCCTTGGGATAAAACAACCCAAGTAGCCGAGTACCACCCAAGTAGAGAAAGATGCGCTTAACCGCCTTCCAATGCGTGACTCCTAGGCAATGCATAAACCTGCTCATCTGTGAGACAACAAACTGAATATCTGGCCGAGTAATGCATAAATAAATCAAGCATCCAACAGCCTGCTGATAGAGAACAGCATCAAATGCATCTCCAGCATCATGAAGACTCAATCGTAAACCTGTCTCCATAGGAATGGCAATAGGCTTACAGTCTTCAAGGCCAAAACGCTGCAATAAGGTGTCAATATATTTCGTTTGACACAAAGCCATTCCACCATCAACTTGCATAAACTGAATGCCCAAATAGTGATGCAAATGACCCAAATCAGACATCTCAAATGAGGCATGCAAATCAGCCTTGAAATCAACAATATGCTTCTCAATAGGACCAGTGAGCAGCATGTCGTCAACATAGACAACAATGATCAGAAGCACATCATTAGCACACTTAACATATAAGGTGCTTTCAGTTGGACTGTTCTCAAAACCATGTGCAACCAGATAGGCATGTATCCTCTCATACCAAGCACGTGGTGCTTGCTTTAAACCATATAATGCCTTCTTTAACCTGCACACCTGGTTTTCATGTCCTTTCTGCACAAAGCCACGGGGCTAAAAAACATACACTTCTTCATGCAAGTCACCATTCAGAAATGCTGTTTTAATGTCCAACTGATGTACATTCCAACCATGATGGGCTACAAATGCACAAATGCTCCGAACAGTAGTCATACGACATGTAGGTGCAAAGGTCTCATCAAAATCAATGCCTCTTTCCTGCATATAACCCTTTGCAACAAGCCTAGCCTTATACCTGTCAAATGTACCATCAGGTTTACGCTTCAGCTTGTATACCCACTTAGTGCCAATGGCCTTCTTGCCAGGAGGCAAGTCACATAAAGACCATGTACCATTCTTCATTATAGCATCATATTCAGATTGCATAGCAGCCATCCAATTTTCTGAATTTTGTGTTTAATCAAAAGAAATAGGCTCATTCTCATCACAGAGACTAGACACAGCCATAGCATAGCAATCTGATGCAAAGGAGGCACTATGAGAGCCTGAACGAGTACGATATGACAAAGGTGCATCTAATTTGTTGTCACGCATAGTCTGCACCAGTCATTTTGGCATAGTTTTTGCCTGCTCAATATCAGCTCTCTCATCAACAAGTGCATCATGTAAATTTGCATTAGAGATGGAATGATCTGCATCATCATATGAAACCTGCAAAGGTTGAGAAGTTGCCTCATTAGGACCAGCACTAGACTGTCCACCTGTAAAAAGAGGCATCAAAGTATCATACATGTCTTTGGAGCTAACAAATGTCTCCTTAAAACATGAAAGCAATGGCTGAATAGCATCTTCCACAAAGACAACATCACGGCTAACCAGAATGCGTTTAGTCTGTGGATGATACAGACGATAGCCTTTACTTTCAGAATTGTACCCAACAAAAATACATTTTACTGCCTTATCATCCAATTTTTTGCGATGTTGTTCAGGCACTAATGCATATGCCAAACAACCAAAAACACGTAGATGAGCAACAGATGGCTTGCAGTCATGCCAAGCCTCATATGGAGTGATAGATTGCAGCGTTTGAAAATACAAGAAATGGGAAAGCATTTTGTGGTTGCATGTGATGCAAGTGGTAGTTAGATAGGATGTGTTCTTTTAGAGGATGGCAGGGTGGTCGGATATGAGTCCGGAAAACTAAGAAAACATGAACTTAACTATCGTACTCATGATTTAGAAATGCTTGCTGTTGTGCATGCACTTAAGCATTGGAGACATCTATTGTTAGGGGTTAAGTTTGAATTGAAAATAGATCATCAGAGTCTAAAATACATCTTCACACAACCATTTCTTAACAACAGGCAGAAGCATTGGATTGAATTATTAAGTGAGTATGATTTTGACATTAAGTATCTGGTTGCTAAGGAAAATAAGGTTGTTGATGCATTGAGTTGGAGACCTTTGTGTAATCTTGTTTCTGTAATAAATTCTGATTTTCTCAATCAAATTCAAGAAGAGATAAAACATGATCCTTTTTATGCACCTATTTTGAATGCTTTGAATGCGAACAGGGGATGGATGTATGAGGAAAAATTTCATTTGCAGAATGGAACATTGTATTGTAACAATCGGCTATGCATATCTTCTGAATCTCCATTAAAAGTTAAAATATTGCATGATTATCATGATGCATCTTTTTCTGCACATCCAGGTTATTCAAGGACCTATGTTAAGAAAAGGTATTCTTACTTTTGGCCATGTATGAAGAGGGATATTAAAAAATATGTAAGTGAATGTTTGAAGTGCCAACAACCTTTATATTTGTAAAGGTTCATTACACCTTGCAGCAATTTCATATATGATCCAAAAACAGAAAACGGTTTAGCATTTCCCCAAGGAACAAGATAGCAGAGAAAAAGAAAGGCACAATTTATAATTTCCAAAGATCATGCATATGGTAGTAAAGTGCTATCCAGAAAATCAATATTCAAAACTGCCACCCTGAAATCTTCATCATATCGGGCCTTCTTTTGTACGTCTCACTAGCAAGACCACCCTATATCTAATAGTCATTTTCATCCTAGGTCAGTCAACACATAAAGCAGAACTAGCACACAATCCTGGAAAGCAGAACACGATGCATATGGACTTCCAGGTATTTCCTAAGAAAATTCCCATAATCTTTTTGCAAAATGCATCCTTCGGAGTACAGTGCGCCTAAAGATTAGACCCCGAATGTTTGGTTACAACAAGCTTTCAATGCCATCTTATCAGTTGTCAAGCTTGGTGAAACTTGCATAACACTTCTACCCACAACACATAAGTGAGTGCATATATTCATTGAGAACAACATGAAGCGATAAGTAGTATACTGTAGGGTCCTCCCAATATGAAAACTTAATTTGACTTATGTAAATGTCAAATCAGCAATTTTTTTTTTGTGATTATCCCAAATGCCCATGCTACCATTCATAAGACAAAGCATATACTTATGGAACCAATAGCACATAATAAATACATCCAGACCATCGGGTGCAAACATCCTTCTCAATGTTGTGTCATCACTCTTTTTTGAAGTGGGAAAGGTTTTGATACAATTCCTAGAAGGTAAAATATCCACCCTCACTTGGGGCGCGCCAACCTGAAATTGTAAGGAACACAAAAGCATATCCAGTAATTAAGAACATAAAAAAGGCAACCAAATTATAGTTTCCATCAGAGACTATAGTATCCTTGATCTTGAAATCATTAGTAGGCAAAATTTCATCATGAATAGCCTTCCAAAAAGCATTCCAAGCTATCCATCTAGAAAGCATCATCCGACAGGCATAGGTATTAGGGGGATTGATGACACTGCACCTTGAGAGTGAAGGTATCAAGGATTGTTGGGCAGTCCTTTCTTGCATTCGGGGCTGTTCAACACCTGTTCAGACATAAATAACCACAAGGCCTGCCCTTGCTTCACCGTAGAAAGAGATACTAGAATAGGTAAGTTGACACAGGGCAGATTATAGGCAAAATGGTATCCAACATAATGGATGCACACCATCTGAATCGAGGCTTCATCATGCAGACAACCTTCACAAGTTTGGAGCAAAACAAAGATCGCAACACAGAGACTTTTTAGTAGACCGGAAGAGCTCCAAAGCTTATTCCTGGGAACTTGACACAAATAGAGCGATAGAAGCAGCATCTTGGCTTGGTATACTGAGGGGAGGCTATTGATTGGAGTGGTTCCACAGTTCAACCTGAGAAATGGAAGCTCTTGCACCATCAGGGCCCAATAAAGATGGTTTCTTGCATGAGAGCGGAGCATTTGGAAAGCTTGAGCATTCTCGCAATAGTGATTTATCTTGAGCAGAGATAGAAGCGGAAGCTCCCATGGAGCTCGCCCCACTAGTATGCCGTAGAGCTCCTTCAGCACAGTGAATGCAAGAGAGAACTCGTGTCTAATAATAGGTAATGCTGGACTGTAAGGTAAAGAATAGGCATGCATAACGATAGGCGATCAGACAAATACGCACCAACAATACCAATGAGCACCAACAGTAAGAAGAACAGGGAACATGAAGATTCAACCATCGAGAATTGACTGGCAATAGCAAGGATCACGCAAACGATGAACCAAGAGCCTCATAGGGGAGCCTCGAAACTCAGCCCTTCCATAGCCGAGTAGAAGAATAGAATGGAGCAGATACTCCCCCCCCCCCCAAAATGGGGACAGAACTTCACGGAATGGGTGACCCCCAAAGATGTAGCAGATATGCTACGTGTAGTAGCCGAAATGCCCTAGAATAGCAGCAACAGGGAGGCTTCGAAGGAGATTCACAACCAGAAAAGGGTCTAGAGAGGGGAAAAGAGGGAAGAGGGAGCCACCTTCCCCCCCACACGATGGCGCTGAGCAAGAGGGGGACCCGAACCAGCGCACAGAAGAAGGATCCGCTTTCATGACCCATGTGGTTGATAGAGTGAGAGAAGGGAAGGGAGATAGTGTACTCCAGCCAACCCTCTAATCAGAAAGAAATGAATGTGGAGCGAGGAGGGGAAGTAAATTCCCCTACCTAACCCAAACATCGCCTTGGTAATAAATGAAGAGTTAAGAGCCCATGTTCTTCCCAATCCACATCAGAATTATTCGTGGATATCTAAGTTTTTATCGTTGCGAGAAAAGCACAATTTTTTTTTTATAATTCTGATTTTTTAATGGTCAAGAGGGAGGGACAACGGATAGTAACTACCCCCCTTCTTTCCCAAAGTAAACATCAATTTTCTAGAAAGGACAAAGATGGGGTTGATGCTCAGATGTGTGTGTAGGGATGTGTGAAAATGTGAGAAAAGAGAGAGAGAAGAGGGTTAGGGGATGTTTTTGTGCATCAAACAAAAAAAAAAAAGAAAATGAACTAAAACTACTCAAAAATTAAAAGACAAGAGGTGCCCTAGGCCAACCAAAGGCCACACGGATCCACAACTCAATCCAAGCGTGAGGTGCATCCACCAAGTGTAGGCACCGCAAGCTTGAAAAAACCTAGCGATTGAAGGTCGATCATCCCCGGCAGCGGTGCCAAATTTTGTTGAAGTATGGGGAGTAACCAACCCAAACCGCCTCACATGGAAGTGAGAGGCTCTTCCAAGAGGAGTTGCAAGAAGTGTAAGCAACACACAAACACCACATCCACAAACAATGGCATCATGGCCAACGTCAAAAGGAGTAAGGGAGGGCAATGCTCACACACAAGACAACCCCAAGTGCCAAACCCACACACATGGATCAACGCCTAGCACACAAGGAGAAATGTGGAAGCCAAATGAACCTTCTTTCCATTAGCATGGAGGCCTAGACCATGGCCAAGGGACCTCCCTTTTTACATGAGATGAGCCTCTATTTATAGGCTCAGCACAATTCCCCATGTGCTCCTTTTGACTAGTCAAAAAGGAGCACATGCCTAACTATCTTTTCAAATATTCTCTAACCAAATCTCAAGAGAATACGTGCGCGTGGGGATTTCTAGACTTCTTAAAAAATGGGAGCATTTACAAGGCTCCAAGGCTTTACTTTAGGAGAAATATTAAAAAGTGTCTAAGGGGGGGTTTTTATGTGAAATCCTAAGTAGATACAAAAAGAGATATTATTATGGTCTAGGGAGGATTCCTATGCACAATTGTGGGTGTGTGCATACCCCACAACCCAACAGCCGAGAACGTTGAGAAGATGGAGAAGTTCAATTTGCAGAAGGCAAATAGAAGCAGATTCATTGCAATGGGACATAGGCCACAAAGATCTGTTGCAATGAACATGAACAATTCAAAGAAAACTCCATCTTTTAATAACCAAGGTAAGAACCCTGCTCAAGTGGAAAATCAAAGGAGGCGTCAACCAATCGAGTGGCAACAAGACCCTAATTTTATGGAGAGGGCAAAGAGACTTGGTCTGTGTTTTCGTTGCAGGGAGCAAGGGCATCGCACATATGAGTGCCCGAACAAGGCAGTCTTTCGACCCGCACAATCAAAAGCGATAAACATCATCGAGGAGGGTACAATTATTGAGGAAGCAGATGATGGAGGTAAGTGATTCTTGAAGTTCAAGGTCAAGGACAAGCGTAATAAGTGCATCAGAGAAGTGGACACACAAGAAGAAGGAGCAAGTAGGGAGCTCCAAGAAGTGTATGTCAAATTTTTAGAAGAAATCCCTACAAAAATAGTGATTTTCATCACTAAAAACCATTGTAAATACCATTTCATATTTTTATAACTCCATTTTGTTCAAGCCGAGGAGTCCTCGAGCTTGAGGAGTATTAGAAGTATCATACTACCAATTTTCATAATTTATAGACTTCGTTTGAGCCCTCAAATAAGCCCTGGAACCTAATTTTTAACTAGGCCGGACACTAGGTCTGGACAGGGCCAAAACTACTCAAAAAACTATAAAAAGAGCTAGAGAGCTCATTTTTGGGGTTAGCTTATTAGAGAATAGATCTTTTGTTAGAGAAATCTTTGTAATAGAAGCTTTCCATTGTTCCTCTCTTTGATCTTGCCTTGTGTGCATGTGTGTGCGTATGTGTGTGCATGTTTGTGTGCTTTCACTCACACACTTGTGACTTCACTTGCTCATGGTCTTCATACAGATCCTCACATCTCTGCAGATTGACAAGTAAAGGAGGTGGTGCTTACGCTTGGGCGACACCAAATTTCGGCACCATTGCCGAGGACAGAGCTTCGAGGACGAGCGTTGTGATGGTAAGGTCGTAGATTTGCGACGTTGGAAGGTAAAAAAATTATCATTTCTGTTCATTTTCTATTTTTCCTTCTTCATCCTCATCATCATCATCATCATCTTCTTCCATCTTCATCTTCATAGAAATTTCTTGTTTTTTAGTGCATTTTCACCGTTTTTATGCCATCTTTCATGCATTATTGTGTGAGAAGGAGTTAGGAAGTGCAAGGGAGAGCAAGCACCGGTGTTTTTCATAGTTTTCTGCACATACGGAGCTCGCCATTGCTCGACGCTCAAAAATTTGAATTTCGCACCAAAAAACACGATTCTCACTGAAAATTGCGATTTTCATAAAATTCAATTTAAAAAAAAAAATACGATTTTCTATTTCCTCCCTAAAAGCTTTTTGAAAAGAACACGATTGTGGGGTCATTCTCAGAATCGCGATTCTTTGGTTGTGCTCAAAATCGCGATTCTCTAATTTCTCAAAAAACGCGACTCTGAGAAGACACAATTTTCAGTGGGCTCAAAATCTCGATTTTCACAAATCACGATTTTCAGTAAAAAAAACACGATTTTGTGAAAACACGCTTCTCTGTGGCTCCAAAATAGCAATTTTCAAAAGCACGATTTTTATCCAAAAATCGTGATTTTCATGATTTTTAGAAAACATGATTTTCACTAAGGTACAAAATCGTGATTTTCAGAACACGATTTCCAATCAAAATCATGATTTTCTGGTCATTCTCAAAATCGCAATTTTCAGGTCAAAAACACGATTTTCTGTCAAAATCGCATTTTTCACAATTCTCACTCAAAATCACGTTTTTCATGATTGTCACTCAAAATCACGTTTTTCACGATTGTCACTCAAAATCGCATTTTTTGGGAGTGCTCAGAATCGCGATTTTCATAGGTGCTCCGCATCGCGATTTTCATGATTTCACAAAATTGTGATTTTTGCGGTTGCTCAACATTGCAATTTTCATGATCGCTCAAAATCGCGATTTTCATAAGAGCTCAGTATCCCGATTTTCAGAGCCCCAAAAATCGCGATTTTCATTCAAAATCGTGATTTCCAAGGTTGTCCAAAATTGCAATTTTCATACAAAATTGTGATTTTCCCATAAGTGCCTATTTCCCTGTATTGACCCCTAGGAGCCTGATTTGACATAATTTTTCATCAAAAGTCCATTTGAAGTTGACCCTCAGGTGGGACTAGGAACCCAAGGGGACTCCAAAGGATTTTGAGCCATACCAAGGGGAAATTTTGGACTCTTAACCAAAGCTTATCAACCTAAGATCTGGTAGACACCTAGGCAAGGATAGACAAAGCATTAGATCTTCTGAGGGAAGTGTCAACCATACAGCTAAGTCTTGGGCACAACAACTAAGTGGTTATCCTTAGATCAACCCTTTGGACTTGAACACCCAGTAGTCAAGTTCGAAGAGGGTTCATACATTGATAAGGAAGGAACCATGTATATGGTCACCAACCTACCAGATAAGACCGATGAGTTTGGAAATATCATTCCTGAGAATGACATAGGAGACCTAGAACAAGGAAATGTAGGACAAGGACCCTATCAACCTAGCCAATTGGGCATAGTCATCATCTACGAGTTCAAGGATCCATAGACACCAGGCAAAGTTGTCTACCTAGATAACACATCAGAGAAAATGTTCTTGGTGACAGAACATGATAGACATGCATATACTTGGAAGAGTGAATTGATTTTCCCTCCAGCAAGATCCAATGTCTCCCATGGCCTCCAAGGAGTAGGATCATCCCAAGCTCATGAAGCCCAGAGAGAAAGAAATAGAGAGAGACCTGAGGTAAGTTTTACACACATTGTGGGCAAAAATAGACTAGGATTTGAAAATGAAAGACCTGAAAGAGAGAGACATCAAGCACATAGGCAACAAAGAGATGAACATGATTTTCCATTGCCTAGACCCCGAGAGCACCCAAGAACCCTTAGACCCACTCAAGTGATCAAGGCAATGAAGAATTATTTTGACGGGACAGGAGATCCTTATGATCATGTGGCCGAGTTCAAACAAGTGTTAAGAGCTGAACAAGTTGAGGATTTGTTCACCTAGTACGAGGCATTTGGTTTGACTCTTAAGGGCACTGCCTTAGCTTGGTTTCAACCACTGAGTAGTTGTAACTATCGCGATATAGGTCAACTGCTAGACGAATTCATTGTAGAATTTTCCAAGAGTGGTATCAGGCATAACACATCATCCTTGATCCACAACTTCAAGCAGACACCCCAAGAAATAGTGCGACTTGCAGGAAGACGGTTCAGATAGTACTTAGAAAGATGCCCTGTTCCAGAGTTACCCACACCTGCCAAATAAGTGGCCTTGTTCTTAGATGGTTTACTGAGCACTAAGTTAAGATCATATGTGTACTTGAAAGAGCCAAGATCCATAGAAGAGTGTGTGCGAATGTGCATAGACATAGAAAATAATTCGGGTGAGGAGTTAGGACTGTCCAAACTCCACAAAGATTCAGACTGTTCTACTAGTCATACTTCCAAAACCTCCACTGAGATAGATGATATAGTTGATCAGGTTGCCAAGAAGCTAGGAGTCCAAAATAGACAGATGCCAAGGTCACCTCATTGAGTCGATGTTATACTTGTAGAGGCGACCACATGGCTGACGTTTGCCCAATGCTAAACTAGAATGTAAGAGAAAGGAATGCCCCATACGGCACTATTGAAAGGAAGTACACAAACCATATGGCTCAAGATTGTCCCTACAATAGGCAGGCTGTCAGACAAAATTATCGGCAACCTTACCCACAGGGTAGGTATCAGAACCAATACCAACAGCCATTTTATAGGCCACAGCAGCAGTATCAGGCACCAAATAGGCCACAACTAGTCCTAGGAAACCAACCACCAGCTCCTACCAATGTGATTCCAGTTAAGTATGTAGTGGCAGAAGAGAACCTTAACAGAGCATTGGTGCCACTAACCCCATTGGTCTCAAAAAATGAATTCCATGCTCATAGTTCAGATTACTCTCATGAAGGTAGTCCACATGCTTATTACACAGAGTCACCTGAGCATAGTGAGATTTACTCGTATCAATATGAGGCAC
Source organism: Ceratopteris richardii (assembly GCA_020310875.1). Classification (NCBI taxonomy): domain Eukaryota; kingdom Viridiplantae; phylum Streptophyta; class Polypodiopsida; order Polypodiales; family Pteridaceae; genus Ceratopteris; species Ceratopteris richardii. Next base: position 63,264,074 of record CM035419.1, read on the forward strand.
CACCTATGGAACAAAATTGGGAGCCAGAATACTCCAATGTCATGTATACAAATCCTAACCCTAGGCCTTAGTTGAGACAAGTGAGACCACAAGCCCGTAGAGGACCATGTTTTAGATGCCAAGGTGACCATTTCATTCGTGAATGTCCCCACTCACCAATTCTGGAACAAGGACATAACATCATAATACACGCCTTTTGTCCTGAGTGTGGTAAAGACCATCTCCCCAGAGATTGTCCAAGAAACCCCTCTAGTGCACCCAAGGTTACACCCATTAATGTGGTAGGCTTAGTGGTGGATTCAAGTGCAAGTAGTAGTAATGTGGCTCTGGTACAGGTGGTCACTAGAGCTCAAGCCTTAAAACAAGATAAGCCAAATGAACAATCAGAGTCAAGTGAATCAGGAGAACCTAGTAAGTGGAAAACAAGAACATGGAAAGATACCAAGGAGAAGGCCAATCGCAAGTGGAATAAAAGGCTATCCGAACTAGAAGAAAGGTTGAAAGAGGCGAAAAGAAAAATAGAAGACATTGCATCTCAAAATCCCTCGCATGTTGAAGCTCCATCCACACCACCTCATCCCACCCCACCACCCTTTTTAAATAAACCGCAACCAGGGTCTGTTCTTGCATATCCAATCCCAGAAGGCTTGGACATGATGTTCAAGACCTATCAGGCTCGACTTCAAGAAGGGCCAACAGCTGCAAACCTAGACAAGAGTTATCCTAGAGCAGATTTAGAGATTGAACGAACGAAAATGTGCATGAAAATGGTAGAACTAACTCAAACTATGCTTGAGACTAGTCAAAAGTTCAATCAGACAAACTCTATTAAGCCGGATTTGCATTTCCAGGGCTTACTAGAAAGATTAGAGTAGTTGGTAAACAAACCACAAGTTTCTTTACCTCCACAGGCTCAACCAGTTATTGAGAAAGGAAGCTCACCACCAATGGGAGCTTATGTTCCTAATTCCACGGATGCTGGAATACCTCTTTCAATTCAATAGTACTCTCAAGAGTTCTTGCAGGAAATACAAGAAGAGAAATGGGCCAAGGAGAAGGGTAATCCCCCTCCTATTCCTGAGATTGATGGTCTTCATGATCAATTTCCCCAAGACATTCCATCTATCTATGGAGACCAAGTAGAGCAACAAGAAGAAGAAAGGTTAGATTTTGAATCTAATACCTTAGAAGAACTGCCTCAATTTCCAGGCCCATGGGAATCTGAGTCTCTTCAGATCAGAGCTCCCACAATATTGGTAAGAAATGAAGACTCAGTGGTTCCATGTCGTGAAGAACACTAAGGTTCAGTGTCATCTCACTGTAGAAGAGCTACTCAAAGCAAAACCTGAGCTATGGAATCATGTGAAGGATCAGGTCCTAGAACTTGAGTCCAATATGCCAAAAGCAGGCTCCAAGAAGAAAATACCAAAGATACCTCTCGACAAAATAGGGGACATGTGTGCGGGTGAAGAAGGTAATACTTATCTTCCAATCACCTACCAAGGTTACACAACCAAAGCAATCATAGATTCAGGTGCTGGTGTTGCTATTGTGACCACCTCCTTGTGGAAGCCATGGGGCAAACCCACATTAAGACCAACTAGAATGAAGCTTCAAATGGTCGACGGTCATTTTGGAAGACCTCTAGGAGTGCTCGAAGGGATAACTCTAACCACTTTTGGTGTAGAGTTTGAACACACATTCGCTATATGTGACTTTGAGAAAAATAATGTCTACGAGATGATCCTGGGAAGGCCCTTCCTACGACAATTGCAAATAGTACAAGACTGGGGAACCAACTCCTTGTACTTACAGCACTTAGGGGTCACCACCAAGGTCAATTTGAAGGATTACACCTTCAAGAGATGTACCACCCATACAGTGGAATCCTATCCACAAAGCGAAAGAAGATTCTATCTCTGTGCATTCTGGAAGTTCACCTGATCCATCCTGGCTGCATGAAGATACTCATTTGTGGATGTGCAAGGTCGCGGAGGAAGAGGAAAAGCGCCTAAAAGCAAGAGAAGAAGGAACTCCCCCAGGAGATAGACCAGTTAAAGACCTAGCCTATACACCGATGATATTTCCAGATGAGGAATTTGAGCCTCACGGTTGGGCAGAAATCTTGGCGGCCATGAAAATTGCAGTCAATGAGGAACAATGGACACCTCATTGTGATGAGGAGGGTTATGATATTTTAGTGTTCATGTGTCAGCCCCTGCTGGAAGAATGTGATCCTAGTGATGTCATAGAAGAAGAAGAGCATGATGATGATCTAGAGTCCATTGTGATGGATAGTTGCTTTAATTCAGAGCAGCACTATCTAGAAGATGTAGGAGTGCTTACCCAAAAAGAAGAAGAACCTCTCACAAGTATTAAAACAATAAATTCAAAGGATGGAAGTGAGAGTAGTCAAAAGAAAAAGAAAAGAAAAGTAGTGAAACAAGAAGAGGAGGAGTCATTGTTCAAAGTACCAGAAAATTTCAAGAAATATGAAGTTGAAGACCGAAAAATTTTGGTACGAATGCCTAAGAGAGAGGCCTTCATAGGAGAATCATATGATAATAAAGAAAAGACCAAGAAGATTGTAGTGACCATTGAAGAGAACGAAGAGATGCACGTATATACGAGATGATCTAAGTGCAAGAGAAGAAATGGAGCTCGTAGCTCTATTAAGGGAATATAGGGATGTGTTTGCGTGGCACTAAAGAGACTCAAAGGGGGTAGATCCAAGAGTATGCTCTCATACGATCCCCATGACTGCTGATGCCAAGCCCACCAAACAGAATCCCTACACATATAATGATACTTATGCGGCCAAGATAAAAGAAGAAATTGACAGGTTGATTGAAGCTGGATTTATCTATGAGATTGAGCATACTGAATGGGTGTCCCCCATTGTACTGGTGCCCAATAAGAATGGGAACTTGCGAGTGCGTATTAACCTTAAAAAAGTTAATGCCTCTACGATCAGAGATAGTTATCCGCTTCCAATCACGGAACACCTATTGGAGGGTGTTGCAGGCAAGGAAATTTATAGCTTCCTTGATGGATTCTCAAGTTACAATCAAGTAGCCATTGCCCCAGAAGATCAACACAAAACAGCTTTTGCCACAGAGTGGGGAATTTTCGCATTTCGTGTGATGCCATTTGGGCTAGCCAATGCACTTGCAACATTCCAAAGGCTCATGTGTCATGTCTTCAAAGAGTTCTTGTAGAAGAGCTTAGAAGTATATGTGGATGATTTATTTGCTCATTCCCAAGAAAGAAGATACCACATCCCCGAGCTCAGACATGTCTTCAAAAAGTGTAGAGAATATCGAGTGTGTTTGAACCCAAAAAAGTGTGTGTTCATGGTACACAAGGTAAAATCTTAGGTCATATTGTTTCTAAGAATGGAATATCTACAGATGAGGATAAAGTTAGAGCCATAGCAGAGCTCCCAAGGCCGAGGAATGTTAAAGAGGTACAAGCCTTTATGGGCCATTGTGGATATTACTGCAGGTTTATCCACATGTATGCGATCATAGCTAAACCTCTTTATGGTTTGTTGACAAATTTTGAGTGGAACAATGAATGTGAAAATTTTTTCAATGAGTTGAAGAGGCGTTTGTGCACAGCACCAATACTGACCACTCCTGATTGGAATAAACCATTCCATGTTCATGTAGATGCATCCAATCATGCAATAGGATGTGTGCTAGCACAACCCACAGGTGAAGGAAATCTCGATTTGCCCATAGCATATGCTAGCAGACAGCTAACTGGAGCTGAACGAAACTATACCACAACAGAGCGAGAGGGCTTAGGCATGGTATATGCTATGAAGAAGTTTAGACACTATCTATTGGCCAATAAGTTCAAGTTTTTCACTAATCATCAAGCTCTGTTATATTTGGTCAATAAACCTTGCAATACAGGACACTTAGTAAGATGGTTCCTCTTACTAATGGAATATGACTTTGAAGTGGTTGTTCGAAAAGGTAGGACCCACCTTAGGGCAGAATACCTTTCTCGCATCACTTTAGGCGAGTCACCGCAAGGAGTGTCTGATGAATTGACCGATGCTTATCTGTTCAATTTAGAAGTTGTTCCTAAATGGGCAAATAAGTTGATACTAGTCCTAACCTTCAGACCCGCAAATAAGAATGTGAAAACATCACAAGAAGAAATTGTAAAATCACAAAAATATCACATATTTGCAGGAAGCATGTACAAACAAGATACGAAAGGTGTACTAGCTTGTTGTGTTGAGGACGATGAACATAGTAGTTGGTTGCAACAAGCTCATGAAGGGTTGCTAGGAAATCACTATTCTAAACCACGAACATTACAGAATCTGAAGCGTTTAGGAGTGTATTGGCCTAGCATGGACAAAGAAATACATGAGTGGATTAAGAATTGTCCAGTGTGCCAAGAGAGGCCCCCAGTGGAGCATGCCATCCTTTATCAAGTGTCGTTAATTCTAGATTGGAGTGCTCCACTGGTAGACTTTATGCGATCAGGAACATTACCCAAAGAGGCTAGTCTAGCAAGAAGACGAAGCATGGAGCAAGAGGATCAAGACTATGCCTTAGTAGGAGACAACCCATACCGAAGAGGCAAAGATGGTTACTTAAGACTATGCGTTCATGAATCAGACTATTTGAAAGTCCTAAAAACTGCACACAGTGGTGTTGCAAGTGGACACTTTGGTCCTGATCGAGTAACCAAGACCATTCTATTCTCAGACTTTGGTGGCCCACTCTTCATATGAATGCACATACCTATGTGAAGAAATGTGACACATGCCAACGTGCACAATATCCGGTTAGAAAAGACGAGATGCCTTTGAGGCCAATGATGGGAGGACGTGCATTCTCGAAGTGGGGCATAGACTTTTTAGGTCCTATTAACCCCCCAGCTAGAAACTCACATGCAGAGTACATTATTGTAGCCACAAATTACCTTACCAAGTGGGTAGAAGTGAAAGCCACGACAAAGAATGATGCTCAAACGACAGCTAAGTTCTTATTCGAGAATGTGTTCACGAGATATGGATTACCGTTAGAGTTAGTAAGTGATAGAGGTATGCACTTCTTGAATGAAGTCATTGAAAATCTGCTCCAAGAATTCTTGGTCGTACATAAGAACTCTGCCCCCTATCATCCACAAGCTAACGGACAAGCTGAGAGCACAAACAAGATCCTATGTAATGTATTAACAAAACTAGTAAATAATAAACGCTCTGATGGGACAAACAACTTCATCATGCTGTTTGGGCTGTACTGAATGCCATCCCATTTCAAATAGCCTTTGGACAGAATGTTATGCTACCATTAGATTTCCTAATCCCAGCATTAAAAGTAGCACAAGAGCATGAGTGGAATGTGGACATGAGTTGTCCTCTAGGATCTATCTAGAACGCTTAGGTGAGACGAGGCTACGAGCGGCAGCAAGGCTTACTTTGATGCACACATCAAGGATAAAGGATTGAAAGAAGGCGACTTAGTGCTGGTGTATACGCTAAAGCAACATGCCCGTAAATTGGAAAAGCGAGGATATGGACCCATGATCATTAATCGAATTTCCACTAGCGATGCTGTTCAATTGGCCACTTTAGAAGGTGATATCTTGCCAAACTATATAAGTGGTTTTCGAGTCAAGTTATACAAAGAACCTCTTACAGAGGATATGCTAATGAGACTCAACACTGCTAAGAAGCGAAAAGAAGAGGAGTTAAGGGTTAGAGAAGAAGCAGAGGCAGAGGCTAGAGAGCACATAAGGTGAAATAAGTTAAGGTGACTAGGCCTAGATGTCAACCCAAAAACCCCAACACATGGACATGTGCCAAAAATCAGGCTTAATTACTTCTCAAAGAATCAACCGACGCCCCTTTGTGACCATAGAGATAGGACAAGGAAAGCGTGCGAGGATTGTGAAAGCATTGATTGACTCAGGTGCAACAACTAGTGTAGTTAGACTTTCCTACTGCCAAGACTTGCAGTTGAACATCAATCCTATAGAACCCTATCTCATAGGATTGGGAGGGGTGGAAACCCCTTGTGTGGGTGAGGTGGAACTCCCCATCTCTCTTCAAGATGTCCCAATGGGAGTCAAAATGCTAGTGTGTCAAGATGAAGACCTTACTGAACCACTTGTCTTGGGTCAAGATTGGATTTTTGACCATGCAGTCAACTTAAACCTTGGTATCACACATTCTCTTAGGACTAATCTTAGAGAAGAAGTTGTAGGTGTCCAAAGCTCTATGATGCAGAAGGATGCTGCCTCCAACAAAAGAGTCAGAGACCCATTGAGACTCCGTTCTTGTACGAAGTCTCAGCCATCTGTAGTAGTTCAACCACACAATACATGACAACTACTATATCAAATAGACAACGGGATTTCAAGAAGAAAGGAGTGTCTGGCATGAAGCAAATCTGGGTACGCAAAGAAGAGCAACCACCAGCCTCGCCCACACAATTCCCACCTATGCAAGCGAACAATGTGAAGACCAGAACCAAGCAACCACGACCAGCTCAACAAGAAGGTCTACGACAAATTTGGGTGCCTATGAAAATAGTTGCAGCTCAACAAGGGCGATTACACATGTGGGTTCCAAAAGGACTTATACATGCACCTAGGCCTATGCTCTCCACCATGCAAAAGGTCTCAACCAAGAAGCCAAGGAGAGAAAAGGGAAAGAATCGAGCACAGAGACCACAGGAGGATAGACTCATCTCTTCAGCAATAGTCAGAAGACCAACAACAATGGTATGGGTATGGAAGCCAAAAGCACCGATAGGCCCCACAGAACGAAAGAGCCAACCACAAAGGATCAACGCCTCAAGAAACCATCCAAACATGGAGTAGTCAAAGGAGATCACTAAACAGTCGAAGATCATTCTCAAATGGATCCCTATGAGGAGGAAGGATCAGTTGTCATCTCAAGATCCAATGGATACCTCCAAGAAAGATGGCATCAACATCCGCAAATAACATCGAAAGCCTCGACGAGTGACAACCATGTGTTCCTTGCACAACCCTATCTTTTGCACCATTCAGGTCATGCATTTCCAAAGTATGCATTAATATAGGGCCACATTACATGGCCGTGCATAGACACATTTGAGAGTCCCATGCACAAGAGCACATTGACATATGTCAATTATTTTTTCTGATACGAACATCTATCTTCGTGTTTGGTGACATTGTTCCTCTCAAAAAAAAAAGGGAAGACAAGAGAGAGAGAGAGAGAGAGCTTGTTCTTAGGTTTGGCTCATGGAACATGAATGAGTCATGCTTAGTTGAAGGTTGAACCACTGATTACTAGGCATTTATCAGTTTTGATAGAAGTGTGTCTCGGCTAGCATAATGATATTATTGCTACCTTATCTGGTAGATGTCAAGCACTTGGCATGAACATGGCATCCACAACTATTGTTTCCCTTTAACATGCTAGGAGGGAAGAGCTTGAAGGTCCACAACTTGAGCGATGCTTAACTACTGTATGTACGAGAGCATCCAAGGAGATATCTACGAGGGGTAGTTTGGTACCCTGAAAATCCTTGCCCGTATACTGGGTGAGAAGACTCCTGCTTATGGTGAGCTAAAGAGAATATGTGAAACTAAGCTTGGTGTAGTTACCCAATGTTGTTTGTCAAGGAATATAAAGAAATTCAATTCTCAGTATTTGGCAAATGTTGCTTTGAAAAGAGGAGATAGGACCAGGCACAAAAAAAAAAAATCATCAGTGGACCATCAACACGGACATTCATCGACAATGCTCCATCACAAATGTCAGGTGTACAACATGAAGAGATAAACATCGATCGACCCTTCACCATGGTAAGTATCTCTACTTTGGCAACACCATCCCCATGATAGATTAGGAAACCTCTTCGTCGGCATACCCTTGAGCACTTAGCTCAAGACCCCCAATTTTTGCACCATACTTCTTCCAATGCATTTTCCAAGTGAGCATGCATAGGGCTACATTACAAGGCCATGCACAAGGCACATATTTTCCTCAAGCCATGCACAAACACACTTACCCATCATTCATTATGGGTTATGGGTACTTGGCATACCTACTATGAACATCATCTTTGGAAGATCTAGAGGTCATCAATGGAGACTCACAACGACACAATCATGCTGGAATCCAAGGAAGAAGCACATACCAAGGGACTACAACTTGAAAAGGCTCGCAGTGACAAATGAAGAACCGGACACACAACCAACCCTCCCACATTTGGAAGATAGACGGATCTGGTTCCTACCAAATGGACACTACCTCTCAAAGAACTACATGGAACAACCATTACAACAAGGGTCTGTCAGGGACGACAGACTCGAGAGGGGGGGGGAGTGTTGAAGTTCAAGGTCAAGGACAAGCGTAATAAGTGCATCAGAGAAGTGGACACACAAGAAGAAGGAGCAAGTAGGGAGCTCGAAGAAGTGTATGTCAAGTTTTCAGAAGAAATCCCTACAAAAATAGTGATTTTCATCACTAAAAACCATTGTAAATACCATTTCATATTTTAATAACTCCATTTTTTTCAAGCCAAGGAGTCCTCGATCTTGAGGAGTTTTAGAAGTATCATATACCAATTTTCATAATTTTTAGACTTCGTTTGAGCCCTCAAATAAGCCCTGGAACCTAATTTTTAACTAGGCCGAACACTAGGTCTGGACAGGGCCAAAAATACTCAAAAAACTATAAAAAGAGCTAGCGAGCTCATTTTTGGGGTTAGCTTGTTAGAGAATAGAGCTTTTGTAAGAGAACTCTTTGTAATAGAAGCTTTCCATGGTTCCTCTCTTTGATCTTGCCTTGTGTGCGTGTGTGTATGTGTGTGCATGTTTGTGTGTTTTCACTTACACACTTGTGCCTTCACTTGCTCATGGTTTTCATACCAATCCTCACGTCTCCCCAGATTGACAAGTAAAGGAGGTGGTGCTTACGCTTGAACGACAGTGCCCTAACTCTACTTTATGTTGCATAGTGGTTAGTCTTTTCCCAAAGCCTTCTCTAATCATGATTCCGGGTATGATTTCTGCGCATAAAACCCGATTTTTCATCGATTTAGGTAGTACCCCATTGTTTTCTATCTTTCAAATTGGTACAAAATCCAGGGATAGCTCTAAATATGCAGATAACCAAACCTGTAAAGATGGCCAATGGACGATTACACTACACGAAAGCATATGTTGAAAACCTTGAATTTACTCTTTCTAATACTAGGCACTTTTCTGGAAGTTTCCATGTAATTGAGATGAAACAGAGTGATGTAATCATAGGCATGGATTGGTTAGTTAAAGATTCTGCGACAATTAATTGTGAACAAAGAACGATCACTTTAAAACTAGATGATGAATCTATTCATATTCTAGGTGATGTCTTTAATCCTAAACCTACTCTTATTTCTGCTATGGAGATAATTAGAGATATACGTGATGGTTGTAAAACATTTGTAGTGTATGTGAACAATCTGCATGAGGAAGGTAATGACGAAGATATTCCAGATTACGTAGGAAATCTCTTGAAAGAATATGCTGATGTATTTCTAGAAGACTTGTCTGGTATACCCCCACCTAGGCACATTGACCATGCCATTGACCTATATCCAGGGAGTGAACCATATTCTAGACCACCCTATAGATTTAACATTGATGAACTAAAGGAGCTTAAGATTCAATTAGATGATCTTTTGAAGAAATGCTTAATAAGACCAAGTGTCTCACCTTGGGGTGCACCTCTTTTATTTCACAAGAGGAAAGACGGCTCTTATAGATTATGCATTGACTATAGGGGGTTGAATAAAAGAACAATTAAGAATAAGTATCCACTCCCTCACATAGATGAGTTATTAGGTCAATTAAGTGGAGCAATTGTATTCACAAACATTGACTAAAGATGTGGATATCACCAAATTAGGATCAAAACAGAGGATATTCCTAGGACAGCTTTTCGAACAAGATATGGTCACTATGAGTTTACGGTTCTAGCTTTTGGATTAACAAATGCTCCTGCCACATTTATGTGCTTGATGAATAATATTTTTCACGATTACCTAGATGAATTCATCTTAGTATTCCTTGATGATATATTTGTATACTCTAAAGATGATTCTGAGCTCGCGGTACATCTCAAGAAGACTTTGCAAACTCTTAGAGAACACAAATTGTATGGGAAAAAGAGTAACTGTTTCTTTGCTAAGGATAAACTTGTGTATCTAGGAAGAGTAATATCAAAAGAAGGAATCCTTATAGATGAAGACAAAGTAAAAACAATAGTTGATGGGACGATTCCTAAGATTGTAAGGGATGTTAGAAGTTTTCTTGGGTTGGCACAATATGAAAGAGCACTTATTAATGATTTCTCTAAGGTAGCTACTGCCCTCACAGAATTGACTAAAAGGAATGTAGGATTTGTGTGGAGTGATGCCTGTCAAAAATCATTTGAAACATTGATACAAAAAGTCATTGAGAATTGTGTTTTGAAAATACCAAAAATGGGAAAGCCTTTTGTGGTTGCATAAGATGCAAGTGGTAGTGAGATAGGATGTGTTCTTTCACAGGATGGCAGGGTGGTCGCATATGATTCTAGAAAAATAAGAAAACATGAACTTAACTATCCTACTCATGATTTAGAAATGCTTGCTGTTGTGCATGCACTTAAGCATTGGAGACATCTATTGTTAGGGGTTAAGTTTGAATTGAAATCAGATCATCAGAGTCTAAAATACATCTTCACACAACCATTGCTTAACAACAGGCAGAAGCATTGGATTGAATTATTAAGTGAGTATGATTTTGACATTAAGTATCTGGCTGGTAAGGAAAATAAGGTTGCTGATGCATTGAGTCGGAGACCTTTGTGTAATCTTGTTTCTGTAATAAATTCTGATTTTCTCAATCAAATTCAAGAAGAGATAAAACAGGATCCTTTTTATGCACCTATTTTGAATGCTTTGAATGCAAACAGGGGATGGATGTATGAGGGAAAATTTCATTTGTAGAATGGAACATTGTATTGTAACAATCGGCTATGCTTATCTTCTAAATCTCCATTAAAAGTTAAAATATTGCATGATTGTCATGATGCACCTTTTTCTGCACATCCAGGTTATTCAAGGACCTATGTTAAAACAAAGTATTCTTACTTTTGGCCATGTATGAAGCGGGATATTAGAAAATAGGTAAGTGAATGTTTGAAGTGCTAATGGTGAAATCTGAGTTTAAGAGGATGATGGAATGCTTCAACCTTTGGATGTTCCAAATCAGAAGTGGGAGTCTATTTCTATGGACTTTACCACTAAGCTACCTATGACCAGAAGTAAGCATGATACCATATTTGTTGTAGTCCATCCGCTTACAAGGATGGCACATTTCTTTCCTATGAAAAAGACTGATACTGCATTGAATGTTGCAAGAATCTTTTTAAAAGAAATATTTGGATTGCATGGAATGCCTAAAAGCATAATTTCTGATAGAGATTCTAGATTTACCTCAAACTTTTGAAAGCAACATTTCAATCGATTGGAACTCAACTTCGTATGAGTACAGCTTTCCATCCACAAACTGATGGGGAAACCGAGAGGGTTAAGAGGGTAGTTGAAGATATGTTGTGTATGTATGTGAATGAAAAGCAAGATAATTGGAGTGAATATTTACCCTTGGTTGAGTTTGCATACAATAGTGCATGGCATGCATCTATAAAAATGACTCCGTTTGAAGCTATGTATGCTTATAATTGTTTGAGTCCACCTTCGTTTTTGGGTTTTCCAAATAAAGTAAAAGTATCCAAAGAAACGCTTGATAAGATGGATGAAGAACTTGGAAAAATTAAGAAACACATAAAAGAAGCTCAGAAAAGACAAAAGAAGTTCTATGATTTAAAGAGAAGACCACTTGAATTCCAAGTTGATGATATGGTATTTCTTAAAGTTAATCCTCACCGATCTAACTTATTGCTAGGGAAGGATCATAAACTTTCTCCTGGATATGCAGGTCCTTTTAAAGTTTTGAAAAAGATTGGATCTCTTGCTTATTTGCTAGAATTATCTAAACATTTAAATGTGCATCTTGTATTTCATGTTAGCTTACTTAAAAGATATGTATCTAATGTTGCTCATGTTTTGCAGGACAATTATAAGCTCAAAGATGATGGCTCTTTTGAGCTTCAATCGGAAATAATATTAGATAGGAAGGAAAGATTTCTTAGAAATAGGTCTATAGTAGAAACTTTGGTGAAATGGCACTCATGCCCAGTAGAAGATTCGAGTTGGGTGAATTTAGATGATTTTCTAACACATTATCCTTCTTTCCAACTTTGAGGATAGAGTTCTTAAAGGGGGGAAGAATGGTAATAGGCCTCTTTTCTAGTGAAATAATTCATTTTGAACTTTCTGAATTTCATTGTTGGGATAATGCTTAGAATGAATAATTAGGTCCTTTTATGCATATAGAAAAATTTTGGGTTGACAAGTTTCATTTTCTCTCTGTAGACCTTATTTGCATCATGTTTTCTAGTCAAATTTTGAAGGTGAAGATGAAAGAATTAAGAAAACCTCTATATGAGAGAAAGGTAGAGCAAGTATAGGAGGATAAAAGTGCTTGAGTGAAATTCTTGTGAATCATATTTTAAGTACGTTGTTCAGGGTCCTACATTTAGTTCATTGTAAGAAAATGCCTTGATTTTACTCTCTCTGTAGAATTTTGATTCTCTCTTTCTATTCTAATCCGTGATTCTGATGCTCATGTGTCACCATGACTAATTATGGATGTTCTTGGATATGTCTTCTTGGTGTTTTTCTCCTATTTTTGATAGGTACGCTAAAGAAAGAAAGAACACTACGATCGCATGGCTTTTTGCGAAAGTTTTGGAGAAACTCGACTTTTTCTAAAATTGGGGGATCACACACTTCTTTTGAAAAGGCAACGATCAAACTCTGATATAATATCAGAATTCTTCCTTCTCTACGTCATATTTGTTTCTACTCTTCCGCATCACATTTTCTTTTACCTTGTGCAATCTCTGCGCTCTTCTCTCCACTGTTATTTTTGAGTGATAGACAAATCGTGATTGGGGATAGTTTGTGATTGAGGAATCGGCACAATTGGTATCAGAGTAGAATCAATCCTCGGGAAGGATGAAGGTCTAACACAAAAGATTCGTGAACAAAAAGAGCTTATTCAGAAACTTCTTGGTGAATTGCGCAAAGAACAAGGCGAAAAGCAACCAGAAGGAGCAACAAATTTGTTTGTGGATCTGAACGATGAAGTAGACGAAGGTGCGGGAACATCTAGTGTACCTCACGAAGAACAAAAATGCAATTATGAAGATATGGAACCAGGTGAGTTTGCCCTTAACCAAGTCTTCAAGAAGGCAAAGTTGAATGATTTTGATGGCGAGAAGAAGAGTGGCAAAGATCTTGAGGCATGGATTGAAGAACTAGAGGATTTCTTTGATCTTCAACAATTCAGTGAAGAGTCCAAGGCAAAAGATGGGATCCTGCACCTGCGTGGGATCGCGAAACTATGGTGGAAGTCATATATGCAGTCTGGAACGGGTTCTAGTCAAGTTCTATGGAAGGAATTTAGAGAACAAGCTGAAAAATGCTATTGTTCTCCACACTACCATATGGAGAAGAAGATGGAGTTCTACAATTTTTGACAACACGAAAGTGATAAGCATAGCTTATTTGTTGATGAGTACAAAGAGAAGTTCCTACGTCTTCATAAATATGCATTAGAGGTTAGTGGTAACGCTCTAAAGAGTAAATTTATTGAAGGGCTTCGTGAGGAACTTCTCTATCAAGTCAAGGGTTCTGGATGCATTGATTTTCTTGATGTTGTTACGGCGGCCGAGAACTTTTAGATGATGGAGAAGTTCAATTTTAAGAAGGCAAATAGAAGCAGATTCATTGCAACGGGACATAGGCCACAAAGATCTCTTGCAATGAACATGAACAATTCAAAGAAAACTCCATCTTCTAATAACCAAGGTAAGAACCCTACTCAGGTGGAAAATCAAAGGAGGCGTCAACCAATCGAGTGGCAACAAGACCCTAATTTTATTGAGAGGGCAAAAAGACTTGGTCTATGTTTTCGTTGCGTGGAGCAAGGGCATCGGACATATGAGTGCCCGACCAAGGCAGTCTTTCGACCCCCACAATCAAAAGTGATAAACATCATCGAGGAGGGTACAGTGTAAGACAATAGTTACGAAATATAACACAGGAGCAATAGCAGAGAAGATAACAGATATAGGAGAATCTCAATAATTTTCTACTAGCAGCAAGTACAAAGATGATGGCATTGTCCACCCGTGCGCTCTCAAGGTAGAGCTTAAATGGTGATCTAGACAACTCTAGATAGGGAGATACAAGGTAGAGGTATGCTGGCTCAACTCAGTGTCTTAGGTAGTGCAGAAGTCGTGTATATATAGGATCATGGGTGGCCTGCCATGGACGGCTATACATGGGCGGTAGAGCGTGGGCGGCCACCGCCCGTGTAATTGCCATACACGGCTTAGACTGGTTGAATCGACCTAACAAATATAAATGATTTCTGACTCTGATAGGGAATATTCCATGGAATATTCCCTTTACCGTCGCACTGGGGGCGCTGCCCCCGGACCCCACAATTGGGGACCCTGGTAACTCCCTTTCCTTATAATACCTTACATGGTCCAATATGACCTTCATCCAACATGCAAGTTGGGATTCCCATCAATTGGGTAATGCACGCTCGGCTTCTCCTCATAAAGGGGGCCTTACAAAATGTGCATACAATCATGAGGGGTAGACATTGATCATATACTAACACCCCCCCTCAATGTTTACCGATGATAAATCAAGTAGGTCTCGGTCCTATGCCCATCTGTTGAAGATGCTTGTTGAGCTGCTCTCTTCCAAGTGCTTTAGTGAATATGTCCGCACAATTTGCCTCTGTTGGGCAATATTCTAGCTCCACAATTTCATCTTCAATTAGCTCACGAATGTAATGGTACTGTACTTCTATGTGCTTGGTGCGAGCATGAAATACTGGGTTCTTTGCAATAGCCATACAACTTTGATTATCACACTTGAGTACAGTTGGCATATTTGATGGAAAGCCTAGATCTGTAAGAATTCTCCTTAACCAAACTGCCTCACAAGAAGCAAAACAAGCTGCTTTGTACTCTGCTTCAGTGGAGGAGAGTGCGAGAGTTGGTTGCTTCCTACTTACCCAAGAAAATATTCTTGAACCAAGTGAGAAACAATATCCAGAAAATGATTTTCTAGAATCACAATATCCAGCCCAATCTGAATCACAATATCCTTGGAGTGTATCACTTGTGGTATACAAAATACCAAAATCCAAGGTTCTTACAATGTACCTTAGAATTCGCATTCCAGCACTCCAGTGACTCTCCTTAGGTTTGTTGGAAAACCTGCTTAACACTCCAACAGCATAGCAAATGTCTGGTCTAGTGTTGCACAGAAAAATAAGACTTCCAACGAGCTTCCTATACTTCTTAGCATCTACATCAGGCATGTTATCATCCATATATAGCTTATGATTTACCTCCATAGGTGTGCTAGTTGGTTTGCAGTCCATCATTCCAAATGCCTTGAGAATTTCTTTGGAATATTTTTGTTGTGAGATGAAAATGCCATCCTTCCTTTGCCATACTTCAATTCCCAGACAAAAATGGAGTAGACCTAAGTCTGTCATTTCAAACTCAATTCCCAAGCTGATCCGAGTTTGATTGATGAGTTCCTGATGATCTCCTGTAATGATCAAATCATCTACATATACAATGACAACAACTAGCTTGCTATCCCTTTTCGTTACATACAAGTTAGCATCAGAAGTACTTCTTTCAAAACCCATATTTTTGAAAAAATGATCTATTCGTTGGTACCAAGCCCGTGGAGCTTGCTTAAGTCCATACAAAACTTTCTTCAACCTGCAAACTTTATTTTCTGAATTGGGCACCTCAAAACCTGGTGGTTGAGATACATATACCTCCTCCTTGAGGTGACCATTCAAAAATGCAGATTTGACATCCATCTGGAAAATAGGCCAGGACTTTTGTGCAGCTACTGCAAGTACCGTCCGAATAGTTGTCATGCGTGCTGTTGGTGCAAAAGTTTCTTGAACATCAAATCCTTCAATCTGTGAAAAACCCTATGCAACTAATCGTGCCTTATACTTTTCTAATGTTCCATCAGCTTTATACTTAGCTTTCCAAATCCATTTAGTACCTATTACCTTCTTTTTTGGCGGCAAGTCGACTAGATCCCATGTATCATTTTTGAGTATACTATCGTACTCAGACTGCATTGCCGCTCTCCAACCAGGATCATCAATGGCTTCTTCAATGGTGGTAGGTTCCTTTATCGAACCCATGATATCTGCCATTAGAGCCATGTTAACAATGTGTTCTGAGGCTCTTCTTTGCTCCTCTATTCTCTTTGATCTTCGTAATCCATCTGATGATGATTCTGGTACATCTACATGTGGATTGTGATCATCAAAGAGCTGTTGTGCCCACTTCGGTAGTGGCTTACGCTGTGCAGCTACAACTGGTTGGTTTTTTATTGAGGAAATTTCTCCATCAGATGTTTCCTCCTCCTCAACTTTAACCTGTCTTTTGATAGGCACAAGGTGAGATATTTCTCCGTTTGATGAGATAGTAGATTTACCTTTATCTTCTACTAAGTGTGGTCGTTCATCAAACACCACATCTCGGATGACAAAAATCTTCCTTGCCTCAGGATCCCATAACTTGTATGCTTTAGACTCTTCACTATATCCTAGGAAGACACACTTTTTGCTTTTTTGAATCCAACTTTGATCTTGTTGAATCAGGAATATGTGCATAACAGAAACAACCTAAAATTCTGAAATGCAAAACTGAAGGCTTTTTACCAGAATATGCTTGAGGAGTCATCCCCTTCAGAGCTTTTGTGTAGCTTTGATTGAGGATGTCGACTGCTGTATTGACTGCTTTTGCCCAGAATGAATCAGGCATGTCTTGAGCCTTTAACATACAACGAGCCATTTCAACTACTGTCTTGTTCCTGCGCTCAACAACACCATTTTGTTGAGGTGTATGAGTTGTGGTAAGTTGCCTTTTCACACCATGCTCCTTACAGTAATTGTTGAATTCTGTTGACAAGAATTCACCTCCTCTATCTATTCTAAATTTCTTCAGTTTCCTTCCTGATTCATTTTCTACATACTTATGCCACGCTTTAAATTTTTCAAAAGCATCAGCCTTCTCTCGAATGAAATAAACCCACATCTTTCTACTATAATCGTCGACTAACAGCAAGAAGTAGAAAGATCCTCCTAAAGCAGGTGTAGACATTTTACCGCAGAGATCAGCATGTACCAACTCTAGAGGAGCTTGGGATCGATTGCTGGTCTCTCTTGGAAACGCCTTTCGTTGTTGCTTGCCCATCATACAAGCTTCACAAGGTTCCTGCAACTCTGAAAATGCAGGCAAATGAGCAACCATCCCTATTCGTTGCATTTCCTTCAAAACTACAAATCCGAGATGCCCAAATCGTTGGTGCCATAACCTGCGTACATCTTTATCTTCTGTAGCAGTTAAAGCACTTAACTCATACAAGTTATCCCGTCGTATGCCTTTACCTACAACATTACCTGATGAATCCATGATTTCCGTACCACTCTTATTGAAGTGAACTTCGAGTCCACGATCTGTTATTGCAGAAACTGACAACAAATTTCTTTTGAGTGTAGGTACATAGAGAACATCGGATAACTTTTTCTCAACACCTGGAGAAGTGATAAAAGAGATGGTTCCAATTCCTTCAGCTGGACACTTGGAGTCATTTCCCACCACTACATTGATGGATTCCCGCAGAGGCACTAGGGAACTATACCAATCCTTTTTACTAGTCATATGGCGAGAAGCTCCACTATCTAAAATCCATGGCTCATCAACACGAGCTTGAGCAGATGAACATACCTCTTCAATAGCTACCCAAAGTTCCAGCTCTGTGTTGTTTGCAGACTCTTTGTTCTTCCATGATGATTTTACAGTCCCATTCCGTTCATCAGCTTGCTTCTTTCTGCAATCCTTGATGGCATGGCCTTTCTTTTCACAATAGAAGCAACTTCCTGTGAGCTTTTTCTTCTTTGGCTTCTTCTTTGATCCCTCTGAAGAGCCTTTACCTTTTGCATTTGCTGAGAATGCAGCATCAGTTGTACTTTGCCGATTCTTCAGCCGCATCTCTTCTTCTAAAAGCATGGCACAAAACTCTTCAAATGTAAGAGGAGTTGGCCTTACCTGAGTGTTAAGGGCTGTTACTAATCCATCATACTTTGCTGGAAGAACACGTACAGATCTTCGAGCCAGCTCTTCTGGTGTTATAACAACACCAACTGTAGCCAATTGATCTTGAAGATGCTTTATCCGTTTGATAAAATCTTCAGCCTTTTCAGAATCAGAATGCTTTTCATTTGCCAACTGATTTTCTAAATTCTGTATCCTAGTGTGGTTCTTGGTCTCATATTGTCGAGCCAATATGCCCCAAGCCTCATGTGCTTTAGTAGTATGTTGAACTAAAGTAAGCACAGAATCACTTACACTAGTGACAATCGCACATAATGCATCAGCATTCCGCCTCTTCCAAGCTCGTAGAAGATCTGGATCTGGCTGAATCATCAATCTTGAATTTGCTGGATCTTCAACTAGTATAGGCTCTGGATCCAATCCCATCGGTCCCATGACAGTGTCAAGTAATTCATAGGAGTCCAAAATTGCAAAAATTTTGAACTTCCAGAGTGTATAGTTGGTTCCATCCAGCTTCCCTTCAGTGAATGCAGGTGGACGAATTCGAATAGGTGCAGCATTAACATTAGCTGAAGCACCAAGACTAGTGTTCGACGATGAAGCCATCATGTAATCACTCGAATAATCTACTGATATTCTAGTCTGCTAGTAGGCTAAAATAATGATACTTCTCAAGCTATTCGAACCTTACAGCTCTGATACCATGTAAGACAATAGTTACGCAATATAACATAGGAGCAATAGCAGAGAAGATAACAGATATAGGATAATCTCAACAATTTTCTACTAGCAGCAAGTACAAAGATGATGGCGTTGTCCACCCGTGCGCTCTCAAGGTAGAGCTTAAATGGTGATCTAGACAACTCTAGATATGGAGATACAAGATAGAGGTATGCTGGCTCAACTCAGTGTCTTAGGTAGTGCAGAAGTCATGTATATATAGGATCATGGGTGGCCTGCCATGGACGGCTATACATGGGCGGTAGAGCGTGGGCGGCCACCGCCCGCGTAATTGCCATACACGGCTTAGACTGGTTGAACCGACCTAACAAATATAAATGATTTCTGACTCTGATACCTTACATGGTCCAATATGACCTTCATCCAACATGCAAGTTGGGATTCCCATCAATTGGGTAATGCACGCTTGGCTTCTCCTCATAAAGGGGGCCTTACAAAATGTGCATACAATCATGAGGGGTAGACATTGATCATATACTAACATACAGGTATTGAGAAAGCAGATGATGAAGGTAAGTGCCCTGCCTCTACTTTACGTTGCATGGTGGTTAGTTCTTTCCCAAAGGCTTCTGTAATCATGATTCCGAGTATGATTTTTGTGCATAAAACCAAATTTTTTATCAATTCAGGTAGTACCCATTGTTTTCTATCTCTCAAATTGGTACAAAATCTAGGGATAGCCCTAAATATGCAGATAACCAAACCTGAATGGATGATTACACTACATGAAAGGATATGTTTAAAACCTTGAATTAACTCTTTCTAATAGGTGCTTTTCTGGAGGTTTCCATGTAATTGAGATGAAACACAGTGATGTAATCATAGACATGGATTGATAAGTTAAAAATTCTGCGACACTTAATTGTGATATCTATTCATATTCTAGGTGATGTCTTTAATCCTGAACCTACTCTTATTTCTACTATGCAGATAATTAGAGGTATACGTGATGGCTGTAAAACATTTGTAGTGTATGTAAACAATCTGCATGAGGAAGGTAATGACGAAGATATTCTAGGTTACGTAGGAAATCTCTTGAAAGAATATGTTGATGTATTTCCAGAAGACTTGCCTGGTATACCCCCACCTAGGTAGATTGATCACACCATTGACCTATATCCAAGGAGTGAACCATATTCTTGAGCACCCTATAGATTTCACATTGATGAATTAAAGGAGCTTAAGATTCAATTAGAGGATCTTTTGAAGAAAGGCTTAATAAGACCGAGTGTCTCACCTTGGGGTGCACCTATTTTATTTGAGAAGAAGAAAGACGGCTCTTATAGATTATGCATTGACTATAGGGGGTTGAATAAAAGAACAATTAAGAATAAGTATCCACTCCCTCACATAGATGACTTATTAGGTCAATTAAGTGGAGCGATTGTATTCACAAAGATTGACTTAAGATTTGGATATCACCAAATTAG
The DNA here is from genome assembly GCA_020310875.1 of Ceratopteris richardii. Lineage (NCBI taxonomy): Eukaryota > Viridiplantae > Streptophyta > Polypodiopsida > Polypodiales > Pteridaceae > Ceratopteris > Ceratopteris richardii. Next base: position 63,284,543 of record CM035419.1, read on the forward strand.
GATCAAAACAGAGGATATTGCTAAGACAGCTTTTCAAACAAGATATGGTCACTATGAGTTTACGGTTCTACCTTTTGGATTAACAAATGCTCCTACCACATTTATGCTTGATGAATAATATTTTTCACGATTGCCTAGATGAATTCATCTTAGTATTCCTTGATGATATATTTGTATACTCTAAAGATGATTCTGAGCATGTGGTACATCTCAAGAAGACTTTGCAAAATCTTAGAGAACACAAATTGTATGGGAAAAAGAGAAAGTGTTTCTTTGCTAAGGATAAACTTGTGTATCTACGAAGAGTAATATCAAAAGAAGGAATCCTTATAGATGAAGATAAAGTAAAAACAATAGTTGATTGGACGATTCCTAAGACTATAAAGGATGTTAGAAGTTTTCTTGGGTTGGCACAATATGAAAGAGCACATATTAAGGATTTCTCTAAGGTAGCTACTCCCCTCACAGAATTGACTAAAAAGAATGTAGGATTTGTGTGGAGTGATGCCTGTAAAAATCATTTGAAACATTGAAACAAAAAGTCATTGAGAATTGTGTTTTGAAAATACCAGAAATGGGAAAGCCTTTTGTGGTTGCATGTGATGCAAGTGGTAGTCAGATAGGATGTGTTCTTTCATAGGATGGCAGGGTGGTCGCATATGAGTCCAGAAAACTAAGAAAACATGAACGTAACTATCCTACTCATGATTTAGAAATGCTTGCTGTTGTGCATGCACTTAAGCATTGGAGACATCTATTGTTAGGGGTTAAGTTTGAATTGAAAACAGATCATCAGATTCTAAAATACATCTTCACACAACCATTGCTTAACAACAGGCAGAACCGTTGGATTGAATTATTAAGTGAGTATGATTTTGACATTAAGTATCTAGCTGGTAAGGAAAATAAGGTTGCTGATGCATTGAGTCGGAGACCTTTGTGTAATCTTGTTTTTGTAATAAATTCTGATTCTCTCAATCAAATTCAAGAAGATATAAAACAGGATCCTTTTTATGCACCTATTTTGAATGCTTTGAATGCGAACAGGGGATGGATGTATGAGGAAAAATTTCATTTGCAGAATGGAACATTGTATTGTAACAATCGGCTATGCATATCTTTTGAATCTCCATTAAAAGTTAGAATATTGCATGATTGTCATGATGCACCTTTTTCTGCACATCCAGATTATTCAAGGACCTATGTTAAAACAAAGTATTCTTACTTTTGGCCATGTATGAAGCGGGATATTAGAAAATATGTAAGTGAATGTTTGAAGTGCCAACAGTTGAAATCTGAGTTTAAGAGGATGCCTCAAATGCTTCAACCTTTGGATGTTCCAAATCAGAAGTGGGAGTCTATTTCTATGGACTTTATCACTAAGCTACATACAATAGTGCATGGCATGCATCTATAAAAATGACTCCGTTTGAAGCTATGTATAGTTATAATTGTTTGACTCCACCTTCGTTTTTGGGTTTTCCAAATAAAGTAGAAGTATCCAAAGAAATGCATGATAAGATGGATGAAGAACTTGGAAAAATTAAGAAACACAAAAGAATCTCAGAAAAGACAAAAGCAGTTCTATGATTTAAAGAGAAGACCACTTGAATTCCAAGTTGATGATATGGTATTTCTTAAAGTTAATCCTCACCAATCTAACTTGTTGCTAGGGAAGGATCATAAACTTTCTCCTAGATATGCAGGTCCTTTTAAAGTTTTGAGAAAGATTGGATCTCTTGCTTATTTTCTAGAATTACCTAAACATTTAAATGTGCATCCTATATTTCATGTTAGCTTACTTAAAAGATATGTATCTAATGTTGCTCATGTTTTGCAGGACAATTATAAGCTGAAAGATGATGGCTCTTTTGAGCTTCAACCAGAAATAATATTTGATAGGAAGGAAAGATTTGTTAGAAATAGATCTATAGTAGAAACTTTGGTGAAATGGCACTCATGCCTAGTAGAAGATTCGAGAGGGTGAATTTGGATGATTTTTTAACACATTATCCTTCTTTCCAACTCTGAGGACAGAGTTCTTAAAGGGGGGAAGAATTGTAATAGGCCTCTTTTCTAGTGAAATAATGCTTTTTGAAGTTTCTGAATTTCATTGTGGGGATAATGCTTAGAATGAATAATTAGGTCATTTTATGCATATAGGAAAAAATTTGGGTTGACAAGTTTCATTTTCTCTCTCTAGACCTTATTTGCATCATGTTTTCTAGTCAGGTTTTGAAGGTGAAGATGAAAGAATTAAGAAAACCTATGTATGAGAGAAAGGTAGAGCAAGTATAGGAGGATAAAAGTGCCTGAGTGAAATTCTTGTGAATCATGTTTTAAGTACCTCGTTCAGGGTCCTACATTTAGTTCATTGTAAGAAAATGCCTTGATTTTACTCTCTCTCTAGAATTTTGATTCTCTCTTTCTATTCGAATCCGTGATTCTGATGCTCACGTGTCACCATGACTAATTATGGATGTTCTCGGATATGTCTTCTTGGTGTTTTTCTCCTATTTTTGATAGGTACGCTAAAGAAAGAAACAACACTACGATCGCATGGCTTTTTCTGAAAGTTTTGGAGAAACACGACTTTTTCTAAATTTGGGGGATCGCACAATTCTTTTGAAAAGGCAGTGATCAAACTCTCATATAGGGAGACCTGTGCATCAACACAGAGGACACAGAGAAATTTGAGAATTACCTTGTGATTGAGTGTGATTGAGAGTGAGAGTGTGATTGAGAGTGTGAGTGTGAATGCGATTGTGATAGCTCTAGGGTGGTCGGGAGGTAGAGGCTTCATCAAGAAGCTATTGTCCAAAGATATTGTAACCATTGATTCACATCTATAATATCAGAATTCTTCCTTCTCTGCGTCATATTTGTTTCTACTCTTCCGCATCATATTTTCTTTTACCTTGTGCAATCTCTGCACTCTTCTCTCCAGTGTTATTTTTGAGTGATAGACAAATCGTGATTGGGGATAGATTGTGATTGAGGAAACGCCACAATTGGTATCAGAGCAGATTTAATCCTCAAGAACGATGGAAGGTCTAACACAAAAGATTCGGGAACAAGAGGAGCTTATTCAGAAACTTCTTGGTGAATTCTGCAAAGAACGAGGTGGAAAGCAACCAGAAGGAGCAACAAATTTGTTTGTGGAGCTGAACGATGAAGTAGATGAAGGTGCGGGAACATCTAGTGTACCTCACGGAAAACAAAAACGCAATTATGAAGATATGGAACCAGGTGAGTTTGCCCTTAACCAAGTCTTCAAGAAGGCAAAGTTGAATGATTTTGATGGCGAGTAGAAGAGTGGCAAAGATCTTGAGGCATGGATTGAAGAACTAGAGGATTTCTTTGATCTTCAACAATTTAGTGAAGAGTCCAAGGCAAAAGTTGGGATCCTGCACCTGCGTGGGATCGCGAAGCTATGGTGGAAGTCATATATGCAATCTGGAATGGGTTCTGGTCAAGTTCTATGGAAGGAATTTAGAGTACAAGCTGAAAAACGCTATTGTTCTCCACATTACCATATGGAGAAGAAGATGAAGTTCTACAATTTCTGACAACACAAAAGTGATAAGCATAGCTTAATTGATGAGTACAAAGAGAAGTTCCTACGTCTTCATAAATATGCATTAGAGGTTAGTGGTAACGCTCTAAAGAGTAAATTTATTGAAGGGCTTCATGAGGAACTTCGCTATCAAGTCAAGGGATCTGGATGCATTGATTTTCTTGATGCTGTTGCGATGGCTGAGAACTTTTAGAAGATGGACAAGTTCAATTTGGAGAAGGCAAATAGAAGCAGATTCATTGCAACGGGACATAGGCCACAAAGATCTCTTACAATGAACATGAACAATTCAAAGAAAACTCCATCTTCTAATAACCAAGGTAAGAACCCTGCTCAGGTGGAAAATCAAAGGAGGGGTCAACCAATCGAGTGGCAACAAGACCCTAATTTTATTGAGAGGGAAAAAAGACTTGGTCTATGTTTCCGTTGCGGGGAGCACGGGCATCGAACATATGAGTGCCCGACCAAGGCAGTCTTTCGATCCGCACAATCAAAAGCGATAAACATCATCGAGGAGGGTACAATTATTGAGGAAGCAGATGATGGAGGTAAGTGCCCTGCCTCTACTTTACGTTGCATGGTGGTTAGTTCTTTCCCAAAGGCTTCTGTAATCACGATTTCGAGTATGATTTTTGCACATAAAACCATATTTGTGATCGATTCAAGTAGTATCCATTGTTTTCTATATCTCAAATTGGTACAAAATCTAGGGATAGCCCTAAATATGCAGATAACCAAGCATGTAGAGACGGCCAATGGACGATTACACTACACAAAAGGATATGTTGAAAACCTTGAATTTACTCTTTCTAATAGGTGCTTTTCTGGAAGTTTCCATGTAATTGAGATGAAACAGAGTGATGTAATCATAGGCATGGATTGGTTAGTTAAAAATTCAACGACAATTAATTGTGAACAAAGAATGATCACTTTAAAGCTAGATGATGGATCTATTCATATTCTAGGTGATGTCTTTAATCTTGAACCTACTCTTATTTCTGCTATGCAGATAATTAGAGGTATACGTGATGGCTGTAAAACATTTGTAGTGTATGTAAACAATCTGCATGAGGAAGGTAATGACAAAGATATTCCAGGTTATGTAGGAAATCTCTTGAAAGAATATGCTGACGTATTTCGAGAAGGCTTGCCTGGTATACCCCCAGCTAGGCAGATTGACCACACCATTGACCTATATCCAAATAAGTGAACCATATTCTAGAGCACCCTATAGATTTAACATTGATGAATTAAAGGAGCTTAAGATTCAATTAGATGATCTTTTGAAGAAAGGCTTAATGACACCGAGTGTCTCACCTTGGGGTGCACCTATTTTATTTGAGAAGAAGAAAGACGGCTCTTATAGATTATGCATTGACTATAGGGGGTTGAATAAAAGAACAATTAAGAAAAAGTATCCACTCCCTCACATAGATGACTTATAAGGTCAATTAAGTGGAGCCATTGTATTCACAAAGATTGACTTAAGATTTGGATATCACCAAATTAGGATCAAAACAAAGGATATTGCTAAGACAACTTTTCGAACAAGATATGGTCACTATGAGTTTACAGTTCTACCTTTTGGATTAACAAATGCTCCTGCCACATTTATGTGCTTGATGAATAATATTTTTCACGATTACCTAGATGAATTCATCTTAGTATTCCTTGATGATATATTTGTATACTCTAAAGATGATTCTGAGCATGCGGTACATCTCAAGAAGACTTTGCAAACTCTTAGAGAACACAAATTGTATGGGAAAAAGAGTAAGTGTTTCTTTGCTAAGGATAAACTTGTGTATCTAGGACGAGTAATATCAAAAGAAGGAATCATTATAGATGAAGATAAAGTAAAAACAATAGTTGATTGGATTATTCCTAAGACTGTAAGGGATGTTAAAAGTCTTCTTGGGTTGGCACAATATGAAAGAACACGTATTAAGGATTTCTCTAAGGTAGCTACTCCCCTCACAGAATTGACTAAAAAGAATGTAGGATTTGTGTGGAGTGATGCCTGTAAAAATCCTTTGAAACATTGAAACAAAAAGTCGTTGAGAATTGTGTTTTGAAAATACCAGAAATGGGAAAGCCTTTTGTGGTTGCATGTGATGCAAGTGGTAGTGAGATAGGATGTGTTCTTTCACAGGATGCCAGGGTGGTCGCATATGCATCCAGAAAACTAAGAAAACATGAACTTAACTATCCTACTCATGATTTAGAAATGCTTATTGTTGGGCATGCACTTAAGCATTGGAGACATCTATTGTTAGGGGTTAATTTTGAATTGAAAACAGATCATCAGAGTCTAAAATACATCTTCACACAACCATTGCTTAACAACAGGTAGAAGCATTGGATTGAATTATTAAGTGAGTATGATTTTGACATTAAGTATCTGGCTGGTAAGGAAAATAAGGTTGCTGATGCATTGAGTCAGAGACCTTTGTGTAATCTTGTTTTTGTAATAAATTATGCTTTTCTCAATCAAATTCAAGAAGAGATAAAACAGGATCCTTTTTATGCACCTATTTTGAATGCTTTGAATGTGAACAGGGGATGGATGTATGAGGAAAAATTTCATTTGCAGAATGGAACATTGTTTATAACAATCGGCTATGCATAACTTCTGAATCTCCATTAAAAGTTAAAATATTGCATGATTGTCATGATGCATCTTTTTCTGCACATCCAGGTTATTCAAGGACCTACGTTATAACAAACTATTCTTACTTTTGGCCATGTATGAAGGTGGATATTAGAAAATATGTAAGTGAATGTTTGAAGTGCCAACAGGTGAAATCTGAGTTTAAGAGGATGCCTGGAATGCTTCAACCTTTGGATGTTCCAAATCAGAAGTGGGAGTCTATTTCTATGAACTTTATCACTAAGCTACGTATGACCAAAAGTAAGCATGATACCATATTTGTTGTATTCGATCCACTTACCAAGATGGCACATTTCTTTCCTATGAAAAAGATTGATACTCCATTGAATGTTGCAAGAATCGTTGTAAGAGAAATATTTTGATTGCATGGAATGCCTAAAAGCATAATTTTTGATAGAGATTCTAGATGTACGTCAAACTTTGGAAAGCAACATTTCAATCGATTGGAACTCAACTTCGTATGAGTACAGCTTTCCATCCACAAACTGATGGGGAAACTGAGAGGGTAACAGGGTAGTTGACGATATGTTGTGTATGTATGTGAATGAAAAGCAGGATAATTGGAGTGAATATTTACCCTTGGTTGAGTTTGCATACAATAGTGCATGGCATGCATCTATAAAAATGACTCCGTTTGAAGCTATGTATGGTTATAATTGTTTGACTCCACCTTCGTTTTTGGGCTTTCCAAATAAAGTAGAAGTATCCAAAGAAATGCTTGATAAGATGGATGAAGAACTTGGAAAAATTAAGAAACACATAAAAGAAGCTCAGAAAAGACAAAAGAAGTTCTATGATTTAAAGAGAAGACCACTTGAATTCTAAGTTTATGATGTGGTATTTCTTAAAGTTAATCCTCACCAATCTAATTTGTTGCTAGGGAAGGGTTTGCAGGACAATTATAAGCTGAAAGATGATGGCTCTTTTGAGCTTCAATCGGAAATAATATTAGATAGGAAGGAAAGATTTCTTAGAAATAGATCTATGGTAGAAATTTTGGTGAAATGGCACTCATACCGAGTAGAAGATTCGAGTTGGGTGAACTTAGATGATTTTCTAACACATTATCCTTCTTTCCAACTCTGAGGACAGAGTTCTTAAAGGGGGGAAGAATTGTTATAGACCTCTTTTCTAGTGAAATAATTCATTTTGAACTTTCTGAATTTCATTGTGGGGATAATGCTTAGAATGAATAATTAGGACATTTTATGCATATAGGAAAAATTTTGGGTTGACAAGTTTCATTTTCTAGTCAAATTTTGAAGGTGAAGAGGAAAGAATTAAGAAAAACTCTGTATGAGAGAAAGGTAGAGCAACTATAGGAGGATAAAAGTGCCTGAGTGAAATGCTTGTGATTCATGTTTTAAGTACGTCGTTCAGGGTCCTACATTTAGTTCATTGTAAGAAAATGCCTTGATTTTACTCTCTCTAGAATTTTGAAACTTGCCGGGCTCAAACGTGGCATTTGGAGGTGGATTTGGACCTCAAACGTCTCTAACACTATTGTGCAGATCATAAAAGTGAATAAAAGTGTCTCTCACAAACTTAAGCTAATTCCTCACCATTTTTGAGTTACAGGGCTTTGAAAAGTGCCGTTTTCCAACACTTAAAAAAAAAAGAGGGCTTATCTAATTCTATTCGAATCCGTGATTGTGATGCTCACGTGTCACCATGTCTAATTATGGATGTTTTTGCCTATGTCTTCTTGGTGTTTTTCTCCTATTTTTGATAGATACGCTAAAGAAAGAAAGAACACTACGATCGCATGGCTTTTTGCGAAAGTTTTGGAGAAACTCGACTTTTTCTAAATTTGGGGGATCACACACTTCTTTGGAAAAGGCAGCTATCAAACTCTGATATAGGGATACATGCGCATCAACACAGAGGACACATAGAAATATGAGAATTACCTTGTGATTGAGAGTGTGATTGAGAGTGAGAGTGAGAGTGAGAGTGAGAGTGTGATTGAGAGTGCGAGTGTGAATGCGATTGTGATAGCTCGGGGGTGGTCGGGAGGTAGAGTCTTGGTCAAGAAGCTATTGTCCAAAGCTATTGTAACCATTGATTCACATCTATAATATCAAAATTCTTCCTTCTCTGCGTCATATTTGTTTCTACTCTTCCACATTAGATTTTCTTTTACCTTGTGCAATCTCTGCGTTCTTCTCTCCACTGTTATTTTTTAGTGATAGAAAAATCGTGATTGGGGATAGATTGTGATTGAGGAAATGCTACACCTTGTATGCTTCAGAGTTCATAAGTGGACCCTCTTAGCTTTCCAGTGATACCATAAAAGTACCTATGTACTTCATAAATGATGTATGAAAAGATTTGATCAAAACAGACTAGTTTAAAATAGAAGACTCCAAGAAAACCTTCTATTTTGAGTCATACACCTGCTGCTTGTAATGTTCAGTACAACCAGTACATTAGGAATTGGAAAAAATCCTTTTAACGATATCTAATTAGCTTAGTAAGCTACTGATTCCAATTGGAATCACTTGAAATGATCAACTATGCACAATGAAATCAATTTAGCAAAATAATCTTTACCCTCGACTTTTTAGGATTGTTGCAGGTAATAACCAATGAGTGCTTTGACACCACTTTCTCTCAATCTGCTAAATAGATTTGCTTCAAACTTTGTCAGCATGGAGAAATGAGTGAGATATGCTCAGTACAAGTTGACAGTAGAAAATGACTATAACAGAGATGTCATAGATGAACAATGTAAGTATCATATATTAATGAACAGTATTGTACAATGTCATAGGCTTGGTAATCATAGAATTATGATGAAGATAGGTGTAGTCTACAATGTAGGCCTTACACTCATACAGAATGGCAATGAAGAGCTCGAGATATGACCACACTTCTACCGTGACTTTTTTCAAGAGAGTTTATATAAGTGTTTCAATCAAATTTGAATTTGAATTCAAATTTTGGCTCTCTCTAAAAGTGTACCTTCATTCTAGGAGATATTCTCTCAAAGTGGTTGTTACTTTCCAACTAATCAAGTCCATGACATTTTGTAGGCAGTTACAATTATTCTCAAGTCAAAAAACTGACTTTTACAAAGAGTAAATAAGTAATTCTCCACTAGCAATGGTTTCCATGAAACTTCATATGTGTATGAGCTACAAGACAAATGTGTAGGCTTGTGATTTGCACCAACGGCTCCCCCTCAAGCCAAACATTTTGGCTTGGTCTTCATCTTTCAATCTTCTTGAATATCTTGCAATCCAATCATTGATTTGAACCTGCAAAGCTTTGTACCATCTAATGCTTTAGTCAATAAATCTGCACATTGCATGTTAATTGATACATAAGCTAATTGAATGTCCTTGCTTAATAGGTTCTCTCTCACATAATGATAGTGGACCTCTATGTGCTTGGTCCTAGCATGATAAATGGGATTAGCTGCAAGGTGTAGAGAACATGTATTATCTCCAAAGATCATTGGAGATGTAGTATGCAAGCCCAATTCTGTATACAACAATGTGATCCATATGGCCTCTTGAGTAGCATTGGCCAATCCTCTATACTCTGCCTATGTAGAAGATAAAGCAATAGTAGGTTGCTTCTTTGAAGACCATGATATTGGCTTATCACCTGCAAATGAAAGGTACCCTGAGGTACTCCTCATATCATCTTTGCATCCTGCCCAATCTACATCTGAGTAAATTTTAATGTCCAAGTCTGATGTATAAGGAAAATACAGACCATGATGTTGAGTACCCTTAAGGTACTTCAAGATTCTTTTGGCAACCTCCAAGTGAGGTGCCCTAGGCTTGTGCACAAACTGGCTTAGCATACTTACTCCATAAGCAATGTCTATCCTTGTCAAGGTAGCATAGTTCAAGCTACCCACTATGCTTTGGTAACCTGTAATGTCATCAAGTACATCACCTTCATGAGCACTTAATTTTAGGTTTACCTCCATTGGAGTACTTGCAACTTTGGCATCCTGCAATTGAAACTTCTTCAACATATCCTGTATATACTTTCTCTGAGTAATGTAAATGCCAGAGTTAGTATAGACTAACTCAAGTCCAAGAAAATATTTTAGTGATCCAAGGACTTGAAGGAATAGTTGATTTCTGCTGATGAGGTTATACCAGATAGCTCACTTGTGCAGGCCGTTCTGAATGGCCTTCCTGATTCATATCAGAGTTTTGCTTCTACTCTTTGGTTGATGATGAAAGGCAATCCAAATGCCTTATCATTTGAGGAGTTAGTCTCTGTTCTATTGCAGGAAGATCAGTCCAGGCAAAACAGGTCCATTATGCGAGTTGCAGATCAAGCTTTCTTGGCTAGTCAAAAGGGCAAAGGAAAATGGACCTCTTCAATTAGTAAGCAGAAATCTGCTAATTATGCATATTCGAAGAAGGAAGATAAAGATGAGAAGAAATCAGAAAAGCAGAAATTGTTTTGTAAGTACTGTAAAGGGAATGATCATATCATAAAAGAACTATCCAAAACTGGCTGCTAAAGAGGCAAAGAAGAAAGAGTCTGGAATGGTTGTTGCAGAGGCCTCTTCACCAAAAACAGAGTATGCTAATATTGTGCGAGAAGAACAATGGGCGTTTACTACTGTTTGTAGTTTTCGCCCATCTTCTCATGAGCAGTGCATGTCTGCTGTAGACTCAGATGTTTGGTATTTTGATAGTGGGGCGACCAAACATATTACCTCGCAGCACAGTTTCTTCTCTTCACTCGAGCCTGCCCCTACAGGGAATACTATTACATGCGCCAACAACTCCTCGTATCTTGTTATGGGAGTTGGTAAGATCATTTTGACTACTGCTGATGGTAGTTCTTTCACTTTTTTAGATGCCTATTTGTGCCAGGGATCAAGAAGAACCTGTTATCAGTTTCTACATTAGCCAAGATTGGCTTGGTTGTGAAATTTGTTGATGACAGGTGTACAATTCATGATCTGTCAAATGGCGATGTGATTATTGCTTCTGGCATTTTATGTCGAGGTTGTATAAGCTCATAGACTATGAAAGATCTGTAAATGATTTGGCATGTGCAGTAAATGATTCTCAGGCTATGTCAGATGCAAACCTTTGGCATGCACGCTTTGGTCATCTGAATTTTGCTAGTTTGCTATGCCTGTAGAAATCTGAAATGGTGTCCTCTTTGCCCAAACTTGAGGCACCTGGAAAACATGTTTGTGAAGGCTGTATTTTGGGCAAAATGCAGCATTCGTCCTTTCCAAAAGATGGTTCAGTTTGGGCTACTCAGAAATTACAGCTTGTACATAGTGATGTCTGTGGTCCTATGCAGACACCTTCTTTTGGGAATTTCTTTACTTCGTCACTTTCATCAATGATTTTTCTAGGCATGCATGGGTATATCCATTGAAGGTTAAGTTGAAAGTGTTCATGTGCTTCAAACAGTTTTTGGTTTTGGCTAAAAATCTGTCAGCATGTAAAATGGGCACCCTCCGTTCTGATCCAGAAGGGGAATATATGTCTTCTGATTTTAATGCATTTCTGGCTGAACATGGGATAAAACACCAGTGTACAGTGCCGTATACACCTCAACAGAATGGAGTTGCTGAACGAGAGAACAGGTCACTCATGGAGATGGCGAGGTGCATGGTCAAGAGTCTGGCTTTACCACATAGTTTCTGGCTTGAGGCTGTCATGTGTGCAGCATATGTACTAAACAGTTGTCCCACTAAAGCGCTGCAGTCTATCACTCCATATGAGGCTTGGCATGACCGCAAGCCATCTGTTGCTCATCTGTGTGTTTTTGGTTGTTTGGCATATGCATTAGTGCATGAACAACATTGTAGAAAATTGGATGATAAAGCAGTAAAATGTATTTTTGTTGGGTACAGAATCTGAAAGTAAACGCTGACATCTGTATCATCCACAGACTAAACGCATTCTGGTTAGCCGTGATGTTGTTTTTGTGGAAGATGCTATTCAGCCATTGCTTTCATGTAATAAGAAGACATCTGTTAGCTACAAAGACATGTATGATACTTTGTTGCCTCTTTTTACAGGTGGATAGTCTAGTGTTGGTCCTAATAAGGCAACTTCTCAGCCTTTGCAGGTTTCATGTGATGATGCAGATAATTCCATTTCTGATGCAGATGTACATGATGCACTCATTGATGAAAGAGCTGATATTGACCAGGCAAGAACTATGCCAAAATGGCTGGTGCAGACCTTGCGTGATAGCAAATTAGATGCACCTCTGTCATATCGTACTCGTTCAGGCTCTCATAGTGCCTCTTTTGCATCAGATTGCTATGCTATGGCTGCATCTAGTCTCTGTGATGAGAATGAGCATGTTTCCTTTGATGAAGCACAAAATTCAGAAAATTGGATGGTTGTTATGCAATCTGAATATGATGCTATAATGAAGAATGGTACTTGGTCTTTATGTGACTTGCCTCCAGGCAAGAAGGCCATTGGCACTAAGTGGGTATACAAGCTGAAGTGTAAACCGGATGGTACAGTTGACAGGTATAAGGCTAGGCTTGTTGCAAAGGGTTATGTACAAGAAAGAGGCATTGATTTTGATGAGAGCTTTGCACCTACATGCGGTATGACTACTGTTCGGAGCATTTGTGCACTTGCAGCCCATCATGGTTGGAATGTACATCAGTTGGACATTAAAACTGCATTTCTGAATGGTGACCTGCATGAAGAATTGTATGTTTTTCAGCCCCGTGGCTTTGTGCAAAAAGGGCATGAAAACCAGGTGTGCAGGTTAAAGAAGGAATTTTATGGTTTAAAGCAGGCACCATGTGCTTGGTATAAGAAGATACATGCCTATGTGATTGCACATGGTTTTGAGAATAGTCCAACTGAAAGCACCTTATATGTTAAGCGTGCTAATGATGTACTTCTGATCATTGTTGTCTATGTTAACGACATGCTGCTCACTAGTCCTATTGAGAAGCATATTGTTGATTTTAAGGCTGATTTGCATGCCTCATTTGAGATGTCTGATTTGGGGCATTTGCATCATTATTTGGGCATTCAGTCTATGCACGTTGATGGTGGAATGGCTTTGTGTCAAACGAAATATATTGACACATTATTGCAACATTTTGGCCTTGAAGACTGTAAGCCTATTGCTACTCCTATGGAGACAGGTTTACAATTGAGTCTTCATGATGCTGGAGATGCATTTGATGTTGTTCTCTATCAGCAGGCTATTGGATGCTTGATTTACTTATGCATTACTCGGCCAGATATTCAGTTTGCTGTCTCACAGGTGAGCAGGTTTATGCATTGCCCAGGTGTCAAGCATTGGCAGGCAGTTAAGCGCATCTTTCACTACTTGAGTGGTACTTGGCTACTTGGCTTGTTTTATCCCAAGGGGAGATCACTACCGCCAGATTTGGATGCTTTTTCTGACTCGGATTGGGCTAGTTGCTATGACACTCCTATGTCCACTAGTGGCTTTTGCTTCATGCTTGGTAGCTCATGTATATCTTGGTTGAGCAAGAAGCAGCCTATTGTGGCCACTTCCAGTTGTGAGGCTGAGTATAGGGCAGCTTTCACAACGACTGTTGAGTGTGTGTGGCTCAGATGCCTTATGGCTGGTTTGGGTGTTGTTCAAACTTCCGCCACCACCATCTTCACTGACAGTCAGAGCGCATTGGTAGTTGCGAGGAACCCTGTGTTCCATGCTCGCACTAAGCACATTGAGGTGCATTATCACTATGTCAGGGAGAGGTTCTCTGCTGGGGAGATCAACTTGGCATATGTGCCCACGTAGGAGAACATTGCAGACCTTTTCACGAAGGCTCTGCCTAGGGAGAAGTTTGAAGCTTTCCGCAAAGCTTTGGGCTTACTTCCTTTTGTGCAGTGATTTCCACATAGCTTGGCACTTCCTTATACATGAGTGTCAGCTACTTGTTCACCGCATCACTCCTTGGGATTTGTTGATATATTTAGGTAGTGATATGTGTGAACACTCTAGGACCACCGGGGCACTTTTTTCCCTCTTTAGGAGGTTTTTTTCCCCCGGCTTGTATATAAGCCTATTGCCCTAATGGGCTACTTATCTTTGTACATTCTCTAGTAATACATTCAGTATTGTGTGTTGTGCTCCAAGCTTCTTCTTCTTCCTTGTGTTGTTTGCGTGCTTCCGCAGACGTCTATCTCCAACAATTTCTTCATCTTGAGTTTACCTTTGGGCTTCCATGCCTTGAAATTTTCAATGTTAATGATGTCTTCATCATCTGAATTGGTGTCTTCATTCTGAGTAGGCTCCTCCTTATTGAGGCTTGGAAACTCCTCTTCCAAGTCATAAGGTAGGTTTACCTTCGTGCATTCACTATCAAACCGAGTCATTTTCATCAAAGACAACATCTCTAATGACCATGAATCCCTTGTTTGATGGATTGTAAAACCTGTAACCTTTCTGATTTAGATCATATCCAATGAAGATGCACTTCTCAGCCTTTGGGTCTAGCTTGCCTCTTATCTGTGAAGGGATATGCACATATGCTACACATCCAAAGATCCTGCAATGATCAAGTGAAGGTCTTCTACCATGCCATGCTTCGTATGGGGTCATCCCATCAAGAGATTTGGATGGCAACCTGTTTACCAAATAAGTGGCAGTAGATACACTCTCTACCCACAAATAGTTAGGTAATTTTTTCTCATTCAACATTGACCTAGCTGTTTCAACTATCAATCTATTTCTTCTTTCAGCTACCCCATTCTATTCAAGAGTATAACTTGTGGTAATTTCTCTCTTAATTCCTCTGTCATGCAAGAATGCATCAAAATCATTTGAGAAGTACTCACCTCCTCCATCTGACCTTAGCCTTTTTAGATTTCTCCATGTTTGATTCTCAACAAGTGCAAGATACTTTTTAAAGCAACTGAATACTTCATCTTTGTGCTTCATAAAGTAAAATACAATCCACCTACTGTAATCATCAATAAAAGATACATAATACCTTGATCCAGAGATTGAGGGATCCTTGTTTGGTCCCCATACATCTGTATGAACAAGTTCCAGGTAGTCCTCATGCATGTAGCCTTTCCTTGAGAAGGGTAACCTATGAGACTTTCCAAACTGACAAGCACCACACTTATAAATCATGTGTTGCTTGGATACATTAGGTATCCCAAGCACACATTGATCCCTGCATATTTGTTTCAAGGTTCTTTCACCTACGTGCCCTAATCTCTTGTGCCAAATTTCAAGCGCTGATAATGTTTGATCCTTATAACTATAGAGTGCTATGTTTCTTGTATCCTCAAGTTCAAAAGTGAAAAGTCTACTTGTCTTTTCTACTTTGGCTATTCTCTTGAACCCATGCTTGGGATCCTCCACAAATGCTCCATATTGGTTGAATCTAACCTGCAAACCTTTTTCCACAATTTGTCCAACACTCATCAAATTCTTGGTAATAGTTGGTACATATAGAACCCTACTCAACAGATTTTTGTTCCCATCAAAGGTCTTAACATTTCCAACTTTAATTACTGAGTGCTTGGTGTCATCACCTGTTTGTACCTAATGCTTACCCTTTGGTTCCTCAAGGTTAGAGAGAAGAGCTACATTGCTTGCCACATGATTTGAGCATCTAGAGTCAATGTATAAGAGATGGTCATCATTTATACCTGGTTTTGATTTCATATTCATGATCAGAAGATAATCCTCTTGCTCCTCTGTGTAGTTGTTGTAATCCTTTCTGGATTTGTATCCTCCTTGGTAGTTGCCATTGTAGTTGTTGTTGTAGTTGTTGTTGTAGTTGTTGTTATATCCTTGGTGGTGATTGAATTTGCCTCTTGATTGTGTGTATCCACCTCTTTGATATCCTCTACCTCTCTAATTCTTGAAATTCCTGAAACACTCATCTATAGTATGATTTGATAAACCACAAATATTGCATGGTGAGGAGTTATAAGTTCTCCCCCTACCTTTCTTACCTCCTCTGCCCCTTCCTCTTGATGATCTACCTCTCCCTGTATAGTTGACTTGGGAGGTAGTTCCCTCATCTTCCATTTTCTTGTTCTTGCCTTTCTCTTTAGAATTATTTTTATCAGTGTATAGGGAAGAAGAGCTATTACCTCTTGATGAGTTTCCATTCTTGTTGAGCTTGGCTTCATGGGTGAATAGTTGCCCCATGAGTGTGGTAAGGTCTGGAATCTGCATGTCCATGTACAAGTCTTGGCAATTGTGAAGCTTTCCCATTTGTCATCTGCTTTAATACCATTGATAACTTGCCTTACAATCTGCTCCTCTTCAATTTCTTCTCCTATAGTTGCCAATTGATCTGCCACATCTTTAACTTTGGTCACATACTCTGAGATAGCTTGCTTAGGTTGTTTCCTTTGGGTTGTAAATTCAATCCACAACTGATTCTTCCTTGCCCTTGTGTTGGAAGAGAAATAAGAAGACAATGTTTCCCAAGTCTCTTGGGATGTCTTATAGTTTTTAATATGTGGAAGAAGAAAATCAAAAATTGAGTTGAGTAAGTAAGACCTTGCTAATGCATCCTTGGCACACCATGTGTTGATTCTTTGATGCTCTTCCCTTGTAGGTTGTCCTTTGCTTCTGAATATGGGCATCTCCTCATCTCCTGAGATGTATCCATAGAGGCTCCTTCCTTGTAGCTATCTCTTCATCCTTAGAGACCATGCTTGATAGTTGTTTGTTAAACGCTTCTTAAACGCGAGACTAACTATTACAAACGCATTTAAGCACCTAAGTGGGTTCTTGGGAGTGGTAGGGGTCTATTAGACAGAGGCCCTGTACTTAGTTCCCAAACTTGCTGCTCACACTCAGCACTATACTAATGCTGAGAGATCTATCAAAGATTGCCGTACTTAGATATTACCATCACAATCTTAGCTCAACCACGTGTACCGAATACACTAAAATGTTGTGTTGCATCTACACATAAACTTACTGGGAATGTCGGAACAAGAGTAATCGTTAACCTTTACCGACTGGATCTAATCAATCAGGCACACCGTAGATGCAGAGAACTTGAGAGTTCACCCACACCATACTACATGCTCAGTGCACAACTTAGAAAGATCCCTACTGCACTTAACTTTACCGTATGAAGACAGATTCCAACATTACAGACAACACAGTACAGATCTGAATACCAGAATGCTACTACAGTTGCTCAGATTTCACCAACCACTAGCAGAACATTCCAAGAATGGGTAACACACAATGCGTGGACTAATACCACAACTCAATAGAGATTCACAAACAACTTACTCGGACAACAGTCCACGATCTCTTAGTTGTGAATGGAACTCGCAACCTCAATAGAGATCGATAGGTGACAAACACAGATACACACAGTACAATCAAAGTACATAGAAGTTAGACAACAGCGCTATAGTAGTGTTCAGGCAATCCCCCAGACGATTAGTCTGGTGATTCCACGAATCGTCTCATTTGTTAACAACAGAACAGGTATCGACAGCAGACAAGACAAGACAAGAGCGACAGACAAACCAAAGGCGAACAAGAAGCTTAGAACACTGGAGATTATGCAAAAAACAGACACTACAGGTACGATTCGCTCAGTCACCTAGACAGGCAGTCTGGTGATCCATCACGTTCTCGTCTCTGCGCATCTTCTTGATTTATATAACTTTTTACAAACTGTTTGTAACTACTTTTTTCACTCGTGCGAACAAGATTCGGTTACATCTTCCCAATCCGGCGGCCGACTAACACTTTGGCACGCCCGGTGGACTCGAACCCACAGGTTTTTACAAAAGACTACTGCTCATCTATAATTCCTTCTAAGTACATACTCATAGCTAATCTAAAGGTACGGGCTATCTTTTTCTTGAGGGTTTCTAATAACTATTTTAGGGTGTCCGGTTCTATTAACTGTGCATCTATACATACAGAGCCTAGGGCTATGGCTTCATTTAGCAAAATTTCTGCTTGGGTCTGCAGAAAGGCTTCCTATAAGTAAAACTCGTTGGCCAGTGCTGCATCTCTGGAAGTCTTCATGTTGGCCACCTGTTGCTCCATCTTCTGTATTCTTTCTTTTTGGTTTTCCAGTTGATTTTCCCGTCTCTCGATTTCCTGAATCTGAAAATTTATTGTTCTTGTATATGACTCTTTTTCGTGTCTGAGATCTGCAATTAGTTTCTGTGTCTATTTCTCCTTGGTTAAGTAATGTTTGAGCATATTATTGACATCTGCTAAATTTTCATTTGTCCTCTGAAGCTCTTCTTCTGTTCTTTTAGCCTGCCTCTACTGTTCTTGACTTTGCTGCACTAATTCTTGTAGCTGATTTCTGGTTTCTTCCAATAGATTACCTAACGCGATCCTTGCATCTTCCTTGTCCTGGATATCTTGTTTCATTTTACTGATTTCCTCATTTGCAGTCTGTAATAACTCTTCTTTCTTTGAGAGCTCTTCCATGCCTGCATCTCTCTGTTCTATAATTTTCTGTTGATCGGAAATTTGAGCTTGGAGCTGGGCAATCTGTGTGTTGAGCTGATGATTTTCAGCTTTAACTGCATCTATCTCTTCTTGCATTGGCGTGATGTCTGCTTTGAGAATGTCCACTTTGTGTTGTAGCTCATTGCGGATGTTGTCTGTGGCTTCTTTCATTTGGATTGGCAGTTGTTGTGATAGATTAATGAGTAGTTGACCCATGTTGGCCAATTCAGAAATTACGGGAATCGAGGGAAATGGCAGCTGAGGTCGTGGTTGGGATGAGGAGGCGGTGAGCAGTTGTTGGGAGTTCGGTGGAGAGTAGTTGAGGGAGGAGGATGAAGAATCAGTGGGTTTGGCAGGGTGAATGGGTTGGATGGGGATAATGGGGTCGATGGGTGGTTCCGGCGAGGGAGTGGGAATGACAGTCTGAGATTGTGTTACTTGATCGACGTTTTGTTGTGCATTATCTTCGGCTGTGGACTCAACTGCCTTAAGCAGCCTTTCGAGTGCTTGTTTAGCCACTTGTTCTTCATCTGCTTGTTGTTCTCCTTCAGACTGTTGCTGTGATTCTTCTTTGGTAGAGGATGTGTCAGCTTCAGTATGATTTTCCTGTTGTTGCTCCTGGGAAGATTGTGGAGAGGATTCATTCTGCATTGATGTTGTGGTGTCGTGGAATGTTTCCTCATCCTATTTTTCTTCTTCTTTGTCGTCATCCTTGTTTCCTTCGACAGATGCTTGTGCTTCACTCTCAAAAGAACTGATTCTGATCCTCTTTCTGCGGAAGAGTTGGTTTAGCTCTTCTTCATCTTCTTCCTCATCGTCCCACAGTTGTACTGATTCTTCATGTCACAGAACAGGCCCTCTGGGTGGTGGTTGTGCTGCGAGTATTGCCGAAAAGAGGAATGAAAGGATGTGTGGCAGTCTGGATCTCGGCATGCCTCCCTTGTTTACCTGTTTCATAATGGACACGCATTCTCGGTGAATGCGGTGGAAGAAGAAGGATGCAAAGTTTACTGGTTCTTGCGCGGTTAATTCTATGGCAGAGTAGAAGGGGCGGGATATTCCATATGTGCGTTTCTGTAGGTTGAGAATGGCTACTAAAAACTGAAGGGCTGATCTTTCTGGTTCCGGTCGGCAGAGAATTGCATACTCGTTGGATGAAATCCTAGGGAATAACTCTACCATTCTAGCGATTGGCAGACTCGGGCCATTTTCCCGACCTTGCGAAGGGAGTCTAAAGGCTTCTGCAAAGGCTTGGAATGTGATAAGTGTACGGGATGGGAGGGAGGTGATCGGCCAACTCTGCTCGGTGGCAGGTGTGTGGGTGATGGCGGAGATGATTTGGGTGAAGAATGGGTGGGACTCCACTGAATGCCAAGGCAATTTAGCGAAGTTGGAAAGCCCACGAATGCGCAGGAACTCTCCTACGTCTACAGGGAGTCCATCACGGAAGGCGGCGTAGTTAGCCAAAGCTTCCATGGCGCACACAAGGACAGTAAGCACAAGCACACAGAGCACAGGGTAAGCACACAGAGCACAAATCACACAAACACAATAGAGTCTTTCGGCGAAACAGAAAAGATTAAGTAGATGCATCGTAGTGGAGAGCAATGAAGGATGATTAATCATCGTGCGGTATTGAAATGATAATTCTTAACTTCAGTGTGCATGCGTGAGTAGCTGGCAAGGGCAGGGCGGCCGTGGACATAATTAGGTATCAAAACGCGGATATTTACAGACTTGTTTTATTAAGCACGCCAAAAAAGAAAAGAAAATAAAGAAAAGAGAACGTCAAAAAAAAACGCGGGTAAGTGAAACGTTTTAGTGTGGGTTAGAGGTGTATTGATACGACCGCAACTTCGAACCGTTGATGACTTTCGGAAGAGGGATTCCGGTCAACATAGTCAACCAAAAAGTTGCTAGGCCCACTTGTTTAGAAATCCGGTAGGGACCAAACCATCGTAATTTGAATTTGCCAGCAGACCGATTCGACTTTGCATTGTAAAAGAGTACAAGTTGTCCCACCGTAAAAATTGTAGTCTTTAGATATCGATCATGTGTTCGAGCTTGTCTTAGCTGTACTTCCTGCATAGTCAAAAAACTATGCCATCGATGCTCGTCTAATTCTCTGAGTGTATCCAACCGAAACGACAGTGAGTCTTCCGGTAGCAGTTTCTGAGCGATTGCTACTCGTAAGCTTGGTATAACTATCTCCATCGGTGCTATTGCTTCTAATCCATAAGCTAGTTTGAACGGGGTTAATCCTGTTGTTACCTTGTATGTAGTCTGATATGCCCATAATACTGCAGGTAGTAGTTGATCCCATCTTTCCGGTGCTTCTAAAATGAGTTTTCGGAGCATATTCAACAAAGATTTGTTTGTACTCTCAGCTAGGCCATTTGCACGAGGGTAATATGGTGAACTAAATTTATGTGTGACCTGAAACGAATGTGTGAGTACTTTCATTAAATTGTTGACAAAATGAGTGCCTTGATCTGTAATAAGTTCCAGAGGTAAACCAAAACGTGGAAAGACATCGGTTAGCAGACACTTTGCTACCGCAACAGCTGTAGCAGACCATAAAGCCCAGGCTTCTGCCCATCTGGTAGCATAATCAGTACATGTCAAAATATAACGATTGTTACTGAAGATTGTTGCTGGTGTAATAGGTCCAATGAAATCTAGACCCCACTTCTGAAAAGGTTCTAATGGCAAGACAGGTTGTAGTGGAAAATAATGACGTGGTAACGGCTGTCCAGACCTCTGACAATTATCACATTTTTTTACAAACTGGAATACATCCCTGTACATAGTAGGCCACCAGAGACCACTTTGCATAATTTTCCGGTGTGTTAAGTCTGCAGCAAAATGGCCACCGGAAGGAATTGAGTGAGCCAAATTAATGACTGAGTTAACTTCATGTGGTGGAATACATCGAAGTAAAATTCCAGTATGATCCACATAGTATAATTCTCCAGCAATCAACCAAAATCGGCGGCTAAAAACTGCAATTTTCCTGCGTATTGCCGTAGAAGTCTGACATGGAAGGCATCCATCAGTGAGAAAGGTCAATATTTGATCATAGTATGTAGATGGCATAGGCGGGTCTGTAATTTCATCATTCGTTGGTTCAGAGACATAAATTGCCGGAGTTGTGTCATCTATACCTACCGGAGCTTCACCGGAATCTAAGCGAGAGAGAAAATTTGCTAAGGTATGTGAACTGCCTGGCCGATGAATGACTTCGTAGTCAAACTCCTGTAAAAGCAGAACCCATCGTGCTAATCGACCGCCTAGATGCTGTTGCCGAACCAGATAAACAAGTGCAACATGATCTACATGAAAAGTAAATTTACGGCCCAGCAAATAATGTCTGAATTTCTTGACAGAATATACTAGACCTAGACATTCTCTTTCTGTTACAGAGTAATTCTTTTCAGCAGGGGTTAATCTTCGACTTGCATAGTACACTGATCTAAACCACTTATCGGTTTGTTGCATTAAAACGCTCCCTATTGCTATATCTGAAGCATCAACAAATACATGAAATGGGCGATCCCAGTCAGGAGGTTGTAAGATGGGAACTTGTGTTAATAAACACTTTAAGCGATCAAATGCTATCTGACATTCCTAAGTCCACTCAAATTGTCGAGGAGTCTTGGTGATTAATCTATTCAATGGTATTGCCAAGTGAGCAAGCCATCGTAGGTGTCGTCCATGCCATCTTACTTGGCCCATGAAGTGCATTACTTCCTTCGGTGTAGTGGGCACAGGAGCTTCTAACACAGCTGAAATTTTATCTGGATCCACCTGTATACCTTATGTAGATATAATGTGGCCAAGTAGCTTTCCACATGAAACCGCAAACACAGATTTGTTTGGGTTCAAGCAGAGTCTGTATTCTCTGCACTTTTCAAAGCAGCACCGTAAATGGAACAGGTGTGCTATCATCTTACCGAAAATTGAAAAATCGTCAAGATATACTTGCATAAAAGAGGTAAGGTAAGGAGAAAATATTTCCTGCATACACCTTTGGAACGTACTTGGGGCATTCCTTAATCCAAACCACATAACAGTACATGCAAACACGCCCCAGTTGGTTATGAAGGTGGTCTTCGGTATATCATGTTCAGCCATTCTAACTTGATTATACCCACTGTACCCATCTAAGAATGAGTACATTTCATGTCCTGCTACTCTATCAAGCATTGTGTCAAGAAAAGGGAGCGGAAATGGATAAGGCATTGTAGCTACGTTCAGTTTCCGGTAATCTACACATATTCGTAACTGCTTATTCTTTTTAGGGACAATAACAATTGGAGAGATCCATTCAGCATGCTCTACTGGTACAATAAATCCGACTTTGAGTAGCCTATCAAGTTTTGCCTTTACTTGTGATGCATAGTTCGGGTTCATCTGGTAGCTGGGTTGCTTGAGTGGTTTTGCTTCCAGCTTCAGCATGATCGTGTGTTGATAGATGCACGGGTCCAAACCCTTCATATCCTTGTAATCCCATGCAAATATATCAGAAAATTCATGAAGTAGTTGGATTAGATCTGCTTCAAATAATTCCAGTAAGTTTTCTTTTATTTTAACAGGTCGTGGATTTGCTTCATCTCCTAAATTGTAAGTGGTCAGTTGATCTTGTGGAACATAAAATTGTCGAGGCTTCTCTGTATCGTCAGCTGGCTTAAACAGTTGTTGTAGATCAGCATCATCTATGGTAGCCTTATCTTCTTCCATATCTTTTTCTGTTACAGTCATCACCGTACAAACTGAAGGATTCCAATTATCTACAACAGATTGTAGATCAACAGTTCCTAGGGAGATCAAGTCAATGTTATTTTTCAGAAACTCTTCTTCTTCATCATCTGACAACCCATCTAGCATATGGACTGGTTCCGCAAAATACGGTCTAGCATGCAACTCGCAAGGTTGTATAGCATCTAATTTTACAACGTATTTACGATTATTATCCTTGAATGTGAGTTCTTGTGCAGACCAATCCTGTATCACCTTAGCGTGCTTCAGCCAAGGTCGGCCGAAAAGGAGGTTGTAATCAAGAGTGGATTCTGGTAAATCTAGTATGACAAAGGTCATTTTAAATGTTGTACCTTGTAAAGTGATTGGTACATTTCGTACAAGTCCTATGGGATGGACTCTTGATTGGTTGGCCATTCTGACAAAAAACTGAACTGGTTCGATTTCGGTCCACCCTAACTTTTTACACAGTGCAGCAGTAGCAATGTTGACTCCAGATCCTCCATCAATTAGTACCTGTGTGATTTTATGATTTTTATACCATACCGTAATCAAAGGAACTGAATGATCGACCGTAGAATCGGGTTCCGTTTGCACTGTTGCTGTTGCTGGAATGCAGGGAGGCACCGGACTGAATTGTTGTTGGAATTGTTGTCGAACTCTTGGTACTAGTGCAAGCAATTGGCCTAGAGGAAGAGTGATGGATGCTTTAGATAAAATTTCCGAGGCCCTTTGTGATTGGATTGTTTCCACAGATTCTGAAGATGATGCGCCTGCTGAAGATGATATGCCTACTGAAGATGATGTGCCTGCTGAAAGATGCGCTTAACGACCTGCAAATGCTTGATACTTGGGCAATGCATAAATTTGCTCATCTGAGAGACAAAAGATTGAATATCAAGCCGAGTTATGCATAAGTAAATCAAACATCCAATAGCCTAAAATGAGCTCATATCAAAATTTTGATGCCATAGAGGGAGGATATTTTGAACTCCTAATGGCCTTGAGTATGCTCACCAAGTTTCACGTGATTTTGAGAATATGATAGAGGGGTGTCGACGACACCCTTGATGAAGCGACAACTTGCTCTAATACCAATTATTAGAGTTTGAGGTCTAGGGAAGCACATGAAAAGCACAAGGAAGAAGAAGAAGCTTGGATCACAACACAATATAGAATGTATTACCAAGTGAATGTAAAAAGATAAGTCACACATTAGGGTTATAGGCGTATATAAAAGCTGGAGTAAAAAACCTCCTAAAGAGGGAAGAAAGTGCCCCGATAGTCCTAAGTGTGTTTGCACACATCTATGCCAAAATATATCAACAATATTTTCTTTTAGCTTCCCAAGCCATTTGGTAGATGTGGTTACTACACGAATTATTGTTTCAAGTCAAATGCCCTTGTTTTTGGACTTCATTTTCTTGTAAAGACTTATATTCAATATGTGCATCATAGTAAGCTTTCTACCACCTTTTAGCAATATAAATGCTTGCTACAGATCTCAAAAAAGTTTCCAGTAATTGCTCTAGTAACTCCACGTGGTTGGATGACTCATGACTATTCATCTTGCATGTCTCTGCAACTCTCAATGTAACAACTTGGTAGGCCCAAATTGCATGATACAATTGTTTATCCCAATCAAGTTACTTCTTGTTCACTAGTTTCATGAGTATTGTGCATCGTATCTTGTTAGTACTCTCACCTTGATCATTATCTTGAGGATGATAGGGAGATGATTTCTTGTGCACTATTAGAAATTCTTCTAATAGGACTTCAATAACTTCATTTATGAAATGAGTTCTGTAAGAGAATAACAGCACAGCAAAATAGACCAGTAGATAGAGTTGAGAGAAAAACGCAGACAAAGATAGATGCGAATTGAGAGATAGAGAACTCAAATTCTCAGATTGCCAGGTGTAATGCAAGGCTCACAAAGATCATCTATAACCATGAACGATCACACATAGACCTCATCTAACTTAGGATTCAGGGTTCCACAAATGTCTGGGCTCTCACAATGGATTCTCCTCATAATGGGGGCCTTACAACTTACAGCACCATGGATCATTTTGGTCAATTGAGGGTGGAGTATTGAGCATATCTAACACCCCCCCTCAATGTCCACCCTGCGGTGAACTTCATCCTTGGTCCAATTGCAAGCTTTGGAAAGTTTCAAAGAAGTTTCTTTCTCCCAAGAGCCTTGGTGAAGATGTCTATTCCATTTTCTTTAGTTGGACAATAGCTTATCTCCAGAACCTTGTCCTCAACACACATAGTGATACTGAATTTCTATGTGCTTGGTATGTGCATGGAAAACAAGATTCTTGGTGATGGCCATGCAGATTTGGCTATCACATTTCAAATCTATAGCCTCCTATCCTTGTATTCCTATGTGCTATAGGATCCTCCTCAACCATACTACTTCATATGTTGCAACACATGTAGCTTTGTACTTGGCTTCAATAGAAGATAATGCTACAGTGGGTTGCTTCTTACTGATCTAAGAGAAAATTCTTGATCCTAAAGAAAAGCAATATCCAAAAACTCATTTTTTGGTATCAATATCTCCTCCCAATCTGATTCACAGTATCCGACCAGAGATGATCCTTCTTCATAAAGAATACCATAACCAATGGTTCCTTTCACATACCTAAGTATCCACATGCTTTCCTTCCAATGAATTTGGCAAGGCTTAATAGAGAACCTACTTACTACTCCAACAACATAAGAGATATTTGGTATGCTATTGCACAAGTAGATGAGACTTCCAACTAGTTTTGTGTATCTTCCAATATGCATTGGAGGTGAAGTATCTTCAATAAATAATTTTTTGTTTACCTGCATAGGTATAGAAATTTCCTTGCAATCCTCCATGTCAAATGCCTTCAATATCTGCTTTGCATACTTTTGTTGAGAGATGAAAATCTTTCCTAGTTCCTACCAAACTTCAAGGCCTAAGCAATAATGCATTAAGCGCAAGTCTGTCATTTCAAATTCTGAACTCATGGCATCTTTGGTTTGTTGAAGAAGAGCATCATCATTTCCTATAATCACAAGGTCATCTAAATAGAGTACAAGCACAATTGTCTTCCCTCCTCTCTTTAGAACATACAAGCTATCATCAAAAGCACATCTTTTGAAACCTAGCTCCAAGAGATACTTATCTATTCATTGGTGTCATGCTCTAGGGGCTTATTTCAGCCCATATAATGCCTTCATTAGCTTGCATACCTTGTTCTCTAAATGGGGAGCCTCAAACCTTGGGGGCTGAGACACATATACCTCCTCCTTGAGGTCTCCATTCAGGAACAGTGATTTGACATCCATGTGATAGACTGGCCAATGCTTATGTGCGGCCATAGTTGGCACTACTCAAATAGTAGTCATCCTTGTAGTCAAGATAAATTATTCACAAAAGTCAATGCCTTGAACTTGTGAGTAGCCTTGTGCAACAAGTCTTGCTTTGTACTTTTCTAGAGTACAATCAAGCTTGTACTTTAGCTTCTAGAACCACTTGGTGCCAATGATTTTACACTTAGGGGGTCCATCCACTAGCTCAAAAGTTCCATTCTTTATGATATTGTTGTATTTTTTTTGCATGGCAGCCCTCCAATTTGGATTGTGGATTGCCTCTTCCACATTGGTTGGTCCTCTTGAATGAGATCAGCCATCAAGGTTGTGTTGACAACATGGGTGTTTCCTCTTCTCTATTTCTTTGTCCTCTATGATTGCCTTGGTCCATCCCCAACCTATTCTAGTTACTATGGGATGGAGTTTGTAGAATCATAGAGCTACCTCACCCAATGTGGCAATGGCTTTTCCACTTGGGTGATGATAGGTTGGTGACTCTCAGACACATCATTTGAAGATGATGTCTCCTTCTCTTGTGTAGAAGGGATACTTGTTGGGCTAGGTTCATAGTGGATTGCCCATTTGCCTAATGATAAAGTGGAAGCTCTATTTTCCTCCTCCATTGCATGTGGCTACTCCTCCTTAAGCACCACATCACAACTCACCATGATCTTCTTAACGTCAAGGTCATAAAGCTTATAAGCCTTCTTGTCTTCATTGTACCCTAGGAAGATACATTTGATGCTTTTTGGTTGAAGCTTGTTTCTCTCCCTATCTGGAATATGTACATAACATTCACTTCCAAATACTTTGAAATGGGAAACAGAAGGCTTTTTACTCGTGTATGATTCTTTTGGAATCTTTCCATCAAGTGCATTGGTGTAGCTTTGATTCAAGATGTAGACAGTAGTGTTGACAGCCTCTGCCCAAAATTGATTAGGCAAACCCTTTCCCTTCACCATGCACTTTACATCTCCATGATGGTTTGATTTCAACATTCTACAACACCATTCTGTTGAGGGCTATGTGCCACTATGAGTTGATGCTTGATTCCCTTACTCTTGCAAAAATATTCAAACTCTATTGATGTGAACTCACCATCATCATCTATCCTAAATTTCTTCATATTCTTCCTTGTTTCAATTTCAACAAGATGAAGCCATTCTTTAAACTTACCAAAAGCTTGAGCCTTATCGTGAAGGAAGTACACCCACATCTTCTTGCTATATTCATCAACAGGTAACATGAAGTAGGAAGATCTGCCCAAGGCCTATGTAGGCATTTTTTTGCACAAGTCAACATGCACCAACTCTAGAGGATAGCTTGCCCTGTTCTTGCTTTCTTGTGGAAATACCTTCCTCTATTGCTTGCCCATCATGCAAGCTTCACATGGTTCCTTCATTTCTTCAATCGATGGTAGGTGTGCAACCATACCCCTGCAATGAATCTCCTTCAGTACATGGTATCTGATGTGGCCGAATCTCTCATGCCATAGCTTACTTGTGCCCACAATTGTAGTGGTTGTAAGAGCGCACAACTCATTTAGGTTGTTCCTCCTTATGCCAGTCCCAAAAATGTTGTTGTTACTGAATCTTCAATCGAGGATTATACCTCGTCTATCATGACAAATAACTCAAGCTCTGTATCTACTGTGTTGGTAGACTCCTTGCCCTTGCCACCTTTTGAAGAGACGTTTTTCTCCTCTGCCTTCTTGATGCGATAGTCTTGGACTCTATGTCCTTTCTTCTTGTAGTGGAAACACTCTCCCTTGAACTTCTTTTTGTCGTTCTTCTTTTTGTCTCCATCTTTTGAAGAGTCCACTTTGGCATTTGTTGCGAATGCAGCATCCCCTTCGCTGCCACCATTCCCTACCTTGAGCGGTAGCTCCTCCTCCATGATTAAGGCACTGAATTCTTCGAAAGTTAGTGGTTGAGGTTTGATTTCAGTATTAAGAGTAGTTACCAAACCATCAAACATAGGTGGACAGATTTGAAGACAATGCTTAGATAGCTCCTCACTTGACTTTTGTACACCTGCTCCTATGATTTGATCTTGTAGATTCTTTATGCAAGTGATGAACACCTCTATATTCTCCCCATCAGCAAACATTTCTACTGCTAGCTGATTCTCCAAGCATTTGAATCTATGCCAGATTACGATTTTCATGTTGATTTCTCAATATGTTCCATGCTTCACATGCCTTGGTAGTATGTTGAATGAGAGTCAAAACACTATCAGTAGTACTTGTAACTAGAGCACAGAGTTCATCTGCATTTCTACGTTTCGAAGCATGTAGAAGATCAACATCAGGAGGAATCATTCCTCCAGGATTATTTGGATCAGGTGTTTCTTGGGGCTCATGATCAATCCCAAGAATGGGCTCCAGAAGCTCATGTGAATCAAGGATAGAAGGGATTTTAAACTTCCACAGGGTGTAGTTTGTACCATCAAGTTTACCTTTTGTGAAGGCTAATGGTCATATCCGCAATGTTGGGATGATCGGTATCATTGCTGCTCCTGTCTGTGCTCCACCTACTCCTATTGATGAACCACCTTGATTCCTAGTTGTAGATGATGACGTACTGCTTGACATATTCTCTCTTTTGTCATTGAAACCTCTCCAACCTTTGTTTTTTTGTGTCTGCACCACTCAGAGCCTCCTTAGCTCTGATACCATGTAAGAAAATAACATCACAGTGAAATAGACCAATAGACAGAGTTGAGAGAAAAACACAAACAAAGATAGACGTGAAATGAGGGATAGAGAACTCAAATTCAAAGATTTATGGGCGTAATGCAGTTACAATGATGGTGATGTCCACTCGTGCACTACCAGTGTGGATCTTAGATGGAAATCTAGATAGACTCTAGATGAAGGGTTTACTAGTCTGCAATGCTATATAAAGCTCAACCTAGGCTGTGCTTATATAGCTTTTACAAGGGGAGTCGGTATAGATAAATGCAATTAGGACATACACAATAGTCGACAAAATATACAATCTAACAATATCTCCATGACTAGAAGTCCTATTATCTCATACCTATGGGCCGAGAGGATAGGCACCCTGGACCCCTCAAAAGGGGGAAAGCTCCCCTCTACACTCCCCCCATTAAGGTTCTATAGGCAAACTATGCAATGCCACCAGGCCTTTATTTTCACCTTGAACGGCAACCCAATGGCCTGGAAGTTTATGCCCTACCTAACCTAATAACTAGGCTCACAAGGATCATTTATAACCATCAATGGTCACACATAGACCTCATCTAACTTAGAAGTTAGGGTTCCAAAAATGTTCGAGTTCTCCTCATAATGGGGGCCTTACAATTTAGAGCACCATGGATCATTTCTGGTCATTTGAGGGCGGAATATTGAAGATATCTGACAAGTTCCTCCATTGCTAATGATTTCAATAGATAAGCCATATCTAGTGAAGATCTCTTGAAACAAAAATTTAGCACTAATCTTCGCATCACAACATCTTGTAGCTCTCCCTTCTACCATTTGTCAAATAGTTGATTGCCACTACAATGTACTTTGCATGAGGTCCTTTTTTTGGTGGGCTAATAGGTCCAACAAAATCCATTCCCGACTTAACAAATGTTCTGTCGCTCATCATAGGTCTATGGCATTTGATACTTTTAGAAAATACATTTGGTTCTCCTACATATGTTACATCTTTCCACATAGCTTCTTGCATGATGTGCAATGTAGGCCACCATAAACCAACAAAAAGGATCTCCTTGGATGTTTTTTTAGGGGAGAAATTTCCCCCTAAAACTCTTGAGTGAGCTATTTCTAGAATAGGGAAATATTCTCTTTCATGTTTTCATAATTGCAAAAATATATATTTTGCTCTCTTATAGATTTGGTTTCCTATGAGATAATATTCTTTACATTCTTCCTCAGGCGCTTTTCCTCTAACAAGAGTAATATCTTTTGTAAATATTCCTTCTTGAATGTAATCAACAATAGGTTTGATCAATTCTAGTGCTATTGTCAGTTTATATAGAGTTGAACGTTCAATAGTTGGTCTTTCATTGCAAAACTGGCAATTTAAGCAAAAAACATGAATATCATTAGCCGTGTGTGGCCGATAAGCTCCTAATTTCTTTTGCTTTTGCAAAGTCTTAGTTCGGGGGAAATGCCAACCCAAATTCACTATTTGGGCTTGTGTAATAAGATTATACTTCTTATCTTCTTCCACACAACAAGACAAAACCTCTTGCTCATCTTTTCTATAGATGCTTCTAGCAATTATTTGAAGATCCCGAACTTCTCTAACTTCTTTTTTATCTAATGGAAGGTAGTGGTGCTTCCAAAAATTATTTGAAGATCCCTAACTTCTCTAACTTCAAGAACAAATAGGCAACAAGAAATTAATAATAATATCCCATTTAGTGATTCACCATTCATCAACCTTGAAAGGTGATCTACATGCAAATGTGTAATATCCTTCTTAACAATGACCTCAAAGTGAAATTCTATAAGACGAAGAAACCATCTTACCAATCTTTTGGTATTGCAGGGTTTATTCACAAGGTAAAGAAGGGTCTAAGGCTTTGATAGATTCACTATCACCTTAATTTTATCTTCATCACTCAAAATTTCATTCTTTGAGCCAATATGTCCCAAGATCTTTCCTTGTGTTATCATGAAGACATATTTTTCTAGAATTAATGATACTCTCTATTGTCTAAATTTAGCAAATGATTTTTCCAACATAGGGATATGCTCGGGTCTTGGTGTAGAATATGCACATAAGTCATCCACATATACTTCCAAAGATTTCCAAAGAAATTATTTAAAGACATGGCACATCAATCTTTAAACATTGCAAGGTCGTTTGTTAGATCAAACAACATAACCTTGAATGCATATATTCCCACTCAATAGAAAAAGTAGACTTGTGACCTTCAAGTAGAATCTTGAACTAATTGTAATCTAAGAAACCATCTAAAAATTTATAAAATTATTTGCCTTCTACCCTTTCTAAAATGTTATCAATGATCAAAAGTGGATAACTATTTCTAATCAAAGAAGCATTAACCTTTTTCATAATGATGAAAATGCCTAGTTTACCATTTTTTTTCTTGGGCATCAAAAGTATTGGGGACACCCATTTCTCCTCCATTTCTTGATTCTCATATGATTCTCCTACTTTGGCCTCGTGCTTAGGTCTCATAGCCACAACTTGTCTACTTTCAACTTCATGTTTCTTGAAGTGTTTGGGAGGCTGAAAAGTAATATGACTTCCTCTCTATTGCAATAATAGTTTCCTCATTGGGCTAACTTTGTATAGGGGATTTCTACTCAAACTCTTTCAGAGAACTTTAGAATCGTTCTTCATCCATCAATCTTGAAGCAATGTTCAATGGATGAATAAGTTCTCTTAAACTCAAGTTTCTTCTAAAATTGAATAGTTTCTATACTAAACATCTACCCATGATGTTTAATTGAGTTACCTATTCCATCTATTTGAACCTAGTCAAGCAATGACTTCAAATATTCTTTGAAAGTTGCATCCAAGGTTCGACAAAGCAGGAAGGAAGAATTGAAATTCTATGTGACCAGTTCAACTTCTAAGACACTAAAGTGATTTGATTCAAACTAGATGAGAATCCAAACTTTACTCAAGTTGTTTGAGGCATTGTTTCGATCTTTATGAGATTAAATCCAAATTATCAAAATTACTATTTGGGTAAGGTTAAAATTTTTGGGTGTGTGTAGAAGTGCAAGAGACACACGAGAAGCACACACAGAGAGCACAAACGCAGCAAGACACAGGGAGAAGAGAATAGCTGGAATAGCTCTCTATATTGATGATGAACTGAACTAAAGCAAGAGCTGAATAATATCCCTAAGTACAAAGTACCACCACATATGAGAATATCAAGTATGTGGTAACATGGGGAAAAAACCTCTAGCCAGCACTAGAGTAAAAAGTGCCCATGTATAGGGAAAAGGTTCACATCAAAGCTACTCGAGGAACACATAAGTGTAACAAACCCCCCTAGAGCGAATGATGTGAACACATACAGGGAGTGACAGATCAGCCTCTAGAAGGTAATAAGCCTAAAGCTTTGCGAAAAGCTTCAAACTTTTCCCGTGGAAGAGCTTTGGTGAATATGTCTACCACATTATCTTGTGTAGGCACATATACCAAATCAATATCTCCTGCATGAAGGCGCTCTCTCACATAGTGATAATGCACCTCAATATGTTTGGTCCGTGCATGAAACATTGGGTTTCGTGCAACAACCAAAGCACTTTGACTATCAGTGAGAATATGCGTAGCAGCATCAATCTCCATGCAAAGATCCATCAATAGGTGTCTTAGCCATATACACTCCATTGTAGCTGTGAAAACTGCCTTGTACTCAGCTTCACAACTCGATGTCACCACTGTAGGTTGCTTCTTATTGAACCAAGATATGCATGAGTCTCCAAGGAAAAAGCAATTACCACTAGTGGACACGCGAGTATCATAACAACTAGCCCAATCACTATCTGTAAAAGCATGCAAGCATGGCTGAATATCTTTGCCATAAAAGGGACCTAAGCTCAAAGTGCCCCGGAGATATCTAAACACATGTTTCATCGCTTGTCAATGCTTAGTGTCAGGGCTATGCATGAATCGACTCAACTGGGAGATTGCATAATGTATATACGGCCTTGTGTTGCATGCATATATAAGACATCCCATAGCTTGCTGATCAAGAGAAGTGTCAAATGCATCACTAGAATCCTCAAGTGAGAATCTTAATCATGTCTCATCTGGTGTGGAAACTGGCTTGCAATCCTCAAAGTCAAAACGCTAAAGCAGTTTTTCAACATACTTTGCTTGATGCATAACAATTCCCCCAACTTATACAAACTGGATGCCAAGATAGTAGCTCAAAAGATCAAGATAAGTGACATCAAAAGTATGCTGCAAATCACATGACCCAGTCAAGAGTATGTCATCGACATAAAGAACAAGCAATATAAGATCAACCCCATTTTTGCGTACATAGAGTGTGCTTTCAATCGGACTACATGTGAAGCCAAGAGCATCAAGTGCTTATGTATTTTGTGATACCATGCACGTGGAGCTTGCTTGAGACCATACAAGGCTTTATACAATCGACAAACCATATGCTCTTCCCTTTCATAGCAAATCCAAGAGGTTGCTTCACGTAAACCTCTTCTTGCAAATCACCATTTAAGAAGGCTGTTTTTATGTCCAACTGATGCACTTTTCAACCTCGATGGGCAGCCAATGCAACCACAGTACGAATGGTGGTCATGCGTGAAGTAGGTGCAAAAGTTTCCTCATAGTCAATGCCATATTGTTGCTCATATCCTTTGGCAACCAATCAAGCTTTGTAGTGATCAATGCTACCATCAGATTTTCTTTTAATCTTATAAACCCACTTTGTACCAATGGCATTATTTCCTTTTGGCAATTCACATAACTCCCAAGTACCATTCCTATGTATGGAATCCATTTTTGATTGCATAGAACTCATCCATTGTGGATCGTCACATGCATCTTCAAAAGAAAGTGGCTCTTCATTACATGTTGTAGCAATAAGATAATGATCCACAAAATTACTTGACGCATGGTGAGAGCTTGATCTTGTTATACTAAATAAAGGTGCACTCAATTTGTTATCCTCCAAAGTTTGTTTCAGCCACTTTGGCATAGTTTGTGCACTCTTGATAGACATGTGTTCATTATGTAAAACACCTTCAATATGTACATCATGTGTGGGCTGAATTTCATGCTCATTTTCAGCCAGATTTTGACGCAAATATTCAGCCATATGTGGCTGGAAATTTCGAGCAGTTTTCACAATTTTTGGCTGAAATTCTTCAGCCATGTTTGGCTGGAAATTCTCTACATTTCATCCTTATTTGGCTGGAATTTTTCAGCCCTTTGAACCTCAGTAAATGGCCATAGTCAAGCGCACCATTTTGGAACAAAGGCATGAGTGTATCAAACACATCTTGTGAGCTAACTATTGGCTGTTTTTGGCATTCAAGTAGAGGGAAAACTGAATTTTCAGCAAATATCACATCTCGACTCACAATAATTTTGTTCTTCAATGGATGGTACAAACGATATCCCTTATTTTCAGCACTATAACCAACAAATATACATTTCTTTGCCTTGTCATCAAGTTTATGACGTTGTTGTGATGGCACAAGAGCATGTACCAAACAACCAAACACACGCATATGACTAACCATAGGCTTATGACCATTCCAAGCCTCATAAGGAGTGATGACTCTCAATGCTTTTGTAGGCAGTGATTCAACTTATAGTTTGCACACATGACCGCTTCCATCCAAAACTTATCAGGAAGATGCTTTCCTTTAACCATACATCGTGCCATTTCAAGAAGAGTTCTATTTTTATGCTCGACAACACCATTTTGTTGAGGTGTATATGGCCCTGTACATTGGAGTGAAATATCTCTTTCACGAATAAAAGCATTAAACTCATGTGACATGTATTCACCGCCATGATCCGTGCGTAGAGTCAAAAGCTTTTGTGAAGAAAAAATTTCAGCCATAGCTAAAAATGCTTTGAAGCAAGAAAATACTTCATTCTCTGCTTTCATAGGATACACCCATGTATGGCGAGTAGCATCATCAATGAAGGTAACAAAATATACATGCTTCCCAAAAGATGGAGTCTTGACGGGACCACATACATCACTATGAACAAGCTGCAATTTTCTTGTAGTGTGTGTATGACTATCTTTTGGAAAAGAAGCACGATGCATTTTTCCAAGAATGCAACCTTCACATGCATGCTTTTCAATGGACTCAAGTGTAGGCAAGCCAATAACCATGTCCTTCTTTTGCAAGTAGAGCAAACTACTGAAGTTCAAGTGACCAAAACGAGCATGTCAAAGCTCCATTTCAGCCATGGAAGAAGTATGAGCAACTAAGGCATTCGAGGCAGCCCTCTTGCATGTATCCATGCGATACAAACCATTACATAATGTACCGGACATCACGATAACATTGCCATTGCTGAAATCGTGAACCATACACTTATCATCAACAAAGTGTACATGAAGTCCAGCTTTGGCAATCAACGGAACTGAAATTAAGTTCTTCTTGGTACCGGGCACATACAATGCATTTTTCAAGAGAATCACACCTCCATTTGCAGCCATAAGCTCAATTTCTCCTACTCCAATGATAGGATAAGAGGCATTGTTTGCACACACCACATGTCCTCCTTTGGGTGCATCTTTCAAAGAGGCAACAAATCTTTTGCATGATGTTATGTGCTTTGAAGCACCATGTAAGCCTCTGGATTGGCATTTGTAATTCTCTACTTTTTGTATTCCGCACGAACCGAAAGGTCGTTGCGAAGAGTTGTAACTATTTATAATCTAATGAAAGGACGCTTCGGTAACGATCAGGAGAATTGCTAGACTGTTTGTCTGGGCGATTGCATTCTGTGAAGTTGCCGTAGTGTGGTGTTGAGAAATCTGAGTATTACTGTTTCTTGTCTCTGTTTGATTACATTAGCTGTGTTTGGGCACAGTTCCTTTAAGTTAGAGAACGTAAGTCTGTATTACGGTAATGAATAGTTTCACCTCTGTGTACTGAGAAAGTATTAACCTGAGCATGATCGGTAAAGTTATGGAAGAACCAATAATAGTCTGAGTATGAACAGTAAGTCTGTGAGAGAACGAACCAGAGGATTGATAGTAATTTGTATGCAGAGTTTTGAGTGTTAAAGTACTACGAAGTAGAGGTGTTAATTGGGAAAAATTAAGTAATAGGGCCTCTGATTAACAGACCCCTACCACTCCCAAGAACTCGAAAGAGTTTAAACGTGCCTATGACGGCAATGTGCGTTTAACACTAGCGCCGTCTGTGGGATCACACTGGGGTCTTGCTTCGTTGTATTCCTCCACATGAAGTAAACTCAGATATTGCTATGGCACATTCAATACCTTCCGGTGGACATTTTGCCGCAGATCTTACATATCGGAAAATTCTGCAAAGTGGGCTTTGGTGGCCTACCATGTACCGAGACGTAGCTCAGTTTGTGATGCAGTGTGATAATTGTCAACAATCTGGCCAGCCATTACAACGCCATTTCTTTCCTCTGCAGCCTGTATTGCCTTTGGAACCTTTTTAGAAATGGGGTCTTGATTTTATTGGACCAATCACACCTCCAGCAATCCTTAGCAACAATCGCTACATTCTGACATGCACAGATTACGCTACCAGATGGGCAGAAGCTTGGGCCCTACGGTCCACTACAGCTATTTCGGTGGCCAAATGCTTGATGAAAGACGTATTCCCACGTTATGGATTACCTTTGGAACTTGTAACTGACCAAGGAACACACTTTGCTAATAATTTAATGCAAGTGCTCACACACACTTTTCAGATTCTGCATAAATTCAGTTCACCGTATTATCCTCGTGTTAATGGCTTAGCTGAAAGTACAAACAAAACGTTGTTGACTATGCTTCGTAAACTGATTTTGGAATCACCAGAAAGATGGGATCAGTTACTACCTGCAGTATTATGGGCATATCGAACTACATACAAAGTAGCAACCGGACTGACTCCTTTTAAGCTTGCTTATGGGCTGGAAGCAATTGCACCAATGGAACTTGTAGTACCCAGCTTACGTGTGGCCATCAATCAGAAACTGTTACCAGAGGACTCTTTGTCATTTCCGTTGGACACACTCAGAGACTTGGATGAACATTGTTGGGAAAGTTTTCTGACCCTTCAAGAAGTTCAGTTGCGACAAGCACGTATCCATAATCGCTTTCTTAAAACTCCAGTTTTTAGGGTGGGACAGCTTGTGTTATTTTATAATGCTAAATCAAATCGTGCGGCTGCAAAATTCAAATTACGATGGTTTGGCCCTTACCGGATTACCGAACAAGTAGGCCCAGCTACTTTTCGATTGACTACTTTGACCGGAGTTTCTCTTTCTAAAGTGATCAATGGTTCAAAGTTGCGGCCGTATCAACACGCACCTGATTCTCGCTGACGTGTTCTCCGTTTTTTTTCGTGTGTTATTTACTTTCTTTTCATTTTTGCGTGATTAGTTAATAAGCCTGTAAATATCCTCGTTTTGATATCTAATTATGATTAAAAGCCACCATGTATTATCGATTTGCTCATGCATGCACACCATAGTTATGAGGGCTATCATCTCAACACCACACGATGATTAGTATTTTCGATCACCTCCCGTTGCCAAGTTTCTACTTAATCTTCTTCTTTTCGCTGTTAATCGCTATTGTGTCTGCGTGTTTTGTGTGCTTTGTGCTTTCTGTAATCACTATGTATTCGTGCTACTTCGCGTGCGGATCATGGAAGCTTTAGCAAATTTCGCTACCTTCTGTGATGGACTCCCTCAGGACGTGAGTGAATTCTTGCGTGTTCGAGGTTTGGCCAACTTCGTTGAATTGCCTTGGCATTCAGTGGAGTGTCATCCATATTATGCTCAAATTATCACTGCTATTCCTGCCACACCTGCTACAGATCAGAGTTGGCCTATTACGTGTTTGCCATCTCGTGCCGTAATCACCTTACAGTCATTTGCTGCCGCTTTTCGACTCTCTCTGGAAGGACGAGAGAATGGTCCTAACCTTCCGATCGCTACTATGATTGAATTGTTCCCAAGGCACTCATCGAATGAGTATGCCATACTCTGTCACCCTGATCCTAAACGGACCGCCCTTCAATTTTTAGTAGCCATACTAAACTTACAAAAATGCACTTACGGGATTTCTCGCCCGTTCTACTCGATGATTGACATGGCTGCTAGAGAGCTTGTCAATTTTTCTTCTTACTATTTCCGGTGCATTCACGTGAATGCGTTACGATCATTAAGCATGTTAACAAAGGAGATCTGTCGCGTTCCCGTCTTCCTCACATCCTAACATTTCTCTTTCCGGCCCTCCAAGCAGTGCAACCGCCTCCAAACGCTCCAATCTTATATCATGAGGAATCTGCTCAAATACTTGAAGATACCGAAGAGGATGATGAAGACCTTTTCCAGCTTCTCCGCCGAAAACGTAGACGGATAAGCCCATCTGAGAGTCAAGTACAAGGCTCCACCGCCGGACATGAGGAAGAGACCTTTCATGACACAGCTACTTCAATACATGTGGAGTCTTCTGGTCAATCTTCTACGGATAAGCAGCAAGACCAAAGTGTTTCTAACACCAAATCTGATGTAGTTTCTTCTCGAGAGGAGTCTCAACATCAGTCCAAAGAAGATGTGCAAGTCATGGTTGTAGAAATTTTCGAAGAAGTGATTGCGGCAGTGGATTCTGTTGTTGCCAGAAAGGACGCGAATACGCAGCAGCCTACTGGAATTGTATGGTCATCACCACTCCTATATCCATTCCGCCACCCATACCTCCGATTGAGCCCATTATCCCCATTCCACCTATTGTCCCTAAAGCACCGAATTCCTCATCCTCTTCACCTAACTATTCTCCACCCTCTTCCCATCACCTCTTGACAGCTTCTTCATCTCAACCACCTCCTCCTCTTCTGTTTCCTTCGATTCCTATGTTTACTGAGCTCGCATCCATGGGTCATATGATGATACAACTGTCACAGCAACTACCAAAACAGATGAAGGAAGTTATTGACAATATCCACCATGAACTACAACACAAAGTGGATGTATTGGAAGCAGATATTATTCCATTACAAGAAGAAGCGGATGCCGTAAAAGCAGAAAATCATGCTTTACACGAACAGATTCAACAGCTCCAGGCTCGACTTGATGAACAAGAATTGTTGATCAGCCAAAGAGATGCTGTGTTCGCTGAAATACAAGTTAAAGATGATTTATTAAGTGTTGTTGATGCAGAAATTATCCAGCTAAAACAGTTAGCCCAGGATAGAGAGGATGCTCGTGTAGCACTGGGAAACTTGCTGGAAGAAACTAGAGTACAGTTGGATGAAGTTGTACAGAAAGGACAGGAGATGGCTGATTTGGCCATGCAAACTAATAAAGAACTTCAGCTTGCAAACGCCAACCTGTTTGAAGCCAATTCTGCTCTTAAAAACTAGATGACATTGGTCGCTCAACTCCAGAAGGAAGTCGCAGGAATTCGAAGAGAGCGAGATGCTTATTACCAGACCATCCAGTACCAATCACACGAAATGGAGAGAAGAGAAAAGCAGCTTGGTGGTCAAGCAGAAAGATTATCTAGAATTGATAAGCAAATTCAAGACATGAAGTTGAGCCGTGACGTAGCCCTTGCAAATGATTTTTACCTGCAAGAGGCCTTTTTGCACACACAAGCTGAAATTTTGATGAGTCAAGTAATTGCCGCAAGTTCAGTTAGAACTGATGCTCAGCTCGTGGAACCAGAGACCCTAAAAAAGATGTTGGACTCGCTGAAGCAGAAAATTGCCAGAACATTTAAGTTAGCCAGAACACTGTATATTCAGGGTATAGTAGAAGAGCCATAAATTTTGTACCACTGCGGGTTCAAGTCAACCGTGCCAGTGTAAGCCGCCCGATTGGCATTTGTAAGTCTCTACTTTTCGTATTCCACACGAACTGAAAGGTTGTTACGAAGAGTTGTAACTATGTATAATATAATGAAAGGATGCTTCGGTAACGATCAGGAGAATCGTCAGACTGTTTGTCTAGGCGATTGCATTCTGTGAAGTTGTCGTAGTGCGGTGTTGAGAAATCTGAGTATTACTGTTTTCTTGTCTCTGTTTGATTACATTAGCTGTGTTTGGGCACAGTTCCTTTAAGTTAGAGAACGTAAGTCTGTATTACGGTAATGAATAGTTTCAGCGTTGTGTACTGAGAAAGTATTACCTGAGCATGATCGGTAAAGTTATGGAAGAACCAATAATAGTCTGAGTACGAATAGTAAGTCTGTGAGAGAACGAACCAGAGGATTGATAGTAATTTGTATGCAGAGTTTTGAGTGTTAAAGTACTACGAAGTAGAGATGTTAATTGGGAAAAATTAAGTAATAGGGCCTCTGATTAACAGACCCCTACCACTCCCAAGAACCCGAAAGAGTTTAAACGCGCCTGTGATGGCAATGCGCGTTTAACAACCACTATCAAAGAACCAATCCGAATCAGCCTCACTCACAACCATACATTTAGAATGCAAAGAAGCATCATAATGACATGTAAGAACA
Source organism: Ceratopteris richardii (assembly GCA_020310875.1). Taxonomy (NCBI): domain Eukaryota; kingdom Viridiplantae; phylum Streptophyta; class Polypodiopsida; order Polypodiales; family Pteridaceae; genus Ceratopteris; species Ceratopteris richardii. Next base: position 63,325,492 of record CM035419.1, read on the forward strand.
CATGCCCAAAACTCTTGAGCCATGTTAGCTTCATCATTCTTTACATTTGTTGAATTTTCAGCAATAGACATGCCAGATTCCTTCTTCTTTTCAGTGCGTTTAGCAAGCTTTCTACACTCATCAATAGTATGACTAGCCTTCCGACAATATTTGCATCTCTTTTTCTTTTGCAAATCGCTATCATTAGAGGAATGAGTGGAAAAGGAAGCTTGAGGCTTTGGTTTTGATGAACCCAAAGCTGAACCATACTTGCTTTTCCCTCTTTGTGAGATAGCAAGTGCTTGCGTTCCCTCAATCAAACCACTCCTATTCACTCTAGATTGCTCTTCTTGCAAAAGAAGAACACAACCTCATCAAATGCATACATATTAGGATTTCCTTTTGCAACCAAACGGAGTGTAGTAGCAAAGCTTTGAAAAGATTCCGGTAATCCTTTCAACAATGTAGAAATGAGTGATGCATCCGGAATGATCTCATCTATGTTTGCCGATTGCTCTTTCAAGTCCTTGATGTGTGTCACATACACATCCACTGACTCATTTCAGCCATACATACATCCTCAAGTTGCTTCCTCAATTATGCAACACGTACTTCATTATGCACGGCATACAAAGAAGCAAGAGTATCCCATGCCTGTCTCGATGTAGAACATGACCGAATGTGTGGAACTATATGACGCTTCACTGAAAGCGCAATCAAAGCATGAGCTAGAGCATCTTTTCGATCCCATCTAAGTTTCTCCTATGTAGGTGGACAAGGAGAAACCATTGTACTTCAAGAAGAAGCTCCATCTGTGATAGTAGACTGTGAAGTAGAAGCACCTGTGGATCTTCGATCTACATCTGCCACTATGTTCCAAAGTTGTTTAGCAACAAGAACATGCTTCATCATGTAATACCACATCGGATAGTTGGTCCCATCAAGCTTATCTTCAGCTTGAAGCATGCCAAACAAGTCAATGCTGCCCGCCATTTCAATAAGGAACAAGAATGTGATAAATCCTTCACTTCGACGAAAGCTGAAATGAATGCTGAAATTTCATCTCACAAACCTCACTCTGATTGTGATTCTAACTGCACAAATGGCTTCGAAATGGAGGTAAAACCCCAACGCGTCTGATGGAAATGTTTCTTGGCTGTTGAAATTCACAGTTCTATGCTCCGAAGTCGATTTGCACTGTTAAAAGTGCACGCACGCTGCAACGTGAAAAACAAAAACTTGAGAAGGAGTTGAATCTGCTCTGATACCACTATTGGGTGTGTGTAGAAGCGCGAGAGACACACGAGAAGCACACACAAGGATCACAAATGCAGCAAGACACACGGAGAAGACAATGGCTAGAATAGCTCTCTCTATTGATGATGAATTGAACTGAAGTAAGAGCTGAATAATATCCTTAAGTACAAAGTACCACCACACATGAGAATATCAAGTATGTGGTAACATGGGGAAAAAACATCTAGCCAGCACTAGAGTAAAAAGTGCCCATGTATAAGGAAAAGGTTCACATCAAAGCTACTCGAGGAACACATAAGTGTAACAAAAACATCATCCATCTACCAATCTCTAGTGGTATAAAACATTGGTGTCTTGAGCCACTCAGCTTTGTGATTGTTGATGATGTTTAACTTTACTCTAAAACAATAATGCTTCAATGGTCTTAGTTAATCGGTTAATCCTTTTCAATCTCTTGAGAATCCTTTATGCTATAATGTCAATTCTACTATATGTCTTTAACTCAAGGGATTAATTCAACTAGTTGTCCTATAAACAAGGTTTTTTATGATCAACTAAGTCTAACTTCAATTATGTGGATTACTAAGTCAATCCTATTTAGTGTCTATTGACACACCTTTGTACTAAAAGGCATATGTCTGATTCAAGATATTAACTCACTTAGTTGTATTGTCAACTAAGTGCCTTATCCTAGATTGACTCATTTGAACTTACCTTTCTTAAAAGGATCTTTTGAAGTTCTTTCTCTTCAAAAATCCATGTAGCATTTCTAATGAACTACAAAATCCTTACTAGAAATTCTCATAAAATTAGGGGAAAAATGAGCCCTCCTTGGGTCCTTTGGATTAAAGGATGATTAAGGATCCACCAATGAGAGGAAAGTTGTGGATACAGTCTAGTCTCCTAATCTACTAGACTAGATATAGGCTTCCATGGTTTTTCTTTAGTCAAAGGGAATGAAACAACCATACACTTATGGTTTTCTATTCATTGGTGGTTTAAGGGAGCTTGAGAATTAATTTGAGCCCTTCGATGCCCCCAAAGATCCAAAGGTTTAGGTGCTTTTGCAAAAGTCAAGGCAGGATCCATTTTTTACCCTTAGATCAACCATGAATCATGTGGTTTAGGAGCCCAACCATTAGAAAAAGGCACTCAAAGACTTGGGCCCTTGGACCAAGGGCCTCATCTAATGGCTCAAAGTGAAAGGAATTTCAAAATGCACCTTTTCATGTGATCCATTGGATGGGAAGAGGATCAGACAACTAGAAACAAATCATGCATTTTCTCTCACAAAAATCCTTCTTCTTCCTTAGATTTGAGCTTCATCCAATGGTTCTCATAGCCCTATAATCAAAATCAGCCCCAAGTGCGCCTTGCCCTTACCTTAGATTTTGGATAGATCCAATGTTCCAAATGTTTTCAAAGGGTGTGCACACCATGGGTCCCCACTCTCATCATTCGAATTTTCTGTCCCACACCTCTGGATGCTAGCCATTTATTTTGAGCATCCAAAGGCCATGATGTATTGCATTTGAAAAAATGCTTTTTTACTCTAGAATACCACTAGTGGTTTGGAATGTCCCTTTAATCCCAAAAAAAGTTAATTTTAATCCCTAAAACTTAGGGATTTTTACAAGGCCCAATCAGGGTTCACTTTTCTCCCTAATGACTTAAATGCAACTATACTAGTATTACAAAAAACCTTTATGAAGATCTAGAAAGTGCTTTCAACTTCATGATCTTCAAATTTTAGTTACTTGATACTTGAAGTGCTTCTTGGTCATATTTTTTACCATCCTATACTTCACCTTAATCTATGAAATTTCAATTCCCATTGGAATTGAGTTTCACTTCAAGACATGACTCCAGTACTAGAAGATACCTACCATCTCAAGGTTTGATGTTCCATACCATCATTCCTACATCAATGTGAATATAAAGTATAATGTCCCATACCACCATACTTTGTATACAACATTGATGTGTGTATGGTATTTATCTTAAAGTCTAGAAAATTAATAGATATAAAGTGCCTTTTACTCAAATTCTTCTTACTATAATTTGAAGCCGAGTAATTAATTCTACGTTTTCCATTCTACTTCGGTTTCTAGGGCTTCCAAAATAAGATCATTCTATGATCTTATGTATTCTAGTTGTTGCATGATTGTCTTTTGGAAGTTCTAAACCCTTTCAGTGGAATAAAAATCCATCAAGCAATTCCAAATGCTTTAAATTGTATTCAATATCTAAATAGTTATTGTTCAACTAACTTGTAATGACAAGAAATTCTTCTTGCCTTTAGATTCCTTTCTATATTTGAAGCTTTCACATAGCTACTATAGGGTTTTTAAGGAATCTCGTTATTGCTTAAGTCTGAGTATATTCTAATGGTTTTGGATTTTTACCTTCCACATATTTAAGTATTTCTTGTCATGGTTGAAAATTTCCTACTTGGAATTCTAATTCTTATTTTCACTCTCACTTTGCTTAAAGAACTTTAGGCTTTCAAATGCTCTATCACATGGTGGTTGCAACCTATCTTCTCCAAATACTTGTTGCCCTTGGTACATTCCAATGCTTATCTTTAGCATGCCATGAAGTTATCTTCTCAACAACTCCTACTTTACTCAACATGTATAACCTAAAAGATGTTCTTTCTTTATCCGTGACTCTATACTCATGGAATAAATTGTATCAATTTTGATAAGTTTGGTACTTTCTTCCCCCTTTGAAGAGTTTTGGTCCTTGAAAACTATAAAATATATGGCTTCATTCAAAAATAGAGATGCACTCTTATGACTCCTCCCATAATTGGACTATTCAAGCACTCTTATACTTGTGTGAGCCTTGAAAGTATCTAAAAGATGTACTAGAAAGGAATTCTAGTTTTGGTATTTATTAAAACATCTTCTAGAGGTAGCTCGGTGACCACCTATCCTAACATACTTATGAACTTCTTCTTAAATTATTGGGAATTCTCATGATTTCTAATGTTTCCCAACAATGCAAGCTCATTTCTATTTGTGTTAGGATATATGGATTCAATTTTCATGCCTAATCAAAGCATCAAGGTTTTGAAGGTACTATGATTGTTTTTTTCATTTCCATGTGATCATTGTACCTAGACAACTTTAAGTTCCTTCCATTAGGAACTGAAGTTCTTCCTAGAGGAGGGAGTTTTCAAATTTTCATGATGCCTTGAATACTTTTCACCATTCCTATTGGTGAAAACAAGTTTTGTTCATATTTTCTTTCTATAAATGGCTTTATGGTATCAAATTAGCACTTGGAATCATGAGACTTCTAAAATCATTTTGAGGTGCCATCCTATTTAGGATGTTTCCTCAAAAACTCCTTTGGAACCTTTTCCAATTAATCGCCTTTGAGTATCTATTTTACTTAGGGTAGTAGTATTGTAGATTCACTAAAGTAATGTAAGAATGTACCCAAAACCTGTATTCAAAGAAATCATCTATGTCATTGAAGACATTAAATGTATTTGGTGGCATCTACTTTAGACACCTCATTTAGAAGCTTGTTTTGGAAGTATCTCTAAGTATCTCTTATATTAAGTATGCTAGGTTCTATTGTGTATTCATGACATTGGACTTATGTCACAATGAAAATTTTTCTTCAAAAAACTTTTTATGTCATCAAATTACTTAGACACATTTGTTTACTAACTCTTGTATGTACTGTATTGAAAATATTTGACCCAAAGAACTTTTTTAAGTTATTGAAGACTTGCATGTATTCGGGTACTTTTCAATTCATTTCTTTCTTGTCATTGACTTGGTAAGGGAGTTTCCTCCTTATGCTTACTTCAATTATAAGCAAGACATAATCATTGCTTAATTTAAGTTTTATATTAAGTGCAAGTATTGTTTTGAAAAGGAATTTCTCGGTATTTAACTTGCAATATTGTAAATACTTTAGATTTTGTTTCTTTCCCAAAAGTATTTCTATCATTTAAAAGTAATATTAACTTATCTTATAAAAAGTGAGAAGTGAATTATAAAGACGTGTATATACATGTATTTAAATGCAAATGTATGTATTTTCCTAGTATGGATGATTTAAGGAGAAATCCTTTGATTCTATAATGCTTATCATTCATGCACTCTATGCTCATATGCTCCTTGTGCATAAAAGTGATCCCTCTTCAAGCATTCTTATGACAATGCACATGCATCTCTAGCCATGACACTTCACATGCTTCCTTCTACCAATCATGCTTTATAAATACTTATGCTACTTTAGCTTGTAAGCCCACTTGCAACCTATGGGTTTCTTTCCTTCCAGCAATGAAATAATCTTCTTCTTCTTCTTCTTCTATTCCATAAAGAGAATATACAAGAATGACCTAATACAACAATACAACTAGTACAATATATAAAGAATAGTACATAAGGAAAATATTAATGCCCACCAATGAGTGAGCTGGCAAGAAACAAATGTGTCATCACTCAAGGTAGATAAATCTGGTAAAGCTCACTAAAGTATCCTTGATATATATGTTTGAAAAATCTACCACTTTAGATCGTTTGCAAACATTTGTGACCTTCTTGGGACCATCTATCAAGTGTGAAAATGCTTCTCTCAAGGCTTTAGCAAGGAAATGAGATCTTCTTCCACTGAGTAGACTTGAGTCCATCATACATGGCCCTTGGTGGTAGGAAAAGTCTTTTCCAAAGGTTGAAGAGCATACGTTCGTGTGAGTTGCACCTTTCGCTTGAGCTCGAAAACATCCCATACTTGATGGCAAAAATTCCTTTGAAGACTCAAAAAGGGGCATCAGAAGCCCATGTGAAATCAAAAGAGGAAGAGAAAGATAACATCTCATCTCTCCCTCATCCTTGGCTAGGCAAAATGAGCATGCATGGGCAGATAGTGTGAAAATTGCTAAGCTTTGAGCTAGTTCGCACCCACCCATGTGGGTGTACCTAAGGTCCCTTTTACATAATAGCTCCCAAAGGAGCTAAAATATTTGGCCTCAATCCTCATAGGGGATTGATGGATTTCATTTATTTTTCAAACTTCATGAGAAAGGAAGGAAAACCCCCTTTCTCTGAATACCACTATTGTGTGCAAACAACACAAGTCAAAGGGTAAACCAACAACCTAAGACTAGGACTTCCTAGAGAATAATCTAAATCCACAAGGGGGTGAGAGATGCACATATCCTGAATAGGGATAAATACACCATTTTCAATCCTTGCATGCTGACAATAAATCCTTCAATACTGCTAGGATATACACACATAGGTTCCTTCCTTCTCTCTGTAACACACATTAGTGTAATCACTTCTGAGTTTCTTCCCAGTTGTCCTAGATGAAGCTCCTGCTTTGATGCTTGATCATCTGCCTCCATCGTGTCATGCACACTTAGCCAGACCTGTGCTCTGGCCAACTATTCCAGTCAACTTCCTCCTCTGTATCATATTTCACTTCAACAAGAAAATTACAACTAGTCACATGATACATGGCATAGACCCAAAATATGATGACAATAGTTATCCATCGGCTTTGATAGACATGATGATGACCTTAAAATCATACCCCTTATCTAAAGAGTGCTTCAACATAACAAGTAAAAGATCAATACAGAATGTGTTCATGAGCATCATCAACTATTACAGTATAGAACCAATTAAGAAGCTCAACCACAACACATAATTACAGGAGGAGATGAACTTTCATGAACATAATCTTTGGAAATTTATATGTTCATTTTTATGCATACGTGACTGAGCCAACAAGAGGATCATGTATCTCTAGATGCCTGTGTCACACAGTCAAGAGTGTCACGACACTACTTTTTGAAATTCTGTGCAAACCACGGATGAACCCTCTTTTATGAAGCCTGCAGCCAGAAATGTAGGAAGAAGGGCATTCAAAATTGGCTCTGATGGACTTAGAAGTACCTCCTACCTCAACTTCCTTGGCCATGGCCACAAACTGCTCCTAGTATCATTCTTCAAAGTCATGGTGTCTTCTTGTGATTGCTTCAGTTGAAAAGGGCCACTAGAACATTCTGCTCTACCTTTTCCATTCTCCTTTCCATACTTGGATCTTTGTGAGCTTTTCCTTTTTTCATCTATCCTCTGAGTTGATGCCCTGCACCGGCCAGCTTCTCTTGTAGTCGATGCACCTGAAAACTCTTTCCACCTGACCTTTCAATTATGTCATATCTCTTCACGTTCAACTTCTCACAGAACCTAGTTAGAGTTGCCTTGACGCATCCGAATGGTGGAGGTGTTGATTTCCACATATAGACTATTTCCTAGATTTTTTGATTGTACACTCTGTTGCACCCTGAGTTACCATATGTTTTACTCTGATGTTGTCTCCATATTGTAATAAATAAGACTAGTTGCAGGAAGGTTGCCTCGCCCAGCATGACCAGATTCTTGGCTTCAATTGAATTTTGGATTGAGTGATGAATAATAGATCTGACATCAAGTTTGTTGATCCCCATGCCAAATGCTATAGTAGCACATATAATATTGTTCACATCCTTGATCCATTAAAACTGAACATGTGCCCAATCCTGAGAGTTCATGTTGCCATAGTAGGAAGCAGTTTGTGTCCAACCCCCCCTATGCTTCTCTGAAACTTCCTTAAATTTAATATGTTGAATGTCTGCCTAAAAACAATGCACTAAACTGAACCAAGAGCTTAAACAACATCCTCCTTGAAACTTGGAGTTGTAGTGGTTATCGCTACCATCAATGGCACTAGAGGAACTTTTTCTTGAGTACTCCAAGCCCAAGATAATCTGGCCAAAAATCGTGATGCCCATTGGCTAACACAATGAGCCTCATTGAGGACCATTCTTACCAGGAAGTTTCTCCCATGCAAACTCTCTTATAAAAAGGAACCAAATCCTTCCTCAGCTTGTTGTCTCACATCTTTAGCAACACTGGATGCCATGTTTGGCATATCTTGAACATGGCTATAACAAGATACTCTCAAACACATGCAGATGGCAAAAGAGAGGCAATTTGGGGACTTTCCAATTCAATTTCTTCTTCTTCCTCCTCAAGCATCGGGTGCCGTACTCCTCTCCATTTTGAGGACACACCCCACTCCTTCTCTTGATGTAGCACAAAACAAATGATTTGAGATTGTTCGTTATCTTCTCGGATTTTTCATCAAGTCTATATTCATGCATAATCCAATTTGTGTGATCCCCATGATGCGCGCATCCTCGATAATAGATCAATGTATTCTTCAATCCCTGACATGATCCAACAGATATTCTTCTGTCCTTGCCAGTTTCCTTCCAGTAACCTGATTCGATTGTTCGGTTGATGTGAGATCTATGGAGATACCAAGAAGCCTTCTAAGCAAACCTTTCCCTTCCAGCTTGGGCCTTGAATCTACTATAGTAACTATGAACTTCTTGTTGGAGTTAGACGTCTGCGGAAGCACGCGAACAGCACAAGGAAGAAGAAGAAGCTTGGAGCACAACACACAAGACTGAATGTATTACTAGAGAATGTACAAAGATAAGTAGCCCATTAGGGCAATAGGCGTATATACAAGCCGGGGGAAAAAAACCTCCTAAAGAGGGAAAAAAGTGCCCCGGCGGTCCTAGAGTGTTCACACACATCACTACCTAAATATATCAACAAATCCCCCCTGGGAGTGATGCGGTGAACAAGGAGCTGGCACTCATGTATAAGGAAGTGCCGAGCTATGTGGAAATCACTCCACAAAAGGAAGTAAGCCCAAAGCTTTGCGGAAAGCTTCAAACTTCTCCCTAGGCAGAGCCTTCATGAAAAGGTCTGCAATGTTCTCCTGCGTGGGCACATATGCCAAGCTGATCTCCCCAGCAGAGAACCTCTCCCTGACATAGTGATAATGCACCTCAATGTGCTTAGTGCGAGCATGGAACACAGGGTTCCTCGCAACTGCCAATGCGCTCTGACTGTCAGTGAAGATGGTGGTGGCAGAAGACTGGCCAACACCCAAATCAGCCATAAGGCGTCTGAGCCACACACACTCAACAGTCGCTGTGAAAGCTGCCCTATACTCAGCCTCACAACTGGAAGTGGCCACAGTAGGCTGCTTCTTGCTCAACCAAGATATACATGAGCTACCAAGCATGAAGCAAAAACCACTGGTGGACACACGAGTGTCATAGCAACCAGCCCAATCAAAGTCAGAAAAAGCATGCAAATCTGGCGGTAGTGATCCCCCCTTGGGATAAAACAACCCAAGTAGCCGAGTAGCACTCAAGTAGCGAAAGATGCGCTTAACCGCTTTCCAATGCGTGACTCCTGGGCAATGCATAAACCTGCTCATCTGTGAGACAGCAAACTGAATATCTGGCCGAGTAATGCATAAGTAAATCAAGCATCCAACAGCCTGCTGATAGAGAACAGCATCAAATGCATCTCCAGCATCATGAAGACTCAATCGTAAACCTGTCTCCATAGGAGTGGCAATAGGCTTACAGTCTTCAAGGCCAAAACGCTGCAATAATATGTCAATATATTTCGTTTGACACAAAGCCATTCCACCATCAACTTGCATAAACTGAATGCCCAAATAGTGATGCAAATGCCCCAAATCAGACATCTCAAATGAGGCATGCAAATCAGCCTTGAAATCAGCAATATGCTTCTCAAGAGGACCAGTGAGCAGCATGTCGTCTACATAGACAACAATGATCAAAAGCACATCATTAGCACGCTTAACATATAAGGTGCTTTCAGTTGGACTGTTCTCAAAACCATGTGCAATCAGATAGGCATGTATTTTCTCATACCAAGCACGTGGTGCTTGCTTTAAACCATATAACGCCTTCTTTAACCTGCACACCTGGTTTTCATGCCCTTTCTGCACAAAGCCACGGGGCTGAAAAACATACACTTCTTCATGCAAGTCACCATTTAGAAATGTTGTTTTAATGTCCAACTCATGTACATTCCAACCATGATGGGCTGCAAGTGCACAAATGCTCCGAACAGTAGTCATACGGCATGTAGGTGCAAAGGTCTCATCAAAATCAATGCCTCTTTCCTGCGCATAACCCTTTGCAACAAGCCTAGCCTTATACCTGTCAACTGTACCATCAGGTTTACGCTTCAGCTTGTATACCCACTTAGTGCCAATGGCCTTCTTGCCAGGAGGCAAGTCACATAAAGACCATGTACCATTCTTCATTATAGCATCATATTCAGATTGCATAGCAGCCATCCAATTCTTTGAATTTTGTGCTTCATCAAAAGAAACAGGCTCATTCTCATCACAGAGACTAGATGCAGTCATAGCATAGCAATCTGATGCAAAGGAGGTACTATGAGAGCCTGAACGAGTACGATATGACAAAGGTGCATCTAATTTGCTGTCACGCAAAGTCTGCACCAGCCATTTTGGCATAGTTTTTGCCTGTTCAATATCAGCTCTCTCATCAACAAGTGCATCATGTAAATCTGCATCAGAAATGGAATGATCTGCATCATCATATGAAACCTGCAAAGGCTGAGAAGTTGCCTCATTAGGACCAGCGCTAGCCTGTCCACCTGTAAAAAGAGGCATCAAAGTATCATACATGTCTTTGGAGCTAACAGATGTCTCCTTAGTACATGAAAGCAATGGCTGAATAGCATCTTCCACAAAGACAACATCACGGCTAACCAGAATGCGTCTAGTCTGTGGATGATACAGACGATAGCCTTTACTTTCAGAACTGTACCCAACAAAAATACATTTTACTGCCTTATCATCCAATTTTCTGCGATGATGTTCAGGCACTAATGCATATGCCAAACAACCAAAAACACGCAGATGAGCAACAGATGGCTTGCGGTCATGCCAAGCCTCATATGGAGTGATAGACTGCAACGCTTTGGTGGGACACCTGTTCAGTACATATGCTGCACACATGACAGCCTCAAGCCAGAAACTATGTGGTAAAGCCTGACTTTTGACCATGCACCTCACCATCTCCATGAGTGACCTGTTCTTTCGTTCAGCAACTCCATTCTGTTGAGGTGTATACGGCACTGTACACTGGTGTTTTATCCCACGTTCAGCCAGAAATGCATTAAAATCTGAAGACATATATTCCCCCCCTCGATCAGAACGGAGGGTGCCCATTTTACATGCTGACAGATTTTCAGCCAAAACCAAAAACTGTTTGAAGCACATGAACACTTCGGACTTTGCTTTGAGTGGATATACCCATGCATGCCTGGAAAAATCATCAATGAAAGTCACGAAGTAAAGGTAATTTCCAAAAGAGGGTGTCTGCATAGGACCACAGACATCACTATGTACAAGCTGCAATTTCTGCATAGCCCGAACTGAACCATCTTTTGGAAAGGAAGAACGCTGCATTTTGCCCAAAATACAGCCTTCACAAACATGTTTTCCAGGTGCCTCAAGTTTGGGCAAAGAGGACACCATTTCAGATTTCTGCAGGCGTAACAAACTAGCAAAATTCAGATGACCAAAGCGTGCATGCCAAAGCTTTGCATCTGACATAGCCTGAGAATCATGAACTGCACATGCTGAATCATTCACAGATCTTTCATAGTCTATGAGCTTATACAGCCCACGAGATAAAATGCCAGAAGCAATAATCACATCGCCATTTGAGAGATCATGGACCGTACACCTGTCATCAACAAATTTCACAACCAAGCCAATCTTGGCTAATGCAGAAACTGATAACAGGTTCTTTTTTATCCCTGGCACAAATAAAGCATCTGACAAAGTGAAAGAACTACCATCAGCAGTAGTCAGAATGATCTTACCAACTCCCATAACAGGATAAGAGGAGTTATTGGTGCATGTGACAGTATTCCCTGTAGGGGCAGGCTCGAGTGAAGAGAAGAAACTGCGCTGCGAGGTAATATGTTTGGTTGCCCCACTGTCAAAGTACCAAACATCTGAGTCTACTGCAGACATGCACTGATCATGAGAAGATGGGTCAAAACTGCAGACAGTAGTAAACGCCCATTCTTCTTCCTGCACAAGATTTGCAGACTCTATTTTTGGTGTAGAGGCCTCTGCAACAACCATTCCAGCCTCTTTCTTCTTTGCCTCTTTAGCAGCCAGTTTTGGACAGTTCTTTATAATATGATCATTTCCTTTACAGTACTTGCAGAACAATTTCTGCTTTTCTGATTTCTTCTCATCTTTATCCTGGTTCTTCGATTGTGCAGCATTTGCAGATTTCTGCTTACTAGTAGAAGAGCTCCATTTTCCTTTGCCCTTATGACTAGCCAGGAAAGCTTGATCTGCAACACGCATAATGGACCTGTTCTGCCTGGACTGATCTTCCTGCAACAGAACAGAGACTAATTCCTCAAATGACAAGGCATTCGGATTGCCTTTCATCATCAATCGAAGAGTAGAGGCAAAACTCTAATATGAATCAGGAAGGCCATTCAGAACGGTCTGCACAAGTGAGCTATCTGGTATAACCTCATCAGCAGAAATCAATTGTTCCTTCAGGTCTTTGATCTTTGTAAGAAAACTGTCCATCGAATCACCTTCATTCATGTGCTCACTCTCCAACTGTTTTCGGAGGTAAGCAACACGAGCCTCATTCCTAGCCTGGTACAAAGTGGTAAGTGTATCCCAAGCATCCTTTGCTGTTCTGCAAGAGCGAATGTGAGGAATAATGGCACGTTTGACAGACAAAGCTATCAATGCATGTGCTTGGGCATCTCTGCCATCCCAACGAATCTGCTCTGCAGTAGGTGCAACAGAAACAGCAGCACGAACAGGAATCTGCGGAATATCATCTTCGACACCATCTTCATCAGCTCCAACACCTGTATTTGCAGTACCTGTCATTACAGGTGTAACAGGACGTCTTTCAACACCCTGCACAATGTTCCACAATCCTTTTGCAACCAGTACATGTCGCATCATATAAGCCCATAATGGGTAGTTGGTACCATCCAACTTATCCTCAACAGCCAACATACGGAATACATCACTGCTTTCAGCCATGGCCGGTGACTAAAATACCTTGATGTAGAAAATTGACTGTATCTCAAAAAGTTCAACAGAACTGCCCAGACGAGTTCTGCTAGACCTGTAGCAGACTTCGAGACGCTTAAACTGGCGAACAGAAACTGGTATATGCCTTTGACACAAAAGGATGAAATAGCCTGCACAAGCACTGCGATAGTGCGTTCGGAGGCCGAAACGAGCTCAGATCGCGATTTCGGCACCACAGAGCGAAGCAGTTTTGATCTCGGAAACACCCTGAGTATGCTCACCAAATTTTGTGTGAATCTGAGACTGCAAACGGAGGAGTGTCGACGGCGCCCTAGAAGAAGCAACGACCTGCTCTGATACCAATTGTTGGAGTTAGATGTCTGCGGAAGCACGCGAACAGCACAAGGAAGAAGAAGAAGCTTGGAGCACAAGACACAAGACTGAATGTATTACTAGAGAATGTACAAAGATAAGTAGCCCATTAGGGCAATAGGCGTATATACAAGCCGGGGGAAAAAAACCTCCTAAAGAGGGAAAAAAGTGCCCCGGCGGTCCTAGAGTGTTCACACACATCACTACCTAAATATATCAACAAATCCCCGCTACTTCTTACCGAAACTGAATCCATGAAGTATGATCATTTCAACAACACAAGGTGAACCATATGTAAGTATAACATCTCCATCCTTGATTTTTGTCACCACCAACTTGGTAATTTCATTATCTGCATAGTTAACTTTCTCTTGCATGAACTTGTGAATTTCAACAATGATCAAAGATTTTGTGTTTGATTCGGATAGAATAAGCTCCAACTTTGTTATATGTGTTTTCAACAACCTAATAGCATTTCCCATGCTAATGCATAGTCCTGCAAGTAGTCAAAAATGATACATTTTTGTTGACTCTAGCATTCAAATCACGCATTTCCCTCTTAATTTCTTTCTTTGATATCTTCTCTACAGCAGAAAGTATTTCCTCTTATTTGGAATCCTTCTTCTGTGATTGAGCTCTAGATGCCTTTCCAACATTACTCGAAGCACGAGCCTCACCTTCAACCACCTTGGATCGAGCAGACTCGTTTGGGATTCTCTTTGCTTCTCTATCGGCCTCTTACTTAGCCCTTTTTTCAGCTTTTGTCATTCTTTCCTTGCGAGGCTTAGAGGAATCTTCTTTGCCCACTAGAGCAAATGATTGGACATGCTCTTGAGGCAAGCTAGATGCATAAACTTTGGCGACAGTTGTAGTAGGTTGTTGCGGTTGTTGTTGTTTGAGCATAGCATACTCTCCTACTGTGGCAAACCTACTTGTCAAAGGTGAACCAAGATGGTCTTCCCTGAGGCTCATGCCGTCCACGAAAGATCTTGCCATGGTAACAGAAGAAGGAGATAGGTTAGGCCCTTAGGAAGGAGGTACGCAAGCATATCTTCCCTTCAATCATGGCCAAATCATCCTCATGTTTGAAACATTCAGCTTTATCAGCATTCATGCCGAATCTCAGCAAGCGGAGGTTAGAAGGGAGAAACGACATGTGAAGATTTTGAGGGAAGGTTATGAAATACAAAAGAAATGGGAAAATCTCCAAGCTCCATAGAAGGTAGCTATCCCAACTCTAATCTTGAGCTTTGGACGATTCTGTTAGTATATGATCAATGTCTACCCCTCATGATTGTATGCACATTTTGTAAGGCCCCCTTTATGAGGAGAAGCCAAGCGTGCATTACCCAATTGATGGGAATCCCAACTTGAATGTTGGATGAAGGTCATATTGGACCATGTAAGGTATTATAAGGAAAGGGAGTTACCAGGGTCCCCAATTGTGGGGTCCGGGGCAGCGGTGAGCAGCCCCGGCTGGGGGGTCCAAGGGGGTCAGCGGGCCCCCTGGCTGGGGGGTCCCAGGGGGCCAGCGGGCCCCCTGGTGGGGGTCCGGGGGGCAGCGCCCCCGGCGCGACAGTAAAGGGAATATTCCATGGAATATTCCCTATCGGAGTCGGAAATCATTTATATTTGTTAGGTCGGTTCAACCAATCTAAGCCGTGTATGGCAATTACGCGGGCGGTGGCCGCCCATGCTCTACCGCCCATGTATAGCCGTCCATGGCAGGCCACCCATGATCCTATATATACATGACTTCTGCACTACCTACCACAACAAAATGGAGTAGCTGAGAGGAAAAATAGGCAAATTGCTGAAATTGCAAGATGCATGCTCAACGAGATGAAGGTACCATTGTACTATTGGGCTGAAGCTAACACAACCGCCATTTACTTGATGAACAGGTGCACAACATCGGGAATACATCACTTGACTCCTGAAGAGGTATATTCCGGTAAGAAACCTGATCTTACACACCTCAAAGTGTTTGGATGTGTTTGCTTTGTTCACATTCCACAAGAAGTTAGAACAAAGATGGAACCAAGGTCAGAAAAATGCGTTCTCATCGGCTACTCGACGGACCAAAAAGGATACAAGTGTTACAACCCTAGAACAAAGGAATTAAGAGTCTCGCGAGATGTGAACTAAGACCATGGTATGAAGATAAAGGAAAGGAAAAGATTCTTGAAGAAGATTGTGATGATTATGCAGGAACAAATCAAGAGAAGTTCAACAATCAAGCACAAAGGCTTCATGTCCAGAGGCATCTACATCAAATGAAGAATGTTCAACATGGAGGGGGAGTCATTCTTTGTCTCCAAATTCAGCTCATAGTAGAGCCAAAGAAGGAAGTGCTACTCCAAACAATGAGATAGATGCAAGTGAAGAAGAATATGAAGAGGTAATCACTCTGATGGTAAAGCTAAATAGGTTAAAGAAGCAACTCTCTAAAGGCAATGAAAGAAGATCTTCAAGGACAAGGTATCCAACTCAAAGGTTGAGTTATGATAGTTTTATGGCGACACATTTTGCATACATGATGCAGGTTATCAAAGACAAAGAGCTTGAGACATATGAAGAAGCTTGCACACAAAAGGAATGGAAGCAAGCTATGAAAGAGGAGATCAAAGCTCTCAAAGATAATCACACATGGGAGCTAGTGCCAAAGAAAGAAGGTATGAAGATTGTTCCAAACAAATGGGTGTTTAAAGTAAAGAGGAATGCTGATGGTTCACTAGCTAGATATAAAGCTAGATTAGTTGCCAAAGGATTTAAACAAACACAAGGCATAGATTATGATGAAGTTTTCAGCCCTGTTGCAAAGATGGGAACTATCAGAACCTTAATAGCAATTGGTGCTTCAAGGAGATGGCCATTATATCAACTCGACATCAAAAATGCCTTTCTCAATGGAGAACTACAAGAAGAGGTATACATGAGTCAACCGGTTGGATTTGAAGATGAAAACCATCCAGATTTTGTTTGCATGTTGAAGAAGGCACTTTATGGCTTGAAGCAAGCACCAAGAGCATGGAATCAGAGATTGGTAGAGTATCTAACTAAGTGTGGATACAACCCAAGTAGTGCAGATCCTTCATTGTACATGAAGAAGGAAGAAAATAGAGAGATATATATTTGCATATACGTCCATGACCTCATCATAACAGGAAATGATGTTACAGGGATTAAAGATATCAAAAGGAAGCTTGGTAAGGAGTTTAAAATTTCAGATCTTGGAGAGCTGAAATATTTTTTAGGAATTGAAGTTGTTTATGGAAAGAGTGGCATCTACTTGATGCAAAAGAAGTACTTGTTGGATGTTCTTTTCAGATTTGGAATGAGTGAATGCAAACCACTCACTCAACCCATGGACACAAATACAAAGATTTGTTCAAATGATGGAGAACCATTGGAAGATGTAATAACATACAGAAGCATTGTAGGATCATTGATCTATGCAAACATTACAAGACCTGATTTGTCTTATGTTGTTGGTGTACTTTCTCAGTTTATGCAAGCCTCGACAAGTGAACACTTAAATTCAGCCAAGAGAGTGTTGAGATACATAAAGCATACAGTTAATCATGCTTTGTTTTACAAGTTTGATGAAGAACTGCAGGTCAAAGGCTTTAGTGATGCTGATTGGGCAGGTTCAAAGGAAGATAGAAGATCAACCTCAGGTCATGTGTTCATGATAGGAAGCAAACCTATCACATGGAGCTCAAAGAAACAACCTACTGTTGCACTTTCATCTATGGAGGCTGAATATAGAGGATTAGCTTTTGCCACATGTGAAGCAATGTGGATTAAAAAGCTTTTGGCTGATCTTGGAGTGGAAGTTGGAACCATCCCTATATATGGTGATAACATGTCAAGTATCTACTTGGCAAGCAATCCTATGTTTCATGCAAGGAGCAAGCACATAGAGGTTCACTACCACTATGTAAGGGAGAAGGTGTTGAGCAAAGATGTGGAGGTAAAGTTCATCAGAACCAAAGAGCAGGTTGCAGATATGTTTACAAAGTTCTTGGATGCTTCTAAACTCAAAGGTTTCAAGGATGCGATAAATTTGAAGGACATGGATGAAGATAACTCCCAAATGAGCTTGAGGGGGAGTGTTGAAGATAAATGTACAAGCTCATTTTCATATGAGCCATGCTTGGATAAATTTACCAAATATAAAGATAAAGAAAAAGTGGAGGAAAAAAGGAAAAAATAATAAAAGAAAAAGTCTAGTCAAAATTCATGATGAGTAAGAGATATAATATCTTGCCTTGTAGTTAGTAGCATGTAGTGGAGAAAGTGGTGAGTTAAGAAGGAGGCACAAACTTCTTCACATGTTGATTGGTTATAAAAGTGAAGTGGGACCACATTCAAAACAAGGAGAGAAAGAGGCAAGAGCTCCCAGTAGTCGGATCTAGCCATTTTGTCATTTTGGTTTTCCCTTAGACTCCTTCCAGTCGCACGTCAGTTTGTACACGTTGCAGAGCTCATATCTCAGTGCATATGTAACCATTTTGTGCGTTTAAACATTCATTGGAAATCTTATCTCATGTACTTTTTGCATATCAAATATCTCTTTGAAAGCTTATGTAGTTTGTGAGATATCAGTGAAAGAGTGAAGTCTAGTTTTTCAGTATACCTGTGTAGATAGGTAGTCTATTTTGGTCGGTTTAGTTTCCCAATCAAAACATATCCAAATTGCATGACTTTTGTCTTGTTGGAAAGTCCTTGGCATCTACTTTCACTGTCTTAAATATCGCATTCAGATCATTCATACTCAGTGAGATATCTATTAGAGAGTAAAGTCCAGTTTTACAGTGTACTTATGTGTGCAGGTGGTCTATCTTGGTAAGTTGAGTTTCCTGATCAAAACGCATCCAAATTACTTGATTTTTAGCTTCTTGGAAAGCTATTTGTGTCTAATTTCTTTGTACCAAATATCTTTCTCAAAGGATATATATTCAGAGAGATATCAGTCCGAGAGTGAAGCTCAGTTCTTCAGCATACTTGTGTGGATAGGTAGTTCATCTTTGTCAGTTGTGTTTCCTAATCAAAACTTGTCCAAATTAAGTCATTTATATCTTTTTAGAAAGCTCTCTTTGTCTACTTTGATTGACTAAAGTGTCCATTTGAGTTTTGTATTGAGAGCAGCAAGCTATCTAAGGTGCAGATGTTTGTCCAAGTGCTGGACATATAAGGGTTCACTACACACTTCTGTTGCGCATAGGAGAACTCATTCTCCACAACCATGGTGTTGTGTCGCTACATTGGGGCCATTTTTTACTCAAGCCTCATAAGCTTTAAACATCATCTCTAAGTCCTCAAGGAGAGCATCTACAAGCACAAGACCTACTTTCATCTTCTCATAAGTGCTCCTTTCCTTGGATGCATGTGATTTGTTCTTTGAGAAAGCTCATTGCATGCCTCGTGTAAGTCCTTTTCCAAAATTCCTTCTTTGTTCTCCCATTTTTGACTAATTTTTCTTGATGTTGCTTTCAATTCAAGTTTCTTTTCTTCTTTTTATTTTCCCTAGATGGTTCAGGATTGATAGATTGAGGAGGTGAAGAATTTTCTTAATTTGAATACTCGACATCATTCTCCTTAGCTTGTTATTTAGCTTGAGCCTGTGCTACTACTTAAAGAGGCATTTGCCCTTCATAATCACTACCACTTTCCATGATCTTAACCACTTTCAGTGGGGTGTGTGTAGTGTTTTGAGGGTTCTTAGGATAGTCTTTAATTAAGTGCTCTTTCCCATAGTCCTTACAAAATCATTTAATCTTCCAAGTAGATGTCCTAGATGGTTTAGGAAAAACTTTTAGGAAGTAGTCGTTGCCACATCTATGGCATGGACCTTTAGGAGTAGGTGAACCCTTTGTGATTTGTTGTCTTTGAGTAGCTCCTTTCTCTACATAATAGATTCATCGACTAGATTGATCATTCCAATAGGGTTTTCACTAGTGTTCTTAGGAAAGTAGGATTCTTCTTTATACAATTTTCTTTTAGTGTATATATCCTTTTGATATGTGTTTCTATATTTTGAGTACATCTCGGTATATCTAGGGCTTGTTTCTATCCTTTTAGGTGCTATCATGATAATAGCTTTCTCAATGCTTTCCTCTTCATTTTGATTGGAACAACCTTAGGAGGTGGAGGTGGTTGTTGATCCAAGAGTGGCCTCATAGGTGCTTGGTTACCTTGAGTATACCTAAGTTGTCCATAGTAAGGTTCTCTATAGTATATCTCTATAAGGATTTCCATAAGCATCCCTAGGAGGATACATAGGCCTAGGTTAGTATTGTGGTCTCTATTGATATTGTTGTTTCTAGTATTGATGTTGAGGTGGAATGTTGTACTCTGATGATGTGTACCTTGGCACTCAATTACACATGTACATGGAAAGATCTCCATTAGAGTGCTAACATCTCCGAAGTGGAAATGGTCTTTGGCCATATTGTGCATTATGTTGTTCTTTTGCCTATTCCATGAAAATCATCTTCCCTATCAGTTCATTTCTTCAATCAAAGATTTCATTGAACTAGAGGAAGTAGATGCTTCACTTCTGATGGAGAAATCTTCAATTTTGTATCTAAATTGTCCCCTAAGTCCATGTACTCTCTAATACATTCATTTAAGGTATTGAGCTTTTGAGTGTATACTAAGGAGTGTAATTTTCTATTAGTCAATACCTCTAGGAATAGAGAAATCAACTTTGTTTTTAGTGGACTTTCTCTAGTTTGACATCTACCTACATATTGCTTGAAGCACCTTACTACTACTCCCATAGATTTGTGATTTGCTTGCTTGAAGTTGTAGATTAAAGAAGTCAAATCATGCTTGACTCGTCATTTGAAAAATTCTCCAATGAAATCTTTCGCAAGAGCTTTTGAGATTTTGAACATACCTATTGTTAATGGTTGAAACCATGAGAATGTGCTTCCAATAAAAGTTAATCCAAATGTCTCATATTGAGTGAAAAAGCTAGTGACTTTTTCAGCTCTCAAGACTAGCTTGACCTCAACTACATGATCATAAGGATCAGTAGACCCATTGTGCATTGTCTCTCATTTCAGGCAACAGAGTAGGAGCATATTGGTTATGGTACATATAGACTACCACTTTGTTGGTAGATGGATTAGCTACATTGTTTGTCCATTTATCCAATGGCCCTTTTGCGTACTCCTTTCCATGTAGATGGCCTTCCATGGAGGTTCTTTTTTTACAAAATGGATTATTGTATGCCTATTGTTACCATACATTTTGCTGGTGTGGATGGAATTTCAAGTATCTCTTTGTCACCAATGCTAGTCAAAATAACTATTTCTCCTTTCTCATTTGTATATTCAAGATGGAAGTGAGCAAGTAGATTGTGCTTTCATTATCTTCATAGTGTTCATTGGAAAATTTAACTATCATGTGTGGGTCTATAGTCAAGCAATTAGCTTTTTTTTAAAGCCTAACCACTTTTCAATTGAGTCTATCTTGAGAGATGTCTATCCTATGGGCATCGAATTTTTGGAACCCTAGAATGGTCCAATGGTCAATATTCAATGGTCTTACCTCATTAGTATTCATGGGATTTTTGTGCACATCCTCAAAATTCTCCATATGATCCCAATTCAAATCAGACTCACTAGTTGATGAGAGTTCTCATGTGGCCAAAAGGTCAAAAAGTACTTCCTACATAAGAGATATGACTTTTGATATATTCTTGTTGTCCCAACATTTTCCCAATCTCAAATGCATGTACAAATGATAAAAGACAATTGAATTTCGAGTCTTCAAGAGGGGTATGTGCCTATGTGCATGATGCTTTTTAAATGAGAAGAATATAGAGAAATGCTCAAACAAACTTTCAATGGAAATATGGTTTTCTTATATGATGTGATGTGCTTGTTTACAATGTTTTTCTAAAGAATGAAATAAAACAATCAAACAAATCAATCATTCAAAGCATGGAAGTGCTCCTTTTGGTTCTTGTTTAGGTGA
>CM035419.1:63354558-63567058 GCA_020310875.1 Ceratopteris richardii
CAGAAGAAATTAAAGGCTTTTTCAACATCAAGAAATTGAGAATTGTTAATTCTTCTTAGGCCATAGAAGGCTGTGCATGCAAGTAGGTGATCAACTGCACACAACCGCAGATGCTCAAACATTCTAAACTCACAGCAGAAGGAAGTTCCTCAAGATAAAGGAACTGAAGTCTTAAAAGATAACCTAATGGGAATGATCCATCTCATTATGACAGCGTTCCTTCTGGATATCATTGAATTTCGCTGTATTTCATCACCTTTTGCATGTTCCAGCTCAAATGATTTTTTGAGCATCCACAATTTATATCCACTTCCTGCATATAGGATCCTCGTATATTGTTATCTTTGACTTTACTACATTCCTTGTTCTCGCCAAAAAAAAAGGGGACAAGCAGAAATACTGCAGGTTGCATGTTGTTTTCTACAAATTGTCCGGCGACCTTGTTATATGGAGAGAACAGGTTGCAATCTTACTTAAATTACATAAAAATAGGAATATTTAATGCATTCTTGAAGTAGAGCACAATTAAAAAGATCAAACTAGACAATAGACACACCAGTTAATTGATTATCTAGACAGCTACATGTGTATACCTGCCCTCTGCATAGGAACCCAAGGACACACTTTTGCAATTGAGACTGCGGAATAACAGACAGAAACAGGAATAGAGCCATGAACTTGCGACACAGCTAGCTGCCATATAGATTTTAAGTGTTAAAGGTTGACGTCCCCATATGATGCTTTGATAATGACCAGATGTCAACTTGACATAGAACTTGAAGCAAATAGTTTTATCATTCACAAAAAATTTAACAAAGGCACCTGAAAATTTACATATTAAAGATAGAAGAGCCATGGAAGCCAAAATTCCAATCTACTTCCAGTTTGACTTTCAACATGACAGAATAATGTATTATTGAAAGTCATCAATAACATAGCACAAGCTTTGCATATAGACATAGGCAGCCTAAATTCAAATAAAGAACTGTGCAACTAAGATTCTTGTCCCATAAACTTGCATGAGAGAAACAGTGACAAATTTAAAGCTATGCACTGACAAATAGACCAGGAAACAAAAGCTCTTTCTACGAACAGATTCCCATAAACACCTATCCTTCATTACACCCAAGCTTTGTGTAGGTACAAAGTTTCCAGCTCTGACGATTCAGTGTAGAACAAACAAATGAGCACAAAACTTTGACAAGAAACATCTGTACCTTTTCCACGGGAGGTGATTCCCCCATATGGAAGTGCATATTGCAATAGGACCTCAGAACTTCTAGAAGTATCACAAATAAATAGCTGATCACGAGAGAATACATGCACTTACACTATAATTTATGCACAAGTATGTGTACATTTATTGTTTGTCTCCTTGCCAGTTTCTGCTGATATCTGCATACTCTCCTCCCATAGCAGTCAAGACTTCCTTCCAAAGTGCACCACTTTGGACTTCCCTTAGGAGGTCTGGACTGCAGGCTGCTACCCACCAGAAGCCCCGGTCAATCTCATCTTTCAGCTGATTGAAGTCCCAACCAGTATAGCCCACGAAGTAACGAAAATTGTCATCAGTTGCCAAGTCAGACACCAACTTGTGGACATCTGTATAGCCATAAAAAACCCCTGGCATTATCTCCTCTAAATGATCAACTCCCTCCACCGTCTGCATCATTAAGACTATGTCAGCAGAAAGGGGTCCTCCATAAAATAGCCTGCAGTTATGAAGCATCTGGAGAATTCTTTCAGGTAAAGGGTCAGTGCCTTTTCTCATCTGTAAGACTGGTCGATTGAGAATAACACCCAAGGGCCCATCACGTGGCTTGGGAGAGCCAAGTCGCAATAGTAAGATAACTGATCTCTCGAAGGGATTATGTCCATCAAGCTTATCTGTAGCAACGAGGAGACAACCTGTCTCTGGAAAAGGAATAGGGTGAGCCCATTTCTTATCAAAAGGTCTTGGGGAATCCTTCTGATCTTGATAATCTGATACGGTGTTCTCTGTTTGTTCACATGCAATTAATCTAGCACGGAAGGCTCGCCAGTCATCCTCACCGGCATCTTTGTTCCCATGGGAATCCTCATTCCTCACTGCAGGTGTGGTATCCAACACTTTATCTAATTCTTCTTCATCAGAGGAAGTCTCTCCATCACCATTCCTTGCTCCTGAGGTTCTGCAGACATGGCAATGCTCTGAAACCAGAAAAAATCAACCAACTCCCAGTGATCGGAGGCATTCTGGGCATACTCAGATGTCAGACTAAGGCACATCATGTTTGCATGAACACAAACGTTGATTTCAGTATAAATATTGGTAAATCTGATCGCCTACGAATAAAACGGGTTTAGTTCCTAAATAACCATTACTTATAATTTTCAGAACACCTATTCTGCAAGCAAATGCACCAGCTGCATTTCCCTGAACACTTTTAACAAGACAAACAGAACAGAATTAATTCAGACCTCCCCAAAACACACGCACGTCATACGATCATGCACAATCAACACTAAAAGTGCCTATTTTCTTTTCTGATTCTGGAAATACCGGCGCAGTACATTGCCCCTTTATATCGTGAATATACGCGATCACTGAAAAGGACATGAAAATTGTATACAAATTGCACGTATGAAGAGATTCCAAACCCTAGAAGTGCGTATATCACAGGGGTAGAACACCGTATCGACGGAGAGGGAATTACCCGAACTGTGCGGAAATTTCCCGTTGAATAGAGCATGAAACCGAGTCTCAGAGGAGTACCCAACTTCTGATCTCGCGATTGATGCATGCCAGCTCTTATTTTGAAGAGGCACGCTCAAAGTTGGAGTGCTGCATGAACGCCAAGCCTTGCGACCAGACTGCAGACACACATAAGCGATGGATGAACGAGGTTGATTCAAAGAGCACCAGGGATCATGGGCGGGCAACACAGCCTCCATTTTTCTGTATGTATGTAGATGAACTGCTGCCTCTATCATCTTGTATGTGGCTAAACACCTTTCCGAGTCTAACTTCTTCCCGCTCGTCAAGACGCTACTAGCATTCCCCTATTGGACGCATCATCAAAAAGAAAGATAGCCATTATTCATCGAAGCGATCGTGCTTGCTATCCCCACCAAACTACAGAGACCATGAGGCAAGTCCAAGTACCCGGTTTTCTCTCTGAGTTAAAAGCATCCATTTGAAGGTTGTCAAACCTCTCTGAAAAAGGTCCCTTCATTGATTTTACACAATACAAGGCGTAAAGAAGGAGATACATATGAGACTTACATTTCCTTATTAAGCTTATTTCCTTCGATTATAAAGATCGTGGAATGTTCAAATGGGATACTCTTATAGCTCCTCATTCTTTTTCCGAACAAAGTAAGGGGTCCCTCGAGAGAAGAATCTTTGGGAGTTCTCTCGAGATCGAACATACATCTCTTTTCTTTTTTTAAAGAGGAAGTTCGATAGAAGCCTAATCTTCCATTATAGATTGAATTTGATTGAAAGAACAAGTGTACAAATGAAGGGGTATAGTACCCATGGGACCTCCTGTATCTCACAAAGAAGACATTAGACTCCTTAAAAGTGACACTTGGAAAGGATTGCCCGAAGGCAATTTGTTTAAATCTTCCTAAAGGCAATACATTGGCGTAGGGCTCACAATTGTCCTATTGTTAAGTTGAACCCTCCCAACCAAACAATCTAACGCGTGTGGACAACATCTCCTTTTTTATATCCTTCACAACACTTCATCTTTGAAACATTTCAAAGGGTCATGGAGGAGCCCCTCACCTTGCCTAGGGTAGCCTACTTCTAGGAAACCTTTCCTGACTCTCTTGTACATTATCTTTTTTTAATTAAGATTGAGTCCTTTAAAAAATAATGATAAGGGAGGCTTACTTGCCACTTTCATGCTACTTCTCTCTAACAAATAGGCTTCTCACTTCCTAGAAGGGAGATTGATCTTACAACCCTTAATCCCCTTGTAAAGAAATGTGGGATGAACTCCTAAAGAGGCTTCTATAGGTCATTTTCAAAAGTTAACAACATTCCTGTGCAGCAATATATTATATAAGACTTTCACTTTGGTAGCATTCTAGAATTGTGTCGAACATCTGGTCACTTCCCTATGGAGGGCTTATTGCCATGAGATTTTTCTTTGCAACATACACTATGTAGGGATTGGTACCATCAGGCTTTTCTTTGCAGCCTTATAATTTTACCAAAGGCTATTCAATGCTTCTAAGGTAAGAGAAAAGAAGGTTGGTACTTAAGTTTTATTTCTATAATAAACTCTCCAAGGTGTCCCAACATTGATTTAGGGAGCCCATACATTATTCAAAGTCCTTTATTAACATCTATTCTCTATCAATGAATACCACGATCTCCATAGTAAATGAATACCAAATCTTTGGGCCATAGGGTTCCACCTCGATTTTCTCCCTCAAACTTTCCATCTAGAACCGAATCTTGATTCCAAGCCCCCATAGCTTAGTGGTTGATGCTTGGAGTCTGTGGGAGGAAGTCATGAATTCAAATCACAGCTAGACATATCCATGAGTGCCCCAAGATGGATTCCTCTATCTTACAAGGTCGGGTGTGTGTGTCTTAATTCATTATATGTTTAAAAAAAAAAAATCGAGTCTTGATCAAATATTCAACTCCTTGTGAAGGTCTAAGAAATAATCAAGTTATTTCCTATCTCTAAAAGAGAGGCGGGTTATAAATACTCCAACCATATCACATGTGTCTATCCCTATCTCAAATAGCATACCATGTTGTGAGGCCTATCTTACATTTTATCCTCACACTACTAGAAATAGGGGGGCATAGCAATGCCCCCGAATTGAAAAAAAATCGGGTCTCATCACTTATGTGGCACTACCATTGCATAAACGATGAGCCTGTTTTTTATTTTTAAAAAAAGAGACGTGTCATCGCATAAGCGATGCCAGCGTCGCTTATGCGATGGTAAAAATATGTGTCGCAAAGAGTGTCGCTATTCAGCGATTATTTTAACGACGTTGGCAAACTGCCTGCGACACGGGATCATCGCATACACGACGTCCTGGTCTTCCAGAGTGTCGCTATTAAAAAAAAAATCGATTTCTCTTGGCACATTTGTGTCGGGATTAAGACGCGAGAGAGAGAGAGAGAGATCGACATGCACATCCCGTGAAGCAAGGTACGCACACACACATACACACATAGATTTATGCACACACACATGGACACACATACATATGCATACAGACACATATACACACATAGACACACACACACACACATACACATAGACACACACACATACATATTAGACACATACACACTTACACACACACACATCCACACACATTTCCACACACACATACACATGCATACACACATATATATACACATACACACGTATATGCACATAGACACACATACACACATAGATACACACAGATACACACATAGACACATACACACAGATTTACACACACACATATACACACTAATTTACACACACACATACACATGCATACACACACATATATACACACATAGACACATGCATACACACATAGACACACACACACATACACACACACATGTGGAGAAATTTCACTCCAATACACGCAGCGGAAGGAGAACCTCTTCTAGAATCTACCCTGTAAGACACATTCTTACCAAAACCTGATTGAGTCACAACTCAGAGATCTAATGGCTGTTCAAATTGGTCCACACATAGTAGACTCTCTTAGATTTCTAATAAGCTAAAGAACACTCCATTTGGAGTTCATTTGACCAGGCAACCGACTGCACAAAGTTAGACTACCTATCATCTCAGGTTATGCAAAAAACTGAGGTTCACAAAAAATGTTCTTTGTCACTACTAGAGAATCCTCTGATAGAGACATTTGAGATACAGAGAGTATCAAAGATAAGCTTTCCAACACGATATGACATGCATTAAATGGATAAGTACATGGAGAGATATGACCTTCATAAGGTGGTTGTGTACAAAAAAGGTATGTGGCTAGAATGCCTTTATGCTTTGTAGCATAGAAATGAGGTACCTTTTGATATCCATTGGTGCAAGAATGTCCAACATATGCTTCTACACCATCTCCTTGTCATCTCCACAAAGTTTCACATTCAAATGAGCTCTATAAATAGAGCTATGGGCATGGGACTTTTCACCTACTTGCATCTTCTCTCACCTCTTGACCTTTCACTTCATGTCCTTTGTCCTTCCATTTCCTTGGATGAGTTTTGGTGCTCCAAATCACTCCATATGGATATGGTCACGATTTTTTTAGTATGCCATCTCTCTAAATATATTTTGGCTTTTATCTAAGCCATAAATAACTTTTCCCTTTTTAATTTAACACTCTGCTTTAAGGTTATGAGTGTGCTCTCTACATTTTTAGGGCTTAGCTTCATTTTGAGCTTACAACAAATACATAAAGGATGAAGAAGTAATAAATGAGAGGTGAGTATGTGTGAAGCCTCACAATTGGAGCTTGCACATGTTCCATAATTTTCAACACTCCCCCTCAAGCTACAATCGAGAGTCCATGCTACTCTCCAATTCTCGTCCTCTTCGCCTTTTGCTTCTATTGACCTTGTATCTCTTCCTTTGATAGGTTGGTGATCTTCCTTCTTTGCTTTGAAGCTTCTTTAGCTTCTCTTCAGCTTTAGCTTTGCTTCCTTGGCTCTTTGCAAGAGCTCTTCTTCAATCCCTATCAAGGAACATGCTTCATACAAAGTCATAGAATTAAATGAGATCACCTTGGTTACTTATCTTCGTTGCTTCACTCTCTTTCTTGTTGTCCTCTCTTGCATGTCTCTTTCCTTCTATACCTTCATGGCTTCATGTCTTGTACGCTTGCATGCTTGTCTTTGATCCTCCTTTGCCTTTGGACCATCTTCAACTTTGTGTTTGGCTTCAATTTGCTCATCTGCTTTTGATGTCTTCATGGTTGTCATGCTTTCTTTTTCTTCATGTCTTCTTTTGTGCATCATGGCTGCTCCTTTTCTTCTAAGCATTCCTTCCATATAGGTGGCTCTTTCTAGTTCTTTGATTTATCTTTGATGGCTTCTCTTACTCTTGCTTTGGTTCTTCCAAATTTGAAATTTTCTTTGACTCCACTTTCTCTTCTTTGGACCCTTCTTGGATCCTCCAATCCTTGCACGCTAACTCCCCCTTGTTTCATGATCTTTTCTCCATTCTTTATGGCTCAGTTTAGATGTGCAAAATCAATAATGGGCTGATCATATGTGATATCTTTCATGAGTTCCTTTCATGTAAAGCGTTTGTAGCTTCCACATCTTCCAAGCTTTCTTCATCACCTACAAAACAACACAAGAAATCGTGAATGTGATCAATGGTGCCTCTTGCACCTAACAAGGCTTGCCATTCCTCTTGGGATGGTCTTACTTGCCTTCACATAAGGCTTGCCATTCCTCTTTGAATGGTCTTACTTGCCATAGGCTTGCCACTCCTCTTGGGTGGTCTTACTTGCCTCAACCTTTCACTAGACCTTCTCTTGGTCTTTAGTGCTTCTTGTACCTAACAAAGGCTTGCCATTCCTCCTGGGATGGTCTTACTTGCCTTCACATTGGCTTGCCACTCCTCTTGGAATGGTCTTACTTGCCATAGGCTTGCCACTCTCTTTGGTGGTCTTACTAGCCTTACACTTTCACAATACATTCACTTGATTTATGCTTGGATCTTAGCACCACATAATTTGGATTTTTTTTTCAACAATTTACATCAGCCCTTACCTTTGCAAATGCACTTCTTTACCTTTCTTTGCTTCAGCCAACATGTCACACTTCTCTCGGGTGACTCTACCTTCTAGCATGGCACTTTCTTGTGCTCGAACCATGGGGAGTATCCTCAAGTCCTCATTGAGTCTTCAACACTTCATGGCAGCCCTTACCTTGGAGTCTTCTACTCCTCCTTTGTTGGGAAGCTCAATCCTATGCTTCACCCTTGTCCACCTTCAGCGTGGATTCCAATCTTCAAGTCTTCAACACTTCAAGTGTTTGAGAACCTTTTCGCTTGGGCTCCTTTCTTCACTTTGGCCCCAAGCTTTTGTGCCTTTGCATTGTCCAAGCATTCCCCACTTTGCTTTGGCTTCTACAAATAGGAGCATTGAGTTGACTTGCTATATCTCAACTCAAACATCAAACACATTTATTTGGCATAACATGTGCACAATTATAGTTTCTTTTGCAACTCTACCTCAATGGGTTTTATCCACAACAAGATACATCCAAAAATTTATACATGGCAGCCTTGCATCTTACCAATCTTCATGGCATCCAAATGCATGTACTTTCAGCTCATATATGGCTGAACATGACCAACCTTTAGTAATTCAATATTACACTAACCATCACATACAATCATGCATGTAATTCACCAATCATTTGAGCACATATTCAGCTCATTCTATGCCAATTCACATGACTATATAGACCAGCAAAATTTCAACATGTATAGGCTTTATAGAATAGCCTATTACTCATCCACACATCATCAAGCATGTGTATAAATTATCCTTGATGACACAAGCATACATTCTTGCATGATATGCATCAATCATCAACTCAAAATTCAACTTATATTCAGCCTAAGCATGGCTATCCAAAATTTTCATACACAAACTTCATAAGCATGCATACATAAGCATATTCATTGCATAAGCATAAAATGCTACAATCAAGCTTACATAAAAGCTTAAACCTTCAGCCATGTACATAATCAAAACTTGCACTTCATTAAATTGAGTGCAACATCTCAAACATGCATACAATCTTCACATGCAACTATATGTAGTTGCTCATCCAAGATTCTTTGCTTGAATCTTCATCTCCTCCTATTGGTTGCTCATAAATCCTCAACCAAGTGATTAGTATCACTTATAGCATGCCTCAATGATCAATATATTTAGTAGAGAATAGGAGAAGAGAGTTTCTTACTTCAATTAACATAAAGCAACAAAATGTTCTTACATACACAAGCTTCATCTCCATAGCTTTCCAATGAGCATGATAGCTACAAGCTTTCCTTTGCCATCTCTAGATCTTCTTCAAGATCTCTTTGCACATCCATGTGCTCCACTCCCAATGCTCTGCAACCAAAGCTCTGATACCAAAATGTGGAGAAATTTCACTCCAATACACCCAATACACTCCAATACACGCAGCGAAAGTTAGAGAACCTCTTCTAGAATCTGCATGTAAGACACATGCTTACTAAAACCTGATTCAGTCACAACTCAAAGATTTGATGGCTTTGAAAATTGGTCCACACATAGTAGGCTCTCTTAGTTTTTCTAACAAGCTAAAGAACACTCCATTTAGAGTTCATTTGACCAGTGAATCGACTACATAAAGTTAGACTACCTATCATCTTAGGTTATGCAGAAACCTGAGGTTCACAAAAAATGTTCCCAATCACTATTGGAAAATCCTCTGAGAGAGATATTTGAGATACAAAGAGTATCCAAGATAAGCTTTCCAACAAGATATGACATGCATTAAATGGATAAGTACATGGAGAGATATGACCTTCATAAGGTGGCTATGTACAAAAAAGGTATGCGGCTAGAATACCTTTATGCCTTGTAGCATAGAAATGAGGTACCTTTTGATATCCATTAGTGAGAGAATGAACATCATATGCTTGTTCACCATCTCCTTGTCATCTCCACAAAGTTTCACGTTCAAATGAGCTCTATAAATAGAGCTATGGACATGGGACTTTTCAACTACCCTGCTTCTCTCATCTCTTGACCTTTCACTTCATGTCCTTTGTCCTTCCATTTCCTTGGATGAGTTTTGGTGCTCCAAATCACTCCATATGGATAAGTTCACAAGTTTTTTAGTATTCCATCTCTCTAAATATATTTTGTCTTTTATCCAAGCCATAAATAACTTTTCTCTTTTTATTTTAACACTCTCCTTTAAGGTTATGAGTGTGCTCTCTACATTTTTAAGGCTTACCTTCATTTTGAGCTTACAACAAATACATAAATGATGAAGAGGTAATGAATGAGAGGTGATTATGTGTCAAGCCTCACAAATGGAGCTTGCACATGTTCCATAATTTTCAACAACATATACACACACACACACATAGACACATACACACTTACACACACACATACACATGCATACATACACATATATATAGATACACACGTATATACACACATAGACACACACATACACACATAGACACACACACACATACACACACATATACACATACACACACACACATATAGACACATACACACACATATATGCATACACACACACGTAGAGAGACATACACACACATACACATACATGCATACATAATGCATATGCATATTCATACATATATACTTACATGCATACACACACATACACACACATGCATACATAATGCACATGCATATGCATACATACATGCTTAAATGCATACACACACATACACATATACACATACACATACACACATATATATGCATACACACACACACGTAAAGAGACATACACACACATACACATAGATGCATTCATATGCATACATAACGCATATGCATATGCATACATAATGCATATGCATATGCATACATACATACTTACATGCATACACACACACATACACACATATGCATACATATGCATACATAATGCACATGCATATGCATACATACATGCTTACATGCATACACACACATACACACGCATACACACATACACATACACACATATATATGCATACACACACACACATAGAAAGACATACACACACATACACATACATGCATACATAATGCATATGCATATGCATACATACATACTTACATGCATACACACACATGCATACATATGCATACATAATGCACATGCATATGCATACATACATGCTTACATGCATACACACACATACACATACACACATAGACACACACACATATATGCATAAACACACACACATAGAGAGACATACACATACATGCATACATAATGCATATGCATATGCATACATACATACTTACATTCATACACACACATACACACATATGCATACATAATGCACATGCATATGCATATGCATACATACATACTTACATTCATACACACACATACACACATATGCATACATAATGCACATGCATATGCATACATAATGCACATGCATATGCATAGATACATGCATACACATACACACACATACACACACATATACACACAGATTTACACACATATACACATGCATACACACACATAGACACACACACACATAGACACACACACACATACACACACATACACACACACATACACACACACATACACACATAGACACATAGACACATAGACACATAGACACATACATGAAGTATTTCGATGGTGATGCACCGCAGTGCGCTCTCCTTCTCGCGATCTCCACGACGATATCCTTGGAGTAGAAAACCGAGCTCCTAAGGCCGCACACGATACTCCACACAGAGACTGCAGAATACGCAGAAAAACACAGTACACAGGGAGCACGAAGACAGACTTCTTAAGTCTTACAAATGCGGTCGAACTTGCAGTTTGTGACTGATCAGGACACTGTATGTTTTATTAAAGAACATATACAAAGAAGTGTCTAGTGGCCATTTGGCCTTTCACATGGACACTAACGGTAAAAATCTCCCACTAAAGGCCAATATGGCCAAAGTAACTATGGGAGAAAAATAAAGAATGATGAAGAATACCTCCCACCTGATGGGCATGCTACACAATATACAAGTGATTGTGTAAGATCATGAATCAAGTAACCCCCATCAAGTGACAACAATGTCGAAAGCTATCCTATGGTAGAGCTTTAGTCAAAGCATATGCAACATTATCTCGAGTGTGAACCTTCTCAAGAATAATGCAATCAGTGTCTAAGCAATCGTGAATGAAGTGATACCTCACCTCAATGTGCTTGGTCTTTGCATGATAGATCGGATTCTTAGCCAAAGCAATGGCACTCTGACTATCACTAAGCAAACGAGGTACATGCTGAGGTAAACCCATATCACAAGCAAGACGAGAAAGCCATAATGCTTCCTTACATGCCTCACTTGCTGCAACATACTCTATTTCTCTGGTGGAAGCAGTTGTACATTCTTGAAGACGAGATCTCCAAGAGATAGCACCTCTAGCAAAATGAAAAATATGTACCCTGATGTAGACTTACGATTGTCTACACAACCAGCAGTCAGAATCTCTGTAACCAATAATGGATGCTTTTCCTCTACCTAAGCATAGACACTTGTCCTTAGTGCCACTCAGATATCTTAAAATCATCTTGACCGCTTCCCAATGTTTCTTGCCAGGATTAGACATATATCTGCTCACAACTCCCACTGCAAATGCAATGTCTGGTCTCGTAGCTACCATAGCATACATGAGACTACCAACAACAGACTGATAGGGAATTTTGGTCATGAATTCCTTTTCCTCATCTGATTTGGGGCAATCATCCTTGCTCAATTTCACATATGTGGGTGTACTCAATGCCTTTTGTTGAAAGTTTTTCAAGCTCAAGAGTGTGGGACCATGCCCCAAATTGAACCTTCCACATCATCCACAATCAAAGGAGGCTGATTTCCACGATTTGGAGGCATCAAATTATGCCCATAATGGAAAGAAGTTGATTAGAAAAGATTTATCTCACCTCTTGATGTGATTGGACCTCACTTTTGACATGTATATGCTTTTGATTGGTTAAAGAGGTTAGTATGTGGTCTTTAAAACTTCTAATGAGTTGTATTATGACTTATAGTCATGGAAATACGTGCCCAAGCTGCCCCCTTTCTTAAGCACACCCCCTACTAGCTATTCTCTGCATATTTTGTAGAAATTCACTTTTACGCACTCTATCTATCTAGATGATTTTGGCAGACCCCTCGGACTTGTAATTGTCATTTCTCCTTCATCCAGAATCTATTTTCAATGTTTTTTGTCTTGTTGGAAAGCTTATAAGTTCTAATTTCATTGGTATAAGTCTCAGGTTTAGTGCCTACACATGTGCAGAGAAGTGTCAAGAACAGTCTCTATCTAGTTAGCTCATACTCTCTGAAGAGATCAAGTTATCTATTTTGTTGTAGTTGGTTGAGGCATCATCTAGTATCCAAATGGAGTGATTTTACTCTCATTTGAAAGCTCTTAAAGTCTATTTTAAGGATTCAAATGCATTTTCAGTCTCTACATATACTCAAAGAAACTCAAAAAATACAGAGCCTATGTCTAAAAAATTTCAGGATCATAGGAGGGTTCATTTGCTTTTGTTGTGCACATAGGAGTGTTTATCCTCCAATAGTGGTATCAGAGCTATAAGTGGAGTATCAAAGAGAGAAGAAGGAGCTACTGAAGTGAAGCAAAGACTTCATCAAAGTTTGAAGGAAGGAAGCAAAGAACGGGCACGTCAACAAGGGGAAGCAAATACTCGAAAAAGGAAACTACCAACCATGGTGATATAGAATAAGCAATTTTTTGATGGGGAAAGGTTTGTGGGGACTTGTGAGTGGTGGAGAGCCAAAACCCTACATAGATGAGGTAAATCCAACCAATGACCAGAGAAGAGCAGTAAGAGAGTGGGATGAAAGGGATAAAAGGGTCATTTTCATTTTATCTCAGCATATTAGCAACTCTATGGTAGGGCATATTCAAGATTTGGATACATCGAAGAAGGTGTGGGAGTGCTTGGAGAGATTGTACTCAACCTCCACAAAAGCTAGAAAAATTCAGCTCAAGAATGAGCTAAATAATCTTAGGAAAAACCTCTCTCAAGGTGCTAATGATTACATATTAAAGGTTAAAGAGCTTGCAGATGCACTAGGGTCAATCGGTTGTGCCCTAGATGATGATGATCTTGTCACCCACACCCTAAATGGACTTAGGGATGATGAAAAATGGAGGGCTTTCACAACTTCACTGTATGCAAGGGACTCTCTTCTTAATTTTGATCAACTAATCACTCTCATGGTGACAGAGGAGATGAACCTTGGTGGTCATAATGCCAAGGATAGCCAAGGGCAATTGTTGTATGCAGGTAGAGGAAGAGGAAGACACAACTGAGGTGCTACAAGAGGAAGAGGAAGATATCAAAGCAACCAAGGAGGTCAAGGACAACAAGAAAATGCAGGTCAAAGAGGTGGAAGAGCCACAAATAGATGAAGAGGTGCAAGATTTGGTGCAAGTGGACAACCCACTTCAAATGGATGCTTTGTATGCGGTAAGCCGGATCATTTTGCAAATGAATGCTATCATAGAGCTCAAAGACAAGGGAATCAAAGCAGCATCAACAATTATAGAGGGCAAGGTAATTATGCAAACACATCATCCAGCCAAGGGAATGATTATTTACTTGCCATGAGGTATGGTGAAGATACAACTCAAGCTAGTGAAGATGTATGGTATGTAGACAGTGGATGTAACAAGCATATGTAATGTGGAAAACATCTTTTTAGTAATTTGCAAGTCCCAAAGCATCAAGGGCATGTGGAAACAGGTGTTGATAACTCAGAGGATACCATTCAACATGTGGGAGATATCACTTTGGAAGGAAATCAAAGAGCAAAGTGCTTATCAGAGGTATTACATGTCCCTACTATTACCAAAAACTTGATTTCGGTAGGTCAAATGGTAGAAAAAGGCTATCAAGTTAGGTTCAATGAAAGAGGATGTTTTGTTGAGGATTCAAGGGCATTTTTCAAGCTCATACCAAAAGGAAAGAAGCAAGGAAGAATGTTCACAATGGACATAAATCAGCCACACCATTCAATGTATGTCACATATGGAGACAAGAGGATAGCATATTTGGATCTATGGCATAAACAAATAGGTCACATCAACCTACAAAAGCTCAAGGACATGCAAAGGATGAGCTTGGTAAAAGACCTACCAAATTTTACATCTAAAATATTGCATGAAATTTGTGTAGCTTGCCAACAAGGAAAACAATCAAGGTTGCCCTTCAAGAAGAGTACCTATGTAAGTGCAAATGTTTTAGACCTCATTCGCACGGATGTTTGGGGTCCAATAAGAGAAGCTTCCCTTGCTAGAAATATGTATTTTGTAACCTTCATTGATGACTTTTCAAGAAAAGTATGGTTGTATTGCATTAGAAACAAATCAGATGTGTTCCACTACTTCAACAAATTCAAAGCACAGGTGGAGAAGGAATCTGGCAAGTTTATCAAAACTTTGAGATCTGATCGAGGGGGAGAGTTCTTCTCCCATGAATTCTCTGAATTTTTGCAGGTCAATGGCATCAAAAGACAATTTACATGCAGGTATATCCCTCAACAAAATGGGTAGCAGAGAGAAAGAACAGACACATAGCAAAGGTAGCAAGGTGTATGCTCAACGAAATGAATATGCCGCATTGTTATTGGGGACAGGCTACATATACAGCCACATACATCATGAATAGATTTCGTACATCAGGTATACATCATCTGACCCCTAAGGAAGCATGGAGTGGAAAAAAGCCTTGCATTTCACATCTTAGAATCTTTGGTTGTATATGCTATGTACATGTACCTCAAGAGTTGAGATCAAAGTTAGATGCCAAATCTGAAAGGTGTATTTTTTTGGGATATTCTATGGAACAAAAGGGGTATAAATGCTATAGAACCATCACCAACGAGCAGAAGGTAAGTAGGGATGTTGTCTTTGATGAGTTGAAGCCTTGGTATGCATGCACGAGTCCATTGTAGGTTAAAGACGTAGAAGAGACATATTTGAAGAATGATGATAGAGTTCAAGAAAGCATGGATTTAGGTGGTCCAAGAAACTCATGCAACAGAAGGACACCCTCACCATGGAGTGGAAGGCTTAGGGAAAGAGAGACCAACTCTGAAGAAATCAAATTCAAAGGCAAAGAAAAGATTTCAATTGAAGAAGGAAGCTATGTGGACGAGAGCATGTTGGAAGATGAAGAGATAGAAGAAATTCAAACTCCAAGAGTGGCAAAACAAAGAAAGAAGATGACAACCACACTTAAAGGAAGTGAAAGAAGGTCTTCAAGAGTAAGATATCCAGCACAAAGGTTAACATATGATAATTTCATTGTGAATTATTATGCATACATGAATCAGGTAATCAAGGACAAAGAACCAACTAGTTATGAAGAAGCTAAGGATTGCAAGGAATGGCAAGAGGCAATGAAGGAAGAGCTCAAGGCGCTTGATGATAACCATACTTCGAGCTTGGTACCAGCTCAAGAAGGCATGAAGGTGATAAGTAATAAGTGGATTTACAAAATAAAAAAAAAAATCAGATGGTTCCATTGCTATGTACAAAGCAAGGTTGGTGGCGAAAGGCTTCTCCCAAAGCTACGAGATAGATTATGATGAAACTTTCATCCCCGTAGCCAAGATGCCAAAAATTAGGACTTTGATTGCAGTGGCCATATCAAGGAAATGGAGCTTATATTAGTTGGATGTGAAGCATGCCTTCCTCAATGGAGAGCTTGAAGAAGTTGTCCACATGAGCCAACCTCAAGGATTTGCTAGTATGAGGTACCCAAATCATGTTTGCAAGCTAAGGGAAGCATTATATGGACTAAAGCAAGCTCCAAGGGCCTAGAATCAGAGGTTAGTGGATTATTTATCAAGTTGTGGATACAAAGAAAGTGTTGTTGATCCATCACCTTACACGAGGAAGCAAGGAGACAAGACAATATACATATGCA
This sequence comes from Ceratopteris richardii, assembly GCA_020310875.1. Classification (NCBI taxonomy): domain Eukaryota; kingdom Viridiplantae; phylum Streptophyta; class Polypodiopsida; order Polypodiales; family Pteridaceae; genus Ceratopteris; species Ceratopteris richardii. Next base: position 63,371,265 of record CM035419.1, read on the forward strand.
TCTATGTGGACGATTTGATCATCACAAGAAGTGATATTGCAGGTATTAAAGATGTCAAATCAAAGTTAGGAAAGGAGTTCAAGATATCTGATCTTGGAACACTAAAATACTTCTTGGGAATAGAGCTAATCTATGCACACAATGGCGTCTTCTTGATTCAAAGAAAATACTTGTTGGATGTGCTATAGAGGTTTGGTATGAGTGGTTGTAAGCCACTTTCTCAGCCCATGGAGCCCAATACAAAGTTGGTTATGGGTCAAGGAGAGGCTATACAAAATATTACACTATATAGAAGCATAATTGGTTCATTAATTTATGCTACATTCACTAGACCTTATCTTTCATATGTAGTAGGTGTTCTCTCTCAATTTTTGCATGCACCTACTCATGATCATCTTATGGCAGCAAGAAAGGTGCTTCGATACATCAAGCACACCATCAACCAAGGTTATTTTACTCATATGATGCTTATATAAGTGTCAAAGGATATAGTGATGCTGATTGGGAAGGTAGCAAGGATGATCGAAGGAGTACATGGGGTTATGTTTTCATGATAGGTACAAAAGTCATCTCTTGGAGCTCTAAGAAGCAACCCGCTGTTGCTCTTTCATCCACAAAGGCTGAGTATAGAGGTTTAGCATTGGCTACATTAGAGCTATAATGGTTTAAGAAGCTACTTAAGGACTTGGAAGTGGAAGTGGAGGAGTTTCCTCTTCATGGAGACAACATTTCAAGCATCTACCTAGCTAACAATCCCATGTTTCATGCAAGGAGCAAGCACATAGAGGTTCATTACCACTTCATTAGAGAAAAGGTGATGGCAAAGGAGCTAGATATACAGTATGTGAACACTAAAGTGCAGGTTGCGGACATGATGACAAAGTTTCTTGAAGGTACAAAGCTTGGGGGATTCAAGGAAGCAATCAACATGAGAGACATAGGCTGAAGCAACAAAGGAAAAAGACTTGCGCTTGAGGGGGAGTATTGAAAGTTTTTCAAGCTCAAGAGTGTGGGAACATGCCCAAAATTGAACCTTCCACATTGTTGAAGATAAATGTACAAGCTCATTCTCATATGAGCCATGCTTGGATAAATTTACCAACTATAAAGATAAAGAAAAAAGTGGAGGAAAAAAGGAAAAAATAATAAAAGAAAAAGTCTAGTCGAAATTCATGATGAGTAAGAGATACAATATCTTGCCTTGTAGTTAGTAGCATGTAGTGGAGAAAGTGGTGAGTTAAGAAGGAGGCACAAACTTCTTCACATGATCATTGGTTATAAAAGTGAAGTGGGAGCACATTCAAAACAAGGAGAGAAAGAGGCAAGAGCTCCCAGTAGTCGGATCTAGCCATTTTGTCATTTTGGTTTTCCCTTAGACTCCTTCCAGCTGCATGTCAGTTTGTACACAGCTCTGTTGCAGAGCTCATATCTCAGTGCATATGTAACCATTTTGTGCGTTTAAACATTCATTCGAAAGCTTATCTCGTGTACTTTCTAGATATCAAATATCTCTTTGAAAGCTTATGTAGTTTGTGAGGTAACAGTGAAAGAGTGAAGTCCAATTTTTTAGTATACCTGTGTAGATAGGTAATCTATTTTAGTCGATTCAATTTCCCAACCAAAACATATCCAAATTGTGTGATTTTTGTCTTTTTGGAAAGCGCTTGGCATCTACTTTCAGTGTCTCAAATATCGCACTCAGATCATTTATATTCTGTGAGATATCTGTCAGAGAGTAAAGTCCAGTTTTATAGTGTACTTATGTGTGCAGGTGGTCTATCTTGATGAGTTGAGTTTCCTGATCAAAACTCATCCAAATTACTTCCTTTTTAGCTTGTTGGAAAGCTATTTGTGTCTACGTTCTTTGTACCAAATATCTTTCTCAAAGGATATATATTCAGAGAGCTATCAGTCCGAGAGTGAAGCTCAGTTCTTTAGAATACCTGTGTGGACAGGTAGTTCATCTTTGACAGTTGTGTTTCCTAATCAAAACTTGTCCAAATTAAGTCATTTATAGCTTGTTAGAAAGCTCTCTTTGTCTACTTTGATTGACTAAAGTCTCAATTCCATTTGAGTTCTGTATTGAGAGCAGCAAGCTATCGAAGGTGCAGATGTTTGTCCAAGTGCTTGACATACAAGGGTTCACTACACACTTCCGTTGCGCATAGGAGAACTCATTCTCCACAGTTGGTATCAGAGCAAACTTGGTGTTGAAGCTTCATCAACAGAGCTGGAGGTGAAGCAAAGCAAAAGAGGAGCTACAAAACAAGAAGGAGCTTCACAAACGCAAGAGCAAAGGACTATAACTATTCGAGGTAACTCTCAAAGTCTTTGATACTGTTCAATGGCTGACTTGGGTCAACAAGTAGAGAAGTTGGAAAAGGATAACTATCCCGTGTGGAAGTTTAGAATGACCAAATACCTAATGGGCAAAGGCGTATGGGATATTGTGAGCGGCGATGATGCTCAACCTCAAATCAATCAAGCTATGGCCACCGAAGTCCAAAGGAGGCAAGCAAAAGAATCGGAAGAGAGGAGCCTCATTCGCAAATCATTATAGGTCATATTCAACATCTAGAGAAAGCTAAGGATGCTTGGGAAGCTCTTGAAAGGATGTATTCAACAAATACCAAAGCTAGGAAACTTCAACTCAAGAATGAGTTGAACACAATCAAGAAAAGTTCGAGTCAATCCATAGCTGAATATACTTTGAAGATTACGGAGCTAAGCGATGCTTTAGCTTCTATTGGCACAACGGTTGAAGACGAAGATCTTGTGTGTTATACTCTCAATGGCTTGAGAGAAGATGAAAGATGGAAGCCTTTCATAACTTCCATTAACTTGAAAGATGTATATCCAAGTTTTGAACAACTAATCCCTCATCTTGTCACAGAAGAGCTTAGCTTCGGTGGTCCCAAAGGAAAGGACAGCCACAACCAAATGTTATATGCAGGTCGAGGTAAAGGAAGAAACTCAAGAGGAGGCTCAAGAGGAAAAGGAAGAGGTCACAACCACTCCAACTACAATAAAAAAAATTCGGAAGACAACAAGGATGCATCAAATGCCAACACACAAGGAAGAGGTCGAGGTAGAAGTAGAGGAAGAGGCCGAAGCTCCTACACTTCTCATAAAGGTATAACATGCTATCATTGTGGTAAAGTAGGACACTATGCTAGTGATTGTTGGCTGAAGAATGGAAGACCAAATGGAGGCAATCAAAGGAACCAAAGCAACTATGCAAGTGAAGTAGTTCGATGACGATGCACCGCACTGCACTCTTCTTCTCGAGAGCTCCACGACGATATGCTCGGAGTAGAAAACCGAGCTCCTGATGCCGCACGCAATACTCCGCACAGAGGCTGTAGAATACGCAGAAAACACAGTACACAGGGAGCACGAAGATAGACTTCTTAGGTCTTACAAATGTGGTCGAACTTACAGTCTGTGACTGACCAAGCCACTATATGTTTTATTAAAGAACATATACAAAGAAGTGTCCGGTGGCCATTTGGCCTTTCACATGGACACTAACGGTAACAATCTCCCACTAAAGGCCAATATGGCCAGAGTAACTATCGGAGAAAAAAGAAAGAATGATAAAGAATACCTGAGTGTAAGTATACAAACTATACCTCCCACCTGATGGGCATGTTACACAGCATACAAGTGACTGCATAAGATCAAGAATCAAGTAACCCCCATCAAGTGACAACAGTGTCGAAAGCTATCCTGTGGTAGAGCTTTAGTCAAAGCATCTGCAGCATTATCTCGAGTGTGAACCTTCTCAAGAATAATGCTCTCAGTGGCTAAGCAATCTATAATGAAGTGATACCTCACCTCAATGTGCTTGGTCTTTGCATGATAGACCGGATTCTTAGCCAAAGCAATGGCACTCTGACTATCACTGAGCAAGTGAGGTACATGCTGAGGCAAACCCATATCACAAGCAAGACGAGAAAGCCACAATGCTTCCTTACATGCCTCACTTGCTGCAACATACTCTGCTTCTGTGGTGGAAACAGCTGTACATTCTTGAAGACGAGATCTCCAAGAGATAGCACCTCCAGCAAAATGAAAAATGTACCCTGATGTAGACTTACAATTGTCTACACAACCAGCATAGTCAGAATCTGTGTTACCAATAATGGATGCTTTCCCTCTACCTAAGCATAGACACTTGTCCTTAGTGCCACTCAGATATCTCAAAATCATTTTGACCGCTTCCCAATGTTTCTTGCCAGGATTAGACATATATCTGCTCACAACTCCCATTGCAAATGCAATGTCTGGTCTCGTAGCTACCATAGCATACATGAGACTACCAATAGCAGACTGATAGGGAATTTTGGTCATGAATTCCTTTTCCTCATCTGATTTGGGGCAGTCATCCTTGCTCAATTTCACATATGTGGGTAAAGGTGTACTCAATGCCTTTCCACCCTGCATATTGAATCGGTGAAGTACTTTGGATATGTACTCACTTTGAGACAAGTATATGCATCTTTTACTCCTATCACGAGTAATGCGCATGCCAAGAATATGTTTGGCATCCCCCAAATCCTTCATATCAAATGTCTGACTCAACTTCTTTTTGAGAATTTACAAATCATAAGAGGACTTCCCAGCAATCAACATATCATCGACGTAAAGTATCAAGCATATGAAGCTGCCATCAGAACATCTCTTTGTGTAGAGACAATGATCCTCATTGCTCCGAGAATAGCCTTGGGACTTCATAAAAGCATCAAACTTTTGGTACCATTGTCTAGGAGACTGTTTAAGTCCATACAAGCTCTTCTTGAGCTTACAAACTAGACTTTCCTTGCCAGGAACTACATAACCCTCTGGTTGTTCCATATAGATCTCATCTGTAAGATCTCCATGCAAGAAAGCTGTTTTCACATCCATTTGGACTAGCTCTAAGTCCTCCATTGCAACGAATCCAAGCAACATGCGCAAAGTAGTCATCTTGACCACTGGAGAGAAGATTTCCTCAAAATCAACACCATGTTGTTGCTTAAAACCCTTTGCAAAAAGTCGTGCTTTATATTTTGGAGAAGCACTATTTGATGTGAATTTCAGCTTATATACCCATTTACATGGTAAAGCTTTCCTGCCCTTTGGCAAAGGTACTAAGTCCCAAGTACCATTCTTGTGAATAGAATCCAACTCACTCTTCATGGCATGCTCCCACTTGACATGATCCTCTGTCTGCATAGCCTCTTTGTAGCAAGAGGGCTCACCGGCATCTGTTAGCATAACAAAATCTAAACCTGGAACATATCTATCAGGTGGATATGAGACACGTGTAGAACGTCTCAATGGTTGCTGAACAGGAACATGTGCAGACTGATCTGAATGGACATTCTCTTGAACATCCCTATGTGCAGCATTTTTATGCATGCTAACCGGAGGAGTAGTATCCTCAAACACCACTCTTCTCACTTCAACCTCCTTAATCGGCTGTTTATGCCTCTTAGACTCATTAAAAATGACATCACTACTTCTGATCACTGACCGTGTTTCAGGATCCCATAAGCGATATCCAAATTTTCCTTCTCGACCATATCCAAGAAAAATGCATTTCTTTGACTTATGGTCCAACTTCTATCTAAGATTCTTGGGTATATGAACATATGCTTCACACCCAAAAACTCGAAGATGATCATAATATGGTGGTTTCCCTATCCATAACTCTTGTGCCACTTTCAGACCTTTGGCAGTACTAGGTGAAAGGTTAATCACATGAACTGCAGTCAATACTGCTTCTGCCCAAAAACCTTGTGAGAGGTTTGCATGATGCAACATAGAGACTACTCTATCTTGAATAGTTCTATTCATCCTCTCAGCTACACCATTCTGTACTGGGGTATAAGGAGCTGTAAACTCTCTACTAATCCCTCTACACTGACAGAAAAGGCTGAATTCATGTGAGGTATACTCACCCCCATTATCTGAACGTAAAGCCTTAAGCTTAGTTCCTTTTTCAGTCTCAACTGAAGCAAGCCATTTTCTGAAAGTAGGGAATACATCATCCTTCGATTTGATAGGATATACCCAGACTTTTCTAGTAGCATCATCTATGAAAGTGACAAAGTAAAGAGAACCACCTAAGGACCTAGTGGGCATAGCACCACACACATCTGTATGAACAAGATCTAAAGGCTGAATTGAAGAGTCAATGTGTGTTTTATGCACATTTCTGGTTTGCTTTCCATATTGACAATGCTCACAAAATGAAAAATCAGAGAAAGATAACACAGGTAAGTAGCCAGAACGAGAAAGATTTTCCATTCCACTACGAGATATATGGCCCAAACGACCATGCCAAATACAAGCCATAGGCTGTTCAGTAACAGCTAACAAGTGTTCTTTCTGTGATACAAATAAAGGGTAAAGTGAGCCAACTTTCCTTCCTTTTGCAATAACCATATTGCCCTTTGATATACGAAAGGACTGAGCATAGAAGACCACCTTGTAACCAAGGTCATCAAGTTGACCAACTGACATCAAACTGCGTGATAACTGAGGTACATGGCGTACATTATGCATAGTAAATTTTGAACCGTCAATGAACTGCACAACCACATCTCCAATCCCCACAACATCACACTGGTAAGAGTCACCAAGTCTCACGGTACCAAGAGACTTTGCTACATAATTAGAGAACCATTCTCTATGTGGTGTCACATGGAAAGAAGCACCAGAATCTAGCAGCCAGGTGTGGGAAAGAGAATCAGCCATAAGTGCCTCAGATGGCACAGTACTATCAAGTGTCAACACATCAGCATCATAAGAAATAGCATTAATTTCTTCAATCTTCACAGTCGAAGTAGATGGTGCAGGTAACTGTTTAACATGCCCATCAACATTCTGTCCTTTACCTTTAGCATTCTTTAATGCATAAGAGTCTTTCTTCATGTGTCCTTTCTTATGACAATAATGGCATTCAATATCCCTCTTCCTTGATTTACTTCTGCTCTTATTCCGTTGACCATTCTTTTCCTTGTTCTTGCTCCTGCCACGTTGTTGATTCTTTCCTTGGTAAGAATCACGAACATTATATGCATCTCCAATATGAGTGCCAACCATAGATTTTCTACGAATCTCCTCACTCAAGAGTGCTCCACATATGTCATCATAGACGAGTTTACCACCTGGTGCACTATTGCTAATAGCTGTGCAAAATGTATCCCATGATGATGGCAGGGTGCATAACAACAATACTGCTTTCATTTCATTGTCCATATCCATTTTTTGAGCCTGTAACTGGGAGAATATGGCATCAAACTCATTTAGATGAGCAGCAACACTATCTGTGTCCTTCATACGAAGGTCGTATAGTTTTCTCATCAGATATACTTTATTTGATGCCGTCTCTTTTTCATATGTATTGCATAACTTCTTCCAAAGCTCCTCTGCACTTTCACAGTCTAATACTGTAAAGTAAACATTATCTGCCAGGTGCAAGCAAATGGTAGACCTGGCCATTTCATCTAACTCATCCCAATCATCTTCATCCATGTCAGTAGGCTTCTTTGAAATCCCATTTACTGGCTTCCATTGCCTTCTTTGAATCAGCACATCTTTAATCTGATTCTTCCATAGAGCAAAGTTTGTGCCATCAAATTTTCGGATCTCAAAATGGTCTTTGCCCTGCAAGTTATAGCTCCTCCTCGGAACGCTAGCACTAGACCCTGATCCACCGGATGTGCCTGAGACCTCTGATGCCATGATCGTAGAGAACTGAATAGAATGATAATGGAGCTAGAAGAGTCCAAACACCAACAAATAAGTGTATCAAGGAGTAAATCGACCACTATATAGTTGACTAAACCAGAAATCTGGAAAAATTTTGCCAGAGTATCCTCTGCAAAATTAGCATATGACCAGTGTCAAAGTATCATAAAACTGCAAGTACTGACATGTCTACCTGCATAGTGAATCACTGACTCCACTGCATATAATCAGTTACCCAATATAAGCCAACTAGGCTTATCGAGCACTTATGAACAACTATCATACATCTCCTATGGCGAGGCTGGGTAAGTCTTCCACCTGCATCACCGAAGAGACCTCGACATCTGGGTGTCTCCCAGATAAGAAAACCTCACCACGACCCTCTTTATCAAACGTAAAAGGCTTTATGCAAAGAACGTAACCGCTATATCAATGCCCACATGGATGTACATAAGCGGTATCCACAGAAGCGTACATGGTGTGTATGTGCTCAATATATGCAGTAAAATGACACTAAAAGGCTGAATACACAGCCCAAAAACTAGCCAATAACACCTGCAAGTGTCTGTCAACTCTGATGTTTTAGGCTTTAAAAACCTGCATAAATTTGCAGCGACTGCTCCCACCAAAACTGAAAACCCCTCGAGAAACCTGTAGTTCTACGAGTGTGGCTGAAAATATAGCCCCAAAGGTTGATATTTATTGTCTGAGAAGTACAAGGAACACTCTTCTTGATGTTCTTGGACCTGTGTGAAGAGAACTATGTGCGAAAGTACTCCGAAATGGCTCCAAAAACACCCCAAAATTGCTTCAGAAATAGGCTTTAAAAGCAAAAATGAAGCTTTGAGGGACCAAAACTTGTTCAAGGTAATGTCAACCTAGTCTTTCCCCTTCTTCAAACACCACAAGAGTGTAGCTTAGTGGCAAGAGATTGCCACGGTTAAGCGAGCTCTGGGGGGAACAGTACTGGGATGGGTGACCTCCCGGGAAGTACCGGGAACCTCTATATTCCTTGATCGTTGAGGTCCTCCCTCGCGTGCAGCCAACGGCACCAACGGTGACTTCGGTGACCCGGATGACAAGGTATGCCAAGGTCTATGCCTTGGTCGCCGCCTTGGTCGTAAGCCTTGGAGAAAGCCTGGGGGGGGTGCTCGCTTTGCTCGCACAAAAGGAACAAAGCTTTTTGCCTCGAACTGCTCTGATACCAGTGAAGTAGTTTGATGACGATGCACCGTACTGCGCTCTTCTCGAGAGAGCTCCATGATGATAAGCTCGGAGTAGAAAACCGAGCTCCTGACGCCGCACGTAATACTCCGCACAGAGGCTGTAGAATACGCAGAAAACACATTACACAGGGAGCACGAAGACAGACTTCTTAGGTCTTACAAATGCGGTCGAACTTACAGTCTGTGACTGACCAAGCCACTATATGTTTTATTAAAGAACATATACAAAGAAGTGTCTGGTGGCCATTTGGCCTTTCACATGGACATTAACGGTAACATCAAGCACCTCAAGTGAAGGAAGCAAGGACACACTACTTGCAATGAGACATGAGTATAGAAGCTCTTGTGAAGATGACAAAAAATGGTACATTGATTCAGGTTGTAGTAACCATATGTCATGCCAAGGAAGTTTGTTCACTAATCTACAGGTACCAAGTGGAAAAGGATGTGTTGAAACAGGTGATGTACTCAACACATGATTGAACACATTCGAGATATAAGGCTTGGAGATACAAGCAGAGCAAAGGTACTATCTAATGTTCTTCATGTTCCTACAATTTCAAAGAACTTGATTTCAGTAAGACAAATGGTAGAGAAGGGTTATCATGTCATATTCAATGAGAATGGGTGCTTCATAAAGAATCCAAAAGAAGGCTTCAAGGTCATTGCTCAAGGTAGAAGAGAAGGAAGGATGTTCACTTTGGATGTCCAACATCCACATGGAAAGGTCATGTACATTCAATGTGGGAACAAGAAGATTTCAGAGCTGGACTTATGGCACAAAAGAATAGGACACATCAACATTCCAAAGCTGAAGGACATGAGCAAACATGAAGTGGTAAGAGGTCTTCCAAAATTTAATACCATTGGACTACATGAGTTATGTGAAGCTTGTCAACTAGGAAAGCAAACGAGGCAGCCATTCAAGAGGAGTAATTATGCGGCTCCAAATGTCTTGGACTTGATACATACGGATGTATGGGGACCAACCCAAGAGGCATCAATGGCTGGTAATAGATTTTTTGTCACCTTCATTGATGATCACTCAAGAAAGGTATGGCTGTTTTGTATGAAGCAAAAATCAGAGGTGTTTTCTATATTCAAAAGATTCAAAGTTGAAGTTGAAAAGGAAGCAGGAAGGTCTATCAAAACCTTAAGGTCCGATGGTGGAGGAGAATACTTCTCCAAAGAATTTTCAGATTTTCTATAAGAGAATGGAATCAAAAGGCATTTCACTTGTAGGTACACACCACAACAAAATGGAGTAGCTGAGAGGAAAAATAGGCAAATTGCTGAAATTGCAAGATGCACGCTCAACGAGATGAAGGTACCATTGTATTATTGGGCTGAAGCTACCACAACCGCCATTTACTTGATGAATAGGTGCACAACATCGGGAATACATCACTTGACTCCAGAAGAGGTATATTCCGGTAAGAAACCTGATCTTACACACCTCAAAGTTTTTGGATGTGTTTGCTTTGTTCACATTCCACAAGAAGTTAGAACAAAGATGGATCCAAGCTCAGAAAAATGCATTTTCATCGGCTACTCGACGGAGCAAAAAGGATACAAGTGTTACAACCCTAGAACAAAGGAATTAAGAGTCTCACGAGATGTGGTCTTTGATGAACTAAGACCATGGTATGAAGATAAAGGAAAGGAAAAGATTCTTGAAGAAGATTGTGATGATTATGCAGGAACAAATCAAAGAGAAGTTCAACAATCAAGCACAAAGGCTTCACGTCTAGAGGCATCTACATCAAATGAAGAATGTTCAACATGGAGGGGGAGCCATTCTTTGTCTCCAAATTCAGCTCATAGTAGAGCCAAAGATGCAAGTGCTACTCCAAACAGTGAGGTAGATGCAAGTGAAGAAGAATATGAAGAGGTAATCACTCCGATGGTAAAGCTAAATAGGTTAAAGAAGCAACTCTCTAAAGGCAATGAAAGAAGATCTTCAAGGACAAGGTATCCAACTCAAAGGTTGAGTTTTGATAGTTTTATGGCGACACATTTTGCATACATGATGCAGGTTATCAAAGACAAAGAGCTTGAGACATATGAAGAAGCTTGCACACAAAAGGAATGGAAGCAAGCTATGAAAGAGGAGATCAAAGCTCTCAAAGATAATCACACATGGGAGCTAGTGCCAAAGAAAGAAGGTATGAAGATTGTTCCAAACAAATGGGTGTTTAAAGTAAAGAGGAATGCTGATGGTTCACTAGCTAGATATAAAGCTAGATTAGTTGCCAAAGGATTTAAACAAACACAAGGAATAGATTATGATGAAGTTTTCAGCCCCGTTGCAAAGATGGGAACTATCCGAACCTTAATAGCAATTGGTGCTTCAAGGAGATGGCCATTATATCAACTTGACATAAAAAATGCTTTTCTTAATGGAGAACTACAAGAAGAGGTATACATGAGTCAACCGATTGGATTTGAAGATGAAAACCATCCAGATTTTGTTTGCAGGTTGAAGAAGGCACTTTATGGCTTGAAGCAACCACCAAGAGCATGGAATCAGAGATTGGTAGAGTATCTAACTAAGTGTGGATACAACCCAAGTAGTGCAGATCCTTCGTTGTACATGAAGAAGGAAGAAAATAGAGAGGTATATATTTGCATATATGTCGATGACCTCATCATAACAGGAAACGATGTTACAGGGATTAAAGATATCAAAAGGAAGCTTGGTAAGGAGTTTAAAATTTCAGATCTTGGGGAGCTGAAATATTTTTTAGGAATTGAAGTTGTTTATGGAAAGAGTGGCATCTACTTGATGCAAAGGAAGTACCTGTTGGATGTTCTTTTCAGATTTGGAATGAGTGAATGCAAACCACTCACTCAACCCATGGACACAAATACAAAGATTTGTTCAAATGATGGAGAACCATTGGAAGATGTAACGACATACAGAAGCATTGTAGGATCATTGATCTATGCAAACATTACAAGACCTGATTTGTCTTATGTTGTTGGTGTACTTTCTCAGTTTATTTAAGCCTCGATAAGTGAACACTTAAATTCAGCCAAGAGAGTGTTGAGATACATAAAGCATACAATTAATCATGCTTTGTTTTACAAGTTTGATGAAGAACTGCAGGTCAAAGGCTTTAGTGATGCTGATTGGGCAGGGTCAAAGGAAGATAGAAGATCAACCTCAGGTTATGTGTTCATGATAGGAAGCAAACCTATCACATGGAGCTCAAAGAAACAACCTACTGTTGCACTTTCATCTATGGAGGCTGAATATAGAGGATTAGCTTTTGCCACATGTGAAGCAATGTGGATTAAAAGGCTTTTGGCTGATCTTGGAGTGCAAGTTCGAACCATCCCTATATATGGTGATAACATGTCAAGTATCTACTTGGCGAGCAATCCTATGTTTCATGCAAGGAGCAAGCACATAGAGGTCCACTACCATTATGTAAGAGAGAAGGTGTTGAGCAAAGATGTGGAGGTAAAGTTCATCAGAACCAAAGAGCAGGTTGCAGATATGTTTACAAAGTTCTTGGATGCTTCTAAACTCAAAGGTTTCAAGGATGCGATAAATTTAAAGGACATGGATGAAGATAACTCCCAAATGAGCTTGAGGGGGAGTGTTGAAGATAAATGTACAAGCTCATTTTCATATGAGCCATGCTTGGATAAATTTACCAACTATAAAGATAAAGAAAAAAGTGGAGGAAAAAAGGAAAAAATAATAAAAGAAAAAGTCTAGTCAAAATTCATGATGAGTAAGAGATACAATATCTTGCCTTGTAGTTAGTAGCATGTAGTGGAGAAAGTGGTGAGTTAAGAAGGAGGCACAAACTTCTTCACATGCTGATTGGTTATAAAAGTGAAGTGGGAGCACATTCAAAACAAGGAGAGAAAGAGGCAAGAGCTCCCAGTAGTCGGATCTAGCCATTTTGTCATTTTGGTTTTCCCTTAGACTCCTTCCAGCCGCACGTCAGTTTGTACACAGCTCTGTTGCAAAGCTCATATCTCAGTGCATATGTAACCATTTTGTGCGTTTAAACATTCATTGGAAAGCTTATCTCGTGTACTTTCTACATATCAAATATCTCTTTGAAAGCTTATGTAATTTGTGAGATATCCATGAAAGAGTGAATCCAGTTTTTCAGTATACCTGTGTAGATAGGTAGTCTATTTTTGTTGGTTGAGTTTCCCAACCAAAACATATCCAAATTGTGTGATTTTTGTCTTTTTGGAAAGCGCTTGGCATCTTCTTTCACTGTCTCAAATATCTCATTCAGATCATTCATATTCTATGAGATATCTGTCAGAGAGTAAAGTCCAGTTTTATAGTGTACTTATATGTGCAGGTGGTCTATCTTGATGAGTTGAGTTTCTTGATCAAAACTCATCCAAATTACTTGATTTTTAGCTTGTTGGAAAGCTATTTGTGTCTACTTTTTCTATACCAAATATATTTCTCAAAGGATATATATCCAGAGAGCTATCAATCCGAGAGTGAAGCTCAGTTCTTCAGCCAATCCGAGAGTGAACAGGTAGTTCATCTTTGATAGTTGTGTTTCCTAATCAAAACTTGTCCAAATTAAGTCATTTATAGCTTGTTAGAAAGCTCTCTTTGTCTACTTTGATTGAATAAAGTCTCAAGTCCATTTGAGTTTTGTATTGAGAGCAGCAAGCTATCTAAGGTGCAGATGTTTGTCCAAATGCTGGACATACAAGGGTTCACTACACACTTCCGTTGCGCATAGGAGAACTCATTCTCCACACACATCACCCACAATCAAAGGAGGTTGATTTCCATGAGTTGGAGGCATCAAATTATGCCCATAATGGAAAGAAGTTGATTAAAGAAGATTTAGCTCACCTCTTGACGTGATTGGACCTCACTTTTGACATGTATATGCTTTTGATTGGTTAAAGAGGTTAGTATGTGGTTTTTAAAACCTCTAATGAGTTGTATTATGACTTAGAGCCGTGGAAATATGTGCCCAAGCTGTCCCCTTGCTTAAGCACACCCCCTACTAGCTATTCTCTACATATTTTGCAGAAATTTCACTTTTACACACTATCTATCTAGATGATTTTGGTAGACCCCCCCGGTCTTGTAATTGTTGTTTCTCCTTCATCCGGAATCTATTTTCAATGATTTTTGTCTTGTTGGAAAGCTTATAAGTTCATTATGGTTTAAGAAGCTACTTAAGGACTTGGAAGTGGAAGTGGAGGAGTTTCCTCTTTATGGAGACAACATTTCAAGCATTTACCTAGCTAACAATCCCATGTTTCATGCAAGGAGCAAGCACATAGAGGTTCATTGCCACTTCATTAGAGACAAGGTGATGGCAAAGGAGCTAGATATAAGGTATGTGAACACTAAAGTGCAGGTTGCAAACATGATGACAAAGTTTCTTGAAGGCACAAAGCTTGGGGGATTCAAGGAAGCAATCAACATAAGAGACATAGGCTGAAGCAACGAAGGAAAAAGACTTGAGCTTGAGGGGGATGGTTGAAAGTTTTTCAAGCTCAAGAGTGTGGGAACATGCCCCAAATTGAACCTTCCACATCATCCACAATCAAAGGAGGTTGATTTCCACGAGTTGGATGCATGAAATTATGCTCATAATGGAAAGAAGTTGATTAGAGAAGATTTAGCTCACCACTTGATGTGATTGGACCTCACTTTTGACATGTATATGCTTTTGATTGGTTAAAGAGGTTAGTATGTGGTCTTTAAAACCTCTAATGAGTTGTATTTTGACTTAGAGTCGTGGATTTTGGCAGACCCCCCGATCTTGTAATTGTTGTTTCTCCTTCATCCAAAATCTATTTTCAACGATTTTTGTATTGTTGGAAAGCTTATAAGTTTTAGTTTCATTGGTATAAGTCTCATGTTCAGTGCCTTCACATGTGGAGAGAATTGACCAGAACAATGTCTCTCTAGTTAGCTCATACTCTATGAAGAGATCAAGTTATCTGTTTTCTTGCAGCTGGTTGGGGCATCATCCAGTATTCAAATGGAGTGATTTTACTCTCATTGGAAAGGTCTTAAAGTCTAGTTTCAGCTTGCAAAATGTCATTTTCAGTGTCGGCATGTACTCAAAGAAACTTAGAAAATACAGAGCCTATGTTTGAAAAATTTCAGGATCCTCGGGGGGTTCATTTGTTTTTGTTGTACACATAGGAGTGTTTATTCTCCAATAGTGGTATTAGAGCTATAAGTGGAGTATCAAAGAGAGAAGAAGGAGTTACTGAAGTGAAGCAAAGACTTCATCAAAGTTTGAAGGAAGGAAGCAAAGAATGGGCACGTCAACAAGGGGAAGCAAATACATCATCAAATCAAAGACGAAGCTTCATCAAGAGGAGTAGCTCTATTTTTTGAGGTAAAAGCCATCTTTTTCAACTTCATTACATCAAGGGGGTGGTTCAAAAGAGCTAGGAGGTACCATGGCTGATCTCAATGCTCAGATTGAGAAGCTCAAAAAAGGAAACTACCAACCATGGTGATTTAGAATAAGCAATTTTTTGATGGGGAAAGGTTTGTGGGGACTTGTGAGTGGTGGAGAGCCAAAACCCTATATAGATGAGGTAAATCCAACCAATGACTAGAGAAGAGGAGTAACAGAGTGGGATGAAAGGGACAAAAGGATCATTTTCATTTTATCTCAGCATATTAGCAACTCTATGGTAGGGCATATTCAAGATTTGGATACATCGAAGAAGGTGTGGGAGTGCTTGGAGAGATTGTACTCAACCTCCACAAAAACTAGAAAAATTCAGCTCAAGAATGAGCTAAATAATCTTAGGAAAAGCCCCTCTCAAGGTGCTAATGATTACATATTAAAGGTTAAAGAGCTTGCAGATGCACTAGGGTCAATCAGTTGTGCCCTAGATGATGATGATCTTGTCGCCCACACCCTAAATGGACTTAGGGATGATGAAAAATGGAGGGATTTCACAACTTCATTGTATGCTAGGGCCTCTCTTCTTGATTTTGATCAACTAATCACTCTCATGGTGACAGAGGAGATGAACCTTGGTGTTCATAATGCCAAGGATAGCCAAGGGCAATTGTTGTATGCAGGTAGAGGAAGAGGAAGATGCAACCAAGGTGCTACAAGAGGAAGAGGAAGATATCAAAGCAACCAAGGAGGTCAAGGACAACAAGAAAATGCAGGTCAAGGACGTGGAAGAGCCACAAATAGAGGAATAGGTGCAAGATTTGGTGGAAGAGGACAATCCACTTCAAATGGATGCTTTGTATGCGGTAAGCCCGGTCATTTTGCAAATGAATGCTATCATGGAGCTCAAAGACAAGGGAATCAAAGCAACAACAACAAATATAGAGGGCAAGGTAATTATGCGAACATCATCCAGCCAAGGGAATGATTATTTACTTGCCATGAGGTATGGTGAAGATACAACTCAAGCTAGTGAAGACGTATGGTATGTAGACAGTGGATGTAGCAATCATATGTCATGCCGAAAGGATCTTTTTAGTAATTTGCAGGTCCCAAAGCATCAAGGGCATGTGGAATAGGTGATAACTCAGAGCATACCATTCAACATGTGGGAGATATCAGTTTGGAAGGAAATCAAAGAGCAAAGTGCTTATCAGAGGTATTACATGTCCCTACTATTACCGATAACTTGATTTTGGTAGGTCAAATGGTAGAAAAAGGCTATCAAGTTAGGTTCAATGAAAGTGGATGTTTTGTTGAGGATCCAAGGGCAGGTTTCAAGCTCATAGCAAAAGGAAAGAAGCAAGGGAGAATGTTCACAATGGACATAAATCAGGCACACCATTCAATGTATGTCACATATGGAGACAAGCGGATAGCAGATTTGGATCTATGGCATAAACGATAGGTCACATCAACCTACAAAAGCTCAAGGACATGCAAAGGAGGAGCTTGGTAAGAGGCCTACCAAATTTTACATATAAAATGTTGCATGAAATTTGTGTAGCTTGCCAACAAGGAAAACAATCAAGGTTGCCCTTCAAGAAGAGTACCGATGTAAGTGCAAATGTTTTAGACCTCATTCACACGGATGTTTGGGGTCGAACAAGAGAAGCTTCCCTTGCTGGAAATAGGTACTTTGTAACCTTCATTGATGACTTTTCAAGAAAAGTATGGTTGTATTGCATTAGAAACAAATCAGATGTGTTCCACTACGTCAAGAAATTCAAAGCACAGGTGGAGAAGGAATTTGGCAAGTTTATCAAAACTTTGAGATCCGATGGAGGGGGAAAGTACTTCTCCCATGAATTTTTTGAATTTTTGTGAGTCAATGGCATCAAAAGACAATTTACATGCAGGTATACCCCTCAACAAAATGGTGTAGCAGAGAGAAAGAACAAAGACATAGTAGAGGTAGCAAGGTGTATGCTCAACGAAATGAATATGCCGCATTGTTATTGGGGAGAGGCTACATATACAGCCACATACATCATGAATAGGTGTTCTAAATCAGGTATACGTCATCTAAGCCCTGAAGAAGCATGGAGTGGAAAAAAACCTTGCATTTCACATCTGAAATCTTTGGTTGTATATGCTATGTACATGTACCTCAAGAGTTGAGATCAAAGTTAGATGCCAAATTTGAAAGGTGTATTTTTTTGGGATATTCTATGGAGCAAGAGGGGTATAAATGCTATAATACCATCACCAAGGAGATGAAGGTAAGTAGCCATGTTGTCTTTGATGAGTTGAAGCCTTGGTATGCATGCACGAGTCCATTGCAGGTTGAAGACGTAGAAGAGACAGATTTGAAGAATGATGATAGAGTTCAAGAAAGCATGGATTTAGGTGGTCCAAGCAACTCATGCAACACAAGGACAACCTCACCATGGAGTGGAAGGCTTAAGGAAAGAGAGACTAGCTCTGAAGAAAGCAAATTCAAAGGCAAAGAGAAGATTTCAATTGAAGAAGGAAGCTATGTGGACGAGAGCATGTTGGAAGATGAAGAGATAGAAGAACTTCAAATTCCAGGAGTGGAAAAACAAAGAAAGAAGATGGGAACCACACCTAAAGGAAGTGAAAGAAGGTTGTCAAGAGTAAGATATCCAATACAAAGGTTAACATATCATAATCTCATTACAAAACATTATGCATACATGACTCAGGTAATCAAGGACAAAGAAACAAGTAGTTATGAAGAAGCTAAGGATTGCAAGGAATGGAAAGAGGCTATGAAGGAAGAGCTCAAGGCCCTTGATGAGAACCATACTTGGAGCTTGGTTCCAACTCAAGAAGGCATGAAGGTGATAGGTAATAAGTGGCTTTACAAAATTAAAAGAAACTCAGATGGTTCCTTTGCTAGGTACAAAGCAAGGCTGGTGGCGAAAGGCTTCTCCCAAAGCTAAAGGATAGATTATGATGAAACTTTCAGCCCCGTAGAGAAGATGCCAACAATTAGGACTTTTATTGCGGTGGCCATATCAAGGAAATGGAGCTTATATCAGTTGGATGTGAAGAATGCCTTCCTCAATGAAGAGCTTGAAGAAGTAGTCTACATGAGCCAACCTCAAGGATTTTCTAGTATGAGGTACCCGAATCATGTTTGCAAGCTAAGGAAAGCATTATATGGACTAAAGCAAGCCCCAAGGGCCTAGAATTAGAGGTTAGTGGATGATTTATCAAGTTGTGGATACAAAGAAAGTGTTGCAGATCCATCACTTTACATGAAGAAGCAAGGAGACAAGACGGTATACATATGCATCTATGTGGACGATTTGATCACCACAGGAAGTGATATTGCAGGTATTAAAGATGTCATATCAAAGTTAGGAAAGGAGTTCAAGATATCTAATCTTGGAACACTAAAATACTTCTTGGGAATAAATATAATCTACGCACACAATGGCATCTTCTTGATTCAAAGAAAGTACTTGTTGGATGTGTTATAGAGGTTTGGTATGAGTGGTTGTAAGCCACTTTCTCAGCCCATGCAGCCCAATACAAAGTTGGTTGTAGGTCAAGGAGAGGCTATACAAGATATTACACTATATAGAAGCATAATTGGTTCATTAATTTATGCTACATTCACTAGACCTGATCTTGCATATGTAGTAGGTGTTCTCTCTCAATTTTTGCATGCACCTACTCATGATCATCTTATGGCAGGAAGAAAGGTGCTTCGATACATCAAGCACACCATCAACCAAGGTCTATTTTACTCATATGATGCTGATCTAAGTGTCAAAGGATATAGTGATGCTGATTGGGCAGGTAGCAAGGATGATCGAAGGAGTACATCAGGTTATGTTTTCATGATAGGTACAAAAGTCATCTCTTGGAGCTCTAAGAAACAACCCACTGTTAATCTTTCATCAACAGAGGCTGAGTACAGAGGTTTAGCATTGGCTACACATGAGCTATTATGGCTTAAGAAGCTACTTAAGGACTTGGAAGTGGAAGCGGAGGAGTTTCCTCTTTATGGAGACAACATTTCAACAATCTACCTAGCTAACAATCCCATGTTTCATGCAAGGAGCAAGCACATAGAGGTTCATTACCACTTCATTAGAGAAAAGGTGATGGCAAAGGAGCTAGATATAAGGTATGTGAACACTAAAGTGCAGGTTGCAAACATGATGAAAAAGTTTCTTGAAGGTACAAAGCTTGGGGGATTCAAAGAAGCAATCAACATGAGAAACATAGGCTGAAGCAACGAAGGAAAAAGACTTGAGCTTGAGGGGGAGTGTTGAAACTTTTTCAAGCTCAAGAGTGTGGGAACATGCCCCAAATTGATCCTTCCACGTCATCCACAATCAAAGGAGGCTGATTTCCATGAGTTGGAGGCAGAAAATTATGCCATAATGGAAAGAAGTTGATAGGGAAGATTTAGCTCACCTCTTGATGTGATTCGACCTCACTTTTGACATGTATATGCTTTTGATTGGCTATAGAGGTTAGTATGTGGTCTTTAAAACCTCTAATGAGTTGTATTATGATTTAGAGTCGTGTAAATACGTGCCCAAGCTTCCCCCTTGCTTAAGCACACCTCCTACTAGCTATTCTCTGCATATTTTTCAGAAATTTCACTTTTACACACTCTATCTATCTAGATGATTTTGGAAGACCCCCTGGTCTTGTAATTGTTGTTTCTCCTTCATTCAGAATCTATTTTCATTGATTTTTATCTTGTTGGAATGCTTATTAGTTCTAGTTTTAGTTATCTCAGATTTAGTGCCTGCACATGTACATAGAAATGTCTAGAACAATTTTTGTCTACTTAGCTCATACTCTCTGAAGAGACTAAGTTATCTGTTTTGTTGTAGCTGGTTGAGGCATCATCCAATATCCAAATGGAGTGCTTTTACTCTCATTGATAAGCTCTTAAAGAGCCACAAATAGAGGAAGAGGTGCAAGATTTGGTGGAAGAGGACAACCCACTTCAAATGGATGCTTTGTATGCAGTAAGCCCGATCATTTTGCAAATGAATGCTATCATAGAGCTCAAAGACAAGGGAATCAAAGCAGCAACAACAATTATAGAGGGCAAAGTAATTATGCAAACATCATCCAGCCAAGGGAGTGATTATTTACTTGCCATGAGGTATGGTGAAGATACAACTCAAGATAGTGAAGATGTATGGTATGTAGACCATGGATGTAGCAATCATATGTCATATCGAAAGGATCCTTTTAGTAATTTGCAGGTCCCAAAGCATCAAGGGCATGTGCAAACAGGTGATAACTCAGAGCATACCATTCTCATAGCAAAGTGCTTATAAGTGGTATTACATGTCCCTACTATTACCAAAGCTTGATTTTGGTAGTCCAAATGGTAGAAAAAGGCTATCAAGTTAGGTTCAATGAAAGAGGATGTTTTGTTAAGGATCCAAGGGCAGGTTTCAAGGTCATAGCAAAAGGAAAGAAGCAAGGGAGAATGTTCACAATGGACATAAATCAGGCACACCATTCAATGTATGTCACATATGGAGACAAGAGGATAGCCGATTTGGATCTATCGCATAAACGAATAGGTCACATCAACCTACAAAAGCTCAAGGACATGCAAAGGAGGCACTTGGTAAGAGGCCTACCAAATTTTACACCTAAAATGTTGCATGAAATTTGTGTAGCTTGCCAACAAGAAAACAATCAAGGTTGCCCTTCAAGAAGAGTACCTATGTAAGTGCAAATGTTTTAGATCTCATTCACACGGATGTTTGGCATCCAACAAGAGAAGCTTCCCTTGCTCGAAATAGGTATTTTGTAACCTTCATTGAATTTTTTATGGTCCAACAAGAGAAGCTTCCCATGGATTTTTTGAATTTTTGCAGGTCAATGGCATCAAAAGACAATTTATATGCAGGTATACCCCTCAACAAAATGGGGTAACAGAGAAAAATAACAGACACATAGGAGAGGTAGCACGGTGTATGCTCAATGAAATGAATATGCCGCATTGTTATTGGGGAGAGGCTACATATACAACCACATACATCATGAATAGATGTCCTACATCAGGTATACATCATCTAACCCCTAAGGAAGCATGGAGTGGAAGAAAACCTTGCATTTCACATCTTAGAATCTTTGGTTGTATATGCTATGTACATGTACCTCAAGATTTGAGATCAAAGTTAGATGCCAAATCTGAAAGGTGTATCTTTTTGGGATATTCTATGAAACAAAAGGGGTATAAAGGCTATAATTCCATCACCAAGGAGTTGAAGGTAAGTAGGCATGTTGTCTTTGACGAGTTGAAGCCTTAATATGCATGCACCAGTCCATTGCAGGTTGAAGACATAGAAGAGAGAGATTTGAAGAATGATGATAGAGTTCAAGAAAGCATGGATTTAAGTGGTCCAAGCAACTCATGCAACACAAGGACACCCTCACCATGGAGTGGAAGGCTTAGGGAAAGAGAGACCAGCTCTGAAGAAAGCAAAGTCAAAGGCAAAGAGAATATTTCAATTGAAGAAGGAAGCTATGTGGACGAGAGCATGTTGGAAGATGAAGAGATAGAAGAAATTCAAACTCCAAGAGTGGAAAAACAAAGAAAGAAGATGGCAAGCACACCTAAAGGAAGTGAAAGAAGCTCTTTAAGAGTAAGATATCCAGTACAAAGGTTAAAATATGATATTGCATTGCAATACATTATGCATACATGACTCAAGTAATCAAGGACAAAGAACCAACTAGTTATGAAGAAGATAAGGATTGCAAGGAGTGGCAAGAGGCAATGAAGGAAGAGCTCAACGTGCTTGATTTGAACCATACATGGAGCTTGGTACCAGCTCAAGAGGGCATGAAGGTGATAGGTAATAAAATGGTTTACAAAATTAAAAGAAATTCAGATGGTTCCATTGCTAGATACAAAGCAAGGTTGGTGGCGAAAGGCTTCTCCCAAAGCTATGGGATAGATTATGATGAAATTTTGAGCCCTGTAGCCAAGATGCCAACAATTAGGACTTTGATTGCAGTGGCCATATCAAGGAAATGGAGCTTATAGCAGTTGGATGTTTAGAATGCCTTCCTCAATGGAGAGCTTGAAGAAGTAGTCTACATGAGCCAACCTCAAGGATTTGCTAGTATGAGGTACCCAAATCATGTTTGCAAGCTAAGGAAAGCATTATATGGATTAAAGCAAGCCCCAAGGGCCTAGAATCAGAGGTTAGTGGATTATTTATCAAGTTGTGGATACAAAGAAAGTGTTGTAGATCCATCACTTAACATGAAGAAGCAAGGAGACAAGACGATATACATATGCATCTATGTGGACGATTTGATCATCACAGGAAGTTATATTGCAGGTATTAAAGATGTCAAATCAAAGTTAGGAAAGGAGTTCAAGATATCTGATCTTGGAACACTAAAATACTTCTTGGGAATAGAGGTAATCTATGCACACAATGGCATCTTCTTGATTCAAAGAAAATACTTGTTGGATGTGCTATAGAGGTTTGGTATGAGTGGTTGTAAGCCACTTTCTCAGTCCATGGAGCCCAATACAAAGTTGGTTGCAGGTCAAGGAGAGGCTATACAAGATATTACACTATATAGAAGCATAATTGGTTCATTTATTTATGCAACATCCACTAGACCTGATCTTGCATATGTCGTAGGTGTTCTCTCTCAATTTTTGCATGCACCTACTCATGATCATCTTATGGCAGCAAGAAAGGCGCTTGGATCCATCAAGCACACCATCAACCAAGGTCTATTTTACTCATATGATGCTGATCTAAGTGTCAAAGGATATAGTGATGCTGATTGGGTAGGTAGCAAGGATGACCAAAGGAGTACATGGAGTTATGTTTTCATGATAGGTACAAAAGTCATCTCTTGGAGCTCTAAGAAGCAACCCACTATTGCTCTTTCATCCACAAAGGCTGAGTACAGAGGTTTAGCATTGGCTAAATGTGAGCTATTATGGCTTAAGAAGCTACTTAAGGACTTGGAAGTGGAAGTGGAGGAGTTTCCTCTTTATGGAGACAACATTTCAAGCATCTACCTAGCTAACAATCCCATGTTTTATGCAAGGAGCAAGCACATAGAGGTTCATTACCACTTCATTAGAGATAAGGTAATGGCAAAGGAGCTAGATATAAGGTATGTGAACATTAAAGTGCAGGTTGTAGACATGATGACAAAGTTTCTTGAAGGTACAAAGTTTGGTGGATTCAAGGAAACAATCAACATGAGAGACAGAGGCTAAAGCAACGAAGGAAAAGGACTTGAGCTTGAGGGGGAGTGTTGAAAGTTTTTCAAGCTCAAGAGTGTGGGAACATGCCCCAAATTGAATCTTCCACATTATCCACAATCAAAGGAGGCTGATTTCCATGAGTTGGAGGCAGAAAATTATGCCCATAATGGAAAGAATTTGATTAGAGAAGATTTAGCTCACCTCTTGATGTGATTGGACCTCACTTTTGACATGTATATGATTTTGATTGGTTAAAGAGGTTATTATGTGGTCTTTAAAACCTCTAATGAGTTGTAATATGACTTAGAGTCATAGAAATACGTGCCCAAGTGGCCCCCTTGCTTAAGCACACCCCCTACTAGCTATTCTCTACATATTTTGCAGAAATTTCACTTTTACACACTCTATCTATCTAGATGATTTTGGCAGACCCCCTAGTCTTGTAATTGTTCTTTCGCCTTCATCCGGAATCTATTTTCAATTATTTTTGTCTTGTTGGAAAGCTTATAAGTTCTACTTTCAGTGGTATAAGTCTCAGGTTCAGTACTTGCACATGTGCAAAGAAATAACCAGAATAGTGTCTGTCTAGTTAGCTCATACTCTATGAAGAGATCAAGTTGTCTATTGTGTTGTAGCTGGTTGAGGCATCATGGAGTATCCAAATGGAGTGATTTTACTCTCATTTGAAAGGTCTTAAAGTCTTGTTTAAGCTTGCAAAATGTCATTTTCAGTCCTTATATATACTCATAAAAACGTAGAAAATATAGAGCCTATGTCTGAAAAATTTCAGGATCCTAGGAGGGTTCATTTGCTTTTGTTGTGCACATAGGAGTGTTTATCCTCCAATAGTGGTATAAGAGCTATAAGTGGAGTATCAAAGAGAGAAGAAGGAGCTACTGAAGTTAAGCAAAGACTTCATCAAAGTTTGAAGGAAGGAAGCAAAGAACGCGCACGTTAACAAGGGGAAGCAAATACATCATCAAATCAAAGATGAAGCTTCATCAAGAGGAGTAGCTCTATTTTTTGAGGTAAAAGCCATCTTTTTCAACTTCATTATATCAAGGGGGAGGTTCAAAAGAGCTAGGAGGTACCATGGCTGATCTCAATGCTCAGGTTGAGAAGCTCAAAAAAGGAAACTACCAACCATGGCGATTAAAAATAAGCAATTTTTTGATGGGGAAAGGTTTGTGGGTGTTGGGTGTGTGTAGAAGTGCGAGAGACACACAAGAAGCACACACAAGGAGCACAAACGCAGCAAGACACACGGAGAAGACGATGGCTGGAATAGCTCTCTCTATTGATCGATGAACTGAACTGAAGTAAGAGCTGAATGATATCCCTAAGTACAAAGTACCACCACATATGAGAGTATCAAGTATGTGGTAACATTGGGAAAAAACCTCTAGCCTGCACTAGAGTAAAAAGTGCCCATGTATAGGGAAAAGGTTCACATCAAAGCTACTCGAGGAACACATAAGTGTAACAAACCCCCCCAGAGCGAATGATGTGAACACATACTGGGAGTGACATATCAGCCCCCACAAGGTAACAAGCCTAAAGCTTTGCGAAAAGCTTCAAACTTTTCCCGTGGAAGAGCTTTGGTGAATATGTCTGCCACATTTTTCTTGTGTAGGCCCATATACCAAATCAATATCTCCTGCATGAAGGCGCTCTCTCACATAGTGATAATGCACCTCAATATGTTTGGTCCGTGCATGAAACACTGGGTTTCATGCAACAACCAAAGCACTCTGACTATCTGTGAGAATATGCGTAGCAGCATCAATCTCCATGCAAAGATCCATCAATAGGCGTCTCAGCCATATACACTCCAGTGTCGCTGTGAAAACTGCCCTGTACTCAGCTTCACAACCAAGATATGCATGAGTCTCCAAGGAAAAAGCAATTACCACTAGTGGACACGCGAGTATCATAACAATCAGCCCAATCACTATCTGTAAAAGCGTGCAAGCATGGCTGAACATCTCTGCCATAAAAGAGACCTAAGCTCACAGTGCCTCGAAGATATCTAAACACACGTTTGACCGCTTGCCAATGCTTAGTGCCAGGGCTATGCATGAATCGACTCAACTAGGAAACAACATACTATATATCCGGCCTTGTGTTGCATGCATATATAAGACATCTAACAACTTGCTGATAAAGAGAAGTGTCAAATGCATCACTAGAATCCTCAACTGAGAACTTGAATCCTGTCTCAACTGGTGTGGAAACTGGCTTACAATCCTCAAAATCAAAACGCTGAAGTAGTTTTTCAACACACTTTGCTTGATGCATAACAATTCCCCCCTCAACGGATACAAATTGGATGCCAAGATAGTAGCTCAAAAGACCAAGATAAGTGACATCAAAAGTATGCTGCAAATCAGCCATAAGAATGTCAAGTTTTGCATCACATGACCCAGTCAAGAGTATGTCATCGACATAAACAACAAGCACTATAAGATCAGCCCCATTTTTGCGTACATAGAGTGTGCTTTCAATTGGACTACATGTGAAGCCAAGAGCAATCAAGTGCTTATGTATTTGGTCATACCATGCACGTGGAGCTTGCTTGAGACCATACAAGGCTTTATGCAAGTGCCAAACCATATGCTCTTTCCTTTTCATAGCAAATCTAGGAGGTTGCTTCACATAGACCTCTTCTTGAAAATCTCCATTCAGGAAGGCTGTTTTTATGTCCAATTGATGCACTTTCCAACCTTGATGGGCAGCCAATGCAACCACGGTATGAATGGTAGTCATGCGTGAAGTAGGTGCAAAAGTTTCCTCATAGTCAATGCCATATTGTTGCGCATATCCTTTGGCAACCAATCTAGCTTTGTAGCGATCAATGCTACCATCAGATTTTCTCTTAATCTTATAAACCCACTTTGTACCAATGGCATTCTTTCCTTTTGGCAATTCACATAACTCCCAAGTACCATTCCTATGTATGGAATCCATTTCCGATTGCATAGCACTCATCCATTGTGGATCGTCACATGCATCTTCAAAAGAAAGTGGCTCTTCATTACATGTTGTAGCAATAAGAGAATAATCCACAAAATTATTTGATGCATGGTGAGAGCTTGATCTTGTTCTACCAAGTAAAGGTGCACTCAATTTGCTATCCTGCAAAGTTTGTTTCAGCCACTTTGGCATAGATTGTGCACTCTTGATAGACATGCGTTCATTATGTAAAACATCTTTAATATGTACATCATGCGTGGGCTGAATTTCATGCTCATTTTCAGCCATATTTTGACGCAAATGTTGAGCCATATGTGGCTGGAAATTTCCAACAGTTTTGACAAATTTTTGCTGAAAATTTTCAGCCATGTTTGGCTGGAAATTCTCTGCATTTTCAGCCCTATTTGGCTGGAATTTTCCAGCCCTTTGAACCTCAGTTGGCTGGTCTACATGGCCATAGTCAAGCGCACCATTTTGGAACAAAGGCATGAGTGTATTGAACACATGTTGTGAGCTAACTGTTGGCAGTTTTTTGCATTCAAGTAGAGGAAAAACTGAATTTTCAGCAAATACCACATCTCGACTCACAATAATTGTGTTCGTCAATGGATGGTACAACCGATATCCCTTACTTTCAGCACTATAACCAACAAATATACATTTCTTTGCCTTGTCATCAAGTTTGTGACGTTGTTGTGATGGCACAAGAGCATATGCCAAACAACCAAACACACGCATATGACTAACCATAGGCTTATGACCATTCCAAGCCTCATAAGGAGTGATGACTCTCAATGCTTTTGTAGGGCAGTGATTCAACACATAGTTTGCACACATGACCGCTTCCATCCAAAACTTATGAGGAAGATGTTTTTTTTTAACCATACATCGTGCCATTTCAAGTAGAGTTCTATTTTTACGCTCGGCAACACCATTTTATTGAGGTGTATATGGCACCGTACATTGGTGTGAAATACCTCTTTCACAAAGAAAATCATTAAACTCATGTGACATGTACTCACCACCACGAGCCGTGCGTAGAGTCAAAAGCTTTTGTGAAGAAAAATTTTCAGCCATAGCTAAAAATGCTTTGAAGCAAGAAAATACCTCATTCTTTGCTTTCATAGGATACACCCATGTATGGCGAGTAGCATCATCAATGAAGGTAACAAAATATACATGCTTCCCAAAAGATGGAGTCTTGACCGGACCACATACATCACTATGAACAAGTTGCAATTTTCTTGTAGTGTGTGTATGACTATCTTTTGGAAAAGAAGCACGATGCATTTTTCCAAGAATGCAACCTTCACATGCATGCTTTTCAATGGACTCAAGTGTAGGCAAGCCAATAACCATGTCCTTCTTTTGCAAGTAGAGCAAACTATTGAAGTTTAAATGACCAAAACGAGCATGCCAAAGCTCCATTTCAGCCATGGAAGAAGTATGAGCAACTAAGGCATTCGAGGCAGCCCTCTTGTATGTATCCATGCGATACAAACCATTACATAATGTACCAGATATCACGATAACATCGCCATTGCTGAAATCATGAACCATACACTTATCATCAACAAAGTGTACATGAAGTCCAGCTTTGGCAATCAACGGAACTGAAATTAAATTCTTCTTGATACCGGGCACATACAGTGCATTTTTCAAGAGAATCACACCTCCATTTGCAGCCTTTTAAGCTCGATTTCTCCTACTCCAATGATAGGATAAGAGGCATTGTTTGCACACACCACATGTCCTCCTTTGGGTGCATCTTTCAAAGAGGCAAAAAATCTTTTGCATGATGTTATGTGCTTTGAAGCACCACTATCAAAGAACCAATCCGAATTAGCCTCACTCACAACCATACATTTAGAATGTAAAGAAGCATCATAATGACATGTAACAACACATGCCCAAAAATCTTGAGCCATGTTAGCTTCATCATTCTTTGCATTTGCTGAATTTTCAGCAATAGACATGCCCGATTCCTTCTTCTTTTCATTGCGTTTAGCAAGCTTTCTACACTCATCAATAGTATGACCAGCCTTCCGGCAATATTTGCATCTGTTCTTCTTTTGCAAATCACCATCATTAGAGGAATGAGTGGAAGAGGAAGCTTAGGGCTTTGGTTTTGATGAACCCAAAGCTGAACCATACTTGCTTTTCCCCTTTTGTGAGATAGCGAGTGCTTGCGTTCCCTCAATCAAACCACTCCTATTCAGTCTAGATTGCTCTTCTTGCAAAAGAAGAGACACAACCTCATCAAATGCATACATATTAGGATTTCCTTTTGCAACCAAATGGAGTGTAGTAGCAAAGCTTTGAAAAGATTCCTATAATCCTTTCAACAATGTAGAAATGAGTGATGCATCCAGAATGATCTCATCTATGTTTGCCAATAATTGCTCTTTCAAGTCCTTGATGCGTGTCACATACACATCCACCGACTCATTTTTAGCCATACGTACATCCTCAAGTTGCTTCCTCAAGTATGCAACACGTGCTTCATTACGCATGGCATACAAAGAAGCAAGAGTGTCCCATGCTTGTCTCGATGTAGAACATGACCGAATGTGTGGAACTATATGACACTTCACTGAAAGCGCAATCAAAGCATGAGCTTGAGCATCTTTTCCATCCCATCTAAGCTGCTCCTGTGTAGGTGGAGAAAGAGAAAGCACTGTACTCGAAGAAGAAGCTCCATCTGTGATAGTAGACTGTGAAGTAGAAGCACCTGTCGGTCTTCGATCTACATCTGCCACTATGTTCCAAAGTTGTTTTGCAACAAGAACATGCTTCATCATGTAAGACCACATCGGATAGTTGGTCCCATCAAGCTTATCTTCAGCTTGAAGCATGCCAAACAAGTCATTGTTGCCCGCCATTTCACTAAGGAACAAGAATGTGACAAAATCTTCACTTCGACGAAAACTGAAATGAGTGCTGAAATTTCAGCTCACAAACCGTCACTCTGATGGCGATTCTGACTGCACGAATGGCTTTGAAATGGGGGTAAAACCCCAGCGCACTTGCTACCGCACCTGGTGGAAATGTTTTCGGGCTGCTGAAATTCACACTTCTATGCTCCGAAGTCGATTTGCACTGTTAAAGTGCGCGCTCGCCGCGACGCAAAAAACTGAAACTTGAGAAGAAGTTGAACCTGCTCTGATACCATTTTTGGGTGTGTGTAGAAGTGCGAGAGACACACAAGAAGCACACACAAGGAGCACAAACGCAGCAAGACACACGGAGAAGACGATGGCTGGAATAGCTCTCTCTATTGATCGATGAACTGAACTGAAGTAAGAGCTGAATGATATCCCTAAGTACAAAGTACCACCACATATGAGAGTATTAAGTATGTGGTAACATGGGGAAAAAACCTCTAGCCAGCACTAGATTAAAAAGTGCCCATGTATAGGGAGAAGGTTCACATCAAAGCTACTCGAGGAACACATAAGTGTAACAGTGGGGACTTGTGAGTGGTGGAGAGCCAAAACCCTACATAGATGAGGTAAATCCAACAAATGACCAGAGAAGAGCAGTAAGAGAGTGACATGAAAGGGATAAAAGGGTCATTTTCATTTTATCTCAGCATATTTGCAACTCTATTGTAGGGCATATTCAAGATTTGGATACATCCAAGAAGGTGTGGGAATGCTTGGAGAGATTGTACTAAACCTCCACAAAAGCTACAAAAATTCAGCTCAAATGAGCTAGATAATCTTAGGAAAAGCCCCTCTCAAGGTGCTAATGATTACATATTAAAGGTTAAAGAACTTGCAGATGCACTAGGGTCAATCGGTTGTGCCTTAGATGATGACGATCTTGTCGCCCACATCCTAAATGGACTTAGAAATGATGAAAAATGAAGGGCTTTCACAAATTCAGTGTATGCAAGGGACTCTCTTCCTGATTTTGATCAACTAATCACTCTCATGGTGACAGAGGAGATGAACCTTGGGGGTCATAATGCCAAGGATAGCCAAGGGCAATTGTTGTATGCAGGTAGAGGAAGAGGAAGACACAACTGAGGTGCTACAAGAGGAAGAGGAAGATATGAAAGCAACCAAGGAGGTCAAGGACAAGAAGAAAATGCAGGTCAAAGAGGTGGAAGAGCCACAAATAGAGGAAGAGGTGCAAGATTTGGTGGAAGAGGAGAACCCACTTCAAATGGATGCTTTGTAAGCCCGGTCATTTTGCAAATGAATGCTATCATAGAGCCCAAAGACAAGGGAATCAAAGCAGCAACAACAATTATAGAGGGCAAGGTTATTATGCAAACACATCATTGAGCCAAGGGAATGATTATTTACTCGCCATGAGGTATGGTGAAGATACAGCTCAAGCTAGTGAAGATGTATGGTATGTAGACAGTGGATGTAGCAATCATATGTCATGTGGAAAGGATCTTTTTAGTAATTTGCAGGTACCAAAGCATCAAGGTCATGTGGAAACAGGTGATAACTCAGAGCATACTATTCAACATGTGGGAGATATCAGTTTGGAAGGAAATCAAAGAGCAAAGTGCTTATAAGAGGTATTACATGTCCCTACTATTACCAAAAACTTGATTTCGGTAGGTCAAATGGTAAAAAAAGGATTTCAAGTTAGGTTCAATGAAAGAGATGTTTTGTTGAGGATCCAAGGGCAGGTTTCAAGGTCATAGAAAAAGGAAAGAAGCAAGGGAGAATGTTCACAATGGACATAAATCAGCCACACCATTCAATGTATGTCACATATGGAGACAAGAGGATAGCAGATTTGGATCTATGGCATAAACGAATAGGTCACGTCAACCTACAAAAGCTCAAGGACATGCAAAGGAGGAGCTTGGTAAGAGGCCTACCAAATTTTACATCTAAAATGTTGCATGAAATTTGTGTAGCTTCCCAACAAGGAAACCAATCAAGGTTGCCCTTCAAGAAGAGTACCTTTGTAAGTGGAAATGTTTTAGACCTCATTCACACGGATGTTTGGGGTCCAACAAGAGAAGCTTCCCTTGCTGGAAATAGGTATTTTGTAACCTTCATTGATGAATTTTCAAGAAAAGTATGGTTGTATTGCATTAGAAACAAATCAGATGTGTTCCACTACTTCAAGAAATTCAAAGCATAGGTGGAGAAGGAATCTGGCAAGTTTATCAAAACTTTGAGATCCGATGGAGGGGGAGAGTACCCCCATGAATTTTTTGAATTTTTGCCAGTCAATGGCATCAAAAGACAATTTACATGCAGGTATACCCCTCAACAGAATGGGGTAGCAGAGAGAAAGAATAGACACATAGCAGAGGTAGCAAGGTGTATGCTCAACAAAATGAATATGTCGCATTGTTATCGGGGACATGCTACATATACAGCCACATACATCATGAATAGATGTCCTACATCAACTATACATCATGTAACCCCTGAGGAATCATGGAGTGGAAGAAAACCTTGCATTTCACATCTTAGAATCTTTGGTTGTATATGCTATGTACATGTACCTCAAGAGTTGAGATCAAAGTTAGATGCCAAATCTGAAAGGTGTATTTTTTTGGGATATTCTATGGAACAAAAGGGGTATAAATGCTATTATCCCATCACCAAGGACTGAAGGTAAGTAGGGATGTTGTCTTTGATAAGTTGAAGCCTTGGTATGCATGCACGAGTCCATTGCAGGTTGAAGACATAGAAGAGACAAATTTGAAGAATGATGATAGAGTTCAAGAAAGCATGGATTTAAGTGGTCCAAACAACTCATGCAACACAAGGGCACCCTCACCATGGAGTGGAAGGCTTAGGGAAAGAGAGACCAACTCTGAAGAAAGAAAAGTCAAAGGCAAAGAGAAGATTTCAATTGAAGAAGGAAGCTATGTGGACGAGATCATGTTGGAAGATGAAAAGATAGAAGAAATTCAAACTCCAAGAGTGGCAAAACAAAGAAAGAAGATGGCAACCACACCTAAAGGAAGTGAAAGAAGGTCTGCAAGAGTAAGATATCCAGTACAAAGGTTAACATATGATAATTTCAATACAAAACATTATGCATACATGACCCAGGTAATCAAGGACAAAGAACCAACTAGTTATGAAGAAGCTAAGGATTGCAAGGAATGGCAAGAGGCAATGAAGGAAGAGCTCAAGGCAATTGATGAGAACCATACTTGGAGCTTGGTACCAGCTCAAGAAGGCATGAAGGTGATAGGTAATAAGTGGGTTTACAAAATGGAAAGAAATTCAGATGGTTTTATTGCTAGGTACAAAGCAAGGTTGGTGGCGAAAGGCTTCTCCCAAAGCTATGGGATAGATTATGATGAAACTTTCAGCCCTGTAGCCAAGATGCCAACAATTAGGACTTTGATTGCAGTGGCCATATCAAGGAAATTGAGCTTATATCAGTTGGATATGAAGAATGCCTTCCTCAATGGAGAGCTTGAAGAAGTAGACTACATGAGCCAACCTCAAGGATTTGCTAGTATGAGGAACCAAAATCATGTTTGCAAGCTAAGGAAAGCATTATGGACTAAAGCAAGCCCCAAGGGTCTCAAATCAGAGGTTAGTGGATTATGTATCAAGTTGTGGATACAAAGAAAGTGTTGCAGATCCATCACTTTACAAGAAGAAGCAAGTAGACAAGATGGTATACATATGCATCTATGTGGACAATTTGATCATCACAAGAAGTGATATTGTAGGTATTAAAGATGTCAAATCACAGTTAGGAAAGGAGTTCTAGATATCTGATCTTGGAACACTAAAATACTTCTTGGGAATAGAGGTAAAATACTTTTTGGAACACTAAAATACTTCTTGGGAATCTATGCACACAATGGCAATATAGGTTTGGTATGAGTGGTTGTAAGCCGCTTTCTCAACCCATGGAGCCCAATACAAAGTTGGTTGTAGGTCAAGGAGGGGCTAGACAAGATATTACACTATATAGAAGCATAATTGGTTTATTAATTTATGTTACATTCACTAGACCTGATCTTGCATATGTAGTAGGTGTCCTCTCTCAATTTTTGAATGCATCTACTCATGATCATCTTATGGAAGCAAGAAAGGTGCTTCAATACATCAAGCACACCATCAAACAAGGTCTATTTTACTCATATGATGCTGATCTAAGTGTCAAAGGATGTAGTGATGCTGATTGGGCAGGTCGCAAGGATGATCGAAGGAGTACGTCGGGTTATGTTTTCATGATAGGTACAAAAGTCATCTCTTGGAGCTCTAAGAAGCAACCCACTATTGCTCTTTCATCCATAGAGGCTGAGTACAGAGGTTTAGCATTGGCTACATGTGAGCTATTATGGCTTGAGAAGCTACTTAAGGGCTTGCAAGTGGAACTGGAGGAGTTTGATCTTTATGGAGACAACATTTCAAGCATCTACCTAGCTAACAATCCCATGTTTCATGCAAGGAGCAAGCACATAGAGGTTCATTACCACTTCATTAGAGAAAAGGTGATGGCAAAGGAGCTAGATATAAGGTATGTGAACACGAAAGTGTAGGTTGCAGACATGATGATAAAGTTTCTTGAAGGTACAAAGCTTGGGGGATTCAAGGAAGCAATCAACACGAGAGACATAGGCTGAAGCAACGAAAGAAAAAGACTTGAGCTTGAGGGGGAGTATTGAAACTTTTTCAAGCTCAAGAGTGTGGGAACATGCCCAAAATTGAACCTTCTACATCATCCACAATCAAACGAGGCTGATTTCCATGAGTTGGAGGCATCAAATTATGCCCAAAATGGAAAGAAGTTGATTAGATAAGATTTAGCTCACCTCTTGATGTGATTGGACCTCACTTTTGACATGTATATGCTTTTGATTCGTTAAAGAGGTTAGTATGTGGTCTTTAAAGCCTCTAATGAGTTGTATTATAACCTAGAGTCATGGAAATACGTGCCCAAGCTGCCTCCTTACTTAAGCACACCCCCTATTAGCTATTCTCTGCATATTTTGCAGACATTTAACTTTTACACACTCTATCTATCTAGATGATTTTGGCAGACCCCCTAGTCTTGTAATTGTTGTTTCTCCTTCATCTGGAATCTATTTTACATGATTTTTGTCTTGTTGGAAGGCTTATAAGTTCGATGTTCAGTGATATAAATCTGCCTAGTTAGCTCATACTTTGTGAAGAGATCAAGTTATCTGTTTTGTTGCAGCTGATTGAGGCATTATTCAGTATCCAAATGGAGTCATTTTACTCCCATTTAAAAGCTCTTAAAGTCTAGATTAAGCATGAAAACTTTCATTTTCCGATTCTACAAATACTCAGAGAAACTCACAAAATACAGAGCCTATGTGTGAAAAATTTCAGGATCCTAGGACGGTTCATTTGCTTTTGTTGTGCACATAGGAGTGTTTATCCTCCAAAAGTGGTATCAGAGCTATAAGTGGAGTATCAAAGAGAGAAGAAGGAGATACTGAAGTGAAGCAAATACTTCATCAAAGTTTGAAGGAAGGAAGCAAAGTATGGGCATGTCAACAAGGGGAAGCAAATACATCATCAAATCAAAGACGAAGCTTCTTCAAGAGGAGTAGCTCTATTTTTTGACATAAAAGCCATCTTTTTCAACTTCATTACATCAAGGGGGAGGCTCAAAAGAGCTGGGAGGTACCATGGCTGATCTCAATTCTTAGATTGAGAAGCTCGAAAAAGGAAACTACCAACCATGGTGATTTAGAATAAGCAATTTTTTGATGGGAAAAGGTTTGTGGGGACTTGTGAGTGGTGGAGAGCCAAAACCCTACATAGATGAGGTAAATCCAACACATGACCAGAGAAGAGCAGTAAGAGAGTGGGATGAAAGGGACAAAAGGGTCATTTTCATTTTATCTCAGCATATTAGCAACTCTATGGTAGGGCATATTCAAGATTTGGATACATCGAAGAAGGTGTGGGAGTGCTTGGAGAGATTGTACTCAACCTCCACAAAAGCTAGAAAAATTCAGCTCAAGAATGAGCTAAATAATCTTGGGAAAAGCCCCTCTCAAGGTGCTAATGATTACATATTAAAGGTTAAAGAACTTGCAGATGCACTAGGGTCAATCGGTTGTGCCCTAGATGATGACGATCTTGTCGCCCACACCCTAAATGGACTTAGGGATGATGAAAAATGGAGGGCTTTCACAACTTTAGTGTATGCAAGGGACTCTCTTCATGATTTTGATCAACTAGTCACTCTCATGGTGACAGAGGAGATGAACCTTGGTGGTCATAGTGCCAAGGATAGGCAAGGGCAATTGTTGTATGCAGGTAGAGGAAGAGGAAGACAAAGTTGAAGTGCTACAAGAGGAAGAAGAAGAGATCAAATCAAC
Source organism: Ceratopteris richardii (assembly GCA_020310875.1). Taxonomy (NCBI): domain Eukaryota; kingdom Viridiplantae; phylum Streptophyta; class Polypodiopsida; order Polypodiales; family Pteridaceae; genus Ceratopteris; species Ceratopteris richardii. The sequence continues at coordinate 63,407,154 of CM035419.1, forward strand.
CAAGGAGGTCAAGGACAAAAAGAAAATGTAGGTCAAAGAGGTGGAAGAGCCACAAATAGAGGAAGAGGTGCAAGATTTGGTGGAAGAGGACAACCCACTTCAAATGGATGCTTTATATGCGGTAAGCCCGGTCATTTTGCAAATGAACGCTATCATAGAGCTCAAAGACAAGGGAATCAAAGTAGCAACAACAATTATAGAGGGCAAGGTAATTATGCAAACATCATCCAACCAAGGTAATGATTATTTACTTGTGATGAGGTATGGTGAAGATGCAACTCAAGCTAGTGAAGATGTATGGTATGTAGACAGTGGATGTAGCAATCATATGTCATGTCAAAAGGATCTTTTTAGTAATTTGTAGGTCCCAAAGCATCAAGGGCATGTGGAAACAGGTGATAACTCAGAGCATACCATTCAATATGTGGGAGATATCACTTTGGAAGGAAATCAAAGAGCAAAGTGCTTATCAGAGGTATTACATGTTCCTACTATTACCAAAAACTTTATTTTGGTAGGTCAAATGGTAGAAAAAGGCTATCAAGTTAAGTTCAATGAAAGAGGATGTTTTGTTGAGGATCCAAAGGCAGGTTTCAAGCTCATAGCAAAAGGAAGGAAGCAAGGGAGAATGTTCACAATGGACATAAATCAGCCACACCATTCAATGTATGTCACATATGAAGACAAGAGGATAGCAGATTTGGATCTATGGCATAAACGAATAGGTCACATCAACCTACAAAAGCTCAAGGACATGCAAAGGAGGTGGGGTCCAACAAGAGAAGCTTCCCTTGCTGGAAATAGGTATTTTGTAACCTTCAATAAAAGTATTTTTGTATTGCTTTAGAAACAAATCAGATGTGTTCCACGACTTCAAGAAATTCAAAGCACAGGTGGAAAAGGAATCTGGCAATTTATCAAAACTTTGAGATCCGATGGAGGGGGAGAGTACTCCCATGAATTTTTTGAATTTTTGCAATTCAATGGCATCGAAAGACAATTTACATGCAGGTATACCCCTCAACAAAATGGGGTAGTAGAGAGAAAGAACAGACACATAGCAGAGGTAGCACGGTGCATGCTCAACAAAATGAATATGCCGCTTTGTTATTGGGGAGAGGCTACATATACAGCCACATACATCATGAATAGGTGTCCTACATCAGGTATACATCATCTAACCCCTGAGGAAGCATGGAGTGGAAGAAAACCTTGCATTTCACATCTTAGAATCTTTGGTTGTATATGCTATGTACATGTACCTCAAGAGTTGAGATCAAAGTTAGATGCCAAATCTGAAAGTTGTATTTTTTTGGGATATTCTATGGAACAAAAGGGTATAAATGCTACAACCCCATCACCAAGGAGCGTAAGGTAAGTAGGGATGTTGTCTTTGATGAGTTGAAGCCTTGGTATGCATGCACAAGTCCATTGGGGAATGAAGACATAGAAGAGACAGATTTGAAGAATGATGATAGAGTTCAAGAAAGCATGGATTTAAGTGGTCCAAACAACTAATGCAACACAAGGGCACCCTCACCATGGAGTGGAAGGCTTAGGGAAAGAGAGACCAGCTCTGAAGAAATCAAAGTCAAAGGTAAAGAGAAGATTTCAAGTGAAGAAGGAAGCTATGTGGATGAGAGCATGTTGGAAGATGAGGATATAAAAGAAATTCAAACTCCAGGAGCGGTAAAACAAAGAAAGAAGATGGCAACCACACCTAAAGGAAACAAAAGAAAGTCATCAAGAGTAAGATATCCAGTATAAAGTTTAACATATGATAATTTCATTGCAAAACATTATGCATACATGACTCAGGTACTCAAGGACAAAGAACCAACTAGTTATGAAGAAGCTAAGGATTGCAAGGAATGGCAGGAGGCAATGAAGGAAGAGCTAAAAGTGTTTGATGAGAATCATACTTGGTGCTTGGTACCATCTCAAGAAGGCATAAAGGTGATAGGTAATAAGTGGGTTTACAAAATTAAAAGAAAATCAGATGGTTCCATTGCTAGGTACAAAGCAAGGTTGGTGGCAAAAGGCTTCTCCCAAAGCTACGGGATAGATAATGATGAAACTATTAGCCCTGTAGCCAAGATGCCAATAATTAGGACGTTGATTGCAGTGGCCATATCAAGGGAATGGAGCTTATATCAGTTGAATGTGAAGAATGCCTTCCTTAATGGAGAGCTTCAAGAAGTAGTCTACATGAGCCAACCTCAAGGATTTGCTAGTATGAGGTACCCGAATCATGTTTGCATGCTAAGGGAAGCATTATATGGACTAAAGCAAGCCCCAAGGGCCTCGAATCAGAGGTTAGTGGATTATTTATCAAGTTGTGGATACAAAGAAAGTGTTGTAGATCCATCACTTTACATGAAGAAGCAAGGAGACAAGACGGTATACATATGCATCTATGTGGACCATTTGATCATCACAGGAAGTGATATTGCAGGTATTAAAGATGTCAAATCAAAGTTAGGAAAGGAGTTCAAGATATCTGATCCTGGAACACTAAAATAAATCTTGATAATAGAGGTAATATATTCACACAATGGCATCTTCTTGATTCAAAGAAAATACTTGTTGGATGTGCAATACAGGTTTGGTATGAGTGGTTGTAAGCCACTTTCTCAGCCCATGGAGCTCAATACAAAATTGGTTGTAGGTCAAGGAGAGGCTATACAAGATATTACACTATATACAAGCATAATTGGTTCATTAACTTATGCTACATTCACTAGACCTAATCTTGCATATGTAGTAGGTGTTCTCTCTCAATTTTTGCATGCAAGAAAGGTGCTTTGATACATCAACCACACCATCAACCAAGGTCTATTTTACTCATATGATGCTGATCTAAGTGTCAAAGGATATAGTGATGCTGATTAGGTAGGTAGCAAGGATGATCAAAGGAGTACATCAGGTTATGTTTTCATGATAGGTACAAAAGTCATCTCTTGGAGCTCTAAGAAACAACCCACTGTTGCTCTTTCATCCACAGAGGCTGAGTACATAGGGTTAGCATTGGCTACATGTGAGCTATTATGGCTTAAGAAGCTACTTAAGGACTTGGAAGTGGAAGTGGAGGAGTTTCCTCTTTATGGAGACAACATTTCAAGCATCTACCTAGCTAACAATCCCATGTTTCATGCAAGGAGCAAGCACATAGAGGTTCATTACCACTTCATTAGAGAAAATGTGATGGCAAAGGAGATAGATATAAGGTATGTGAACACTAAAGTGTAGGTTCGAGACATGATGACAAAGTCTCTTGAAGGTACAAAGCTTGGGGGATTCAAGGAAGCAATCAACATGAGAGACATAGGTTGAAGCAACGAAGGAAAACGACTTGAGCTTAAGGGGGAGTGTTGAAAGTTTTTCAAGCTCAAGAGTGTGGGAAGATGCCCCAAATTGAACCCTTCACCTCATCCACAATCAAAGGAAGCTGATTTCCACGAGTTGGGGGCATCAAATTATGCCCATAATGGAAAGAAGTTGATTAGAGAAGATTTAGCTCACCTCTTGATGTGATTGGACCTCACTTTTGACATGTATATGCTTTTGATTGGTTAAAGAGGTTAGTATGTGGTCTTTAAAACCTCTAATGAGCTGTATTATGACTTGGAGTCATGGGAATACGTGGCCAAGCTTCCCCCTTGCTTAAGCACACCCCCGACTAGCTATTCTCTCCATATTTTGCAGAAATTTCACTTTTACACACACACTCTATCTATCTAGATGATTTTGGCAGACCCCCCGGTCTTGTAATTGTTGTTTCTCCTTCATCCAAAATCTATTTTCAATGATTTTTGTCTTTTTGGAAAGCTTATAAGTTTCTACTTTCAGTGGTATAAGTCTCGGGTTCAGTGCCTGCACATGTGCAGAGAAATGTTCAGAACAGTGTCTATCTAGTTAGCTCATACTTTGTGAAGAGATCAAGTTATCTGTTTTGTTGCAGCTGCTTGATGCACCATCCAGTATCCAAATGTAGTGATTTTAATCTCATTTGAAAGCTCTTAAATTTTAGTTTAAGCACACAAAATTTCATTTTCAGTCTCTACATATACTTAGAGAAATTTAGAATATATAGAGCCTATGTTTGAAAAATTTCAGGATCCTAGGAGGGTTCATTTGCTTTTGTTGTGCACATAGGAGTGTTTATCCTCCAACACCTTTCCACCCTGCATATTGAACTTGTGAAGTACTTTGGATATGTACTCACTTTGAGAGAATTGTATGCATCTTTTGCTCCTATCACGAGTAATGCGCATGCCAAGAATATGTTTGGCATCCCCCAAATCCTTCATATCAAATGTCTGACTCAACTTCTTTTTGAGAATTGACAAATCATAAGAGGACTTCCCAGCAGTCAGCATATCATCGACATAAAGTATCAAGCATATCAAGCTACCATCTGAGCATCTCTTTGTGTAGAGACAATGATCCTCATTGCTTCGAGATGTTTAAGTCCATACAAGCTCTTCTTACGCTTACAAACTAGACTTTCCTTGCCAAGAACTACATAACCCTCTGGTTGTTCCAGATAGATCTCAATTGTAAGATCTCCATGCAAGAAAGTAGTTTTCACATCCATTTGGACTATAAGTCCTCCATTGCAACAAATCTAAGCAACATGCACAGGGTAGTCATCTTGACCACTGTAGAGAAGATTTCCTCAAAATCAACACCATGTTGTTGCTTAAAACCCTTTGCAACAAGTCGTGCTTTATACTTTGGAGAAGCACTATCTGATGTGAATTTCAGCTTATATACCCATTTACATGGTAAAGCTTTCTTGCCCTTTGGCAAAGGTACCAAATCCCAAGTACCATTCTTCTGAATAGAATCCAACTCACTCTTCATGGCATGCTCCCACTTGATATGATCCTCTATCTGCATAGCCTCTTTATATCAAGAAGGCTCACCGGCATCTATTAGCATAACAAAATCTAAACCTGGAACATATCTATCAGGTGGATGTGAGACACGTGCAGAACATCTCAATGGTTGTTGAATAGGAATATGTGCAGATTGATATGAATGGACATTCTCTTGAACATCCCTATGTGCAACATTTTTATGCATGCTAACTGGAGGACTAATATCCTCAAACACCACTCTTCTCACTTCAACCTCCTTAATGGACTGTTTATGCATCTTAGACTCATTGAAAATGACATCACTACTTCTGATCACTGACTGTGTTTTAGGATCCCATAAGCGATATCCAAATTGTCCTTCTGGACCATATCCAAGAAAAATGCATTTTTTTGACCTATGATCCAACTTTTGTCTAAGATTCTTTGGTATACAAACATATGCCTCACACCCAAAAACTCGAACATGATCATAATATGGTGGCTTCCTAATCCATAACTCTTGTACCACTTTCAAACCTTTGGCAGTACTAGGTGAAAGGTTAATCACATGAACTGTGCTCAATACTGCTTCTGCCCAAAAACCTTGTGAGAGGTTTGCATGATGCAACATAGAGACTACTCTATCTTGAATATTTTATTCATCCTCTCAGCTACACAATTTTGTACTGGGGTATAAGGAGCTGTAAACTTTTTACGAATCCCTCTAGACTGATAAAAAAGGTTGAATTCATGTGAGGTATACTCACCCCCATTATTTGAACGTAAAGCCTTAAGCTTAGTTCCTTTTTCAATCTCAATTGAAGCAAGCCATTTTTTGAAAGTAGGGAATAGCTCATCCTTTGATTTGATAGGATATACCCAAACTTTTCTAGTAGCATCATCTATGAAAGTGACAAAGTAAAGAGAACCACCTAAGGACCTAGTCGGCATAGGACCACACACATCTGTATGAACAAGATCTAAAGGCTGAATTGAAGAGTCAATGTGCATTCTATGCACATTTCTAGTTTGCTTTCCATATTGACAATGCTCACAAAATGAAAAATCAAAGAAAGATAACATAGGTAAGTGGCTAGAACGAGAAAGATTTTCCATTCCACTACGAGCCCCAATGACCATGCCAAATACAAGCCATAGGTTGTTGAGTAACAGCTAACAAGTGTTCTTTCTGTGATACAAATAAAGGATAAAGGGAGCCAACTTTGGTTCTTTTTGCAATAACCATATTGCCCTTTGATATGCGAAAGGACTGAGCATAGAAGACCACCCATCAGATAGAATTTATTTGATGACGTCTCTTTTTCATATGTATTGCATAACTTCTTCCAAAGCTCCTCTGCACTTTCACAGTCTAATACTGTAAAGTAAACATTATCTGCCAGGTGCAAGCGAATTGTAGACCTGGCCATTTCATCTAACTCATCCCAATCATCTTCATCCATGTCAGCAGGCTTCTTTGAAATTCCATTTACTGGCTTCCATTGCCTCCTTTGAATTAGCACATCTTTAATCTGATTCTTCCATAGAGCAAAGTTTGTGCCATCAAATTTTTGGATCTCAAAATGGTCTTTGCCCTGCAAGTTATAACTCCTCCTCAGAACACTAGCACTAGACCCTGATCCACCGGATGTGCCTGAGACCTCTGATGCCATGATGGTAGAGAACTGAATGGAATGATGATGGAGCCAGAAGAGTCCGAACACCAATGAATAAGTATATCAAGGAGTAAATCGACCATTGTATAGTTGACAAAACCAAAAATCTGGAAAAATTTTGCCAGAGTATCCTCTGCAAAATGAGCATATGACCAGTGTCAAAATATCATAAAACTGCAAGTACTGACATGTTTACCTGCATAGTGAATCACTAGCTCCACTGCATATAATCAGTTACCCAATAGAAGCCAACTAAGCTTATCGAGCACCTATGAACAACTATCATACATCTCCTATGGTAAGGCTGGGTAAGTCTTCCATCTACATCACCGAAGAGAACCCGACATCTAGGTGTCTCCCAGTTAAGAAAACCTCACCGCGACCCTCTTTATCAAACGTAAAAGTCTTTATGCAAAGAATGTAACCGCTATATCAATGACCACATGGACGTACATAAGCGGTATCCACAAAAGCATATATAATGTGTATGTGCTCAATATATGCAGTAAAATGACACTAAAATGCTAAATGCATAGCCCAAAAACTAGCCAATAACACTTGCAAGTGTTTATCAACTATGATATTTTTGGCTTAAAAAACCTGCATAAATTTGCAGCGATTGCTCCCACCAAAACTGAAATCTTTCACGAAACTTGTAGTTTTACAAGTGTGGCTGAAAACACAGCCCCAAAGGTTGATATTTAATGTCAGAGAAGTACAAAGAACACTCTTCTTAATGTCCTTGGACATGTGTGAAGAGAACTATGTGCGGAAGTACTACAAAACGGCTCCAAAAGACACCCCAAAAATGCTTCAAAAATAGGCTTTGAAAGCAAAGAATGAAGCTTTGAGGGACCAAAACATGTTCAAGGTAATGTCAACCTTAGTCTTTCCCCTTCTTCAGACACCACAAGTGTGTAGCTTAGTGGCAAGAGATTGCCATGGTTAAGCGAGCTCCGGGGGGAACAATACTGGGATGGGTGACCTCCCGAGAAGTACCGAGAACCTCTATATTCCTTGATCGTTGAGGTCCTCCCTCGCGCGTAGCCAACGGCATCAATGGCGACTTCAGTGACTCGGATGACAAGGTATGCCAAGGTCTATGCCTTGCTCGCCGCCTTTGTCGTAAGCCTTGGAGAAAGGGGGGGTATACATGGATAATCTATACGAAGATTGTTGATTATCTTCTTCATTTTTGTTGATATATTTAGGTAGTGATGTGTATGAACACACTAGGACCACCGGGGCACGTTTTTCCTTGTTTAGGAGGTTTTTTTCCCCAGCTTGTATATACCCCTATTGCCCTAACGGGTCATTTATCTTTGTACATTCTAGTGGTAATACATTCAGTATTGTGTGTTGAGCTCCAAGCTTCTTCTTCTTCCTTGTGTTGTTCGTGTGCTTCCGCAGACGTCTAACTCCAACAATTGGTATCAGAGCACGTCATCGCTTCATCTAGGGCGTTGTCGACACTCCTCTAGTTGCAGTCTCAGAATCGTACGAACTTTGGTGAGCATACTCAACGTGTTTTCGAGATCAAAACTACTTCGCTCTTTGGTGCTGAAATCGCGATCTGAGCTCGTCTCAGCCTCCGAACGCATTATCACAATGCTTGTGCAGGCTATTTCGTCTTTTTGTGTCAAAGGTATATACCAGCTTTGGTTCGCCAGTATAAGTGTCTCGAAGTCCGCTACAGGTCTAGCAGAATTCATCTCAGTAGTTCTGTTCAACTATTTGAGATACAGTCAATTTTCTGCATCAAGGTATTTTAGTCATCGGCCATGGCCGAAAGCAGTGATGTATTTCATATGTTGGTTGTTGAGGATAAGTTGGATGGTACCAACTACCCATTGTGGGCTTATATGATGCAACATGTATTGGTTACAAAAGGACTGTGGAACATTGTGCAGGGTGTCGAAAAATGTCCTATCACACTTGCAAATATTACAACTATAGGTACTGAAGCTGATGCAGAAGGTGTTCGTGCTACGGTTTCTGTTGCACCTACTTTAGAGCAGATTCATTGGGATGGTAGAAATGCTCAGGCACATGCATTGATAGCTTTGTGTGTCAAACGTGCCATTATTCCTCACATTCACTCTTGCAGAATAGCTAAGGATGCTTGGGATACACTTACCACATTGCACCAAGCTAGGAATGAGGCTCATGTTGCTTACCTCCAAAGACAGTTGGAGTGTGAGCACATGAATGAAGGTGATTCTATAGACAGTTTCCTAACAAAGATCAAAGACATGAAGGATCAGTTGATTTCTGCTGATGAGGTTATACCAAATAGCTCACTTGTGCAGACCGTTCTGAATGGTCTTCCTGATTCATACAAGAGTTTTGCTTCTACTCTTCAGTTGATGATGAAAGGCAATCCAAATGCCTTGTCATTTGAGGAGTTAGTCTCTGTTCTGTTGCAAGAAGATCAGTCCAGGCAGAACAGGTCCATTATGCGAGTTGCAGATCAAGCTTTAATGGCTAGTCAGAAGGGCAAAGGAAAATGGAGCTCTTCAACTAGTAAGCAGCAAACTGATAATTCTGTTTTGCAAGTACTGTAAAGGAAATGATCATACCATAAAGAACTGCCCTAAACTGGCTGCAAAAGAGGCAAAGAAAAAAGAGGCAGGAATGGTTGTTGCAGAGGCCTCTACTCCAAAAACAGAGTCTGCTAATCTTATGCAGGAAGAAGAATAGGCATTTACTACCGTTTGTAGTTTTGACCCATCTTCTCATGAGCAGTGCATGTCTGCAGTAGACTCAGATGTTTGGTACTTTGACAGTGGGGCGACCAAACATATTACCTTGCAGCACAATTTTTTCTCTTCACTCGAGCCTGTCCCTATAGGAAATATTGTTACATGCGCCAACAACTCTTCTTATCCTATTATGGGAGTTGGAAAGATCATTTTGACTACTGCTGATGGTAGTTCTTTCACTTTGTCAGATGTTTTAGTTGTGCCAGGGATCAAGAAAAAACTGTTATCAGTTTCTGCATTAGCCAAGATTGGCTCGGTTGTGAAATTTGTTGATGAGAGTGTTGATATATTTAGGTAGTGATGTGTGCGAACACTCTAGGACCGCCGGGGCACTTTTTTCCCTCTTTAGGAGGTTTTTTTCCCCTGGCTTGTATATACGCCTATTGCCCTAATGGGCTACTTATCTTTGTACATTCTCTAGTAATACATTCAGTATTGTGTGTTTGTGCTCTAAGCTTCATCTTCTTCCTTGTGTTGTTCCCGTGCTTCTCCAGATGTCTATCTCTAACAATTGGTATCAGAGCAGGTCGTCGCTTCATCTAGGGTGCCGTTGACACTCCTCCGTTTGCAGTCTCAGAAATCATGATTTGAGCCCGTTTCGGCCTCCGAACGCACTATCGTAGCACTTGTGCAGGCTATTTTGTCTTTTTGTGCCAAAGGTATATACTAGTTTCTGTTCGCCAGTTTAAGCATCTCGAAGTCTGCCACAGGTCTAGCAGAACTCTTCTGGGCAATTATGTTCAACTTTTTGAGATACAGTCAATTTTCTGCATCAAGGTATTTTATCACCGGCCATGGCTGAAAGTAGTGATGTATTCCGTATGTTGGCTGTTGAGGATAAGTTGGATGGTACCAACTACCCATTATGGGCTTATATGATGCGACATGTATTGGTTGCAAAAGGATTGTGGAACATTGTGAAGGGTGTTGAAAGATGTCCTATTACACCTCTGACTACAGGTACTACAAATACAGGTGCTGGAGCTGATGAAGATGGTGTCGAAGATGATATTCCGCAGATTCCTGTTTGTGCTGCTGTTACTACTGCACCTACTACAGAGTAGATTCGCTGGGATGGCAGAGATGCCCATGTAAGACAATAGTTACGCAATATAACACAGGAGCAATAGCAGAGACCAATATGACCTTCATCCAACATGCAAGTTGGGATTCCCATCAATTGGGTAATGCACGCTTGGCTTCTCCTCATAAAGGGGGCCTTACAAAATGTGCATACAATCATGAGGGGTAGACATTGATCATATACTAACACCCCCCCTCAATGTTTACCGATGATAAATCAAGTAGGTCTCGGTCCTATGCCCATCTGTTGAAGATGCCTGTTGAGCTGCTCTCTTCCAAGTGCTTTAGTGAATATGTCAGCACAATTTGCCTCTGTTGGGCAATATTCTAGCTCCACAATTTCATCTTCAATTAGCTCACAAATGTAATGGTACTGTACTTCTATGTGCTTGGTGCGAGCATGAAATACTGGGTTCTTTGCAATAGCCATACAACTTTGATTATCACACTTGAGTACAGTTGGCATATTTGATGGAAAGCCTAGATCTGCAAGAATTCTCCTTAACCAGGCTGCCTCACAAGAAGCAAAACAAGCTGCTTTGTACTCTGCTTCAGTGGAGGAGAGTGCGAGAGTTGGTTGCTTCCTACTTACCCAAGAAAATATTCCTGAACCAAGTGAGAAACAATATCCAGAAACTGATTTTCTAGAATCACAATCTCCAGCCCAATCTGAATCACAATATCCTTGGACTGTATCGCCTGTGGTATACAAAATACCAAAATCCAAGGTTCCTGCAATGTACCTTAGAATTCGCATTCCAGCATTCCAGTGACTCTCTTTAGGTTTTGTTGGAAAACCTACTTAACACTCCAACAGCATAGCAAATGTCTGGTCTAGTGTTGCACAGAAAAATAAGACTTCCAACGAGCTTCCTATACTTCTTAGCATCTACATCAGGCATGTTATCATCCATAGATAGCTTATTTACCTCCATAGGTGTGCTAGTTGGTTTGCAGTCCATCATTCCAAATGCCTTGAGAATTTCTTTGGAATATTTTTGTTGTGAGATGAAAATGCCATCCTTCCTTTGCCATACTTCAATTCCCAGACAAAAATGGAGCAAACCTAAGTCTGTCATTTCAAATTCAGTTCCCAAGCTGATCCGAGTTTGATTGATGAGTTCCTGATGATCTCCTGTAATGATCAAATCATCTACATATACAATGACGACAACTAGCTTGCTATCCCTTTTTGTTACATACAAGTTAGCATCAGAAGTACTTCTTTCAAAACCCATGTTTTTGAAAAAATTATCTATCCGTTGGTACCAAGCCCGTGGAGCTTGTTTAAGTCCATACAAAGCTTTCTTCAACCTGCAAACTTTATCTTCTAAATTGGGCACCTCAAAACCTGGTGGTTGAGATACATATACCTCCTCCTTGAGGTGACCATTCAAAAATGCAGATTTGACATCCATCTGGAAAATAGGCCAGGACTTTTGTGCAGCTACTGCAAGTACTGTCCGAATAGTTGTCATGCGTGCTGTTGGTGCAAAAGTTTCTTGAACATCAAATCCTTCAATCTGTGAAAAACCCTGTGCAACTAATCGTGCCTTATACTTTTCTAATGTTCCATCAGCTTTATACTTAGCTTTCCAAATCCATTTAGTACCTATTACCTTCTTCTTTGGCGGCAAGTCGACTAGATCCCATGTATCATTTTTTAGTATACTATCATACTCAGACTGCATTGTTGCTCTCCAACCTGGATCATCAATGGCTTCTTCAATGGTGGTAGGTTCCTTTATCGAACCCATGATATCTGCCATTAGAGCCATGTTAACAATGTGTTCTGAGGCTCTTCTTTGCTCCTCTATTCTCTTTGATCTTCGTAATCCATCCGAGGATGATTCTGGTACATCTACATGTGGATTGTGATCATCAAAGAGCTGTTGTGCCCACTTCGGTAGTGGCTTACGCTGTGCAGCTACAACTAGTTGGTTTTTTATTGAGGAAATTTCTCCATCAGATGTCTCCTCCTCCTCCTCAACTTTAACCTGTCTTTTGATAGGCACAAGGTGAGATATTTCTCCGTTTGATGAGATAGTAGATTTACCTTTATCTTCTACTAAGTGTGGTCATTCATCAAACACCACATCTCGGCTGACAAAAATCTTCCTTGCCTCAGGATCCCACAATCTGTATGCTTTAGACTCTTCACTATATCCTAGGAAGACACACTTTTTGCTTTTTGAATCCAACTTTGATCTTGTTGAATCAGGAATATGTGCATAACAGAAACAACCAAAAATTCTGAAATGCAAAACTGAAGGCTTTTTACTAGAATATGCTTCTTGAGGAGTCATCCCCTTCAGTGCTTTTGTGTAGCTTCGATTGAGGATGTAGACTGCTGTATTGATTGCTTCTGCCCAGAATGAATCAGGCATGTCTTGAGCCTTCAACATACAACGAGCCATTTCAACTACTGTCCTGTTCCTGCGCTCAACAACGCCATTTTGTTGAGGTGTATGAGCTGTGGTAAGTTGCCTTTTCACACCATGCTCCTTACAGTAATTGTTGAATTCTCTTGACAAGAATTCACCTCCTCTATCTGTTCTAAATTTCTTCAGTTTCCTTCCTTATTCATTTTCTACATACTTATGCCACATTTTAAATTTTTCAAAAGCATCAGCCTTCTCTCGAATGAAATAAACCCACATCTTTCTACTATAATCATCGACTAACAACAAAAAGTAGAAAGATCCTCTTAAAGCAGGTGTAGACATTTTACCGCAGAGATCAGCATGTACCAACTCTAGAGGAGCTTAAGATCAATTGCTGGTCTCTCTTGGAAATGCCTTTCGTTGTTGCTTGCCCATCATACAAGCTTCACAAGGTTCCTGCAACTCTGAAAATGCAGGCAAATGAGCAACCATCCCTGTTCTTTGCATCTCCTTCAAAACTGCAAATCCGAGATGCCCAAATCGTTGGTGCCATAACCTGCTTACATCTTTATCTTCTGTAGCAGTTAAAGCACTTAACTCATACAAGTTGTCTCGTCGTATCCCTTTACCTACAACATTACCTGTTGAATCCATGATTTCTGCACCACTCTTATTAAAGTGAACTTCAAGTCCACGATCTGTTATTGTAGAAACTGACAACAAATTTCTTTTGAGTGTAGGTACATAGAGAACATCGGATAACTTTTTCTCAACACCTGGAGAAGTGATAAAAGAGATGGTTCCAGTTCCTTCGGCTGGACACTTGGAGTCATTTCCCACCACTACATTGATGGATTCCCGCAGAGGCACTAGGGAACTATACCAATCCTTTTTACTGGTCATATGGCGAGAAGCTCCACTATCTAAAATCCATGGTTCATCAACACGAGCTTGAGCAGATGAACATACCTCTTCAATAGCTACCCAAAGTTCCAGCTCTGTGTTGTTTGCAGAATCTTTGTTCTTCCATGATGATTTTACAGTCCCATTCCGTTCATCAGCTTGCTTCTTCCTACAATCCTCGATGGCATGGCCTTTCTTTTCACAATAGAAGCAACTTCCTGTGAACTTTTTCTTCTTTGGCTTCTTCTTTGATACATCAGAAGAGCCTTTACCTTTTGCATTTGCTGAAAATGCAGAATCACTTGTGCTTTGCCGATTTCTCAACCGCATCTCTTCTTCTAAAAGCATAGCACAAAACTCTTCAAATGTGAGGGGAGTTGGTCGTACCTGAGTGTTAAGGGCTGTTACTAATCCATCATACTTTGCCGGAAGAACACGTACACATCTTCGAGCCAGCTCTTCTGGTGTTATAACAACACCAACTGCAGCCAATTGGTCTTGAAGATGTTTTATCCGTTTGATAAAATCTTCAGCCTTTTCAGAATCAGAATGCTTTTCATTTGCCAAGTGATTTTCTAAATTCTGTATCCTAGTGTGGTTCTTGGTCTCATATTGTCGAGCCAATATGCCCCAAGCCTCATGTGCTTTAGTAGTATGTTGAACTAAAGTAAGCACAGAATCACTTACACTAGTGACAATTGCAGATAATGCATCAGTATTCCGCCTCTTCCAAGCTCGTAGAAGATCTGGATCTGGCTGAATCATCAATCTTGAATTAGCTGGATCTTCAACTAGTATAGGCTCTGGATCCAGTCCCATCGGTCCCATGACAGTGTCAAGTAATTCATAGGAGTCCAAAATTGCAGAAATTTTGAACTTCCAGAGTGTATAGTTGGATCCATCTAGCTTCCCTTCAGTGAATGCAGGTGGACGAATTCGAATAGGTGCAGCATTAGCATTAGCTGAAGCACCAAGACTAGTGTTTGACGATGAAGCCATCATGTAATCACTCGAATAATCTACCGATATTCTAGTATGCTAGTAGGCTAAAATAGTGATACTTCTCAAGCTATTCAAACCTTACGGCTCTGATACCATGTAAGACAATAGTTACGCAATATAACACAGGAGCAATAGCAGAGAAGATAACAGATATAGGAGAATCTCAATAATTTTCTACTAGCACCAAGTACAAAGATGATGGCGTTGTCCACCCGTGCGCTCTCAAGGTAGAGCTTAAATGGTGATCTAGACAACTCTAGAACGGGAGATACAAGGTAGAGGTATGCTAGCTCAACTCGGTGTCTCAGGTAGTGCAGAAGTCATGTATATATAGGATCATGGGTGGCCTGCCATGGACGGCTATACATGGGCGGTAGAGCGTGGGCGGCCACCGCCCGCGTAATTGCCATACACGGCTTAGACTGGTTGAACCGACCTAACAAATATAAATGATTTTTGACTCAGATAGGGAATATTCCATGGAATATTCCCTTTACCGTCGCGCCGGGGCGCTGCCCTCGGACCCCCACCAGGGGGCCCGCTGGCCCCCTTGGACCCCCCAGTCGGGGCTGCTCACCGCTGCCCCAGACCCCACAATTGGGGACCCTGGTAACTCCCTTTCCTTATAATACCTTACATGGTCCAATATGACCTTGTCCAACATGCAAGTTGGGATTCCCATCAATTGGGTTATGCACGCTTGGCTTCTCCTCATAAAGGGGGCCTTACAAAATGTGCATACAATCATGAGGGGTAGACATTGATCATATACTAACAGCCCAGGCACATGCATTGATAGCTTTGTCTGTCAAACGTGCCATTATTCCTCACATTCGCTCTTGTAGAACAACCAAGGATGCTTGGGATACACTTACCACATTGTACCAAGCTAGGAATGAGGCTCGTGTTGCTTACCTCCGAAAATAGTTGGAGAGTGAGCACATGAATGAAGGTGATTCTATGGACAGTTTCCTAACGAAGATCAAAGACTTGAAGGAACAATTGATTTTTGCTGATGAGATTATACTAGATAGCTCACTTGTGCAGACCGTTCTGAATGGTCTTCCTGATTCATATCATAGTTTTGCTTCTACTCTTTGTTTGATGATGAAAGAAAATCCAAATGCATTGTCATTTGAGGATTTAGTCTCTGTTCTATTAGAGGAAGATCAGTTCAGGCAGAACAGGTCCATTATGCGAGTTGCAGATCAAGCTTTCCTAGCTAGTCAAAAGGGCAAAGGAAAATGGAGCTCTTCAACTAGTAAGCAGAAATTTGCTAATTCTGCATATTCAAAGAAGGAAGATAAAGATGAGAAGAAATCAGAAAAGCAGAAATTGTTTTGTAAGTACTGTAAAGGGAATGATCATATCATAAAGAACTGTCCAAAACTGGCTGCTAAAAAGGCAAAGAAGAAAGAGGCTGGAATGGTTGTTGCAGAGGCCTCAACACCAAAAACAGAGTCGCAAACCTTGTGCAGGAAGAAGAATGGGCGTTTACTACTGTCTGCATTTTTTACCCATCCTCTCATGAGCAGTGCATGACTGTAGTAGACTCAGATGTTTGGTATTTTGATAGTGGGGTGACCAAACATATTACCTTGCAGCGCAGTTTCTTCTCTTCACTCGAGCCTGCCCCTACAGGGAATACTGTTACATGCGCCAACAACTCCTCTTATCCTGTTATGGGAATTGGTAAGATAATTTTGACTACTGTTGATGGTAGTTCTTTCGCTTTGTCAGATGCTTTATTTGTGCCAGGGATAAAAAAGAACATGTTATCCGTTTCTGCATTAGCCAAGATTGGCTTGGTTGTGAAATTTGTTGATGACAGGTGTACAGTTCATGATCTGTCAAATGGCGATGTGATTATTGCTTCTGGAATTTTATGTCGTGGGTTGTATAAGCTCATAGACTATGAAAGATCTGTAAATGATTTGGCATGTGCAGTAAATGATTCGCAGGCTATGTCAAATGCAAAGCTTTGGCATGCACGCTTTGGTCATCTGAATTTTGCTAGTTTGCTACGCCTGCAGAAATTTGAAATGGTGTCCTCGTTGCTCAAACTTGAGGCACCAGGAAAACATGTTTGTGAAGGCTGTATTTTGGGCAAAATGCAGCGTTCATCCTTTCCAAAAGATGGTTCAGTTCGGGCTACTCAGAAATTCCAACTTGTACATAGTGATGTCCGTGGTCCTATGCAGACACCTTCTTTTGAGAATTATCTTTACTTTGTGACTTTCATCGATGATTTTTCCAGGCATGCATGGGTATATCCATTGAATGCAAAGTCCGAAGTATTCATGTGCTTCAAACAGTTTTTGGTTTTGGCTGAAAATCTGTCAGCATGTAAAATGGGCACCCTCCGTTCTGATCGAGGGGGGGAATATATGTCTTCTCATTTTAATGCATTTCTGGTTGAATGTGGGATAAAACACCAGTGTACAATGCCGTATACACCTCAACAGAATGGAGTTGCTGAATAGAAGAACAAGTCTCTCATGGAGGTGGCGAGGTGTATGGTCAAGAGTTAGGCTTTACCTCATAGTTTCTGGCTTGAGGCTATCATGTGTGCAGCATATGTACTGAATAGGTGTCCCACTAAAGCGCTGCAGTCTATCACTCCATATGAGGCTTGGCATGATCGCAAGCCATCTATTGCTCATTTGCGTGTTCTTGGTTGTTTGGCATATGCATTAGTGCCTGAACAACATCGCAGAAAATTGGATGATAAAGCACTAAAATGTATTTTTGTTGGGTACAGTTCTGAAAGTAAAGGCTAAACGCATTTTGGTTAGCCGTGCTGTTGTTTTTGTGGAAGATGCTATTCAGCCATTGCTTTCATGTACTAAGGAGACATCTGTTAGCTCCAAAGACATGTATGATACTTTGATGCCTCTTTTTACAGGTGGACAGTCTAGTGCTGGTCCTAATGAGGCAACTTCTCAGCCTTTGCAGGTTTCATGTGATGATGCAGATCATTCCATTTCTGATGCATATTTACATGATGCACTAGTTGATGAGAGAGCTGATATTGAGCAAGCAAAAACTATGCCAAAATGGCTGGTGCAGACTTTGCATGACAGCAAATTATATGCACCTCTGCCATATTGTACTCGTTTAGGCTCTCATAGTGCCTCTTTTGCATCAGATTGCTATGCTATGGCTGCATCTAGTCTCTGTGATGAGAATGAGCCTGTTTCGTTTGATGAAGCACAAAATTCAGAAAATTGGATGGTTGCTATGCAATTTGAATATGATGCAATAATGAAGAATGGTACTTGGTCCTTATGTGACTTGCCTCCTGGCAAGAAGGCCATTGGAACTAAGTGGGTATACAAGCTGAAGCGTAAACCTAATGGTACAGTTGACAAGTATAAGGCTAGGCTTTTTGCAAAGGGTTATGCGCAGGAAAGAGGCATTGATTTTGATGAGACCTTTGCACCTACATGCCGTATGACTACTGTTCAGAGCATTTGTGCACTTGCTGCCCATCATGGTTGGAATGTACATCAGTTGGACATTAAAACTGTATTTCTGAATGGTGACTTGCATGAAGAAGTGTATGTTTTTTAGCCCCGCAGCTTTGTGCAGAAAGGGCATGAAACCAGGTGTGCAGGTTAAAGAAGGCATTATATGGTTTAAAGCAAGCACCACGTGCTTGGTATGAGAAGATACATGCCTATCTGATTGCACATGGTTTTGAGAACAGTCCACCTGAAAGCACCTTATATGTTAAGCGTGCTAATGATGTGCTTCTGATCATTGTTGTCTATGTTGACGACATGCCGCTCACTGGTCCTATTGAGAAGCATATTGCTGATTTTAAGGCTGATTTGCATGCCTCATTTGAGATGTCTAATTTGGGGCATTTGCATCACTATTTGGGCATTCAGTTTATGCAAGTTGATGGTGGAATGGCTTTGTGTCAAAGGAAATATATTGACACATTATTGCAGCATTTTGGCCTTGAAGACTGTAAGCCTATTGCCACTCCTATGGAGACAAGTTTATGATTGAGTCTTCATGATGCTGGAGATGCATTTGATGTTGTTCTCTATCACCAGGCTGTTGGATGCTTGATTTACTTATGCATTACTCGGCCAGATATTCAGTTTGCTATCTCACAGATGAGCAGATTTATGCATTGCCCAGGAGTCAAGCATTGGTAGGCGGTTAAGCACATCTTTCGCTACTTGAGTGGTACTCGGCTACTTGGGTTGTTTTATCCCAAGGGGGGATCACTACTGCCAGATTTGCATGCTTTTTCTGACTCTGATTGGGCTGGTTGCTATGACACTCGTGTGTCCACTAGTGGCTTTTGCTTCATGCTTGGTAGCTCACGTATATCTTGGTTGAGCAAGAAGCAGCGTATTGTGGCCACTTCCAGTTGTGAGGTTGAGTATAGGGCACCTTTCACAGCTACTGTTGAGTGTGTGTGGCTCAGACACCTTATGGCTAATTTGGGTGTGGATCAGAATTCTGCCATCACTGTCTTCACTGACAGTCAGAGCGCATTGGCAGTTGCGAGGAACCTTGTGTTCCATGCTCGCACTAAGCACATTGAGGTGCATTATCACTATGTCAGGCAGAGGTTCTCTGCTAGGGAGATCAGCTTGGCATATGTGCCCACGCAGGAGAACATCGCAGACCTTTTCACGAAGGCTCTGCCCAGGGAGAAGTTTGAAGCTTTCCGTAAAGCTTTCGGCTTACTTCCTTTTGTGGAGTGACCTCCACATAGCTTGGAACTTCCTTATACATGAGTGCCAGCTACTTGTTCACCGGATCACTCGCAGGGGGGATTTTTTGATATATTTAGGTAGTGATGTGTGTGAACACTCTAGGACTGCCGGGGCACTTTTTTTCCTCTTTAGGAGGTTTTTTTTCCCCAGCTTGTATATACGCCTATTGCCCTAATGGGCTACTTATCTTTGTACATTCTCTAGTAATACATTCAGTATTGTGTGTTTGTGCTCTAAGCTTCTTCTTCTTCCTTGTGTTGTTCGCGTGCTTCTGCAGACGTCTATCTCCAACAGATAGGTGTATAGTTCATGATCTATCAAATGGCGATGTGATTATTGCTTCTAGCATTTTATGTCATGGGCTGTATAAGCTCATAGACTATGAAAGATCTATAAATGATTCGGCATGTGCAGTAAATGATTCTCAAGCTATGTCAGATGCAACGCTTTGGCATGCACACTTTGGTCATCTGAATTTTGCTAGTTTGCTACACCTGCAGAAATTTGAAATTGTCTCCTCTTTGCCCAAACTTGAGGCACCCGTAAAACATGTTTGTGAAGGATATATTCTAGACAAAATGCAGCATTCATCCTTTCCAAAAGATGGTTCAGTCCGGGCTACTCAGAAATTGCATCTTGTACATAGTGATGTCTGTGGTCCTATGCAGACACCTTCTTTTGGAAATTATCTTTACTTCATGACTTTCATCGATGATTTTTCCAGGTATGCATGGGTATATCCATTGAAGGCAAAGTTTGAAGTGTTCATGTGCTTTAAACAGTTTTTTGGTTTTGGCTGAAAATCTGTCAGCATGTAAAATGGGCACCCTCCATTCTGATCAAGGGGGGAATATATGTCTTCTGATTTTAATGCATTTCTAGCTGAATGTGGGATAAAACACCAGTGTAAAGTGCCGTATACACCTCAACAGAATGGAGTTGTTGAATCAAAGAATAGGTCACTCATGGAGATGGTGAGGTGTACGGTCAAGAGTCAGGTTCTACCATATAGTTTCTGGCTTGAAGTTGTCATCTGTGCAGCATATGTACTTAACATGTGTCCCACTAAAGCACTGCGGTCTATCACTCCATACAAGGCTTGGCATGACCGCAAGCCATCTGTTTCTCATCTGCATGTTTTTTATTGTTTGGCATATGCATTACTGCCCGAACAACATTGCAAAAAATTGGATGATAAAGTAGTAAAATATATTTTTGTTGGGTACAGTTCTGAAAGTAAAGGCTATCGTCTGTATCATCCACAGACTAAATGCATTCTGGTTAGCCATGATGCTGTCTTTGTGGAAGATGTTATTCAGCCATTGCTTTCATGTACTAAGGAGACATCTCTTAGCTCCAAAGATATGTATGATACTTTGCTGCCTCTTTTTACCGGTGGACAGTCTAGTGCTGGTCCTAATGAGGCAACTTCTTAGCCTTTGTAGGTTTCATGTGATGATGCAAATCATCCCATTTCTGATGTAGATTTACATGATGCGCTTGTTGATGAGAGATCTGATATTGAGGAGGCAAAAACTATGCCAAAATGGCTTGTGCAGACCTTGCGTGACAACAAATTGGATGCACCTCTGTCATATCGCACTTGATGAGGCTCTCATAGTGCCGCTTTTGCATCAGATTGCTATGCTATGGCTGCATCTAGTCTCTGTGATGAGACTGAGCCTGTTTCGTTTGATGAAGCACAAAATTCAGAAAATTGGATGGCTGTTGCAATCTGAATATGATGTTATAATGAAGAATGGTACTTGGTCTTTATGTGACTTGCCTCCTAGCAAGAAGGCCATTGGCACTAAGTGGGTATACAAGCTGAAGCATAAACCTGATGGTACAGTTGACAGGTATAAGGCTAGGCTTGTTGCAAAGGGTTATGCGTAGGGAAGAAGCATTGATTTTGATGAAACCTTTGCACCTACATGCATATGACTACTGTTCGGAGCATCCGTGCACTTGCAGCTCATCATGGTTGGAATGTACATTAGTTGGACATTAAAACTGCATTTCTGAATGGTGACTTGCATGAAGAAGTGTATGTTTTTCAGCCCCGTGGCTTTGTGCAGAAAGGGCATGAAAACCAGGTGTGCAGGTTAAAGAAGGCATTATATGGTTTAAAGAAAGCACCACGTGCTTGGTATGAGAAGATACATGCCTATCTGATTGCACATGGTTTTGAGAACAGTCCAACTGAAAGCACCTTATATGTTAAGGGTGCTAATGATGTACTTCTGATCATTGTGGTTTATGTTGATAGCATGCTGCTCACTAGTCCTCATGAGAGGCATATTGCTGATTTTAAGGCTGATTTGCATGCCTCATTTGAGATGTCTGATTTGGGACATTTGCATCACTATTTGGGCATTCGGTTTATGCACGTTGATGGCGGAATGGCTTTGTGTCAAACGAAATATATTGACACATTATTGAAGCGTTTTGGCCTTGAAGTCTATAAACCTATTGCCACTCCTATGGAAACAGGTTTACGACTGAGTCTTCATGATGCTGGAGATGCATTTGATGTTGTTCTCTATCAACAGGCTATTGGATGCTTGATTTACTTATGCATTACTCAGTCAGATATTCAGTTTGTTGTCTCACAGATGAGCACGTTTATGCATTGCCCAGGATTCAAGCATTGGCAGGCAGTTAAGCACATCTTTCGCTACTTGAGTAGTACCCAACTACTTGGTTTGTTTTATCCCAAGGGGGGATCAGTACCGCTAGATTTGCATGCTTTTTTTAACTCTGATTGGGCGGGTTGCTATGACACTCGTCTGTCCACGAGTGGCTTTTGTTTCATGCTTGGTAGCTCATGTATATCTTGGTTGATCAAGAAGCAGCCTATTGTGGCCACTTCTAGTTGGGAGGCTAAGTATAGGGCAACTTTCACAACGACTATTGAGTGTGTGTGGCTCAGATGCCTTATGGCTGATTTGGGTGTTGGTTAGTCTTCTGCCACCACCATCTTCATTGACAGTTAGAGCGCATTGGCAGTTCCGAGGAACCCTGTGTTCCATGCTCGCACTAAGCACATTGAGGTGCATTATCATTATTTGAGGGAGAGGTTCTCTACTAGGGAGATCAGCTTGGCATATGTGCCCACAGAGGAGAACATTGCAGACCTTTTCACGAAGGCTTTTCCTAGGGAGAAGTTTGAAGCTTTCCGCAAAGCTTTGGGCTTACTTCCTTTTATGGAGTGATTTCCACATAGCTTGGCACTTCCTTATACATGAGTGGGAGCTCCTTGTTCACCGCATCACTCCCACTGGGGATTTTTTAATATATTTTAGGTAGTGATGTGTGTGAACACACTAGGGCCACCGGGGCACTTTCTTCCTTCTTTAGGAGGTTTTTTCCCTCTGCTTGTATATACGCCTATTGGCCTAACGGGTCACTTATCTTTGTACATTCTAGTGGTAATACATTCAGTATTGTGTGTTGAGCTCCAAGCTTCTTCTTCTTCCTTGTGCTGTTTGTGTGCTTCCGTAGACGTCTAACTCCAACAATTTCATCATGTGGAATGGGAAGAATATTCTGACTTGGTAAAAACTTTTCAGATAATAACCTGTAAGCTCATCAAAAAAAGATATATTAATAAAAATAAATAAATAAATATACACAAACACACACACACACACACACACACATATATATATATATATATATATATATATATATATATATATATATATATATATATATATATATATATATATCACTGTCATTTTGATACCAATCCTCAATAAAATCTGCCATGCCATCATCTTCATCATTGTCACGCAAATCTTGTACTTTATCTTCTTTTGAATATAGATCTTTCAACCTTGCATATTCCACAGGATTACTTTTGCGTAGCCTCCTCATAGAATCTTCTGATAAATGAGGTCTTACTGCCAATTGTGAATGGTGTGGAGGAATATTTTCAACATCATACGTTGGAATCTACACACATGAATAAAAATCATTAGTATTCCATAAATGAATAAAAAGTAAAATTTAAACATAGAATTAAATATATGTTATTAAATATGGATAGAAAATTTTCATTCTCTCTCTAGCTAAAAGGTACTCTTGGAGGTCTATGCCATCCATAATTCACTAATGTGCAATTAGTCCTTGAGCTATTATGTAACCCTCGACTACTATTTATCACACCTATTATATTTTGCATGCATGTAAGGTCTTCCATCAATATATAATCTTTTATTTTCTACATGTGAAATCCTTCTACTACTAAGGGATGCTGCATTCAAGCATATTCCATAAGTACTCATGCTTAGAACATAACTTGCAAGTCGATGCCAATCTCCCCATAAATATATAGGACCACAAAATGACATAAGAGTGACTTCAGAGTTCGGAGGCACATACAAATCCTATACATAAAGAGACCACGACTAGCATTAGTAATAGTGGATGGAGCAATCATATAGCGATTACCCCAAAAGTTGAAAACCTCTCAATCTAAAGGAATTGGTCCTCTATTCCATCCTCCATATCTTCTTCTATCATATGTTTGTACTAGAGAACGATCACGAGCTAGCAATGGATAATCTCCAGCCATTTCAGTCTCTAAACCAGAAGATAGAGGATTTCTAAAAACCTCTCCTTGTAATTGATGAACGAAAAGTCCATGACGTGTACGAGGTATATTAACATTATGAGAAAAATTATCATCATCATCATCGAGCAAGTATTCCTATATATCAATAGTAATTTGATTTTGTATATGGTTTTTAAATAAAATAATGACATTAATCTATAGAAAAAATACATACCCAAGCATTATCACGTTGAACAGGTGATGGTGCATGCTCAAAAGTACCATACTCTACCTCATGTTCAATACATTCCAATTGTGGTCTTCGATACGTGCCATAGCAAGAGTTACACCAACATATAATATGCTCTTGATAGTAAAATTCATCATAATTCCTATCGGAGGACACATGTGAAGTCATTGCATGGGTAGGAGGTGGTGGAGTGCCCTCTGATTGATCAGAATCTGACTATAACAAGAAACAAAAAAAATATATCAGTTATGTATATCAAATATATTTAAAATTAAAAGTTTGATATACTTACAGTATATAGTCCTTGCACGATTAGGAGACGGTGATGGAGTTTCATCTGATTGATCAGAATCTACAAATAATGGTATTTGATATTAATAATCTAATTATATGCATACATAAATATTCACATATACATATTTACACATATTCACATATAGCGAGTATATGCGAGATCATCCGGATGCCTTTGTGAGTATTATTAAATTTCATATAATTATTTTATTTTATAGATGTTTTGATTGTTTTACTTATTTATGTTTGTTATATGTAATACAGGAGTATTATGGAGAGGCAGATATGGATGTTGTGGAGAGATAGACACAGGAGGGACGATCTCGATTGTCACAGGGTGCTCACACAGATACATCATATCATGCGAATGATCATGATGATGAGGATGAGGATGATCATGATGCTGATGATGATGATCATGATGATGATGATTAAGATTCTTGATTATGACATTGGATATGTATTTATATTGATATATATATATATATTATCTATATATTCTTCCTAAAGCATGTGTTTGATATAACCAAGGTTAGAGCACAATATGAAGAATAGTTACAAGCCTAATGATAGAAATTCAATAAAGGTAATCTTAGTTACAACAAAAGTTAGAAGAGGCACTAGCCCAAAGTGCCTCAAAATCTACAAGAGGCAATAAGAAATGCACACAAGATTATGAAACTATAGGACATCATTAACAAGCTTCAAAATATAGAGACATATAAGGAGGAGAATCAACAACTCCAATATTAGATCGATAACTTAGAAAGAGCACAGGAGGAGGTCACACAACAAGATTCACCACTAGTGCATGAAGATCCATGCCACGATCCCCTCCTAAGTCACCAATTGAAGTCTTATCTTTGCACACAGAGCCATTGCAAGGGGACCCAAAGTTTCTCATACCAAAGTCAAAGGAAAAAATCAAAGCCCTATGAGAACTTGGAAGAGTGGACCAAGGACAACCTGTAATCGCAAGAATCGACCAAAAACACTTAGCTTAATGATAATAGATAAAAATTTAAACAAAAGCAGTAAGTATCATACATCATAAATCAAGCAAGAATTTAAAGTCTCATTTTCAGTCTATATTTACTTAAAAGGGTCCATCTTTTAACATATATGTCAGAAGTCACTTTTTGGGACTCATTTTTTAAAGTTTCTCTTAGAAAAAGTATAATTTTCAAACTCCCTTCAAAAGTAAGTGCCAGTCATCAAATCCGTAACTATGCTTCCCCCAAAAAATATTTTTTTTTTTAATTTCATCATTTTCAGCCATACACGGTGGAAAAATACACTTTAACCCATCCACATACAACAAAACACATTTTCTCAATAAAACATATACTTTAGAGTCCCTTCCAATCAGTTTTCCACTTTGTTTTTTATATTCTTGGTCATTAGCAAAGATGGTGTTGATACGTATTACAAACTTTATACTAGAACGTCCTCATGCTCCTGCATCAACAATTATCCATGTTCGTGTGCCTAGCAAGTTTGCTCCAAATACACAATGCAACAATGATGTCGATTCTAAAAATGAACGTCGTGCACCTAGAGAAAAGAGTATTGATCTTTGGACTCATGGTTCACTACATTCTCGTGATCCAATATGTTCTTACCATCCAACATTCTGTAACCTCTCAACTTTACTTCAAGTCATTAGTGCTGGTGTAGCTTGACTATTAGGTTATTGCAATCGATTATCTACACATTCACATGCTATTGCTAAATATTGGTTCTAACAATATCAACTCCATCATATGAGGGTGGTCACTTTAGAAAGCACAATCATATCTTTACAAAAAAAAAACTTATAGATTTTGAATAGGATATGGAAGCAAAGGAAAGCACAATTGCAAAGTTGAATGCTAATTTCTAGCAGCTGAAAGAGATTCCACTTGGTATGAGATATAGAAAAAGAGCATTGTCATCCTTTGAAGCTCTTTTAGTAGGTGGTGGAGCACGCAAATGGCTGCAACTAGGTGATTGTTTGCTTTACTTTTATATGTTTTAACAAAGGTTTGAAATTGAATCTTTCATTGTGTAGGTCATTTATTCAAGACATAAGTGCTTAACAAGACCAATTCAAGTTCATGAATAGTTCTATAAATAGCAAAGAAATCACTTATGCTATAGACACACCCATAGGAAAATGCATTAGAGTTTTTGTTCAAGTTGAGTTCTCATAGAAGTTAAAAAACCTTATCAAAGTGCAAGATGTGTAGAAAATATGTGATGAAGCGGGCTTCAATGGAAATGGCTATACTGCAATGTACAACCCTCTGAGGCAAGACTTACAGGCACAAGGTATTTGTCAAAGTATACTTCCATGCAATGGGTGATAAAACTTTAGGATCCACTTCCTATTTTACTTACAATGTCCAATCAGAGAGAGATATCTAGTGATTAGGTGTTAAAGAAGTTCCCAAAGAAACAAACAATGTTACTTCGTGGATTTTTAGTAGACTCCATGGATTACAAAAGTAAGTTCTTCTCAAATACATGGGAAAAAGATTTCTATAGATAGTATAGGTGATTTTGAAGTAGAATGGCATTTGGGTGGAGACCTTAAGAGTATAAAATGCATGTTAGGTTGTAAAAAAGGAGCATCTTCTCTCTATCCTTGCCTATATTGTACAAAAGGTTACAAAGGATGTAAGAGACAATCTAACCTACAAGGGCATTGATGAGAGTTGACGACTCTGAAGAAATTGATGACACATACTCATGGAATAGTAGAGAATGGGAGATATCTCTTTTGAGATGTCCAATGTTAGAAGAAATAAGTCGTGAAAAAACAACCAATGATTGGAAACCCATTATTCCATTTCCATTGCTCAATATTCACTTTTCTACTTTGCACACATTCATGAGGATCTTTGATAGGTTTTTGAAGCTCCATGTTGAATATGAATTTGCAATGAAACCACTAGAGAGGTCTACAATAGCAATCCAAAAAATAAAAGATCTTTTAAATTCTATTGGTTGTCATGGTGGCGATGTATCTTTGGTTGTTAAGAAGTATGGTGAGTCTCAAGAGATTTTACAACAAGTTTCAATGATTGTGAAGAAGGCAACAAATTTCTTTATAAGAGATATGAATAGTAAATATTATGGAAAACGGGAGCTTTGGAAAGACCTCTGTTTGATTATGACAGACAATGACAATCAGATTGATCTCATTAATAAGCGAAAGAGGGTTTGGTCATCCTTAGATCAATTGTTACATTTGATGGGTTTGGTTTCCACTAATGCTTCACAACGAGAATTTTTCCAAGTGACTTTGAAGGATTTTACACAGTCATTCATCCTATTGTGGGAAGAAAGAAATATTACATATTACAGAGTAACTTTTGCTTATATTTTTTTAATACGGTTTTAAATTCCACGTGTATATCTTATTGACCAGACCATAGCATATTCTTTTTGCACAGGGAGCATACTTTATGAATCGATATGGATCGCTAGATATTCATGTGTACTTGGTGTTTCAAAAGCATGTGTATCACTTATCCTGACAATTTTTCCACCCATTGTAGTGTATGATTCTACTATCTCGATCACATTTTTCTATTTTGAGTGTCTCTCTTCTCATTACTTATTAGTAGCTATATTATATTCTTGTTCCTTATCTAGTTCTAGCCTTAGCTCATAAATGACTATCCTTTTCTGCCAATATTTGATCAACCTCTTGAATTCTCTACTTAAAATTGTAATGCCCTTTGGCTGATTGGTCGAGGTTTTTCAACAGTCATATCATCTAGTTGCTCATGTATGGAGGATAGCTTCCTGTTTATGATGCGGTTGATGAGGGGGTGGGAGATGAATCCTAAAAGATATGGGTGGCGAATCAAAAACATCATAGAGGTGGGGTGGAAGGCCTTGTTCCGAGATCGATGGAGGGGTGGTTCTAGGTTCAACTACTCGTCGTAGAGGTGGGATGGAAGGCTTTGTTCCGAGATTGATGGAGGGGTGGTTCTAGGTTCACCTACTCATGGCATGGGTGTATGGAAAGTTTCCTCCTTTTGTACCATACTCAGACCAACTTCTTCATCTAATCTTGTGTATGGGGCACTCATTGATTAAGAAAATTCAAATATGGAGTGTGAAGATGGGGTGGATGAAGCACTTCTAGTGCAAGGAGGGCTTTGGACTAGTCTTTTTCTTTATGATGATGTTGTCTCTCTCTAATTGCCTCAGGTGATTGTGCCTTTTCCTTGGATTTGGTTTTGGTTTTGAGTGCATCACTAATGTATTTATAATACTTTGCAGTAGGTTCAAGTGGTACCTATGGCTCCAAAAATCAAAGCACTGGCCATATCTTCCCATCCTTCTTCTTGTGTTTCTAGAGCTTTGACAAGAGCTTAAATATGCTTCTTTCTCTTTGTTGCCAACTTTTGTTGCTTCTTTGCTTATGTCTTTTTAGCTGTAGTAGCCGGTGTTACACCCTTTATTCTTCTACCCTCATCCATTTCAAAAGTGGATATGAATTCTAGGCATCTATCTCTATCTATGTGAACTATGGGCAACATTAGATATTCTTGAAACCTTTTACGGATCCATGAGATCACTACTATAAGGCTTTGCACGGATTACCTCAAAGTTGGAAGAAAAGTAGATAAATTTAGTATGATCTTCTTGAGTTCCCTAAAACATTAAGAATATATTTTTAGATGCTTTGACCCACTCTGATTCATTTGGATCATAAATCCAATATGCTAGGATCAATGTAACACAGCCGTGTGGTAACCACATCGCTTCCTTGACTACTGTGGGCTCCTTTCTATGGGGCTTGCTAATGTATCTTCCATATACGATTGAGAAAAAGCAAAGTGAGCATACACAAGAATAATACAATATAGTCTTTGCATTATTCTTCAAGTGACTTCATTCTTGCAAAATTAATGCCCTTCAAAAATATTGCATGACAGAGATAATCAACAATGGGCTTACTCCACTAGTGATATGGTCACTTGATATTGACTTGAGAGTTTGGTTCTAGGTCTTTCAATGCAAAACTAGAAATTAGCATAATAACCATGAACAAACTTATCCATGTGAGGCCAATCTACTCTTGATTGTTGTAGATTTTGCAAGATTTTAGTTTGGGAAAAGTGCCATCCCAAACTCACAATGTGAACTTGCATAATAAGATCCCAGTTTTCATCGTCTTCTAGACAAAAAGATAATTTAAGAAGCGCTGAAAGCTTGTGCATGAATTTTACAAGAAGAAGAGCTCTTATTCATACTAGCAAATATTCTTTACAAATGAGGCTTTTGGTCTTTTTATAGTGGCTTCCTTGTAACCACTCTTTCTTTTTCAACAACTCTAAAAATGCAAAAGAACCTACTCAAAACTACTCTTCTTTATGGATATTTTAAGGGAAAACTCTTCCCTTCACTACAAAGTACAAAATTACAAATGTGAATGTTATATACAACTCTTATATTGTACACAGATTGTGAAAATAATACAAAGGTTGTGGAGAATGGTAAAAAACATGAAAACATTAAGGTACTCTTGCCACATTGTGTATCAAGAGTCAACCAAACCAAGAACATCACCCACATCAATTAGGCACTACTCATGGGAACATGAAGAGTTCATCTAAGAGAGGGCACTCATCTCCTAGTCACCAAGCCAACAAAGGTGTATCAAAAAAAATAATTCTATGGGACTAAGGCTTCAAACTTTGCTTCATTGATATTTTTTCACATCATGTCTATGATACTTTTTCAATGCATCATCATGTCTATGATACTTTTTCAATGCATCATCATGCTAAAAACTGTCACCGTCATTTTTTTCTAAAATCAACTTGTGGAAATTAATTGAAGAGAAAATTACTTATTGGTTCAAAACAAATGCCATGAAAGCCTCATGAGACACCGACCCTTGATAATAAGCAATGACAAACCTCTCTTGCACAATCTAGATATGATGCACTTAAGTATACATGCATAGGGCCACATAGGTCATGCACTTAGGCATAGTGGTTATAAAGCACATGCACATAACCTAGGGAGATGTGTAGGAGGGAGGGAATCAAAAATATATTTTTCCTTTTTCTTTGCATAATCCCATGTATCTATGTAATAAATTTCTTCTTGGACAACTTATAAATGAATCCCTTAATTTTCATGCTTGCTATTTTATTTATTGAATTATCTTTACTTTTTTAGGAAATATGGAGAAGGCAAAAAGATTTGATTACTAGTTCAATTCTCAACTTAGATTCTTGTGTTCAATTCTTTGAAGGTTATGTTGGAGATTATCATCTTTATCTTCATGATCTTCCCTTGAACCATTAGAATTGATCAAGTTTTGTAAAAAGGAATCTAAATCCATCACATACTCTCATAGGCTTGGCTATGATTTTTAGATGATTTAAAATCTAAATAGCTAACTTTTCAATCCTAAAATCTTATTTGCGAATTTCATAATAAGACCAACCAATGATAGAGGACGACAATGATGATCATTATGGTTACAAGATCCTACATATTACGTCTCTTTCTATATTGAAGGTTTAACCTCCATATGAAAAGAGAGATAATTTTAATTTTTGGTTTTATCGAGTTCTGCTACTTCTTAGCTAAGGTGAGAAATCGTTGAAGAAATGTTATCTTTATTTTCATAACCTTCAATAGAAAACATAACCATCATATTTTAACCTCAAACATCTATTTTCAACCCACCTTTCTAGACATATACAACACTTATGATTTTCCTCAAGAATAGGCCAAACATAAGCTTTTCCTCAAGAATAGGCCAAACATAAGCTCGAGTTGAAGTATGATGAGATCAAGTTCATTATTATGAACTCGACCAACATTACTTCCTCATTTTTTATCGTAGCATTATATAAACAATACCTTTGTTGGATAGAGGAGATGAATTTGCCTTAACATTTTGACATGCGGACAAATGGGTAATAAGTGGATAGGTGTGGCAGTCTCATCACATTAATCAATCCAAACAATACGATGTCTAGATCCCTTTGTAGGCAACCTGACATTAGAAGCCCATTTTCATGAAGATGGATATAAGTGCTTCTTCAAATATTGCTTAAATCTTTTCTTTGATTTTTTGAATCGAGAATAGGAGCTCCAAGAGGCTAACCCACTCAGAAGGCAAAATCTATATGCCACTTCATCTTTCGAAAAAGGCTTATACGTGACCTACAACCAAAGACTATGGTCAATTGATCCCGAGGGATCAATGTGGTGAGATACCCAATGCCCCAAACATGACACTAGAGTATGCAGACTTGGAACATGAGGACTCCGCACCAACTAGACTGCTTACCCGACGGGTTCCCAAAAAAAAGAACACCATACCCCCACAATGAAGCATCAACTCATTGGAGTCCACAAACCAATTCAAAGTCTCCCATCTCCTCGCTGGTAGCAAGTGAAACTATACCTATAGTTTTAGGCACCAAAGTTCTAGCATACATCCCAACAATCGTCATTTCCTTTTAGCCAAGCCAAGGGATATGAAAAACCAAAGGGGATCGGATGGGAGAATGACATCTTTTTCATCAAAGAGGATCTGTCAAGGCCTTAATCCCCAAAAAAAAAAATCATATACTTAGGTATAGTTTCACCTAGGAAAGAAGCAACCAAGATAACCTTAGCTACTCCCCGTAGAGTGCAGGCTAGGTTTAACCCAATGGGTCAAAGGCACTCTACGAACCTCCCCTCCAAGGAGGATATGGGTCAAATCCGAGGGAAACACGAGGCCAAACTCCACATGTTGAATTCCGTCACTAAAAAGAGAATTCAACCACCTCCCCCTAAGAATTGCCACTCCCACACACTTCACCAACACATGTGACAAGGATCCATTCTACTCTACTTCAGAGCAAAGGGGACATGTACTCTTCCCTCTCCCTTCCCTTCTCTCTGCAAGATACAGCCTCCCAATCCTAGCAAGCATCAACATATGCTCTGTAGTTGGGTAAAGCAAATAACTACAAGCACTTCTATGCAAGTATCCCCACGATTCCATTAAGTTATAAATCAAATAGGGACCCAATGCGACAAAATAATTACTCCATTCCTATTTTACCCACACATGATATTTAAGTGTGCCCATCCCAACCTCAAGTACATATCTTTCCTTCCACAACTTAATTTGCAAAATCCATGTCCACTTCTAGAATCGAGATCCAAAATCAAATAGGGACCCAACGCGACAAAATAATTACTCCATTCCTATTTTACCCACACATGATATTTAAGCGTGCCCATCCCAACCTCAAGTACATATCTTTCCTTCCACAGCTTAATTTGCAAAATCCATGTCCACTTCTAGAATCGAGATCCCGTAGGTCTCCATAGGTGATCCCTTGGTCAAGTCTGGCTATCCAAATATTTTTCGAAGAGGCACCCTCTCATGCCCCCGAACTAGGCCGCCAACCGAGGGATATGGAATTCTCTATGCATCACAACCATCGCAATCGTATTTGATCGTGCCCTTTGACACATCATTCGCATCCCAATTACTACCATCCGTTCAAGATCCAAAAAGATTTTATCCATGGTCCCTATCAACTCCACACTGTACATAATCACAAGAAACACTAGGCTCTTGAGTACTACAAGTATCGTCCATGAGAAATAGCCACTCTTCCTTCCCTTCTCTTCACGACTTTTTATGATCGTTTTGATAGAGAAATTAGAGTCAACATCCATACCCATTTATGTAAACTTCTCCCCTACTAGAATCCTCTCTCCATTAGGCAACAAATCATATGCCTCCAGTGCAACGAGCTCGCCATCTCTACCAAAAAACTCAATGGTCATACACTTGTCCATCCCAAACTCCATGCCCGATAGCTTGCCCACTCATTGATCATATCCAAAGATTTTTGGAGCTCCACTGAGCTATCCGCAATCACGAAATCATCTGCAAATAGTTATCCTTTAAGTCGATCAATACCGAGTATATAAAGTCCCTAAGAGTCACCCCCTTGATCTAAAATATCATCGATATAAATATCGAAGAGCACGGGAGATCCTGAGTATCCTTGGTGAACACTTCATAGCATCTGGATGGGCTCGCTAAAGTATTGTCCCTCCACACGAGCCCGAACCTTCGAGGACTCATACTAAGCATGGAAGAGCTTCAACGCTCTACCCGTTAGGTCAGCCGCCTCAAGTTTAAGGAACAATGCTTGATGCAACACAATGTCATATGCTTTCTTGAAGTCAATATACGCTACATACGAAGAAAGTTTAGTTTACAAGCACATTGAAGCACCACTTCTTACATGCATACGACATGCCATATGCACTCATGATGTGCATGAAATCCGGCTTAACCTCAATTGAAAAAATTTCGACTCTCAAGGGATTCGATGAGCCTCTTTACTAGCACAGAGACCAAAATCTTGGGAGCGAGAGATCAAGAAAATTCCTTGGTAATTGTTCAAGCATGTCCAAGTCCCTCTTGTTAGGAATGGAGACCACAACCACGGTAGTCGCAAACTCTGAGATAATTCCCTTTTCCATCAAATTTTCAACAAACTCTAAGATAATTCCCTTCTCCAACAAATTTTCAACGAGATTCAAAAAGGCCTCACCAAATGGTGTGTTAGGACGAGGAGTCAAACTGTCGACCCTTGTCATGGAGAAGAATCTTCAACAATTCAAGTGGAAGCCTATCTCCTCTGATGGCTCAGTATCTTTTAAGTTTCTAATAGGCCATGCGAATTTCAAACCATCATATTGGTTGGTTGACTCTAGTAAGCCTCAACCAAACCCTGACAAGACATCTTGTACTCAAGTCAGCATTTCGGCAAAGATACCCTCATACTGTTCCTTCCTATGTACAAAGAAGGACTAAACTCATCTTCCTATGTACAAAGAAGCACTGAACTTATTTCATGTACCTTATACCTGTTTCAGATGTTTGTCCAAGAATTCTTTAATCTATGAACTCATGCAAAGCTGTCCAGCATATATCCACAGAGAAAGTTGGAGCTCCGTTTATCTCATCTGGTTCAGATGGCTAACAGATGCCTTCAAGGTAAAGCTCATACTATCCAGCTTACTATAGTAGGAATGGAGTGGTACACATACAAATGCCATTCAATATGAATTTTGCTACGTGCATTAGAGTAGTTAAAGCTCGACCGAATGAGGGATCACTCTTAAAAGTTGTTACACAATGCAATTCACAGGATTACAACATTGGTGGTGATAATATCATGAAGTCTTGAACCTGATTCAAACATGGACTAGAAAAAATCTGAAGAACTCACGCTCTAACTAGATGCACCATCTTTGAAATGAAGAGAGTCTCTTTAGAAGCTTTAGCAAAAATTAGAATGCAACATGTAATTTTCACAAATATATTGTTTGTGTACTTCTAATGATTAAAGATGATTGATATGAAAGAAAAGAAACAGAGTGCAAAAGACGTAAAAACAGCCGACCAATACAAATGGAGAATCAACGGTAAGATCAACATTCAAG
Organism: Ceratopteris richardii; assembly: GCA_020310875.1. Classification (NCBI taxonomy): domain Eukaryota; kingdom Viridiplantae; phylum Streptophyta; class Polypodiopsida; order Polypodiales; family Pteridaceae; genus Ceratopteris; species Ceratopteris richardii. Next base: position 63,442,155 of record CM035419.1, read on the forward strand.
CTGTCACCGAAATTCCCCGAACAAAAAGACCAAAAAAATGAGTATGCTCTGTACTGCCTCCGTTGGCAGAAACTCATGCATAGGAAGCATCAAGTTGAAGATCAGCTCCAGCTTTGAAAACCTTAACAGAGTACTTAGTCACAACACAGCAATATACCAAAAAGCAGGAAGTCAAAACATGCAGAGTCAAACTTCTATTGGGCAAATCAGTAAGTATTACTTAAACATGGAACAAGAATACGATCCAAAACATTTAACAATCACTAGTCCCAACATGTTATCTCTGCACATGTGTGTCTGTGCGTGTTTGCTCACTCCACAAGAATTTATAGAGAACCATTTAAATGAATGTCATACCCCACATCCAACGTGGTGAATGCCTAGTGTTGATGTAACAAATGATGGTACCATTCTAGGCTCCCATGACCCTTAACACCTGGTGTCAATATAATAATTAATGGTGTCAACCTAGGCTCCCTTGACCCTTAAACAAAACTATCATTATATGCACCGCAAAAAAAAAAAAAAAGAACATAAACAGGACAAGAACAAGTAAATTCAAATTTTCAAAATGTCTAAACAAATACTTCAGCCAAAACATATCCCTCTATCTATATAAGAGACGGATGCATAATGTATATATACATTGACTTAAGTGTCAGCCATAACAACCCAATAAATAGTATCAGAAGATAAACAGAAAAATAGCTATTACATACAAGTAGTTAAGTCATATAAATATGCAGACAACCATGGATGCATCACAAGCATGATAGTAAACAATTTATTGATCTGTCTACTTCAAACTACAGTTTGCCTTTCCATGATTGGCAACAACTAACACAATCTGATCATGGTGACATGACTTGCTGAGAGGGAGCTTCCATTGCCATGTACGATCTTATAAAGCCAGGGTGGGGCACTCTGCGACGAATTTCCCTGCCTTCTTGACACAATGCACATGGATGACAAAGATAATGTATTGCAAAGTCAGCAACATTGTCCACACACTCGTGGTTGGCATTTTCTCCACAGCAGTTGCTGCATCCAGAACCCTGCATTATTATCACCAAAAAAATTGAAACAAAACCATCAGTACAATGTAATATACACTACCCAGAGTCACTCTTGAGTTGAAAATTGCACTTTAACAATAATTACGTCTAGTTTATATTTGATTAAGACAAGTATGGATGTTGAATACTACTACAAAATTGGTTGTCATGATCCAATGGGATTAAGCATTCTAGAGACAGTTGTAAATATCAGCAGTTGTCAATATCAGCTGAACTTATATGTATATAAGTTCAGAGTTATCCAAACTTATGAGCTCAAGATAAAGAGCACAAGCACAAACACATAAGAAAAGACCCACAACCAAAGCAAGAGACAACACAAAAAATAAGATCACTGTAAAACATGAAAAATACAAACAAATAAGAACACCAATACAAAAGGAACAATAATAGGAAATAAACAAATTTTATATTAAGAATTATTATAAATAATAACTACCATAAAACTTTTTTTGGTAAAATTAAATTAAAAAAAAAAAGAACACAAAGTAGATAAATAAATAAATAAAAGAAAAAGAAAAACTGGACAACTAATATATAGTTGAACACACAACAATAACAACAACAACAACAAAAAAATATGCATATTAAAGATAATAAAAATAAATAAAATAAACAAGAGACAAAAACTTTAAAATATTTTTTATTAAATAGACTTTAAATAAATAAATGAGCAATTATGTTGATCCAAGTAGCATTTTTAATTTATGCCATGATAATGGATGATTTTTAATTTATCCCACAAATAAATTTCACGTCGAAAAATTCAGCTCATAATGGATGATGAAATCATTGCAGCCCTATACCTTTAAATTTATCTTTTGCAGCATTATTCACAGATCAGTCGTTAATAAGTTGCCTAGACTCCTTAATTAGCATTTGAATTCACGATATTAAAATCACTGTATGTGTTGATAACATTACTATTTGACTAATAGCAAAGCCGTTCAGCAGAGAAAGTACTCAACACAATGAAATATATACTAAACTTTCTATCTCAATGGTCCCAACTTGTAAAACAGGGTGCCAGGCGTCAGTTTCCTTAAAATGCTGCAACTTGCAAGAGAATGATTACCGTCAAGTTGTAAGTCTTTCGAAGATTTGTGCGATATGAACTGGAAAAGCACGGAGCTAAGGCATTGAATCCGCATAACAAGTTGCCCAGACAGAACAACCCACAATAAGCCAGCAGATGATTAGAGAATGTGTTCTCTACAGTTGGTTGAAGCCGCTCAGCATTACTGGCATACAGCACACAGGGGAAAGTTGAGCCCAACAGACCTGCACGAATAAAATGAAAGGTAAGAAAGGTAACACGTTACAGATCAGCTCGAGATGGATTTTCTAACAAACAACAGAAGGTTGTGAGTGTACGCCCACTTCTAACGGTTTAACATCGAGAATCTAATAAAAAAGCTTCAAAAGTAAAACGTTAATAGATCATGGCATGATGCATGGAGTTGGACTAAGAGCACCTCTCCTCTTCACCTCCATATCGACAAAATTCAGACCCAAAGCATCAGATTGCTTTTCATCTCATAACTAATTGAAGCCAATTCAACCCGTCTCTTTTCCATAGGCATAGGTAAACAATAAGAGATCAAGAAGCAGAAAAACATTAAATAATACGCACAGTAAGTCAGAAATAGATCCAAGAGGATCAACCAGATAGTAAAAATAAAATATAACGATATATCAGTATCAAGGATGGTATGAATACTACTTGAAGGATGTAAAGTTTTCAGCATCAATAACGACATCAATATTACTGAACAAACGTAAGACTTAGCAAAGTCCATTAAGCACAGTTTCCTTGTACAGAACTGCATATCGTTTACATAATAGTTGACATGGGGGGGGGCTGTATAAATATGCTAAATTTAACCCGAATCAGAAACATTGGTTACCTCATACGATCTAATTACGATCTGTAGGCGTCTACATCCTAATCCACCTCCTCAAAACTCGACGTGTCAAAAAAGTACAAAGAACGTCAGATCGGACTTACACACTTCAAGATCGCTGCTACAAAATTCGTCATTGTTTCCGAGACAAGCGCAAAGCCCTGTGCTCCAAGGAGAAGCAGGCGCCTGAACCTGAGGAGTGCCAAGAAGGGGCACCCCCTCTGCAATCAAAACAGCTTGCTGATTGGCATCTTCCGTTTCAACCTTCACTTCATCGACTGCAATGGGATTCTTACTGTCAGGCTCCTTTTCATTGGAATATATGTCCTTCAAGAGCGCCTCCTGAGCCATCGCTTGCCTACGGAATAGCAGATTATGTAGCCTAACACAGATCTGGAAGATGAGAAACAGAGATGATATGCTCGATGACTACTGAGGGTCAGGGTCAGCCGTATGAATCGAGATGTAGCCAAGAAATGTAGGAATAGAAGATGCGCGGAGAGAGATGGAGGAGGAGAGTGGTATCAAATGCATGAAATGGGATAAAATGCATGGAATGGGATAAATGTAAGGCTGGGTTCACATTGGACCGGTGGAAGAAGCTCCCAAAAATATCATCGTTCCACCAAGAACTGTTGAAAATTACATGGCAATGCATTTCTAGAGATTGGATACTTCACATGGCAATAAAAAAATCATAGAAAATGATATTTTTTTATGTCACAAAATTTCATGTAATTACATGGGATTGTTGGGATGTATTGAGGCAGGAAGGGGGCTAGAACTCTGCAGGGGTTCTTGTTTCCCTTACTCAACAAACCTTTAGGTTGTTCCACCACTCAGTGTGAATAGATCTCAATGTGAATAGATCTCAATGGAACATATACAAATGATTTCACATCATTGGATTGAGCGAGTGGTTAATTGCTATCGTTGCTTAGGGTTGATTCAGATTGGGGCTCTGGAACAAGAGCGTTGCACGAGCCTGTTCGAGGTGGAATAACAAGATTTTTAAAGCTCTTCCACTTGTGCATTCACACGGGGCGACGGAAGATCAAGTATAATAACATTGCAAAATCCTACATGGCACAGACAAAACCGTCTTGGGGCAAAAAGAGGGGGGTCGAAACAAAGAAAAAAAGTTTTTCTGTGACATGGCATTGAAACCTTGCTGAGGTGCTGCTCCGTGTGAATAAAGAACGAGCCTGTTCCGCAAGGTAATGTTAAAGGAAGTCTAAGAGTGGATTTACACTAAGATCCAATAAATAAGATACATTTTTTTTTTAATAAGATCCAATAAATTTCTGCCACATTGCAATTTACGCTTCTAATGTTGGTTTCACATATGCCTAACGAACATTGCAATTTTTTAAGGATGATTCGAGATGGAGCTTTTCCAGAAGCAAAATATGTCTCTTTCTTTGTTGTGTGTGAAAAGAAAATAGAGAAAACAAAGGTGAAACATACATTAAAAAACTTATGTACTTTGATAGTAACAAAATAATTACAAATATGAATAAAAAGTTAGAAACAATTTAAAAAATTAGAAAATCTATGGTCTTTGACATTCATGTGAGAGCAACTTTTTTAGATGGTTTCGCATTGAAGCATATGAATTCTGTATATTTTAAGGTTGGTTTGAAGTCGTACCTTTTAAGGTGGTTATCAAGTGGAAATGTAAATGGTTTCAAAACTGCAATGTTGTCTTCAACTTTTTCACACATATATGTGGAATATGGAACAATAGCAAATTGTGTCACCATCTTGTGCTAAGATAAAATAAGGGTGAAATAAATATTGAAGTGTTCTTTTTTTTAAGGAAGTTTGGTTGAAGTTTAATCTTTTCGGGCTTGAATGTATTGAAAGAACAACTATACAAGTGAAAGGTATAGTACCCATGGAACCCTCATTACCCACAAAGGAAGGGTTGAACTATTAAAGCATTACAAAGACGAAGGTATTTAGTTTCAATAGTCAGAAAACATTACATCGATAGATTGACCACACTGACCCAAGCATGTCCAACGATCTCCATAGATTGAACACAAGACTTTCACCTCAAAAGGTGAGAGCCCAACCAACTCACCTATGGATTTTAAACCGTAGATATTAAAAGTTATATATTTATAATAAGAATAAAATAAATACGTATATAATTAAAGAGTTCAAAAATTCTACGATCTTTGGATCCATCATTCTTATTTGAAGGGTGGAAACTTTTGTTCGTGGGGATGTCCGCATAGTTTGCTCTCAAGTGTTCCATGAGGTGGCATAAAAACATGAGTATGAATCGGAGATGCCCAATGGTGATTTCCTATTGCATCTTTGATCTCCCAAAAGAGTGTTCTTAGTTAATGTAAAACCATCTTCTTGTTTTTAGAGGGTACTAGAGTGTTCTTAGTTAATGTAAAGCTATCTTCTTGTCTCTGGAGGGTACTAGAACACTTTGATTTCAAATGTTCCATTAGGTGGCATGAGGGCTTGTGTGTTGTCACCACATCTTTGATCTCCAGGGCTTGTGTGTTGTCGCCCCATTTTTGATCTCGAGAAGGAGCATTCTCACTAACTATGAAACCATCTTCTAATTTATAGGGGTATGAAACACTTTGCTCTCAAATGTTCCATGAGGTGACATGAGAGCTTGTGAGGTTTCACCACTCTATATATGCTTTATTGTTTCTTCCATCTCTAAATGAAAGGCTATCACCATATGTATAACCAACCTAAAATGTCTAGCCCATGTAGTATAGTGGTTGACGCTTTGAATGTATGGGAGGAAGTTCCGAGTTCAAATCTTGGCTGGACATATCCATGATATTTTTAGGATGAGTGCCTCTACCTTATGAGGTCTACCTTAGAAGGTGGCTGTGTATCTTTCCAATTCATTGTACGTTCACAAAAAAAAAAAAAAAAAAAACTAAATTTGATGGATTCGTTTTCTCTCACCTCCGACCTCGAGTGCTTGACTACTTTCCAAGGTCACTTCTCCATTGACTTGAGTTAATTCACTTGAGGGAGGTTAGTGCCAAAGTTCACCAAAAGTAACTTAGAGTGAGTTCACAGACATCGCAACATATGTGGTTTTAGAGTGGAAGAATGTATAAAAGCAAGTCTTCCACTACTTTCTTTTCACTTCCACTACTTTTTTGTTCATTTTAAAGGGTAAAATATAAATTGTATTTTAAATTTGATGTAGCCAACCCAATCGGAAAAATATTTAGAAACGACATCTTCCATAGCCCTTATGTTTATTTGTGAGGGGATGCCATCTATTTGTTCACACCAATAGGTGTAAGAGAAGAGGGTAATTTTTTTTACATTGTCAGATGTGAAGGTTGAAAATAAAATGAGTGACTCAGTGAAAGTTCTTTTTGTTTTTTGCCAACATGGGAGCAAGTCTTTCATGTGTAGAGGCAGGGCATCATAATAGTTTTATGCAAAACATTACATAACATGGCATAAAATAAAGTGTTTCTAACCATCCTATATGATGTTAATATATTTTGGAAGTGATTTTGTGTTAATAAACTTATGATTGCCTAGGCACTTTCTTCCCTCTTTAGAAGGTTTTTTCTCTTGATTTTTAGATTCACCTATAACCCTAATGGGCTACTTATCTTTGTATATTCCATAGCTAGTAACGCATCGTGTGTTGCGCTACTTAGCTTCTTCATTCTCATGATATTCATATATGTTCCCGCTCCCCAAACTCCAAAAATTGGTATCAAAGTAGAACATGTTGTTGCTTGAGGTGAAACATCGGCACACCCCATTAACTTTCTTGAATCATTATAAAATTTGGTGAGCTCATCCCTACTTTTGAGTGTACCATCAAGTTATCTAAGCAAATTATTTAATAATTCCGATTAGTTTTTGGGATTCTACTCACTAATGCAAGCACTTTCAAGCCTACTAAGTGTAGCAAAGCTACATAGGGTATTTCTATTCAATTTTTTCAAAAATTAATTAATTTTTTGCATTAGGATGCAATCACTATTGCAGAGACTAGAAGTCCTCCATACACAAAGACAATATAAAATCTGAAACACACAAAAAAAGAGATGTGCAATAGACAAAACAATACACTGTATTGGGTACAACCCCCCCCCACACTCTATCGGACGAGTATCCAAAGTGCGTATTTATAGATTTTCATTACATCCAAAGATAAAGTTACAAGGAGGTCAAATGATTCAAACAACGACCATGTGAGTAAAAATTTGTAAAAACATTGCAAAAATTATGACCTATAGCTTTTATTTACAAAATTGTGATCTATAGTGATCCTTATCTTAAACCACTATTTTTATAACTTTTTAGAATCAACCCTCTACGTGGGTCTTTTATTTACAAAATACATGGAAAATATAATTTCTTTATTTATTTCTAGACTCCAAATGCATCCCAATAAGTCCAAGCCCATCCTCACCCTCATGAACGTTCAAATCAAAGCACAAAGAACATTAAAATATCAATAAAATAAAATCTAATAATTCAATATTTCATAAGTGATAAAATGTCCAATAATTCAACATTTTTTAAGTCATAACATGCTCCCCAATTGAAGATGCAATTGACTTTAGTTGATAAGAAAGAAAATGGACATAGATGGACAGAGATGTCCAATCACATGTCCCATGATTGAACAATAAAAACCATGTTCCATGTAAAAACACATGCATGGAAATCCTTAATTAGAGAGCAAATTCATTTAATGTGATCGTGAATGATATTAAAAAATAAAGTGATCATAATGAAGAATCAATGAATTCTTATGGATCCACTGAGATTTTTCAAGAGAATGATTTTTATATTTTACCAAATATTGATGATATTGAGTATTTTGCATGTAGTGGTTACATCATGATCAATTATATTATCAAGAATTAAGATTTCATATTCTTCTTCAAGCAAAGGAGGACCATCAAGAATAGGAGTGAGTGGTACAATGCTTTTAAATGGTCTTCATAAACTAATATGAAAAGAGTTATGTATATTCTAATTAGATGGCACGTCTAATCTAAAAGAATTTTCAATGATCTTTTGAGTAATGCGAAATGATCCATAATAGTGTGGTGCAAGTTAAACTTTAGGATCTTGTAGAGTGTTTTTCAAACATCATTTAATAATACACAACCATACCAAATCATTTTCATTAAATTGTTTTGGTAGCCATTTCTTATTAGCATTATAAGTGTAATGTTCTCGACTTTTCTTAATATGCTTATGAACTTTGTGAAGTATGAAAATGTGAACTTCAGCAATAGAATCTTCCATAGGAATATCAATTTCAATGAGTGGCATGGGAATATTTTTGGGGATGTAAGGATCATGTGACCTTACCCCTATATTCATATATATACATCATATATAGATCATTGCCTCAAGAGTGATCATTATGTGGGTTTCGAGGCTCCCACGTATATGTGTGCGTCTCTCCTCTCCTCTCTCTCTCCCTCTATCTCCTCCTTGATCCTCTTATTCTACACACCAAAGCTCTTAATTGGTATCAGAGCTTGTTTCTTTTTTAATATAAAGGAAGTTCGGCAATAGCCTACTCTCCCGGACTTGAATTAAATTAAGAAACAAGGGTACAAAAGAAGGGGACTAGTGCCCATGGGACCCCCCAAATCCCACAAAGCAGGGGAGGCTTGGTTGATTCCTAGGTAGCATTACAAAGAAGGTTGATCACCCTCTCGTCGCCCTCGTGCGGGACCCACTTGGGTTTGAGCTTGTTGTTGATCAAAAGGAGGACTTGGTGGTGCCTGAAGGGGGGGGATTTCTTACTGTTGACAATCCTCTTGCCAAGGAGGAACAGAGATTTCTCAATCGTCCACTCCTTGGGAGGGTCGCCGAAGTTGAGAGCACACCGCTCCCGCCAAATTTTCCACAGGACTTCCCCTCTGATTGCGTTCCAGAGAGCCGCAGAGCATCCAATCGCTTCGCCCAAAAGGACTTGTTTCCAGCTGAGCTGTTTCTGAACTCTGATTTTCAGTCCAACCGTCTGCCAGATTCTGTAGGAGTTGGGGCAAGTAAGGAAGATGTGTGGGATATCTTCGATTGCACGGTGGCAGCGTTTGCACCACGGAGGGGTCCCACAAATTTTGCTAGCCTTTTGGTTAGTCCAAATTCCTCGATGAAGAATTTGCCATAAGAGGACAGACTTCTTAATCTCTATAAGTGGGTGCCAGATACCCATGAATTTCATGTCCCACTGAAGCCGCGTCCAAGACAGGCACCACTTCTTGTTGAGGCTGATCTGGAGGTCAGTCGTTTCTTTGATGTTCGGGATTTTGAGTAGGCTATTTCCATTGTGCCATTTGAGACCACGCGCGTTCGGAGCATCATGTCCCATGAGAAGGCGAGTTTTGTGGCGCTCCCAAGCGAGGCATCTGCTTTGCAAGGTGTTCCATTCTTCGTAGGAGATGTTTATGCGAGGGTCGATATCCTCGAAGTTGATCCAGCTGTTGGTGTCATGTTTCCAGAGGTGTTTCCATTTTTTGAATCCTTTATTCCATAACTTCTTGGCATTTTGAATGTTCCACGACTCCACACTCCGGATGCCATGTATCGGAAACCAGATAGAGTCGTTTTGTCTGATTCCGGCCGCCCACTTCCAGTCTTCACTGATTCTTGTGAAGCTTTTGACTTTATTCCAGCCCTTCCAAAGAGAGCATACGAGACTGGAGCCTTTCGGGAAGACAGGAATCGGGGAGAATAGCAGGGTCATGATGTCAAGGTTCTTCCAGTTCGGGGACCCCGTGAGGGCCAACTCATTTTTGTTTCTGAAGATCAGCTTGGCCCATGAGGCCTCCCTATTGCACCAAGCCTTAATCATCCATTTGGCCGCTAGTTTGTTAGCCATACACCCAATGTCCAGGATGCCAAGCCCCCCGCTATCTCTAGGGCTGGTGCAGATGGCCCATTTGATTTTAGGCACCCCCCTTCTGTTATGATCACCCGTCCAAAGAAAGTTTCTGCAGATGCTATTCAGTTTGGACAGGCCTTGTTCATTCGGTCTCCAGCAGGAAAGAAAATAGATGGTAGACGAGAGGAGGAACGTGTTGATAACCATCGCCCGTCCAGCGAGATTGATTTGCATGCCTCTCCAGTAGTTGAGCTTGTTTTCAAGTTTGGCCAGCACCCAGTTCCATCGCTGCTCCATAGAGACGCCAAATCCCAAGGGGATTCCAAGAAGCCGAAAGATTTGGCCCTGCGGAATGATTTGACAGCCATGAACAATGAGAAGGCCAGGTTGGTGTCCCACGATGGCCCTAAAGGCGGTCTTATTGTGGTTGATCTTGGATCCAGAGGCCTCACAAAAGGTATCAAGGCACCTCCAGAAAGTCTCCAGGCTGGTATTATCGTTGTGAACGAACGCATTCATGTCGTCGGCAAACAGTCTCATGATGATTTGATTGTGGTCGTGAGGTAGTTGGAGGCCTTTGATATTGCCAGCCTCAACATGATGAGCCACAAGTCTGCTCAGCCCCTCAGTGGCGATGGCAAAGAGAAGGGGGGCAAGAGGGCATCCTTGTCTAATAGATCTTTTAAGATGGATCGCCTTCGACAGTTTGCCGTTAACGTTGATTTGGGTCGTTGCGTTGCCGAGAAGGGTTGCGATCATCTTGGTGAATTTCTGACTACATCCGAGGTCTTGGAGCGACTGCAGAATATAGTCCCATTCTAGTCTATCGTAGGCTTTGTCAAAGTCGATCTTGAGGAAGACCACATCTTGATTAGACTCATTTGCAAATTGAATACCTTCCCAAATATCCATAATGGTTTCCAGGATGGACCTGCCTTTGATGAAACCTTTTTGGTCCTCGCTAAGCCAGGATCTCAGGTGGCACGCAAGTCTGTTGGCAATGACTTTGGCGACAATCTTGTACCCTGTTTGGAGCATCGTATCAGAGCTTGTTGAAAGCTGGTGTGCAATAAGCTTCAATGGAAGCTTAGGTCATAAGAGGTGAAAGTGCAGGTCGACATCTCTCAATAACTCTTCAATATTTCATCCATAACTTGAGCTAGAAAGCTCATATTGATGCATTTTAAAGTTCTCTGTGTAGCTAACATAGAGGGTTACAACTTCACAGAAGGGCGTAGAACCTAGTTCGGAGTTCTAAACTACCAAAAATTAAAAAAACACAAACTGATGTAGAAGATGAATCTACAATCACTTGGAGAGCATGTCATTTTTTGGGCCATAACTTGAGTTTTACATGTCGGATTCAAGCGATTAAACTTGTTGTGCATAGCTTGAAAAAGAAGCTAAAATTTTCTAAAGAAGACAAGTCCAAATTCTGAGTGTTAGGTCACCAAAATGGCAAAATATAGAGCAATAGTGTTGTAGGTGAAGGTGAAATTGATAGCAGATGCTTGTTTTGTGTATATCTTGAGCTACACACCTCGAATTGAGGCATTCTATATATCATTAAGTAGCCAAAAAGAGTTCTTGAAGTTTTCTAAAGAGAAAAAGCTCAAACTCAGAGGTTATCATCTCTAAAATAGCAAAACATAGAGTAGTATATTTTCACCATAAGAATCCTAATTGCTTTTGGAGGTTCAACTTGTTTTGGAACTTCTTCGAGAGAGATTTTTTGATGTGCGAGCTCTTATTTTTAGAGTTTCAAGGCATTATCCATGTATGATCACCGAGGTAGCTGCTCCATATGATCGGAGAGCATGATCTTGTCACGTGTTTGGCATGTGAGATGACATTGTGGTATACCTTCTTTTCGAGGTTTATGTCATCATAATTTGATCATGGCATTGTCAGTGGATGAATAGTGGCATTGTGGTCAATATCTTACTTATGCCACTTGGTTATGGATTTACTTTCTGGTTGCACATAATTTTATGAGAGCTGATTTTGGATCTTGGTTGGTACTTATATCCTTGTTTTTATGCAAGTACATGATCCAGATTGGAGCCTCAGTTGCACGTCCATTTGTCACCTTGATTGGCTATTAATTTAGCATATGCTCATTGATTTCATATCTATTTGTCAGTGTGATTCTTGGCATATGTGGATTGTGATTCCCACATGGTTTATTTGGTTCAGAGTCCATTTTATAGAGGAGATGCTGCCAAAATTTTGTCAGATTTAATGCTAGAAGAGTACTCTAGCATATCCTTTATGCTTGTGTGAAAGATTTAGATCTTTGCTTATCTCCATTCACTTGTACTTGGTCACATATTCTTCGTGATAGGTTGGCCCATCTTATATGATTCATTCTTGAGTGGGAGGTGTATCGCCATTGTATTGGTGTGTATTGCCATCAGTTTTTTGGCACATGTATTTGCCATTATCTTTGCTTGGATCAGTGACAGGTAGTGACAAGTTACTCATTGTTCTTTTGCTATTGGTTATCGTGTTTGATTGCTCAGTTTATAGGGGATTCTCTTGCAAATTTTTTTTAGGATCCTTTTACATCTACTTGGTTAGTTGGGAGACTTGGTGAGCAGAACTATGCTCATGGTTTTATGTGCATGCTAGATGCATGGTCATGTGACATGTAGTTCATATGGTTTCTTCTCCAGCAAGATATTTATGATGTGAGTTATGTATATGGATATGTAGGTGTGATAATATTGAGGATAGAGTATTGTTTCTAGTCTCTTATTACATTTCTAATCTCTTAGATTTCCAACATGGTGTCTTCTCGGTTTGATGGCACTGACTTTTTGAGATGCAAAGATTAGATGTGGCATACATTGGTTCGTGTAGGGTTACACATGTATGTGCATAGAGATGCACAGAGGCCTCGTGACATGCCCGACCATGTATGGATGGATATGGAGGCATTGGCTAGATCCACTATCCGATTACAGCTTATGGACTCTATATATGAGTATGTTATGTATGAGGAAACGAGTAGTGCATTATGGTAGAGACTACATGATATGTATGCGAGTCCATTGACTCATGTGAGACTTCCACTACGGGTACTTCATGTGAGAGACAGTCTCGTCTCAGTGGGAGTTCATCCTTATGTGTGGTGTGAGACTCATCATGTCTCATTTGGTCTACCTACACATAGGTTTGTTGACATTCATGATGTTATGAATTATGGAATGTGTTGAACAAGTAATTGTTGGGGTGTTAATTTATTAATGTATTAATGTGTTTTAAGGCGTGAAAGGGCGGACATCAATAATCCAACTTATAATTTATTTAGTTTGTAAATAAACCGCGTAGAAGGTTCTATTGTTAGAAACAATTAGAAAAATAGTGGTTAGAATAAGGGTCATTGTAGATCGCAATTTTTGATATTGAAAGCAAAGGCTTGTTACATTTATGTGTTCCTCGAGTAGCTTTGATGTGAACCTTTTCCCTATACATGGGCACTTTTTACTCTAGTGCTGGCTAGAGGTTTTTTCCCCATGTTACCACATACTTGATACTCTCATATGTGGTGGTACTTTGTACTTAGGGATATTATTCAGCTCTTACTTCAGTTTAGTTCATCGATCAATAGAGAGAGCTATTCCAGCCATCGTCTTCTCCGTGTGTCTTGCTGCTTTTGTGCTCCTTGTGTGTGCTTTTTGTGTGTCTCTCGCACTTCTACACACACCCAACAGTGGTATCAGAGCAGGTTCAACTTCTTCTCAAGTTTCAGTTTTTCGCGTCGTGGCGCGCATGCACTTTAACAGTGCAAATCGACTTCGGAGCATAGAACTGTGAATGTCAGCAGCCCGAAAACATTTCCATCAGGTGCGCTGGGGTTTTACCCCCATTTCAAAGCCATTCGTGCAGTCAGAATCGCCATCAGAGTGACGGTTTGTGAGCTGAAATTTCAGCACTCATTTCAGCTTTCGTCGAAGTGAAGGTTTTGTCACATTCTTGTTCCTTAGTGAAATGGCGGGCAGCAATGACTTGTTTGGCATGCTTCAAGCTGAAGATAAGCTTGATGGGACCAACTATCCGATGTGGTCTTACATGATGAAGCATGCTCTTGTTGCAAAACAACTTTGGAACATAGTGACAAATGTAGATTGAAGACTGGCAGGTGCTTCTACTTCACAATCTACTGTCACAGATGGAGCTTCTTCTTCGAGTACAGTGGTTTCTCCTTCTCCACCTACTCAAGAGCAGCTTAGATGGGATGGAAAAGATGCTCAAGCTCATGCTTTGATTGCGCTTTCAGTGAAGCATCATATAGTTCCACACATTCGGTCATGTTCTACATCATGACAGGCATGGGACACTCTTGCTTCTTTGTATGCCGTGCGTAATGAAGCACGTGTTGCATACTTGAGGAAGCAACTTGAGGAAGCAACTTGAGGATGTATGTATGGCTGAAAATGAGTCAATGGATGTGTATGTGACATGCATCAAGGACTTGAAAGAGCAATTGGCAAACATAGATGAGATCATTCCGGATGCATCACTCATTTCTACATTGTTGAAAGGATTACCAGAATCTTTTCAAAGCTTTGCTACTACACTTCGTTTGGTTGCAAAAGGAAATCCTAATATGTATGCATTTGATGAGGTTGTGTCTCTTCTTTTGCAAGAAGAGCAATCTAGAGTGAATAGGAGTGGTTTGATTGAAGGAACGCAAGCACTTGCTATCTCACAAAAGGGGAAAAGCAAGTATGGTTCAGCTTTGGGTTCATCAAAACCAAAGCCTCAAGCTTCCTCTTCCACTCATTCCTCTAATGATGGTGATTTGCAAAAGAAGAAGAGATGCAAATATTGCCGGAAGGCTGGTCATACTATTGATGAGTGTAGCAAGCTTGCTAAACGCAATGAAAAGAAGAAGGAATTGGGCATGTCTATTGCTGAAAATTCAGCAAATGCAAAGAATGATGAAGCTAACTTGGCTCAAGATTTTTGGGCATGTGTTGTTACATGTCATTATGATGCTTCTCTACATTCTAAATGTATGGTTGTGAGTGAGGCTGATTCAGATTGGTTCTTTGATAGTGGTGCTTCAAAGCACATAACATCATGCAAAAGATTTTTTGCCTCTTTGAAAGATGCACCTAAAGGAGGACATGTGGTGTGTGCAAACAATGCCTCTTATCCTATCATTGGAGTAGGAGAAATTGAGCTTACGGCTGCAAATGGAGGTGTGATTCTCTTGAAAAATGCATTGTATGTGCCCGGTATAAAGAAGAACTTAATTTTAGTTCCGTTGATTGCCAAAGCTGGACTTCATGTACACTTTGTTGATGATAAGTGTATGGTTCATGATTTCAGCAATGGCGATGTTATCGTGATGTCCGGTACATTATGTAATGGTTTGTATCGCATGGATACATACAAGAGGGCTGCTTCGAATGCCTTAGTTGCTCATACTTCTTCCATGGCTGAAATGGAGCTTTGGCATGCTCGTTTTGGTCATTTAAACTTCAATAGTTTGCTCTACTTGCAAAAGAAGGACATGGCTATTGGCTTGCCTACACTTGAGTCCATTGAAAAGCATGCATGTGAAGGTTGCATTCTTGGAAAAATGCATCGTGCTTCTTTTCCAAAAGATAGTCATACACACACTACAAGAAAATTGCAACTTGTTCATAGTGATGTATGTGGTCCGGTCAAGACTCCATCTTTTGGGAAGCATGTATATTTTGTTACCTTCATTGATGATGCTACTCGCCATACATGGGTGTATCCTATGAAAGCAAAGAATGAGGTATTTTCTTGCTTCAAAACATTTTTAGCTATGGCTGAAAATTTTTATTCACAAAAGCTTTTGACTCTACGCACGGATCGTGGCGGTGAATACATGTCACATGAGTTTAATGCTTTTCTTCGTGAAAAAGGTATTTCACACCAATGTATGGTGCCATATACACCTCAACAAAATGGTGTTGCCGAGCATAAAAATAGAACTCTACTTGAAATGGCACGATGTATGGTTAAAGGAAAGCATCTTCCTCATAAGTTTTGGATGGAAGCGGTCATGTGTGAAAATTATGTGTTCAATCGCTGCCCTACAAAAGCATTGAGAGTCATCACTCCTTATGAGGCTTGGAATGGTCATAAGCCTATGGTTAGTCATATGCGTGTGTTTCGTTGTTTGGCATATGCTCTTGTGCCATCACAACAACGTCACAAACTTGATGACAAGGCAAAGAAATGTATATTTGTTGGTTATAGTGCTGGAAGTAAGGGATATCAGTTGTACCATCCATTGACGAACACAATTATTGTGAATCGAGATGTGGTATTTGCTGAAAATTCAGTTTTCCCTCTACTTGAATGCAAAAAACTGCCAACAATTAGCTCACAAGATGTGTTCGATACACTCATGCCTTTGTTCCAAAATGGTGCGCTTGACTATGGCCATGTAGAGCTGCCAACTGAGGTTCAAAGGGATGAAAAATTCCAGCCAAATAGGGCTGAAAATGCTGAGAATTTCCAACCAAACATGGCTGAAAAAATTCAGCCAAAAATTGTCAAAATTGTTGGAAATTTCCAGCCACATATGGCTGAACATTTGCGTCAAAATATGGCTGAAACTGAGCATGAAATTCAGCCCACGCATGATGTACATATTGAAGATGTATTACATAATGAATGCATGTCTATCAAGACTGCACAATCCATGCCAAAGTGGCTGAAACAAACTTTGCAGGATAGCAAATTGAGTGCACCTTTACTTGGTAGAACAAGATCAAGCTCTCACCATGCATGAAGTAATTTTGTGGATTATTCTCTTATTGCTACAATATGTAATGAAGAACCACTTTCTTTTGAAGATGCATGTGACGATCCACAATGGATGAGTGCTATGCAATCAGAAATGGATTCCATACATAGGAATGGTACTTGGGAGTTATGTGAATTGCCAAAAGGAAAGAATGCCATTGGTACAAAGTGGGTTTATAAGATTAAGAGAAAATTTGATGGTAGCATTGATCGCTACAAAGCTAGATTGGTTGCCAAAGGATATGCGCAACAATATGGCATTGACTATGAGGAAACTTTTGCACCTACTTCACGCATGACTACCATCTGTACCGTGGTTGCATTGGCTACCCATCGAGGTTGGAAAGTGCATCAATTGAACATAAAAACAGCCTTCTTGAATGGAGATTTGCAAGAAGAGGTCTATGTGAAGCAACCTCCTGGATTTGCTATGAAAGGGAAAGAGCATATGGTTTGTCGCTTGCATAAAGCCTTGTATGGTCTCAAGCAAGCTCCACGTGCATGGTATGACAAAATACATAAGCGCTTGATTGCTCTTGGCTTCACATGTAGTCCGATTGAAAACACACTCTATGTATGCAAAAATGGGGCTGATCTTATAGTGCTTGTTCTTTATGTCGATGACATACTCTTGACTGGGTCATGTGATGCAAAACTTGACATTCTTATGGCTGATTTGCAGCATACCTTTGATGTCACTTATCTTGGTCTTTTGAGCTACTATCTTGGCATCCAATTTGTATCCGTTGAGGGGGGAATTGTTATGCATCAAGCAAAGTATGTTGAAAAACTACTTCAGCGTTTTGATTTTGAGGATTGTAAGCCAGTTTCCACACCAGTTGAGACAGGATTCAGGTTCTTAGTTGAAGATTCTAGTGATGCTTTTGACACTTCTCTTTATCAGCAAGCTGTGGGATGTCTTATATATGCATGTAACACAAGGCCGGATATACAGTATGCAGTTTCCCAGTTGAGTCGATTCATGCATAGCCCTGGCACTAAGCATTGGCAAGCGGTGAAACATGTGTTTAGATATCTTCGAGGCACTTTGAGCTTAGGTCTCTTTTATGGTAGAGATGTTAAGCCATGCTTGCATGCTTTTACAGATAGTGATTGGGCTGGTTGTTATGATACTCGCGTGTCCACTAGTGGTAATTGATTTTTCCTTGGAGACTCATGCATATCTTGGTTGAGTAAGAAGCAACCTACAGTGGCAACATCGAGTTGTGAAGCTGAGTACAAGGCAGTTTTCACAGTGATAGTGGAGTGCATATGGCTGAGACGCCTATTGATGGATCTTTGTATGGAGATTGATGGTGCTACGCATATTCTCACAGATAGTCAGAGTGCTCTAGTTGTTGCGCAAAACCCAGTGTTTCATGCACGGACCAAACATATTGAGGTGCATTATCACTATGTGAGAGAGCGCCTTCATGCAGGAGATATTGATTTGGTATATGTGCCTACACAAGATAATGTGGCAGACATATTCACCAAAGCTCTTCCACGGGAAAAGTTTGAAGCTTTTCGCAAAGCTTTAGGCTTGTTACCTTGTGGGGGCTGATCTGTCACTCCCTGTATGTGTTCACATCATTCGCTCCAGGGGGGTTTGTTACACTTATGTGTTCCTCGAGTAGCTTTGATGTGAACCTTTTCCCTATACATGGGCACTTTTTACTCTAGTGCTGGCTAGAGGTTTTTTCCCCATGTTACCACATACTTGATACTCTCATATGTGGTGGTACTTTGTACTTAGGGATATTATTCAGCTCTTACTTCAGTTTAGTTCATCGATCAATAGAGAGAGCTATTCCAACCATCGTCTTCTCCGTGTGTCTTACTGCGTTTGTGCTCCTTGTGTGTGCTTCTTGTGTGTCTCTCGCACTTCTACACACACCCAACAAGGCTTTCTACACAAGTTACCAACTTTTACTTTCACACATGCTTTTCGACGCTGCTCTCATGTAACCACTCTTTTCGACATAATAAAAAATTCCTATAAATACATGCAGTCTCTGGACCATCGAAACAGAGTGCATGGGGGGAGATTGCACCCAGTACTGCGTTCTGTCTCATCTCCGGAGATGTCAATTTTTCTGTTTTGCATCCGTAACCTCTGTGTGTGCGTGAATAAGATCGTGATAACAGTGGTATTAAAGCTCTACGCACGTCAATACGGAGGGGTCTATTTTGTTGTTCTCTTTTCACGATTCTGGTTTCGGTTTCCATTTTAGTTTTCGTTTCCATTTCCATTTTTGTTTCCATTTTCGTTTCCATTTCCGTTTCCATTTTTGTTTCCTGTTCCTGTTCCAGTTTTAGTTTTTGGCTTCTATTTCTATTTCTGTTCCAACTCCAGCACTAAAAACTACATTTACACCTACGTTTACACCTATGGCTTACTCCAAGGCATCGACTAAGCCATAGAACTTAAGCATAAGTAAGGCATTACTTTGGCATATTTGGCACCCAAGGCTCCTTTGGCAACCGTTGGCAGCTGTTGGCTATGCGTGAACCAATTATAATATATGAGTGGCAATAGGGAGTTTTAGATTCACCAAGGTGGGAGGATTTTAACCCACAACCTCATTCACACAAGGGAAGTGCTTTACCACTACACTCTCTCTTTGTGTTGTCACTCTATTTCTCTCCTCATATATTTAACATAACTTCAAGCTCTTTCTTACTTTTTCAAGAAGGCTTGGGCACTAGGTTGCATTATTCGTTATTCGACAATTTGTTTATTCATGAATAATTATGAAATTTTACGTCAAACATCCATTATTTGATCGAATTATTCGGTGCCGCATCAACTTATTTGGAGATGAGCGAATACTTTTTGCACGGTAATTTGACTATTTTTGATCGAACGGGCTTTCGATCAAAAAAGTTTTCGATCAAAAATTTTATTGGTCGAAAAGTCTTCGATTGAATTAGATTTCGATCGCTATAAATATTTACTTTCATACTTAACTCATTAAAAAAATATATATTTGTTTGCGAATTAAAAACTATTGTGATTGTTTGACTCAACATTGATTCTTACTTCACAATAGTATATGTATGTGTGTGTATGATTGTGAGTAAACATGTATTGTGATTGCTTGAATCAATATTGATTCTTACTTCACAATAGTATATGTATGTGTATTTGAGTGTATAATTGTGAATGAAATCTATTGTGATTGTTTGATTCAACATTGATTCTTACTTCACAATAGTATATGTATGTGTGTGTATGATTTTTGAATAAAAATGTATTGTGATTGTTTGAATCAATATTGATTCTTACTTCAAAATACTATGTGTATGTGTATGTGTATGTGCATGTATGTTATATGATTGTGAGTGAAAATATAATATGATTGTTTATGTGCATGTATATGTGTGTGTATGATTGCGAATTAAAAACTATTGCAATTGTTGGAAAAGATTTTATGTTTTTTTTATAATTCAAGGGTTCAAAAGGTATTAATAAGTGAAGATCAAAGGCATCCAGGGTTGCATATCAGCTAAGAGAAGGTTCTTGTTGTATCAATTCAATATAACTTCACAGATCTATAGGTCTTCTTTAGAAAGTTGTATTGTATTGATACAACAAGAGCCTTCTCTTAACTGAGATGTTGGGCCTTGGCATCAAGACAATAACATCAATAGGGACTTGTTGGGAGGAAAGAAATTGACTTGTTGAGACAATAGCATCGAGAGGGATGACGAAGTTTTGATGGAAGTTGACTTATGCACTTGATCCTTGGATACTTATGATAAAAAAGATGCAAACAGGTAAAATTTTACTTTTTATGATATAGTTTAGTATTTTTTCAAGCATATAATAATGAATGTGGATATGCATGTGTGTATGTATGCATGTACATATGCATCTGTGTATGTATGCATGTGAGTATGTATACATATGTGTGTGTATGTATGCATATGTGTGTGTATGTATGCATGTGAGTGTATATGTGTGGCCGTGTGTGTATGTATATGTGCAAGTATCTATATGTATATGTATATGTGTATGTGTGCATGAAAGTACGTGTATGCATGTGTGTATGTATGTGCGCATGAAAGTACGTGTATGCAAGTGTGTATGTGTATGTGCATGTATGTTATGATTGCAAGTGAAAATCAAATTTGATTGTGTATGTGCATGTGTGTGTATGATTGTGAATTAAAAACTATTGTAATTGTTGAAAAGGGTTTTATGTTCTTTTTTATAATTAAAGGGTTGCGAAGGTATCAAATAAGTGAAGATCAATGGCATCTTGGACAATGTATATCAGCTAACAAAAGGTTCGTGTTGTATTAATACAATGCAGCTTCATATATCCATAGATCTTCTTTAGGAAGTTGTATTGTATTGATACAATATGAACCTTTTGTTAGCTGAGATATTGGCATCAAGACAATCACATCAAGAGGGACTTGTTGGGAGGAAAGAAATAGGCTTGTTGAGATAGTAGCATCAGGAGGGACTTGTTATGGCCAAGTTTTGATAGAAATCGACTTATGCACTTGAACTTTTGATACTTATGACAAAAGAGGTGTAAACAAGTAATAAAAAATTTTATTTTTTATGATATAGTTTAATATTTTTTCAAGCACATAATAATGAATTTTTACTTGTATATATTTTTACAGGTTGATTGATTTTGAGCTGAGTATGAAGGTAGAAATTTCCCATTAAAAAGGGATCGTTATCAATTGTTAACTTGAATCAGTTGAATCGTTAACTTTGCCTTTTTTTTGGCTCAAGTCGATTTATTGTGTGTATGTGCTTGTATTTATGTATATATACATATGCATGTGTGTATGTATGTATACATATGCATGTGTGTGTATGAATGCATGTAAGTATGTATGCACATGTGTGTGTATGTATATATGCACGTGCATGTGTGTATATGCATATGTAGGTATGTGCATGTGTGTATATGCATATGTATGTATGTATGTGCTTGTGTGTGTATACATGTGTCTATGTATGTATGCATATGCGAGTATGTATGCATGTGAGTGTATGTGTGTGTGTCTATATGTGTGTGTGTATGATTTTGTGTGTACATGTGTACATGTTTGTGTGTATGTATATGTGTATATGTGTGCATGTTTGTGTGTGTATGCATATGTGTGTATGACATGCACATACGTACACACATATGCATACACGTACTTTCAAATCTATAAAACAAAAACACTAATTTTACCTCTGAAGAAAAATCTCTATGGTAGAATTAGAGCTCTCTAGACTCTCAAACATGTGCGAAATGAGTTTTTTATAATAAGTTCTTTCGATCAAAATTTTTTTGATCGAAATCTTTTTCTTCGAAAGAATTTTTTATCGAAAGCTTTTCATTCGAAAGTGTATCCCTGTCTTTTTTCTTTTCGGTGTTTATTCAGACAACCCCAAATAAAACGAACATATTCGGTATTTTCGTTAGAAATTAGGTAGGCCCATAATTAATACCATAGGTCCAAGTTCCATAGGTCCATGATCTACAACACAGATTCCAACAATCTTCCAATATTGACAAAACATGAACATACCACATTTAATCATACAAATGATGAGACAAAGATAGAGAAAGTTTAGAAAACATGTGTAAAGTGTTACGTAAGCCACTGCTTACTCACACTATCATATATACAAATGTCAAATTACAATGTGGGAGTCAAAATTCTCAACCACTCTATGTGAACAAAAAAAGATGGATGAATGAATATACAAATGTAACAAACATATTCAGATGTATGGATAGAAATCTGAATATATATGAGATGTGTGACCTAATAGGTTGTAGAAGAGTGAATATGAGTGATAGAAAGAGGAAGGATCAGTCTAAAACTGATAATCAACAAACCCTCATCTGATTTTAGGATATGGAACACCCTAAGTCAGATACATGTGTGAAAGATCACATACTTACAAAAGTAGCAAAGAATGCTAACAAGTTTGCTGCCTCAAACTCATATGAACATAGCATCTCGAACACCTCATCCAAATATGCATAAAGCATACATGTATTGATTCTCTTGTACCTATGCCGAATAGGACTCCTCCTGATATGGATCCCACTTCCATATACTTCAAGTAGTACCTGTGTGCATAAAGAGAATATGTACATGAATTTCTTAACATAAGATGCAAATCTTCTGTTAAGCTCCATCCAATGTCTTTGAAGTACACCAAAATCTTCATGTAGAAGACAATCTTCAAATACATTATGTAGATGGCTGATCCACACCACCAAGTTGCTGCGGGGTAAATCCTCTCCATAAGCAAGAGTGTGAGCACACTCTTCTTCCAAGAAGTACTCCATAGCTGCTCCTCAACATGCTCCTAGAGTGCACCATGGCTGCCCCATGTGTGCTAGAGCACCACCTCTATTGAGGGACCAAAAACTAGTGTTGCCAATTGGTGTAGGATGTCTAACAAAGTGTCCCAAGACTCTCTTATATAGGTTTTAAAGCTCCATACAAAAAAGTGCTTTATTTTAATCAAATCACTTTTCAAATTGCGTTTGCTTTATTTTAAGTGAGTTTGCTTTATTTTTAAAGTTGCTTTTAGCTAACTTTAAAAATAACTTCTTGACCTGCTTTTTCACACTTCTAACTACCTGATGAATGATCTGACAACATTTTTATGATCCTCATGCCAAGAGCTATCATATGAGATCAAAACCCTAAATTAGTAGAAAATTAGGGTTAGGGTTTTCTCTGAAATCTGATCTTTGACCCTTGGAAAGCTCTCTTCAAGCTCTACAAGATAGACTCATAAAAATATTACCCATTTTTCTGCCAAAAATGACTAAGTACCAAAATTAGGGTTTCTGCCCTAAATGGATTTTGGACTGATGTGACATTGTTTTTCAACAATCCCCCCTGCAATGTCATATTGGTACAAATTGAATTGGATATGTAACTTCATTCATCTGCAAACTGTCATAAACTTCAAACTTGTACTCCCAAAATTATCCTTCAAACCTTTTTTTTCAAAAGTCTTCTTCAAAACTGAATTTGACTTTCTTCAAACTTCAAAAACCTGAACTTGCTGAATATGAACCATAATACTTGAGAAAATATGCAAATTAGATATCCAATAGTGTACTCATCAAGCAATCATTTGCTTGACAACAACTATAGCAAGTACTGACTTTGAACCTGCTATCTCCTATCTTCTCAAACCTAAAAACATACACTCGGATCCACATATTTGCATGTACCTTACGAAAGTTTTCTCAACGTACTTCTGCGGTGTCATGTAAATACACCTAAAAATAATCAAGAACTGAATCCTAGGACTTGTGACTGACAACTCACAACTTAGTGTATTATGAACACTGCTAGTTCATCTCTGACTGTACTCAAGTCAACTAATGAGAGTCTTACTAAAATTTCATATCTATGATGTCATCATGTCTTCATCCTTGCTCAACTTGTAAATCCTTCATACCTCTTTCCTTTAGAATCTGGTATAAACATAAATGTGTGCACTTCTGAAAACATACCTCTCTGAAATATCAAATTTCTCTTCAATAGAACTTTGGAACCTTCTCTTGATCAAGAACACCTAACAGGAACTTTCTCCAGACATTCTCCTTCTTCCTTCTTCTTTCAAAGTTGGAACATAAATAGAAACTGACAAAGGAAATATAGGAATACCTATAGGTATGACTCTACATTCTTTCACATATGGCTGAAAATAAGTCTTCATGTTTCATCACCCCCTTGGATGATTTAACACTAGGATCCAGAATTCTTCAAATATATCAGACTTTATGAAATCTGGAACTTCTTCCTTCATAAATCTAATTTTTCATAGCATTAATACTTGTGTCTGAAACAAAACTTCTGAACCCTTTTTATTAGCATTGTGCACATGTCAATAGCTTTCCCTGTCATTCTTCAGCTTCCCAAAAATCTAGAATAAGGTTAGCTGATCTATCATAAAAACCTTGTTGGAAGCATTTTAGGATTCATAACCTTCTGCAACTTAACAAGTATCTTCTTCTATTCCTCTGCAACACAAATCTGATAGAATTTGAACCTTTGACTTGCTTCCTCCAATGTTAAAGAACTTTCACAAACAAAGGATAGATATTTGACTCAGAAATACTCAAGATCTTCATGATCATTCAAGATCATCCAAGATCATACAAGATCTATCAAGATTTTACAAGATCATATGAGATCATCCAAGATCAATGATCTCTCCAACAAAATACCTGTGTAGAATATGCTCTCATCAAATCTTCATGACTAAATGTTTGATTTGCTACCTGAATGTCTCCAAGTGTCCATGCTTGTCACAAAGTTGTAAAACTTTTCTTCAAACAAATCCTTCCCAAGAATTTGCAACTCCTACTTGAAACATAAGTGGACAAACTTCTCACCTTGAGAACTCCAAAAGTTGCAAGTTGATACTTCATATCTTCATATTCTACCCAGGTGAAATGTGATAGTATCTGCTTGACTTTCTTTTGGCTAACTCCACTTCTCAATCAAGTGATATGATCTGATGGAACACCTTTTTTGAATACAAGCATGTATGCAAAAGTCAAGACAAACATAGAAAGTAGATTCTTCAACTGAGTGGTACATCAAAAATCTGAATTTTCTGAAGTTTTCTGAAAATACTGAATATGACATAACTTTTCCAAACATAAAACCTCTCTTCAAGTCTCCAACATCTTCTTCGAATGAATTTTTTTCTTCCTCTAGTGCTAAGAGTAAGAGACAAAACAAACATGGTATATAAATGGAGTGAACATAGAATCATGTTTTACCATCTCCACATATCTCTGAATCAAAACTCTGCTTCAAATGTGACTGATATGACTAAATTCACCAACCTTTTGGCTGAATACTGAATTACCTCTCTAGTATACCTAGATAAAATTTTGTACCTGGATATCCAACCAACTTACAACACAAAATTGGCTGAAAACAAAACTGATGCTCTCCACATTCGTCTTCTTAGATGAGCTTTTTTGCCATGAAAGAGATCTATCAAAATTATTCCAGAAAAACCTCTAGATACCTGTTTTGATGTAGCTAATGCTTTTAACTTTCAAAAAATGAAAGTGTATAAAAGCACTCCTTGAATCCTTCAAATCTCTTTATAACTGCTCTTCTAAGATATGACCTGCAAATGATAATCTGATAGTAAAAACTGATACTTGTGACTTGATGTTGATCTGGTTCCTTCATCTTCTCCAAACTATTGTTTTTCCTTGAATTTGAAGTAGCCTTTTCTTCATCAAGTCTGGGTCTTAAAAATAATACTTTTGTAAAGTATTTGCATACTCTTCCAAAAGTATTCGGCTGCTGACAGATCATCAACTTCATACTTCACACTAATAGATAAACATGTGACTGAATTGTCTAATTCTCAAATCTCTACTCATCTAGATTAAGTATGTATGTCAAATGTCAAATGTTAGAAGATGCTCTTATATGTTGTAAACCTGGAAGTCTGGAAACCTATGAACCTGGATATTTGAGAGCCTGATTGCTCTGATACCAAATGTTGGAAATTAGGTAGGCCCATAATTAATACCACAGGTCCAAGTTCCATAGGTCCATGATCTACAACATAGATTACAACAATCTTCCAAATTCACAAAACATCATGAACATACCACATTTAATCATACAAATGATGAGACAAAGATAAAGAAAGTTTAGACAACATGTGTAAAGTGTTACGTAAGCCACTGCTTACTCACACTATATGAGTGACACAAAGAGGAAGGATCAGTCTAAAACTGATAATCAGCAAACCCTCATCTGATTTTAGGCTATGGAAGACCCTAATTCAGATACGTGTGTGAAAGATCACATGCTTAAAAAAGTAGCAAAGAATGCTAACAAGTTTGTTGCCTCAAACTCATATGAACATACCTTCTCGAACACCTCATCCAAATATGCATAAAGCATACATGTCCTGATTCTCTTGTACTTATGCCGAATAGGAATCCTCCTGATATGGATGCCACTTCCATATACTTCAAGTAGTAGTATTTGTGTGCATAAAGAGAATATGTACCAGAATTTCTTAACATAAGATGCAAATCTTTTGTCAAGCTCCATCCAATGTCTTTGAAGTACACCGAAATCTTCATGTAGAAGACAATCTTCAAATACATTATGTAGATTGCTGATCCACACCACCAAGCTGATGCGGGGTAAATCCTCTCTATAAGCAAGAGTGTGAGCACACTCTTCTTCCAAGAAGTACTCGATAGCTGCTCCTCAACATGCTCCTAGAGTGCACCATGGTTGCCCCATGTGTGCTAGAGCACCACCTCTACTGAGGGACCAAAAACTGGCGTTTCCAATTGGTGTAGGATGTCTAACAAAGTGACCCAAGACTCTCTTATATAGGTTTTAAAGCTCCATACAAAAAAGCGCTTTATTTTAATCACATCACTTTTCAAATTGCGTTTGCTTTATTTTAAGTGAGTTTGCTTTATTTTTAAAGTTGCTTTTAGCTAACTTTAAAAATAACTTCTTGACCTGCTTTTTCACACTTCTGACTACCTGATGAATGATCTGACAACAATTTTATGATCATCATGCCAAGAGCTATCATATGAGGTCAAAACCCTAAATTAGTAGAAAAGTAGGGTTAGGGTTTTCTCCCAAATCTGATCTCTGATGATTGAATGTCATATACCATTGGAAATCTCTCTTCAAGCTCTACAAGGTAGACTCATAAAAATTTTACCCATCTTTGTGCCAAAAATGACTAAGTACCAAAATTAGGGTTTCTACCCTAAATGGATTTTGGACTGATGTGACATTGTTTTCCAACAATCTTTTGATTATTCAATCAAATAAATGCAACCTAGCTTGGGCAAGGCAACACGGCACGGCGCGACGTAGCACGTCTCAGGGTACATCCTGTCAGGTTACATCAGGGTACATCCAGACAGGGTACATCTTGTTAGGGTACATCATGCCAGGGTACATCCTTCTAGGGTACATCCTGCTAGGGTACATTCCGATAGGGAAGTACTAG
Source organism: Ceratopteris richardii (assembly GCA_020310875.1). Classification (NCBI taxonomy): domain Eukaryota; kingdom Viridiplantae; phylum Streptophyta; class Polypodiopsida; order Polypodiales; family Pteridaceae; genus Ceratopteris; species Ceratopteris richardii. The sequence goes on from CM035419.1 coordinate 63,469,821, forward strand.
ATTGAGGATCCAAGATACTTGCATGGGTGAGAAGTAGGTTCAAGAAAATGAGGTTGAGAGCATGGAAAGTCTGTAGCAAGAGGGTTTTGATCTTTTCATACCCATGGACCCTAGACTATGTTAGCACCACATAGATAATCTTTATAATTTAACACCTCTATGAACATTTCCATGCATGTGTTTTTACATGGAACATGCTTTTTTTTGTTCAGTGATGGAACATGTGATTGGCTATCCATGTTTATTATTCTATCGTGTCAATTGCTTTTTCAATTGAGGGGCATGTTATGAATTATGGAATGTGTTGAACAAGTAATTGTTGGAGTGTTAATTTATTAATGTATTAATGTGTTTTGATGTTTTTGATATTGCAACTGAAGGTTCATGAGGAGTGTGAAAGGTGTGAAAGGGCAGACATCAATAATCTGACTTATAATTTATTTAGTTTGTAAATAAACTGCATAGAAGGTTCTATGGTTAGAAACAGTTAGAAAAATAGTGGTTAGAATAAGGGTCATTGTAGACCGCAATTTTTGATATTGAAAGCAAAGACTTTCTACAAAAGTTACCAACTTTTACTTTCACGCATGCTTTTCAAAACCTCTCTCATGTAACCACTCTTTTTGACATAATAAAAAATTCCTATATGGACTATCGAAACAGAGTGCATGGGGGGAGATTGCACCCAATACTATGTTCTGTCTCGTCTCTTGACATGTCTATTTTTCTGTGTGTGTTTTGCATCCATAACCTCTATGTGTGCATGAGTAAGATCCTGACAACACATGATGCATATGTATGGTAGGATTCAGATGCTCAGATGGATGCACATGTAGAGCATGGTTTGGATGCTCATGATGCTTATCTAGAGCATGATTTTGTTGATCATGTGGATGCTCTTATGGAGCATACTTTGGATGATCAGTTGGATGATTTAGAGCATGATGTGGATGCTCATGTAGAGCATTATGATGATACTCAGTTAGAGTGTGATCATCAGTTTGGCCTTGGTATTGATGTTGTGAAATTAGCTCATGTGGAGCATGGTCATACACATGGTGTGGTAGAGCCGGATAATTCTTATGATAGACAGTGTATGCTTGAGCATAGTAGCTCTCAGGGTGCACAACTAGATATATCCTTGGTGGAGAGGATGACTGATTTAGATGTTGACGAGTCAATGATCATGCAGTTATTCTTGGATTCGCTCATGCCAGATGCTAACACAAATATGTCAGGACATGTTGGTCTTGATAATGGTGCTTTGGATGTTTTGGATACAAGCATGGCTGACATACTTAGGTTAGCCAAGATAACACATGTTTCGTCAGCATTTGGGAGTTTGATGTATGAGTTGTTATGCTCAAGACCAGATATTGCAGTTGCTATTGGAGCATTTGGACTTGGAGTTGTTAGTCGTTCGATGATTGACAGGGGCATAGAGCGACTAGGAGCTTTGGAGGAACTTCATCAGTTCTCGCATCAGTCATATGTGAGCTTGACACTTACCGATATGAGTCTAGAGCAATTTGAGGTGCATGGATACACCTTCTTCAAGGCAGTTGGTGTAGGATGATCTATATGGGTTGAGATCCGGACTCTTCTTGTACATTAGCATATTTCATACATCATTCTTTGTATGTGTTACCACTTACAGTCACATTGACCCTTAAGTGGGAGATTGTTGGGGATGTAAGGATCATGTGACCTTACCCCTATACTCATATATATACATCATATATAGAGCATTGCCTCAAGAGAGATCATTATGTGGGTTTCGAGGCTCCCACGTATATGTGCGTCTCCTCTTCTCTCTCTCTCTCTCTCCCTCCATCTCCTCCTTGCTCCTCTTGTTCGACACACCAAAGCCCTTCAAATATAAGTTTTTTTTTACCATAAATAATTTCAAAAGGTGCATGACTAGTAGTAGTATGTGTTGTGTTATTGTAAGCAAATTGAAGTAATGATAATTTCTCATTCCAATTGGTTGGATCATCTAGATAATAACAAGCCAGTAACTCAATAATTGTGCTATTTATGGCTTCAATTTTCCCATTAGTTTAAGGATGAAATACAAAACTAATATCCATTTTCGAGCTTAAATTTTGAAATAATGCACCCCAAAAATGATTGCAAAAACAAACATCACGATCAAACAAAATAGCTTTTGGAAAACCATGATGCAAAAAAATAATTTTAGTAAACAACTTAGAAGCTTGAGGTGTAGACAATGTCTTTTTACAAGGAATGAAGTATGCATGTTTACTAAATCTATTAAGAATTGTCCAAATCATGTCGTTATGAGATGGATTCATAGGAAGACTATTAACAAAATCCATAAAAATTATTGATATATTTAGGTAGTGATGTGTGTGAACACACTAGGACCACCGGGGCACTTTTTTCCCTCTTTAGGAGGTTTTTCCCCCTGGCTTCTATATACACCTATTACCCTAAGGGACTACTTATCTTTGTACATTCTAGTCATAATACATTCATTATTGTGTTGTTGTGCTCCAAGCTTCTTCTTCTTCTTCCTTGTATTGTTCGCTTACTTCCGTAGACCTCAAACTCCAACAATTGGTATCAAAGCAGGTCGCCACTTCATCTAGGGCGTTGTCGACACCCCTCCACGCACAATCTCAAAATCGCTCATTTTGGCCTCTGAACACACTATCATAGCACTTGTGTAGGCAATTTTGTCTTTTTGTGCCAAATATATATACAGGTTTCCGTTCACCAGTATAAGCGTCTCAAAGTCTGCTATAAGTTTAGTAGAACTTGACAGGGTAGTTCTGTTCAACTTTTTGAGGTATAGTAATTTTTTGCATCAGTGTATTTTGGTCAGTGGCCATGGCTGAAAGTAGTGATGTATTCTGTATGTTGGCTATTGAGAGTAAGTTGCCCATTATGGGTTTATATGATGCGTCATGTATTGATTGCAAAAGGAATGTGGAATATTTTGCAAGGTATTGAAAAACGTGCTATTACACATGCAAACATAGTTATTGAAGGTGATGCAAACGACATTGAAGGTGATGATATTCTTTGTGTTCTTGTTCGTGTTGCGATTCCTATTGCACCTACTATAGAGAAAATTTGTTAGGATGGCAGAGATGCTCAGGCACATGCATTGATAGCCTTGTTTGTCAAACATGTCCTCACGTTCGCTCTTGCAGAACAACTAAGGATGCTTGGGATACACTTAGCACTTTATACCATGCAAGGAATGAGGCTCGTGTTGCTTACCTATGAAAATAGTTGGAGAGTGAGCACATGAATGAAGGAGATTCCATGGATAGTTTTCACACAAAGATCAAAGATATGAAGGAATAGGTGATTTCTATTAATGAAGTCTTGTCCGACATTTCACTTGTGTAGACTGTTTTGAATGGTCTTCTCGATTCATATCAGAGTTTTGCTTCTACTCTTTGTTTGATGATGAAAGGCAATCCAAATGCCTTAACATTTGAGGAGTTAGTCTCTGTTCAGTTGCAAGAAGATCAATCTAGGTAGAACAGGTCCATTATGTGTGTTGCAGATCAAGCTTTCTTAGCTAGTCAGAAGGCAAAGGTAAATGGAGCTCTTCTACTAGTAAGTAGAAATCTGCTAATTTTGCACAATCAAAGAAGGATGATAGAGACGAGAAGAAAATAGAAAAGCATAATTTTTTTTGTAAATACTGTAAAGGAAATGATCATGTCATAAAGAGTTGTCCAAAACTCGTTGCTAAATATTCAAGGAAGAAAGAGGTTGGAATGGTTGTTGTAGAGGCCTCGACACCAAAAACAGAGTTTGCTAATCTTGTGCAGAATGAAGAATGGGCATTTACCACTGTTTGTAGTTATGACCCATCCTCTCATGAATAGTGTATGTCTGCAGTAGACTGAGATGTTTGGTAATTTGATAGTGGGGCAACCAAACATATTACCTCGCAGCACTGTTTCTTCACTTTGCTCAAGCCTGACCCTATAGGGAATACTGTCACATGCACCAATAACTCCTTTTTTCCTGTCATGGGACTTGGTAAGATCATTTTGAATATTGCTAATGGTAGTTCTTTTACATTGTCAGATGCTTTATTTGTGCTAGGGATCAAGAAGAATCTGTTATCAGTTTCAGCTTTAACCATGATTTGCTTGGTCGTGAAATTTATTGATGGCAGATGTACAGTTCATGATCTGTCAAATGGAAATATCATTATTGCTTGTGACATTTTATGTCGTGGGCTATACAAGCTCATAGACTATGAAAAATCTATGAATGATTCGACATGTGCAGTACATGATTCTCAGACTTTATTAGATTCAAATCTTTGGCATGCACACTTTGGTCATTTGAATTTTGCTAGTTTGCTACACCTGTAGAAATCTGAAATGGTGTCCTCTATGTCCAAACTTGAGGCACATGGTAAACATTGTTGGAGAATTCCTCTCCTATTTGCAGTGGAAAGTGTAGAAGACCTTCTCAGGATCAAGACTTTTACCTACAACTGAACCTTAAAATGAAAATTGGTATCAACTGAAGAATGCAATGAACTTGAGATTTTGTTCACTCAAATTAGGAACTTAGCTTTCAAATGAGCTATGAAACACTCAATTTGGAGTAGTTTGGTTTGGCAATTCTTTGCCTCAAAATAGGCTTCATGTCCACTCAGTTAGGCTAAAAACTAGACTTCACTAAAAACTAAATAACTCACAAAGAATAGTGAATTTGATAAAACTGTTCTAGACAAAGGAACTACTCAAGATCAAATTAAAAAAAAAAAAATAACTCTAAAAATGGATACATATATTGAGAGGTATGACTCTCAAAATCAGGCTACCCAAAAAATTGGTATGCGACTAGACATAGTCTATGAGACTGAAGAGAACGAAATGACTAAAACCAAATGAGCTACCTACAAGGGGACTTCAATGCCTTGTTCCTTTGTTCTTCAGTGTCCTCCCTTGCCTCTTTTGTAGCCAAATGACCGTGAGCTATCATGATGAGTTTGAGAGGTCTTCTCCATAACTCCTCCACTACTTTGAGCAGCCACTCTTCTCTTCTAGTTCAATTTTTGGATTTGATTCTCCTTTGATTGATTCTCTTTTGGCTCCACTACTCATTGAAGTAAATGCTTCCATTTTTTATTTTTGTATTTTCCTTCTATTTGAAGAAAATCCTTTTTTCAAAATATATGTTATCTTACTTCTTTATCTTTAACACTCCCCCTCAAGTTCACATGTGAGCTTGCACCTTCAGCCATATCCTGCAAGTTGATTTCATCCCTGAACCTCTTTAGCTTAGAAGCATCTAAGGACTTTGTAAACATGTCTGCAACTTGGTCATTAGTTCTGATGAACTTTATATCCACATCCTTGCTCAAAACTTTTTCTCGAACATAATGATAATGCACTTCTATGTGCTTGCTTCGTGCATGAAACATTGGATTGTTTGTCAAGTGAATGCTTGACATGTTGTCACCATATTGGAATGGTCTCTACCTGCACATCAAGATCAGCCAAGAGCTTCTTAATCCACATACCTTCACAAGTTGCAAAGTCTAATCCTCTATATTCAGCTTTTGTAGATGATAGTGCAACATTAGGTTGCTTCTTTGAGCTCCATGTGATAGGTTTGCTGCCTATCATGAATACATAACCTGAAGTGGATCTTCTATCTTCCTTCAAACTAGCCCAATAAACATCACTGAAGCCCTTTACCTGCAATTCTTCATCATATCTATAAAACAAGGCATGATTGACTGTGTGCTTCACATATCTTAGCACTTGTTTGGCTGAATTTAAATGTTCACTTGTTGGAGCTTGCATAAATTGAGAAAGAACTCCAACAATATAACACAAATCTGGTCTTGTGATCATAGCATAGATTAATGAACCTATAATACTCCTGTATGTAGTTACATCATGTAACTTCTCTCCATCATTTGAGCATAGCTTCACATTTGTGTCCATAGGTTGAGTGAGTGGTTTGCATTCTCTCATTCCAAATTTGAAAAGAACATCCAACAGGTACTTTCTTTGCATCAAGTAGATGCAATCTTTCCCATAGACTATCTCAATGCCTAAAAAATATTTCAGCTCACCAAGGTCTGAGATTTTAAACTCCTTATCAAGTTTTCTTTTTATCTCTTGTATTCTTGCGACATTCCTTCCTGTTATGATGAGATCATCAACATATATGCAGATGTATACCTGTTTTCCTTCTTCTTTCTTCATGTAGAGAGAGGGATCTGCACTACTTGGACTATACCCACACCTTGTGAGGTACTCAACCAATCTTTGGTTTCAAGCACGTGGTGCTTGCTTCGGCCCATGCGTAGCTTTCTTCAATGTACAAACAAAGTTTGGATGCTTTTTATCTTCAAAGCCAATCAGTTGACTCATGTATACCTCTTCTTGAAGTTCACCATTGAGAAAAGCATTTTTTATGTCAAGTTGGTACAATGGCCATCTCCTTGTTGCACTCACTGCAATCAAGGTTCTAATTGTTCCCATCTTTGCAATTGGGCTGAAAGTCTCTTCATAGTTGATGCCATGAGTCTGCTTGAATCCTTTTGCTACTAGTCTAACTTTATGCCTAGCTAGAGAACCATCAGCATTTCTCTTTATTTTAAACACCCATTTATTTGGAACAATCTTCATACCTTCAGCCTTTGGAACTAGCTCCCATGTGTGATTATCCTTGATAGCTTTTATCTCTTCTTGCATAACTTGTTGCCATTCTTTTTGTGTACATGCTTCTTCATATGCATCTGGTTCTTTGTCTTTGACCACCTGTGTCATATATGCAAACTGCTTTGCAATAAAACTATAGCCTTTGAATTGGATACCTTGCTCTCAAAGACCTCCTTTCATTTCCTTTTGAATATTGCTTCTTCAACCAGTTCAACTCTGCCTTTGGCGTAATCACCTCCTCATACTCTTCTTCACTTGCATTTGAATCACTATTTTGGGTAGCACTTTCAACTTTAAATCTTTCATAACCTGATGTTGGTGATAAGGAATGACTCCTTAGTCTCCCCTTCTATGTTGATCTTTCTCCATGTGATGTAGAAGCTTCTGGACCTGACATTTGAGTGCTTGTTTGCTGAAATTCTTCTTGGACATAACCTCCATCATCTTTGAAATCTTCTTCAAGAATCTTCTCTTTCCCTTTGTCTCCAAACCATGGTCTTAGCTCATCAAATACCACATCTTGTGAGACTCATAGCTCCTTTGTCACCGGATTGTAGCACCTATATCCTTTTTGCTCCGATGAATATCCAATGAAAATACAGTTTTGTGACTTTGGCACCATCTTTGCCCTTAGTTTTTGAGGAATGTGAACATAACACACGCATCCAAAAACTTTGAGATGTGTAAGATCAGGTCTCTTATCGGAATAAACCTCCTCAAGAGTCAAATTATGCACTTCAGTTGTTGTACTTTTGTTCATCAAATAAACAGTTGAACTAACTGCTTCAACCCAATAGTTTAGTGGCACCTTCATCTCGTTGAACATGCATCTTGCAACTTCTATGATATGTCTATTTTTCCTTTCAGCTATTCCATTTTGTTGAGGTGTGTACCTACATGTAAATTGTTGCTTGAGGCACCTTCATCTTGTTGAGCATGCATCTTGCAACTTCTATGATATGTCTATTTTTCCTTTTAGCTATTCCATTTTGTTGAGGCGTGTACCTACATGTAAATTGTTGCCGTTTTCATAAAGAAAATCTGAAAATTCTTTGGAGAAATATTCTCTTCCTCCATTGAACCTCAAGCTCTTTATGTAGCGTCCTGTTTCCTTTTCTATTTGTGCTTCAAATCTCTTGAACATGGAGAACACATCAGATTTTTGTTTGATGTAGAACATCCATAATTTTCTTGAATGATCATCAATAAAAGTGACAAAATATCTATTCTTCTTAGGATCAAGACTTTTACCTACAACTAAGCCTTAAAATGAAAACTGGTATCAACTGAAGAACACAATGAATTTGAGACTTTGGACACTCAAACTAGACACTAATAGATTTAAAATGAGCTATCAAACACTCAATTTGGAGTAGTTTTGGTTTGAAAACTCTTTGCCTCAAGGCAGGCTACCTATCCAATCAGTTAGGCTTAAAGCTGGACTTCACTAAAAGCTGAATAACTCATAAAGCATAAAGGAAGTATTTAAAATAAGCTTTCCAATGAATATTTAAACTCTAAAAATGGATACATATATTGAGAGATATGACTCTCACAATCAGGCTACCCAGAAATTGGTATGCGGCTGGACATAGTCTATGAGACTGAAGAGAACGAAACGGCTAAAACCAAATGAATTACCTACAAGGGGACTTCAATGCCTTCTTCCTCTATTCTTGAGTGTCCTCCCTTGGCTCTTTTGTAACCAAATGACCGTGAGCTATCATGAAGAGTTTGAGAGGTCTTCTCCATAACTCCTCCACTACTTTGAGCAGCCACTCTTCTCTTCCAGTTCAGTTTTTGGATTTGATTCTTTTTTTATTGATTCTCTTTTGGCCTCTGTTGGGGATGTAAGGGTCATGTGACCTTACCCCCATATTCATATATATACATCATATATAGAGCATTGCCTCAAGAGAGATCATTATGTGGGTTTCGAGGCTCCCACGCATATCTGCGCGTCACTCCTCTCTTCTCTCTCGCTCCATCTCCTCCTTCCTCCTCTTCTTCTGCACACCAAAGCCCTTCATTGGTATCAGAGCATGTTGAAGGCTGGTGTGCAAGAAGCTTCAATGGAAGCTTAGGTCAGAAGGGGTAGAAGTGCAGGTCGACATCTCTTGATAGCAGTTCAGTATTTCGGTCATAACTCGAGTAAGAAAGCTCGGATTGATGCGTTTGAAAGTTCTGTGCGTAGCTAACACAGAGGGCTACAACTTCACAGAAAGGTGCAGAACCTGGTTCGGACTTTTAAAGTGCCGAAAATTCAAAATGCAGACTGTTATACAAAGCGAATCTACATTCAATAGGACAGTAGGTCGGTTTTTTTGTCATAACTTGAGTTCTACAGCTTGGAATGCGATGATTCAACTTGCTGCTCGTAGCTTGAAAAGATAGCTACAACTTTGTAGAAGAACTCAGATTCAGATCAGTGCAAGGTCACCGAAACTGCAAATAACAGAGCAGCAGTGTTGTAGGTGATAGTGAAATTGATAGCAGGTGCTTGTCTTAAGCATATCTTGAGCTATGCACCTCCAATTGAGATGTTCTTTATCTTGTTACGTAGTGAAGAATTAGATCTTGAAGTTTGCTGAAGATCAAAAGTTCAGATTCAGAGGTTATCACCTCCGAAACAGCAAAACACAAAGCAGCACATTTTCACTATAAGAACCATAGTTTCACTTGGAGGTTGAATTTGCTTTGGAACTTCTTCGAGAGAGAATTTATGGTGTGCAAGCTCTTATTTTCAGAGCTTCAAAGCATTGTACATGTATGATCATTGTGGTAGCTCCTCCATATGAGAGTAGAGCATGATATTGTCACGCGTTTGGCATGTAAGATGACATTGTGGTATACTCTTTTTGAGGTTTATGTCATCATGAGTTCGATCATGGATGTATAGTGGCATTGTGGTCTATATCTTGATTATGCCACTTAGTTACGGATTTACTTTCTGGTTGCACATACTTTTGTGAGAGTTGACATTGGATCTTAGTTGGTACTTGTATCTTTTGTTTTCTTTGCAGGTACATGATCCAGATTGGAGCCTCAGTTGCATACTTGTTTGTCACCTTGATTTGCTATTCTATTAGCAAATGTTCATTGATTTGATGTTGTGGATGGTGATTCCCACATGGTTATTTTGGTTCTAGAGTCCATTTTACAGAGGAGATGCTGCCGAAATTTCATCGGCTTTTATGCTAGAAAGGAGCTCTAGTGGATCTTGAAGCTTGTGCGATAGCTTTGGATCATTGTTTATCTCCATTCATTTGGACTTGGTCACAGGTTATTTGTGATAGGTTGGACCATCTTACAGGATTCATTCTTGAGTGGGAGGTGCATCACCATTATATTGGCATATATTGCTATCACTTTTTGGCATATGTAGTTGCCATTATCTTTGGTTGGATCAGTGACAGGTGGTGATAGGTTACTTATTGTTCTTTGGTTATTGGTTATCTTGTTTGATTGCTCAGTTTATAGGGGATACTCTGTCAAATTTTTCCCAGGATTCTTTCACATCTACTTTGTCACTTTGGAGACTTGGTGAGCAGGCTTATGCTCATGGTTTTATATGCACGCTAGATGCATGGTTATGTGACAGGTGGTTCACATGGTTTTCTTCTCCAGTGAGACATATGTGATGTGAGTTATGCATATGGATATGCAGACGTGATCCTATTGAGGATAGAGTATCGTTTTTAGTCTCTTGTTACATTGCTAGTCTTGGATTGCCAGCATGGTGTCTTCTCGATTCGATGGGATTGACTTTCCGAGATGGAAAGCTCAGATGTGGCATACATTGGTTCGTGAAGGGTTACACATGTATGTGCATAGAGATGCATAGAGGCTTCGTGACATGCCCGACCATGTATGGATGGATATGGATGCATTGGCCAGCTCCACTATCCGATTACAGCTTGTGGATTCTATATATGAGTCTGTTATGTATGAGGAGACGAGTAGTGCATTATGGCAGAGACTACATGATATATATGCGAGTCCATTGACTCATGTGAGACATAGATCACATCGACGACTTCAATGTTGGCATTGTGGTCATGAGGGCCATATTCGACGATGTTGCTTCAGGCGGATGCGACGACGACGTCAGAGATATGCACGTGATGCACGTCAGGTAGTGATTTCAGGAGAGTCTATAGCAGTTGATTATGCTAGTGATGGTGATATCACATTCTCCTATGGTTCATCTCAGGATTCCTCTTGTTCATTGGATAGCACGCATATGGCTTGGTTGCTTGATGCATTAGCCAGTTTTCATGTTACTCCACATCGTGAGTGGTTTTGTCGATTCTCAGGTGAGAGTCGTGGATGTGTGCAGTTTCCTGACGGTATGACATATGACATTGAGGGTGCAGGAGATGTATGCCTTATGCTACCTAGTAGAGCATCACTTATGCTCAGACATGTAAGCTATGTGCCTTCATTCCCTATGAGCTTGATTTCAGTTAGCCAGTTACAGGAGAGCAGATGTTATGCATTCCTTGGTGAGCATCATTTTCAGTTGCAGTTGGGACAGCTTATGCTTGTCAGAGGTGCCAGGATTGGGCACATGTATCCACTGCAGGTACTTCATGTGAGAGACAGTCTCGTCTCAGTGGGAGTTCAGCCTTATGTGCGATGTGAGACTCGTCATGTCTCATTTTGTCTACCTACAGATAGGTCTATTGACATTCATGATGCACATGTATGGCAGGATTCAGATGCTCAGATGGATGCATATATAGAGCATGTTTTGGATGCTCATGATGCTTACGGAGATCATGATTGTTTTGATCATATGGATGCTCTTATAGAGTACACTTCAGATGATCATTCAAATGCTTTAGAGCATGATGTGGATGCTCATGTAGAGCATTGTGATGATACTCAGTTAGAGTTTGATTATCAGTTTGACCTTGGTGTTGATGTTGTGCAGTTAGCTCATGTGGAGCATGATGATACACTTGGTGTGGTAGAGCATGATAGCTCTTATGATACAGAGCATACTAGCTCTCAGGATGCACAGCTAGATACATCCTTGGTTGCGAGCATGGTTGATTTAGATGCTGAGGAGTCAGCAGTTATGCAGTCATTCTTGGATTCGCTCATGCCAGATGTTGACACAGATATGTCAAGACATGGTGATCTTGATGATGGTGCTTTGGATGCCTTGGATACAGGCATGGCCGACATGCTTAGGTTAGCCAGGATAGCACATGTTTCGTCAGCATTCGGGAGTCTGATGTATGAGTTGTTATGCTCGAGACCAGACATTGCAGTTGCTATTGGAGCATTTGCACTTGGAGTTGTCAGTCGTTCGATGATTGACATAGGCATAGAGCGAGTGGGAGCTTTGCAGGAACTTCATCAGTTCTTGCATCAGCCAGATGTGAGCTCGACTCTTATCGATATGAGTCTAGAGCAGTTTGAGGTGCATGGATACACCTTGCTCGAGGCAGTTGGTGTAGGCTGATTGGTATGGATAGAGATCCGGACTCTCCCTGTACATTATTGTATAGTCCTACATCATTCTTTGTATATTTTTCCACTTATGGTCACATTGACCCTTAAGTGGGAGATTGTTGGGGATGTAAGGGTCATGTGACCTTACCCCCATATTCATATATATACATCATATATAGAGCATTGCCTCAAGAGAGATCATTATGTGGGTTTCGAGGCTCCCACGCATATCCGCGCGTCACTCCTCTCTTCTCTCTCGCTCCATCTCCTCCTTCCTCCTCTTCTTCTGCACACCAAAGCCCTTCAGCCTCCACTACTTGCTGAAGTAAATGCTTCCATTTTTTATTTTTGTATTTTCCTTCTATTTGAAGAAAATCCTTTTTGCAAAATATATATGATCTTACTTCTTTATTTTTGACAAACATGTTTATAAAGGCTATATTTTGGGCAAAATGCAACGTTCCTTGTTCCAAAAGATGGTTTAGCTCGAGCTACTCAGAAATTGTAGTTTGTTCATTGTGATGTTTGTGGTCCTATGCAGACACCCTCTTTTGGAAACTATCTTTACTTTGTGACTTTCATTGATGATTTCTCCATGCACGGATGGGTATATCCATTGAAAGCAAAGTTCGAAGTGTTTGTGTGCTTCAAACAAATTTTTTTTGGCTGAAAATATGTCAGCACGTAAGATGGGCACTCTTCATTCTGATCGACAGGGGGAATATATGTCTTCTGACTTATTGCATTTCTAGCTAAATGTGGGATAAAACATCAGTGTACAGTGCCATATACACCTCAAGAAAATGGAGTTGTTGAATGAAAGAAAAGTTCACTCATGGAGATGGTGAGGTGTATGGTCAAGAGTCTTGCTTTACCACATAGTTTCTAGCTTGAGGTTGTCATGTGTGCAACATATGTACTTAATAGGTGTCCCACTAAAGCATTATTGTCTATCACCCCATATGAGGTTTGGCATGCTCACAAGCCATCTTTTGCTCACTTGCGTGTTTTTGGTTGTCTGGCATATGCATTAGTGTCTAAACAACAATGCAGGAAATCAGATGATAAAGTAGTGAAATATATTTTTATTGGGTATAGTTCTGAAAGCAAAGGTTATCGTTTGTATCATCCACGGACTAAACGTATTTTGGTTAGCAGTGATGTTGTTCTTGTGGAAGATGTTATTCAACCATTAATTTCATGTACTAAGGAGACATATGTTAGCTCCAAAGACATGTATGATACTTTACTGCCTCTTTTTACAAGTGGACAGTCTAGTACTGGTCCTAAATGAGGCAACTTCTCAGCCTTTATAGGTTTCATGTGATGATGCACATCATTCCATTTTTAATGCAGATTTACATGCTGTACTTTTTTATGAGAGAGTTGATACTGAGGAGGCAAAAACTATGCCAAAATGGCTGGTGCACACTTTGCGTGATAGCAAATTAGATGCACCTATCGTGATGAGAATGAACCTGTTTTGTTTGATGAAGCACAAAATTCAAAAAATTGGATGGTTGCTACGTAATCTAAATATGATGCTATAATGAAAAATGGTATGTGGCCTTTATGTGACTTGCCTCTTGGAAAGAAAGCCATTGTCACTAAGTGGGTATACAAGCTCAAGTGTAAGCCTGATGGAACAATTGACATGTATAAGGCTAGGCTTGTTGCAAAGGGTTATGCTCAAGAAAGAGGCGTTGGTTTTGATGAGACCTTTGCTCCTACTTGCCAAATGACTATTGTTCGTAGCATCTATGTACTTGGAGCTCATCATAGTTGGAATGTACATCAGTTGGACATTAAAAATACAGTTCTGAATAGTGATTTACATGAAGAAGTGTATGTTTTTCAGCCCCATGGCTTTGCACAAAAGGGGCATGAAAACCAAGTGTATAGGTTGAAAAAGGCATTATATGGTTTGAAGCAAGCACCATGTGAAAAGATACATGCCTATGTGATAGCACATGGTTTTGAGAACAATCCAATTGGGAGCACCTTATGTTACCGTTAGTGTCCATGTGAAAGGCCAAATGGCCACCAGACACTTCTTTGTATATGTTCTTTAATAAAACATATAGTTTTGGTGGGAGCAGTCGCTGCAAATTTATGCAGGTTTTTAAAGCCTAAAACATCAGAGTTGATAGACACTTGTAGGTGTTATTGGCTAGTTTTTGGGCTGTGTAATCAGCCTTTTAGTGTCATTTTACTGCATATATTGAGCACATACACACCTTGTACGCTTCTGTGGATACCGCTTATGTACGTCCATGTGGTCATTGATATAGCGGTTACGTTCTTTGCATAAAGCCTTTTACGTTTGATAAAGAGGGTCGTGGTGAGGTTTTCTTAACTGGGAGACACCCAGATGTCGGGGTCTCTTCGGTGATGCAGGTGGAAGACTTACCCAGCCTCGCCATAGGAGATGTATGATAGTTGTTCATAGGTGCTCGATAAGCCTAGTTGGCTTCTATTGGGTAACTGATTATATGCAATGGAGTGAGTGATTCACTATGCAGGTAGACATGTCAGTACTTGCAGTTTTATCATACTTTGACACTGGTCATATGTTAATTTTGCAGAGGATACTCTGGCAAAAGTTTTCCAGATTTCTGGTTTAGTCAACTATACAGTGGTCGATTTACTCCTTGATACACTTATTTGTTGGTGTTTGGACTCTTCTAGCTCCAATATCATTCTATTCAGTACTCTACGATCATGGCATCAGAGGTCTCAGGCACATCCGGTGGATCAGGGTCTAGTGCTAGTGTTCGGAGGAGGAGCTATAACCTGCAGGGCAAAGACCATTTTGAGATCCAAAAATTTGATGGCACAAACTTTGCTCTATGGAAGAATCAGATTAAAGATGTGCTGATTCAAAGGAGGCAATGGAAGCCAGTAAATGGGATTTCAAAGAAGCCTGCTGACATGGATGAAGATGATTGGAATGAGTTAGGTGAAATGGCCAGGTCTACCATTCGCTTGCACCTGGCAGATAATGTTTACTTTACAGTATTAGACTGTGAAAGTGCAGAGGAGCTTTGGAAGAAGTTATGCAATACATATGAAAAAGAGACGGCATCAAATAAAGTGTATCTGATGAGAAAATTATATGACCTTCGTATGAAGGACACAGATAGTATTGCTGCTCATCTAAATGAGTTTGATGCTATATTCTCCCAGTTACAGGCTCAGAAAATGGATATGGATAATGAAATGAAAGCAGTATTGCTGTTATGCACCCTGCCATCATCATGGGATACGTTTTGCACAACTATTAGCAACAGTGCACCTGGTGGTAAACTCGTCTATGATGACATATGTGGAGCACTCTTAAGTGAGGAGATTCGTAGAAAATCTATGGTTGCCACTCAGAGTGGAGATGCATATAATGTTCGTGATTCTTACCAAGGAAAGAATCAACAACGTGGCAGGAGCAAGAACAAGGAAAAGAATGGTCAATGGAATAAGAGTAGAAGTAAATCAAGGAAGAGGGATATTGAATGCCATTATTGTCATAAGAAAGGACACATGAAGAAAGATTGTTATGCATTAAAGAATGCTAAAGCTAAAGGACAGAATGTTGATGGGCATGTTAAACAGTTACCTGCACGATCTACTTCGACTGTGAAGATTGAAGAAATTAATGCTATTTCTGATGATGCTGATGTGTTGACACTTGATAGTATTGTGCCATCTCAGGCACTTATGGTTGATTCTCTTTCCCACACCTGGCTGCTAGATTCTGGTGCTTCTTTCCATGTGACACCACATAGAGAATGGTTCTCTAATTATGCAGCAAAGTCTCTTGGTACCGTGAGACTTGGTGACTCTTTCCAGTGTGATGTTGTGGGGATTGGAGATGTGGTTGTGCAGTTCATTGATGGTTCAAAATTTACTATGCATAATGTATGCCATGTACCTCAGTTATCACGCAATTTGATGTCAGTTGGTCAACTTGATGACCTTGGTTACAAGGTGGTCTTCTATGCTCAGTCCTTTCGTATATCAAAGGGCAATATGGTTATTGCAAAAGGAAGCAAAGTTGGCTCACTTTATCCTTTATTTGTATCACAGAAAGAACACTTGTTAGCTGTTACTGAATAGCCTATGGCTTGTATTTGGCATGGTCGTTTGGGCCATATATCTCGTAGTGGAATGGAAAATCTTTCTCGTTCTGGCTACTTACTTGTGTTATCTTTCTCTGATTTTTCATTTTGTGAGCATTGTCAATACTGTGTGCGGCCTAAGGAGCTCGGTTTTCTACTCTAAGCATATCGTCGTGGAGCTCTCGAGAAGGAGAGCGCACTGAGGTGCATCGCCATCGAAATACTTCACTGGTACCCCCCCCCCCCCCAAGGCTTTCTCCAAGGCTTACGACTAAGGTGGCGACCAAGGCATAGACCTTGGCATACCTTGTCATCCGAGTCACCGAAGTCACCGTTGGCGCCGTTGGTTGCGCGCGAGGGAGGACCTCAATGATCAAGGAATATAGAGGTTCCCGGTACTTCTCGGGAGATCCCCCATCCCCGTACTGTTCCCCCAAGAGCTCGCTTAACCGTGGCAATCTCTTGCCACTAAGCTACACTCTTGTGGTGTTTGAAGAAGGGGAAAGACTAAGGTTGACATTACCTTGAACAAGTTTTGGTCCCTCAAAGCTTCATTTTTGCTTTCAAAGCCTATTTCTGAAGCAATTTTGGGGTGTTTTTGGAGCCATTTCGGAGTACTTTCACACATAGTTCTCTTCGCACAGGTCCAAGAATATCAAGAAGAGTGTTCCTTGTACTTCTCAGAGAATAAATATCAACCTTTGGGGCTGTATTTTCAGCCACACTCGTAAAACTACAAGTTTCTCGAGGGGTTTTCAGTTTTGGTGGGAGCAGTCACTGCAAATTTATGCAGGTTTTTAAAGCCTAAAACATCAGAGTTGATAGACACTTGCAGGTGTTATTGGCTAGTTTTTGGGCTGTGTAATCAGCCTTTTAGTGTCATTTTACTGCATATATTGAGCACATACACACCTTGTACGCTTCTGTGGATACCGCTTATGTACGTCCATGTGGTCATTGATATAGCGGTTACGTTCTTTGCATAAAGCCTTTTACGTTTGATAAAGAGGGTCGTGGTGAGGTTTTCTTAATTGGGAGACACCCAGATGTCGGGGTCTCTTCGGTGATGCAGGTGGAAGACTTACCCAGCCTCGCCATAGGAGATGTATGATAGTTGTTCATAGGTGCTCGATAAGCCTAGTTGGCTTCTATTGGGTAACTGATTATATGCAATGGAGTGAGTGATTCACTATGCAGGTAGACATGTCAGTACTTGCAGTTTTATCATACTTTGACACTGGTCATATGTTAATTTTGCAGAGGATACTTTGGCAAAAGTTTTCCAGATTTCTGGTTTAGTCAACTATACAGTGGTCGATTTACTCCTTGATACACTTATTTGTTGGTGTTTGGACTCTTCTAGCTCCAATATCATTCTATTCAGTACTCTACGATCATGGCATTAGAGGTCTCAGGCACATCCGGTGGATCAGGGTCTAGTGCTAGTGTTCGGAGGAGGAGCTATAACCTACAGGGCAAAGACCATTTTGAGATCCAAAAATTTGATGGCACAAACTTTGCTCTATGGAAGAATCAGATTAAAGATGTGCTGATTCAAAGGAGGCAATGGAAGCCAGTAAATGGGATTTCAAAGAAGCCTGCTGACATGGATGAAGATGATTGGAATGAGTTAGGTGAAATGGCCAGGTCTACCATTCGCTTGCACCTGGCAGATAATGTTTACTTTACAGTATTTGACTGTGAAAGTGCAGAGGAGCTTTGGAAGAAGTTATGCAATACATATGAAAAAGAGACGGCATCAAATAAAGTGTATCTGATGAGAAAATTATATGACCTTCGTATGAAGGACACAAATAGTGTTGTTGCTCATCTAAATGAGTTTGATGCTATAATCTCCCAGTTACAGGCTCAGAAAATGGATATGGATAATGAAATGAAAGCACTATTGCTGTTATGCACCCTGCCATCATCATGGGATACGTTTTGCACAACTATTAGCAACAGTGCACCTGGTGGTAAACTCGTCTATGATGACATATGTGGAGCACTCTTAAGTGAGGAGATTTGTAGAAAATCTATGGTTGCCACTCAGAGTGGAGATGCATATAATGTTCGTGATTCTTACCAAGGAAAGAATCAACAACGTGGCAGGAGCAAGAACAAGGAAAAGAATGGTCAATGGAATAAGAGTAGAAGTAAATCAAGGAAGAGGGATATTGAATGCCATTATTGTCATAAGAAAGGACACATGAAGAAAGATTGTTATGCATTAAAGAATGCTAAAGGTAAAGGACAGAATGTTGATGGGCATGTTAAACAGTTACCTGCACGATCTACTTCGACTGTGAAGATTGAAGAAATTAATGCTATTTCTGATGATGCTGATGTGTTGACACTTGATAGTATTGTGCCATCTGAGGCACTTATGGCTGATTCTCTTTCCCACACCTGGCTGCTAGATTCTGGTGCTTCTTTCCATGTGACACCACATAGAGAATGGTTCTCTAATTATGCAGCAAAGTCTCTTGGTACCGTGAGACTTGGTGACTCTTTCCAGTGTGATGTTGTGGGGATTGGAGATGTGGTTGTGCAGTTCATTGATGGTTCAAAATTTACTATGCATAATGTATGCCATGTACCTCAGTTATCACGCAATTTGATGTCAGTTGGTCAACTTGATGACCTTGGTTACAAGGTGGTCTTCTATGCTCAGTCCTTTCGTATATCAAAGGGCAATATGGTTATTGCAAAAGGAAGCAAAGTTGGCTCACTTTATCCTTTATTTGTATCACAGAAAGAACACTTGTTAGCTGTTACTGAACAGCCTATGGCTTGTATTTGGCATGGTCGTTTGGGCCATATATCTCGTAGTGGAATGGAAAATCTTTCTCGTTCTGGCTACTTACTTGTGTTATCTTTCTCTGATTTTTCATTTTGTGAGCATTGTCAATACTGTGTGCGGCCTAAGGAGCTCGGTTTTCTACTCTAAGCATATCGTCGTGGAGCTCTCGAGAAGGAGAGCGCACTGAGGTGCATCGCCATCGAAATACTTCACTGGTACCCCCCCCAAGGCTTTCTCCAAGGCTTACGACTAAGGTGGCGACCAAGGCATAGACCTTGGCATACCTTGTCATCCGAGTCACCGAAGTCACCGTTGGCACCGTTGGTTGCGCGCGAGGGAGGACCTCAATGATCAAGGAATATAGAGGTTCCCGGTACTTCTCGGGAGATCCCCCATCCCAGTACTGTTCCCCCAAGAGCTCGCTTAACCGTGGCAATCTCTTGCCACTAAGCTACACTCTTGTGGTGTTTGAAGAAGGGGAAAGACTAAGGTTGACATTACCTTGAACAAGTTTTGGTCCCTCAAAGCTTCATTTTTGCTTTCAAAGCCTATTTCTGAAGCAATTTTGGGGTGTTTTTGGAGCCATTTCGGAGTACTTTCACACATAGTTCTCTTCGCACAGGTCCAAGAATATCAAGAAGAGTGTTCCTTGTACTTCTCAGAGAATAAATATCAACCTTTGGGGCTGTATTTTCAGCCACACTCGTAAAACTACAGGTTTCTCGAGGGGTTTTCAGTTTTGGTGGGAGCAGTCACTGCAAATTTATGCAGGTTTTTAAAGCCTAAAACATCAGAGTTGATAGACACTTGCAGGTGTTATTGGCTAGTTTTTGGGCTATGTAATCAGCCTTTTAGTGTCATTTTACTGCATATATTGAGCACATACACACCTTGTACGCTTCTGTGGATACCGCTTATGTACGTCCATGTGGTCATTGATATAGCGGTTACGTTCTTTGCATAAAGCCTTTTACGTTTGATAAAGAGGGTCGTGGTGAGGTTTTCTTAACTGGGAGACACCCAGATGTCGGGGTCTCTCCGGTGATGTAGGTGGAAGACTTACCCAGCCTCGCCATAGGAGATGTATGATAGTTGTTCATAGGTGCTCGATAAGCCTAGTTGGCCTCTATTGGGTAACTGATTATATGCAATGGAGTGAGTGATTCACTATGCAGGTAGACATGTCAGTACTTGCAGTTTTATCATACTTTGACACTGGTCATATGTTAATTTTGCAGAGGATACTCTGGCAAAAGTTTTCCAGATTTCTGGTTTAGTCAACTATACAGTGGTCGATTTACTCCTTGATACACTTATTTGTTGGTGTTTGGACTCTTCTAGCTCCAATATCATTCTATTCAGTACTCTACGATCATGGCATCAGAGGTCTCAGGCACATCCGGTGGATCAGGGTCTAGTGCTAGTGTTCAGAGGAGGAGCTATAACCTACAGGGCAAAGACCATTTTGAGATCCAAAAATTTGATGGCACAAACTTTGCTCTATGGAAGAATCAGATTAAAGATGTGCTGATTCAAAGGAGGCAATGGAAGCCAGTAAATGGGATTTCAAAGAAGCCTGCTGACATGGATGAAGATGATTGGAATGAGTTAGGTGAAATGGCCAGGTCTACCATTCGCTTGCACCTGGCAGATAATGTTTACTTTACAGTATTAGACTGTGAAAGTGCAGAGGAGCTTTGGAAGAAGTTATGCAATACATATGAAAAAGAGACGGCATCAAATAAAGTGTATCTGATGAGAAAATTATATGACCTTTGTATGAAGGACACAGATAGTGTTGCTGCTCATCTAAATGAGTTTGATGCTATATTCTCCCAGTTACAGGCTCAGAAATGGATATGGATAATGAAATGAAAGCAGTATTGTTGTTATGCACCCTGCCATCATCATGGGATACGTTTTGCACAACTATTAGCAACAGTGCACCTGGTGGTAAACTCGTCTATGATGACATATGTGGAGCACTCTTAAGTGAGGAGATTCGTAGAAAATCTATGGTTGCCACTCAGAGTGGAGATGCATATAATGTTCGTGATTCTTACCAAGGAAAGAATCAACAACGTGGTAGGAGCAAGAACAAGGAAAAGAATGGTCAATGGAATAAGAGTAGAAGTAAATCAAGGAAGAGGGATATTGAATGCCATTATTGTCATAAGAAAGGACACATGAAGAAAGATTGTTATGCATTAAAGAATGCTAAAGGTAAAGGACAGAATGTTGATGGGCATGTTAAACAGTTACTTGCACGATCTACTTCGACTGTGAAGATTGAAGAAATTAATGCTATTTCTGATGATGCTGATGTGTTGACACTTGATAGTATTGTGCCATCTGAGGCACTTATGGCTGATTCTCTTTCCCACACCTGGCTGTTAGATTCTGGTGCTTCTTTCCATGTGACACCACATAGAGAATGGTTCTCTAATTATGCAGCAAAGTCTCTTGGTACCGTGAGACTTGGTGACTCTTTCCAGTGTGATGTTGTGGGGATTGGAGATGTGGTTGTGCAGTTCATTGATGGTTCAAAATTTACTATGCATAATGTATGCCATGTACCTCAGTTATCATGCAGTTTGATGTCAGTTGGTCAACTTGATGACCTTGGTTACAAGGTGGTCTTCTATGCTCAGTCCTTTCGTATATCAAAGGGCAATATGGTTATTGCAAAAGGAAGCAAAGTTGGCTCACTTTATCCTTTATTTGTATCACAGAAAGAACACTTGTTAGCTGTTATTGAACAGCCTATGGCTTGTATTTGGCATGGTCGTTTGGGCCATATATCTCGTAGTGGAATGGAAAATCTTTCTCGTTCTGGCTACTTACTTGTGTTATCTTTATCTGATTTTTCATTTTGTGAGCATTGCCAATATGGAAAGCAAACCAGAAATGTGCATAGAACGCACATTGACTCTTCAATTCAGCCTTTAGATCTCGTTCATACAGATGTGTGTGGTCCTATGCCCACTAGGTCCTTAGGTGGTTCTCTTTACTTTGTCACTTTCATAGATGATGCTACTAGAAAAGTCTGGGTATATCCTATCAAATCAAAGGATGATGTATTCCCTACTTTCAAAAAATGGCTTGCTTCAATTGAGACTAAAAAGGAACTAAGCTTAAGGCTTACGTTCAGATAATGGGGGTGAGTATACCTCACATGAATTCAGCCTTTTCTGTCCGTCTAGAGGGATTCGTAGAGAGTTTACAGCTCCTTATACCCCAGTACAGAATGGTGTAGCTGAGAGGATGAATAGAACTAGTCAAGATAGAGTAGTCTCTATGTTGCATCATGCAAACCTCTCACAAGGTTTTTGGGCAGAAGCAGTATTGACTGCAGTTCATGTGATTAACCTTTCACCTAGTACTGCCAAAGGTCTGAAAGTGGCACAAGAGTTATGGACAGGGAAACCACCATATTATGATCATCTTCGAGTTTTTGGGTGTGAAGCATATGTTCATATACCCAAGAATCTTAGACAAAATTTGGACCATAAGTCAAAGAAATGCATTTTTCTTGGATATGGTCGAGAAGGACAATTTGGATATCGGTTATGGGATCCTGAAACACGGTCAGTGATCAGAAGTAGTGATGTCATTTTTAATGAGTCTAAGATGCATAAACAACCCATTAAGGAGGTTGAAGTGAGAAGAGTGGTGTTTGAGGATACTAGTCCTCCGGTTAGCATGCATAAAAATGCTGCACATAGGGATGTTCAAGAGAATGTCCATTCAGATCAGTCTGCACATGTTCCTGTTCAGCAACCATTGAGACGTTCTGCACGCGTCTCATATCCACCTGATAGATATGTTCCAGGTTTAGATTTTGTTATGCTAACAGATACCGGTGAGCCTTCTTGCTACAAAGAGGCTACGCAGACAGAGGATCATGTCAAGTGGGAGCGTGCCATGAAGAGTGAGTTGGATTCTATTCACAAGAATGGTACTTGGGACTTAGTACCTTTGCCAAAGGGTAGGAAAGCTTTACCATGTAAATGGGTATATAAGCTGAAATTCACATCAGATAGTGCTTCTCCAAAATATAAAGCACGACTTGTTGCAAAGGGTTTTAAGCAACAACATGGTGTTGATTTTGAGGAAATCTTCTCTCTAGTGGTCAAGATGACTACTTTGCGCATGTTGCTTGGTTTCGTTGCAATGGAGGACTTAGAGCTAGTCCAAATGGATGTGAAAATAGCTTTCTTGCATGGAGATCTTACAGATGAGATCTATATGGAACAACCAGAGGGTTATGTAGTTCCTGGCAAGGAAATTCTAGTTTGTAAGCTCAAGAAGAGCTTGTATGGACTTAAACAGTCTCCTAGACAATGGTACCAAAAGTTTGATGCTTTTATGAAGTCCCAAGGCTATTCTCGGAGCAATGAGGATCATTGTCTCTACACAAAGAGATGTTATGATGGAAGCTTGATATGCTTGATACTTTACGTCGATGATATGTTGATTGCTGGGAAGTCCTCTTATGATTTGTCACTTCTCAAAAAGAAGTTGAGTCAGACATTTGATATGAAGGATTTGGGGGATGCCAAACATATACTTGGCATGCGCATTACTCGTGATAGGAGTAAAAGATGCATATACTTGTCTCAAAGTGAGTACATATCCAAAGTACTTCACCGATTTAATATGCAGGGTGGAAAGGCATTGAGTACACCTTTACCCACATATGTGAAATTGAGCAAGGATGACTGCCCCAAATGAGATGAGGAAAAGGAATTCATGACCAAAATTCCCTATCAGTCTGCTGTTGGTAGTCTCATGTATGCTATGGTAGCTACGAGACCAGACATTGCATTTGCAGTGGGAGTTGTGAGCAGATATATGTCTAATCCTGGCAAGAAACATTGGGAAGCGGTCAAAATGATTTTGAGATATCTGAGTGGCACTAAGGACAAGTGTCTATGCTTAGGTAGAGGGAAAGCATCCATTATTGGTTACACAGATTCTGACTATGCTGGTTGTGTAGACAATCGTAAGTCTACATCAGGGTACATTTTTCATTTTGCTGGAGGTGCTATCTCTTGGAGATCTCGTCTTCAAGAATGTACAGCTGTTTCCACCACAGAAGTAGAGTATGTTGCAGCAAGTGAGGCATGTAAGGAAGCAATTGTGGCTTTCTCGTCTTGCTTGTGATATCGGTTTACCTCAGCATGTACCTCACTTGCTCCGTGATAGTGAGAGTGCCATTGCTTTGGCTAAGAATCCGTCTATCATGCAAAGAACAAGCACATTGAGGTGAGGTATCACTTCATTAGAGATTGCTTAGCCACTGAGAGCATTATTCTTGAGAAGGTTCACACTCGAGATAATGTTGCAGATGCTTTGACTAAAGCTCTACCATAGGATAGCTTTCGACACTGTTGTCACTTGATGGGGGTTACTTGATTCTTGATCTTACGCAGTCACTTGTATACTGTGTAACATGCCCATCAGGTGGGAGGTATAGTTTGTATACTTACACTCAGGTATTCTTTATCATTCTTTATTTTTTCTCCCATAGTTACTCTGGCCATATTGGCCTTTAGTGGGAGATTGTTACCATTAGTGTCCATGTGAAAGGCCAAATGGCCACCAGACACTTCTTTGTATATGTTCTTTAATAAAACATATAGTGGCCTGGTCAGTCACAGACTGTAAGTTCGACTGCATTTGTAGGACTTAAGAAGTTTGTCATCGTGCTTCCTGTGCACTGTGTTTTCTGTGTATTCTACAGCCTCTGTGCGGAGTACTGTGTGCAGCCTCAAGAGCTCAGTTTTCTACTCTGAGCATATCGTCGTGGAGCTCTCGAGAAGGAGAGCGCACTGAGGTACATCGCCATCAAAATACTTCACCTTATATGTTGAGCATGCAAATGATGTGTTTCTGATCATTGTTGTGTATGTTGATGACATGCTACTCATTCGTCCTCATGAGAAGCATATTACTGGTTTTAAGATTGATCTGCATGCCTCATTTGAGATGTCAAATTTGGGGCATTTGCATCATTATTTGGGCATTCAATTTATGCAAGTTGATGGTGGAATAGGTTTGTGTCAAATGAAATATATTGACACATTATTACATTGCTTCGGCCTTGAAGACTGTGTACTTATTGCCACTCCTATGGAGGTAGGTTTATGACTGAGTCTTCATGATGATGGAGATGCATTTGATGTTGTTCTCTATCAGCAAGATGTTGGATGCTTGATTTACTTATGCATTACTCGATGAGATATTCAGTTTACTGTCTTATAGATGAGCAAGTTTATGCATTGCCCAGGTGTCAAGCATTGGCATGTGTTTAAGCACATCTTTCGCTACTTGAGCGGTACCCAACTACTTGGATTGTTTTACCCCAAGGGGGGATCACTACCGCTAGATTTACATGCTTTTTCTAACTCTGACTGGGCTGGTTGCTATGACACTCATGTGTTCACCAGTGCTTTATGCTTCATGATTGGTAGCTCATGCATATCTTGGTTGACCAAGAAGCATCCTACTGTAGCCACTTCCATTTGTGAGTTTGAGTATAGGGAAGCTTTCACAATGACTATTGAGTGTGTGTGGCTTAGATGCCTTATGGCTGATTTGGGTGTTGGTCAGTCTTTTGCCACCACCATCTTCATTGATAGTCAGAGCGCATTGGCAGTTGCAATGAACCCTGTGTTCCGTGCTCACACTAAGCACATTGAGGTGCACTATCACTATGTCAGGGAGAGGTTCTTTGCTAGAGAGATTAGTTTGACATATGTGCCCACATAAGAGAACATTGCAGAACTTTTCACAAAGGCTATGCCTAGGGAGAAGTTTGAAGCTTTTTGCAAAGCTTAAAGCTTACTTCTTTTTGTGGACTGATTCCACATAGCTTGGCACTTCCTTATACATGAGTGCCAACTCTTGTTCACCGCATCACTGCCAGGGGGGATTTGTTGATATATTTAGGTAGTGATGTGTTTGAACACACTAGGACCATCAGGGCACTTTTTTCCCTCTTTAGGAGGTTTTTTTTCCCTGGCTTGTATATACGTCTATTACCCTAATGGGCTACTTATCTTTGTACATTCTAGTGGTGATACATTCAGTATCGTGTTGTTGTGCTCCAAGCTTCTTCTTCTTCCTTGTGTTGTTCGTGTGCTTTCGCAGACCTTAAAGTCAAACAAAAATAAATTCCCATGGCTCATTGGGATCAGGTAGTGGCATTATCAATCCAAATGCTCTACTATGGTGACACTTAATATGTTTACACACTACATTAGGAAATGTTATGTTTTCTACTATCTTATTGACCTTGGAGTGGGTGTGAAGCCACCCTTTATTAGGATCTAGATGGACTCTCACATGAGTGCCATGTGGCACTCATGTGAGAATCCATTTGTATGCCTCTCATACAGGGAAAAGAGGAAGAGATATATATGATGATAGATATGTGGTTGGGAGGTGACTTTATTGCACATCTTCGTGTGTCATCAATTGAGCTTTGAGTTTGTTTCTTGTTTTGAAACCCATGTAGAGACAACCTAAAAATGGAGGCAATCCTCGTGAACAACAACATTCCATCCTCGAGAATACCAACATTTGTATTAGAGCCTTGTAACGACATGCTTCGACTGACATCGACTAGGAGGGATGCAAAGGACACTCTACAGTAGAGGGTACATTCCCACCAGCAAGTGTAGAGTGCAAATGAGTTTGAGGGAGCTCTATCCCTCACGCCTCCCTCTTGGATGTAGCATATGAAGGATAATCTTGTCCTTTTATACTCTAAAAAACGTGGTTTTGCCTCCTATATGGAATTAAAGTGCCTCTTCTCACATGAATGCAAGGATATTTCCTCTTCGAACTCTTCATTGTGATGTAATTGGGGGTACTATTTCGAGTTTTTTTCTGGTTTCCAAGAAGCCAAAAGGGGGGCTCTAGAAGCTATCCTTGGGGAAATAAGCATATGTACATGTAATTGGGGATGTGGAGATGTGATAAGGGAAATATTATTAGGTAAAAAGCCTCTCAAGCATCTTCTTTCAAGCTTTCAAAGTTGTCTCTTCATGAAGATTTGTATTTCACCTTCCCACCTTTACATGCCATTTTATCTGAGCCATAGCTTGGTGTTGTTGTGATGGAGAGCTTCAACACACTATAGAAGGTGAGAATCACGAGGGAGTGATACACAAATGAGCAAGAAGGCCTTGCAAAGAGATAAGATAGAGAGAGAGAGGATTCTCTCTTCCTCGTACATGCACAAATAAGAAGGAGAAATTGTTCCTCATATTACTTGAGAAAAAATGTTCATTTATACAAAAAGAGAAAGGCTTATAGCCAATAGAAAAGGAGATAAGGTTTTTGCTAAGATTACCCTCTTGTTTGGAGAGGATTCACATAGAAAATAATGTTGGGGGTGTGTAGAATTGCGAGAGACACACGAGAAGCACACGCAAGAAGCACAAACACAACAAGACACATGGAGAAGACGATGGCTAGAATAGCTCTCTCTATTGACGATGAACTGAACTAAAGTAAGAGCTAAATAATATCCCTGAGTACAAAGTACCACCACATATGAGAGTATCAAGTATGTGGTAACATTGGGAAAAAACCTCTAGCCAACACTAGAGTAAAAAGTGCCCATGTATAGGGAAAAGGTTCACATCAAAGCTACTTGAGGAACACATAAGTGTAGCAAACCCCCTGGAGTGAATGATGTGAACACATACAGGGAGCAACAGATCAGCCCCCACAAGGTAATAAGCCTAAAGCTTTGCAAAAAGCTTCAAACTTTTCTCGTGGAAGAGCTTTGGTGAATATGTCTGCCACATTATCTTGTGTGGGCACATATACCAAATCAATATCTCCTACATGAAGGCTCTCTCTCACATAGTGATAATGCAACTCAATATGTTTGGTCCGTGCATGAAACACTGGATTTCGTGCAACAACCAAAGCACTTTGACTATCCATGAGAATATGCATAGCAGCATCAATCCATGCAAAGATCCATCAATAGGCATCTCAGCCATATACACTCCACTGTAGCTGTGAAAACTGCCCTATACTCAGCTTCACAACTCGAGGTCGCCACTATAGGTTGCTTCTTACTCAACCAAGATATGCATGAGTCTCCAAGGAAAAAGCAATTACCACTAGTGGACACGCGAGTATCATAACAACCAGCCCAATCACTATCTATAAAAGCATGCAAGCATGGTTGAATATCTCTGCCATAAAAGAGACCTAAGCTCAAAGTGCCTCAGAGATATCTAAACACACGTTTCCCCGCTTACCAATGCTTAGTGCTAGGGCTATGCATGAATCAACTCAACTGGGAAACTACATATTGTATATCCGACCTTGTGTTGCATGCATATATGACATCCCACAACTTGCTGATAAAGAGAAGTGTCAAATGCATCACTGGAATCCTCAATTGAGAACCTGAATCCTGTCTCAACTAGTGTGGAAACTGCCTTACAATCCTCAAAGTCAAAACGTTGAAGTAGTTTTTCAACATACTTTCCTTGATGCATAACAATTCCCCCCTCAACGGATACAAACTGGATGCCAAGATAGTAGCTCAAAAGACCAAGATAAGTGACATCAAAAGTATGTTGCAAATCAGCCATAAGAATGTCAAGTTTTGCATCACATGACCCAATCAAGAGTATGTCATAGACATAAAGAACAAGCACTATAAGATCAGCCCCATTTTTGTGTACATAGAGTGTGCTTTCAATCGGACTACATGTGAAGCCAAGAGCAATCAAGTGCTTATGGATTTTGTCATACCATGCACGTGGAGCTTGCTTGAGACCATACACGGCTTTATGCAAGCGACAAACCATATACTCTTTCCCTTTCATAGCAAATCTAGGAGGTTGCTTCACATAAACCTCTTCTTGAAAATCACCATTCAAGAAGGCTGTTTTTATGTCCAACTGATGCACTTTCCAACCTTGATGGGCAGCCAATGCAAGCACGGTACGAATGGTAGCCTTGTGTGAAGTAGGTGCAAATGTTTCCTCATAATCAATGCCATATTGTTGCACATATCCTTTGGCAACCAATCTAGCTTTGTAGCGATCAATGCTACCATCATATTTTCTCTTAATCTTATAAACCCACTTTGCACTAATGGCATTCTTTCCTTTTGGCAATTCACATAACTCCCAAGTACCATTCCTATGAATGGAATCCATTTCTGATTGCATAGCACTCATCCATTGTGGATCATCACATGCATGTTCAAAAGACAGTGGCTTTTCATTACATGTTGTAGCAATAAGAGAATAATCCACAAAATTACTTGATGCATGGTGAGAGTTTGATCTTGTTCTACCAAGTAAAGGTGCACTCAATTTGCTGTCTTGCAAAGTTTGTTTCAACCACTTTCGCATAGTTTGTGCACTCTTGATAGACATGTGTTCATTATGTAAAACATCTTCAATATGTACATCATGCATGGGCTCAATTTCATGCTCATTTTCAGCCATATTTTGACGCAAATGTTCAGCCATATGTGGCTGGAAATTTCTAGCAGTTTTGACAATTTTTGGCTGAAAAATTTTAGCTGTGTTTGGCTGGAAATTCTCTACATTTTCAGCACTATTTGTTGGATTTTTTCAGCCCTTTGAGCCTCAGTTGGCTTGTCTACATGGACATAGTCAAGTGCACCATTTTGGAACCAAGGCATGAATGTATCGAACACATCTTGTGAGCTAAATGTTGGTTGTTTTTTGCATTCAAGTAAAGGGAAAACTGAATTTTCAGCAAATACCACATCTTGACTCATAATAATTGTGTTAATCAATGGATGGTACAAACGATATCCCTTACTTTCAGCACTATAACCAACAAATATACATTTCTTTGCCTTGTCACCAAGTTTGTGACATTGTTGTGATGGCACAAGAGCATATGCCAAACAACCAAACACACACATATGACTAACCATAGGCTTATGACCATTCCAAGCCTCATAAGGAGTGATGAGTCTCAATGCTTTTTTAGGGCAACGATTCAACACATAACTTGCACACATGACCACTTCCATCCAAAACTTATCAGGAAGATGCTTTCCTTTAACCATACATCATGCCATTTCAAGTAGAGTTCTATTTTTACGCTCGGCAACACCATTTTGCTGAGGTGTATATGGCACCGTACATTGGTGTGAAATACCTCTTTCAGAAAGAAAAGCATTAAACTCATGTGACATGTATTCACCACCACGATCCGTGCATAGAGTCAAAAGCTTTTGTGAAGAAAAATTTTCAGCCATAGCTAAAAATGCTTTGAAGCAAGAAAACACCTCATTCTTTGCTTTCATAGGATACACCCATGTATGGCGAGTAGCATCATCAATGAAGGCAACAAAATATACATGCTTCCCAAAAGATGGAGTCTTGACGGGACCACATACATCACTATGAACAAGCTGCAGTTTTCTTGTAGTTTGTGTATGACTATCTTTTGGAAAAGAAGCCTGATGCATTTTTCCAAGAATGAAACCTTCACATGCATGCTTTTCAATGGACTCAAGTATAGGCAAACCAATAACCATGTCCTTCTTTTGCAAGTAAAGCAAACTATTGAATTTTAAGTGACCAAAACGAGCATGCGAAAGCTCCATTTTAGCCATGGAAGAAGTATGAGCAACCAAGGCATTCGAGGCAGCCTCTTGTATGTATCCATGCGATACAAGCCATTACATAATGTACCGGACATCACGATAACATCACCATTGCTGAAATCATGAACCATACATTTATCATCAACAAAGTGTACATGAAGTATATTTTTGGCAATCAACGGAACTGAAATTAAGTTCTTCTTGATACCGGGCACATACACTGCATTTTTCAAGAGAATCACACCTCCATTTGCAGTCGTAAGCTCAATTTCTCCTACTCTAATGATAGGATAAGAGGCATTGTTTGCACACACCACATGTCCTCCTTTGGGTGCATCTTTCAAAGAGGCAAAAAATCTTTTGCATGATGTTATGTGCTTTGAAGCACCACTATCAAAGAACCAATCCGAATCAGCCTCACTCACAACCATACATTTAGAATGCAAAGAAGCATCATAATGACATGTAACAACACATGCCCAAAAATCTTGAGCCGTGTTAGCTTCATCATTGTTTACATTTGCTGAATTTTCAATAATAGACATGCCAGATTCCTTCTTCTTTTCATTGCCTTTAGCAAGCTTTCTACACTCATCGATAGTATGACCAGCCTTCCGGCAATATTTGCATCTCTTCTTCTTTTGCAAATCAACATCATTAGAGGAATGAGTGGAAGAGGAAGCTTGAGGCTTTGGTTTTGATGAACCCAAAGCTGAACCATACTTGCTTTTCCCCTTTAGTGAGATAGCAGGTGCTTGTGTTCCCTCAATCAAACCACTCCTATTCACTCTAGATTGCCCTTCTTGCAAAAGAAGAG
The DNA here is from genome assembly GCA_020310875.1 of Ceratopteris richardii. Taxonomy (NCBI): domain Eukaryota; kingdom Viridiplantae; phylum Streptophyta; class Polypodiopsida; order Polypodiales; family Pteridaceae; genus Ceratopteris; species Ceratopteris richardii. The sequence continues at coordinate 63,501,328 of CM035419.1, forward strand.
ACAAACCTCATCAAATGCATACATATTAGGATTTCCTTTTGCAACCAAACGGAGTGTAGTAGCAAAGCTTTGAAAAGATTCCGATAATCCTTTCAACAATGTAGATATGAGTGATGCATCCCGAATGATCTCATCTATGTTTGCCAATTGCTCTTTCAAGTCCTTGATGCGTGTCACACACACATCCACTGACTCATTTTTAGCCATACATACATCCTCAAGTTGCTTCCTCAAGTATGCAACACGTGCTTCATTACGCACGGCATACAAAGAAGCAAGAGTGTCCCATGCCTCTCGTGATGTAGAACATGACCGAATGTGTGGAACTATATGACGCTTCACAGAAAGCACAATGAAAGCATGAGCTTGAGCATCTTTTCCATCCCATCGAAGTTGCTCCTGTGTAGGTGGAGAAGGAGAAACCACTATTCTCAAAGAAGAAGCTCCATCTATGATAGTGGACTGTGAAGTAGAAGCACCTATCGGTCTTTGATCTACATCCGCCACTATGTTCCAAAGTTGTTTTGCAACAAGAACATGCTTCATCATGTAAGACCACATCGGATAGTTGGTCCCATCAAGCTTATCTTCAGCTTGAAGCATGCCAAACATGTCAATGCTACCCGCCATTTCATAAAAGAACAAGAATGTGACAAAATGTTCACTTCGACGAAAGCTGAAATGAATGCTGAAATTTCAACTCAGAAACCCTCACTCTGATGGCAATTTTGGTTGCACGGATGGCTTCAAAATGGGGACAAAACCCCAGCGCACCTGGTGGAAATGTTTCTGGCTGCTAAAATTCACAGTTCTATGCTCCGAAGTCGATTTGCACTATTAAAAGTGCATGCGCGCCGTGATGCGAAAAACCAAATCTTGAGAAGGAGCTGAACTTGCTCTGATACCACTGTTGGGGGTGTGTAGAAGTGTGAGAGACACATGAGAAGCACACACAAGGAGCACAAACACAGCAAGACACATGGAGAAGACGATGGCTGGAATAGCTCTCTCTATTGACGATGAACTGAACTGAAGTAAGAGCTGAATAATATCCCTAAGTACAAAGTACCACCACATATGAGAGTATCAAGTAGGGTCCTTTTCTTTTAGAACAATTACAATTTGTCCAAATTTATCATCGAGAATGACTTTGAGTAGGACGGCTACTTGATACTCATTTTCGATGGGGCATTGCGCATAAGCTAATTGAGTATAAATACTCTCTAATTTGTTTCCAAGTGTGGGTATATCTTCTCCTTGAGACATGGTAAGAGAATAGAGTTGTGTTTTAAGTGCTTTTGGAGTTGGTTTTTCTGACTCTAATTGGGCTTGTTGCTATGACACTCGTGTATCCACTAGTGGCTTTTGCTTCATGCTTGGTAGCTCATGTATATCTTGGTTGAGCAAGAAGCAACCTACTGTGGCCACTTCCAGTTGTGAGGCTGAGTATAGGGAAACTTTCACAACGACTGTTAAGTGTGTGTGGCTCAGATGCCTTATGGCTGATTTGGGTGTTGGTTAGTCTTCTGCAACCACCATCATCAATGACAGTTAGAGCCCATTGGAAGTTGCAAGGAACCCTATGTTCCATGCTTGCACTAAGAATTTAGGTGCATTATCATTATGTTAGGGAGAGGTTCTATGTTGGGGAGATCAGCTTGGCATATGTGCCCACACAGGAGAACATTGGAGACCTTTTCACGAAGGCTCTGCCTAGGGAGAAGTTTGAAGCTTTTCGCAAAGTTTTGGGCTTACTTCCTTTTGTGGAGTGATTTCCACATAGCTTGGCACTTCCTTATACATGAGTGCCAAATCCTTGTTCACCACATCACTCCCAGGGGGGATTTGTTGATATATTTAGGTAGTGATGTGTGGGAACACACTAGGACCGCCGGGGTACTTTTTTCCCTCTTTAAGAGTTTTTTTTCCCTGGCTTGTATATACGCCTATTGCCCTAATGGGCTACTCATCTTTGTACATTCTAGTGGTAATACATTCAGTATTGTGTGTTGAGCTACAAGCTTCTTCTTCTTCCTTGTTCTGTTCGGGTGCTTCCGCAGACGTCTAACTCCAACACTTAGCCGCATGCCTATGCTCAGTAGATTGCGTTTTACTTAGATAAGCAGTGAGCTACTTGAGTGATCCATTAGAGGAAATGTAGGTTTGATCCTGCATATTCCAGAATTTGGGAAACCATTGAGAAAGGGGATCATGATGAATGGAGTATCAATGGGTACTCAAGAAGGATTCAAGTGGAAGAATTACATTATCCATGATGGATATATGTTATATACGGGTAAGGTGTGTGTGCCTAAAGACTTTGAGATGAGACAACACATTTTGTATCAGTGTCATGACACATCTAATGTGGGACACCCAAAAGTTAACAAGACTTATGATCTTGTTAAGATGCAGTTTTACTGGTCGAGACTTCATAAGGACGTTCTAGAGTATGTGCTTAAATGCACTAAATTATAGGTCAATAAAGATGCAAGATTGAGGATTGGAGGACTACTTTGCCCATTGGATATTCCCAATGGGAAGTGGGAGATTAGGTCCATGGATTTCATAGTAGGATTACCTAAGACATAGAGAGGGCATGACTCGGCCTAGTTATTTGTGGATAGGTTAACCAAAATGGATAGCTTTATTTTGACACGTAGTATAGGGAAGACACTTGAGTTGTCTAGAATATTTGTAGAAAACCTATACCGGTTATATGGTCTTCCTTAAGACATAGTCTCTCATCGGGATAGGAAGTTCATTGGCCACTTTTGCAGAGCGATCTTCAAGAGTTTGGATACAAAACTGACAATGAGTATGGTCCAACATCCATAGTTGGATGGGCAAACTAAGAGGGTTCACCAAATCCTAGAGGACATGCTTCAATAATATGTGAATGAAAGGCAAACTAATTGGGAAGAGTACTTATCTATAGTAGAGTTTGGATATAATAGTGTCAAGCACTCTTTCACTGGGCATAGTCCATTAACATTTATGTATGGGTTTCAACCAAGAGCTCCTTATGCAGTAGGATTGCAAAATGAAAAGGTCCAAGTTGCAAAGGATTTCTTGGAAGAGATGAACAAAATGCTTAGGCTTACTAAGGACAACATTAGGAGAGCTTAGGGTAGGGCTAGAGCCTATGTTGACCCTCAAAGAAGAGACATCAAATTGAGGTAGGAGAGCAAGTTTATCTTAGAGTTCCATCAAGTTCTGAAACCATGAAGACGGGACCTTGTCCAAAACTATCTCCTAGTTATTGGGGACCTTTCTTAATACCTAAAAGAATAGGAAAGATGACTTACCAGCTCCAACTGCTAGAGAATAGCCAAATCCATCTAGTATTTCATGTTAGGTGAGTTAGTAGAGATTATTTTTGTTCAATCTATTCCACATGAGCCTGAGAGTATACTACACACTCGAGAGAAATGAACGAGGATTCACTTATATATAGAGTTTTTAGTAAAGTGGAAAGATAGTTAAGAGGATAGTGCCACATGGGAGCGGGTTAGCACCCTTTAGAGATGGTTTCCCAATTTTAGATTACCTTCCCAATATATATATATATATATATATATATATATATATATATATATATATATATATATATATATATATATATATATATATATATATATATATATATATATATATATATATATATATATATATATATATATATATATATATGATTATAGATACGTGACTAGGGGGTGACTTCATCACACACCATGTGTTATCAGGCAAGCTTCAACTTCGTTTCCTATTTCAAAGCCCATGTAGAGATGACCTAAAAATGGAGACCATCCTCATGAATACCAATATTCCATCCTCGAGAATACCAACAGGAAACATAATGGGCAATATATTTTTTCTATATCTGGCTAAAAGAAGAAATCCTTATAAGTAAAAATAGTGCTTTGTATGCCCCAATGTCCCATATAAGGCGATTCATGCATCTCTTTCATAACAAAGTCTATAAAAGCCCGAGTGATGCATAATTTGTGTTAAAAATAAAAAAAACCATTATGAAAAGTATAACCATCATCAATAGTTGATGTAAAATTATGGAAAGCATTCCATGCATGTGAAAAGTACAAATCTAAAGCATAAGTAGGAATCATGTCATGGAGCGAATGAATATCAATGGTAGAAACATTATGGACATAAAGAAAATGTGATTGTGGTGATGGAAAATGACTAAGAGCATTGGCTAGAATATTGGCTTTGCTAGGTTGATATTGAATCATAGGCTGAAAACTTTGAATAAAAGAAACCCATTTAATATTTTTATTGGAAATCAATTATTGATTTAATAAATTTTTAATAGCTTCTTGTATTGTTTAGATTTTCCAAATCTTTAACGCATGCACAACAACTAAAAGTTCTTATCATATGTGTTGTAATTCTTTTTAGAACGTTTAAGGTTCCTACTTTCCGATGCAATGGGATGATCATTTTTCATTAATACTATACGTATACTTGAGCCACTAGCATGTGTAGCTACATGAAAAGGTTGTACAAAGTCTGCTAACTTCAAAACAGGTGCATGTTTGATTTTTTTCAAAAGATTGCTTTTGTTCTAACCCCCATGCCAATTTTATTTTTTTCTTCAATAATATAAAGTAAGTGGTGTTGATATATTTAGCTAGTGATGTGTGAACACACTAAGACCACCAAGGCACTTTTTTCCCTTATTAGGAGGTTTTTTTCTCCTGGCTTGTATATACCGCTATAACCCTAACAAGTCACTTATCTTTGTACATTCTCTTGGTAATACATTGAGTATGAAATTTGGTGAGCATACTCAAGGTGATTAGGAGTTCAAAACTACTTCACTCTATGGTGTTGAAATCATTATCCTCCGAATGCACTATCATAATGCTTGTGCAACCAAATTTGTCTTTTTTTGCCAAAGATATACATAGGTTTTGGTTTGCCAGTATAAGCATCTCAAAGTCTATTACAGGTTTAGCATAACTCAGTAGGGTATTTCTGTTCAACTTTTCGAGATACAATCATTTTTCTACATCAGGGTATTTTAGTTAATGGCAATGGCTAAAAGCATTTGTATTGGTTACAAAAGGATTGTGGAATATTGTGCAAGGTGTTGAAAAAATCCTATTTCACCTTTAAAAACAGTTGTTGAAGGTGATGAAGATGGCAAAGAGACTGGAATGGTTGTTACAGAGGCCTCTAATCCAAAGTAGAGTCTGTTAATCTTGTGCAAAATGAAGAGTGTGCATTTACACTATTTACAGTTATAACTCATCTTCTCATGAACAATGTATGTCTATAGTAGACTCAGATTTTTGGTACTTTGATAATGGGGCAACCAAACATATTACCTTGCATCATAGTTTGTTCACTTCACTTGAGCCTGCCCCTACAGGGAATGCTATCACACGCGCCAACAACTCCTCTCATCCTGTTATGGGAATTGGTAAGATCATCTGACTAATGTTGATGGTAGTTCTTTTACATTGTTAGATTCTTTATTTATGCCAGGGATCAAGAAAAATCTGTTATCAGTTTCAACATTAGGCAAGATCAGATTGGTTGTGAAATTTATTGATGATAGATGTATAGTTCATGATCTATCAAATGGTGACATCATTATTGCTTCTGTCATTTTATGTTGTGGGTTATATAAGCTCATAGATTATGAAAAATCTGTGAATGATTCAACATGTGTTGTTCAAGATTCTCAGGCTATGTCAAATGCAAAGCTTTAGCATGCACGCTTTGGTCATCTGAATTTTGCTAGTTTGCTATACCAGTATAAATCTAAAATGGTGTCCTCTTTGCCCAAACTTGAGGCACCTGGTAAACATGTCTATGAAGGCTGTATTTTGGGAAAAATGTAGTGTTCTTCCTTCCCAAAGGATGGTTCACTTTGAGCTACTAAAAAATTGCAGCTTGTTCACAGTGATGTCTATGGTCCTATGCATACACCTTCTTTTGGAAACTATCTTTACTTTGTGACTTTCATTGATAATTTTTCTAGGCATGCATGGGTATATCCATTGAAAGCAAAGTCCGAAGTGTTTATGTGCTCCAAACAATTTTTGGATTTGGTTAAAAATCTGTCAACATGTAAAATGGGCACCCTCCATTCTGATTGAGGGGGAATATATGTCTTTTGATTTTAATGCATTTATGACTGAACATGGGATAAAACATTAGTCTATAGTGCTGTATACACCTCAAAAAAATGGAGTTCCTAAAAGGAAGAACATGTCACTCATGGAGATGGTGAGGTGTCTGGTCAAGAGTGAGGCTTTTCCACAATTTCTTGCTTGATGCTTTTATATTTGCAACATATGTACTTAACAGGTGTCCCACTAAAGCATTGCAATCTATCACTTCATATGAGGCTTGGCATGGTCACAAGCCATTTGTTGCTCACGTGCGTGTCTTTGGTTCTCTCGCACATGCATTAATGCATGAACAAAAACGTAGGAAATTGGATGATAAAGGAGTGCAATGTATTTTTGTTGGGGACAATTTTGAAAGCAAAGGCTATCGTCTATATCCTATGCATTTTGGTTAGCCGTGATGTTGTTTTTGTGGAAGATGCTATTCAGCCATTACTTTCATGTACTAAGGAGACATCGGTTAGCTCCAAAGATATGTATGACACTTTGCTACCTCTTTTCACAGGTGGATAGTATAGTGCTAGTCAAAATGAGGCAATTTCTCAGCCTTTACAGGTTTCATGTGATGATACAAATTATTCCATTTCTGATGGAGATTTACATGATGCACTCTTTGAGTTATGAATTGTGGAATATGTTGAACAAAGAATTGTTGGAGTGTTAATTTATTAATGTATTAATGTGTTTTGGTGTTTTGATATAACAGCTGAAGGTTCATGAGGGCGTGAAAGGCGTGAAAGGGTGGACATCAATAATCCGACTTATAATTTATTTAGTTTGTAAATAAACCCGCGTAGAGGGTTCCATTGTCAGAAATAGTTAGAAAAGTAGTGGTTAGAATAAGGGTCATTGTAGACCGTAATTTTTGATATTGAAAGTGAAGGCTTTCTATAAAAGTTACCAACTTTTACTTTCACGCATGCTTTTTGAAGCTGCTCTCATGTAACCACTATTTTTGACATAATAAAAAATTTATATAACTACATGCACTCTGTGGAATATCGAAACAGAGCACATGGGGGGAGATTGCACCCAACACTGCGTTCTATCTCATCTCGTGGCGTGTCTATTTTTTGTGTGTTGTTTGCATCCGTAACCTCTTGGTGCATTTGAGCAAGATCCTGATAATAGTGGTATTAGAGCCCTGCATGTGTCACTATGGAGGGGTCTGTTTCTGTTCATTTTAGTGATTGATCTCTGTTTTGCTGTTCTCTATTCACGATCTGATGCTAATTCCAATTCCAATTCCGACTCCGATTTCTATTTTCATTTTCGTTTCTAATTCTAATTCTCATTTCCATTCCTATTTCTAATTCGTGTTCCAGAACCAGAACCTACATTTACACCTACATTTACACTTACGTTTACTCCTTCGTGTACTCCAAGGTAGTGACTAAGGCATAACTAAGGCATTACTTTGGCATCTTTGGCACCCAAGGCTCCCTTGGTGACCGTTGGCTATGTGCGAACCAATTTTAATTTATGAGTGGCAATAAGGAGTTTTATATTCACCAAGGTGGGAGGATTTGAATCCACAACCTCACTCACACAAGGGAAGTGTTTTACCACTACACTATCTCTTTGTGTTGTCACTTTAGTTTTCTTTTCTTATATTTAATACAAATTTCATCTCTTTCTTACTTTTTCAATTCCCAATAACAACCCTTCCTTTTACATTTTAAGTCAAGCAATCTCAAAAATTGTTTTTACATATCTAGCAAGAGGGTTTTGTTGTCTACATACTCATGAACCCTATGAACACCAATGAGGATTTTTATGAGTCACTCTACCAAGGGTACCACTCGAGCAACAACTCGAGCTCTTGCAGCATGAACTTTGAAGCAATCAGAACGAGATCTGACAACATGACAAAGTACTCCAAAAGATGCAAATTGATGAAGGTAACCTTACAAGGGTGGTCAAAGCTATTATCTCTGCCCAATCGAATGGCACACATTCCAAAATTGGTGTTAAAAATTACCAGTTTCTACAGTTTGATGGCCGTAAATTGCCCTTTAGTTCTTTCATGGTTGTCACAGTTTGATGATTTTATATTGATGAAACATATGCTGAAAGTGAAAAAGTCAAATTTGCCACTAACATTTAGTAGGAAAAGCTCAGCTCTATCGGAATGTCGCGAGCTAAAGAAAACCTATACGGTAGGCTAAAGACAACTTTCGCTACAACGTAATAATTTAACTTTTAGGTGCTTTTCAGGCTGAGGGAAGACCATGTAGAAGGTGCTATGCAAGCCATTAAGGTCTTGTCTTGCTACAGCGTTTTGTTTAGCACCGTAAAGGGCAAGGAGGCCACAGTACAGATTGTCCAACAACGTGGAAGGCTTTCCAAAATAAAATGAAGGATTCTTTTCTTCCTCCTCAATATCATCTACATGTTCGACGTGCATGGACAACCTTTACATGGAAGGAGAGTGACATGATCACTACATGCGTGGAGCGGATCTGGCAAAATTTACTATTGGTTTAAATTCTTGAAGATGTACTAGAGGATAGCTTGCAGCGGAAATATGAAGATGGTTTAGAGGTGGGAATCCAAGGTAAGCTTCACACCCTATGGCCTACAACTCTCAACGAGTCTATCTCTTTTGCCTATGATACAAAGAAGGAATTCTCATCCATAACCAAAGTCGATCCGTCTACAATAACCACGTCAATGACCACTTTTTGTTAAACCCACGTTTCCTATGAGGCATAATTTTAATGCCCTATCGTACTCTAGTTTTCCTCATCCTCCACAATCGAATTACTCAACTCCAGCTATTGCTTCATCTATTCAACCTATCAAACCACCTACCCTCCAAACTTCAGCGGTGGATGCCCAACAGAAGCGACCACTATCACCTACTGGAATTGTGGTAAACCTGGGCATACCAAAATAAAGTGCTGATGGTGACCTCTTCACATGAAACTAGTTGCAGCTCAATTGCATAACATGGAGGCCCATAATGAAGAAATTCCTCCTGTTTGGATAGAGGAAGCATTGGAGAAGGACATAAGTACCTTGGGTAACGATATCTCAATTCATTCTTTACTTTGCATGCAGGGTAGTATCAATAACAAGCTGGGTACTATTTTACACAAAGATGGTAGTTCACATGATTTCATTTCATATTTATTAGTACAAGAACTTAAATTAAAAACATTTCTTCCTTGTATAAAGTGAAAGTTGCATTTCAAGGTAGTCATTATAATGTAACACGAGAAGTTCAAGATGTTACGCTTAGCATAGGCCCATATGTAGATGCACGAACATTTTTAATTGCACCTTTGCAATCTTACGATGTTATACTCAGTATGCCTTTTTGTCATCATTATAACCCACACATTGACTACCATACACATACCTTTAACTTTGAATTTAAAGGTCAAAACATTGCTTTGTCTACACGGCATGATTTCCAGCCATTTCCATTGATTAGTCATACTCAAGTAAAATGTGCATTCAGGAAAGGATTCAATTCATGCATTGTTTTTGTCAATGTAATCAATGACTATACTCGTACACTTCTTGATGCACATAAACCTTTCATGACTACTTATAAGGATTTTTTTATGTCTAAGTATCCCTCTGGACTACCACCATCTCGAGGATCCTTTGACCATAGCATAGACTTAGTCCCTAGTAGTTCTCCTCCTCATAAAGCACCTTATAGACATGACCCACTACACCAAAAGAAAATAGAAAACCAAGTAAAAGACTTACTACAGAAAGAAATTATAAGGCCTAGTTCTTCCCCATTTGGAGCAATAGTTCTCTTAGTAGAGAAGAAGAATAAAACTTATTGAATGTGCATTGATTATAGAGCCCTTAACAAGATCACAATAAAGAATAGATACCCTATTCCTCGAATAGATGATCTTTTAGATAAATTACGAGGAGCTCATGTCTTTAGTAAAATTGATCTAAAATTGGGTTACCATCAGATTTGTATGACACAAAGTGATATTTTTAAGACTGCATTTAGAACTCAAACCAGCCATTATGAATTTATGGTAATGCCCTTTGGACTTACTAATGCCCTTGCTACATTTGCACGAATGATGAACAACATTTTTCTTGATTACCAAGCTTTTGTTCTTGATTCTTTGACAATATAATTGTTTACAGTAAGAATGATAGTGAGCATGAGAAGCATCTTAAAACAATTTTTCATTTACTACAAGAGAACACACTTTACGCTAATTTTGAAAAGAGTTACTTCTTTCAATGTAAGCTAGAATATCTAGGACATATTATTTCAAGTGAAGGTGTGAATGTGGATCTTGTTAAACTTTATTGTTTAATGTATTATCAATCCTGGGTTCTTGCGATGGCTAGGGGTCTGTAAACAGAGGCCATGTTTATATTTTCCCAAATCTATAGATTCAGCATGTACTACTTCACCCAAATCTAACACGTTGAGTTAGATTATCTTCTCACTACTAGTTTGAATATGTTTTACAACACACTTCAATACCATACAATTAACTGTGTAACTTCTTCACTTATCGTGTTAACCCATTAACTTTAATACTTCATTAAGACTTACTTAATTATTAAGCTTAATCAACAGAATTGACAAAGTACTCAGACTACACAGGATTTCGGGAACGTTGTGCTCCACTTCAGGCTCTTCGCCCAGACGAATAGTCCTGTGACACACACCCTCTGCTTTTCGCGTGACTCTTCTTTCATTAGTTCGTAAAAAGTTACAACTATTGCGCTATGCCCTTTCGGTATGCATACGACTTTTCAGGGTTATATTACAGAAATTATGAGTTCCTTTCCGACGGCTCACACTAGCACGCACGGTGGACTTGAACCCAAAAATGGTGAATACAAAGTTCAGGTTTCATCTATGATACCCTGTACATACATAGAGCGAGTTAATTTAAATGTACGAGCAATCTTGTGCTTCAAGGAATCTAACATGTTCTTCAAAATTTCAAGTTCAATCAGCTGTGCATCAGTTCTAACTGAACTGGCAACTATGACCTGACTTATTAGGGACTCCGTCTGAGTTTGCAAAAATGCTTCCTGTAAATAAAATTCATTGGCTACAGCAACATCTTTGCACAGCTTCATTTCGGCTACTTCTGCATCAATGCAAGAGAGTCTGTTAGCCTGAACTCCTAATTGCTTTTCCCTGCGCTCGAGTTCCTGAGATTGAAACTGCATCGTCTTGTAATAAGCTTCTCTCTCCTTTTGCACAGATGCAATTTCCTTCTTTAACTAGGTGGTCTTGGAAATTTCAGTAGTTAGTTCTTGATCTTTCTCAAACAGCTGCTTAGTGACTTTATGTAATTTGGCTTCAACTTTAAGGACATTAGCAGCGAGCGTTTGTGAATCTTCTTCTAAAATACTGATTGTATTCCGCGTATCATGAAGCTCGTTGCCTAATGCAGTCATGGCATCCGTCCTATCTGCAGCCTCTTGCTTTAATCCTTTAATTTCGGTGTCTTGTTGAGCAATAATACTGTCTTTTTCTATCAATTGTTCTTGCAGTCGCTGGATTTGGACATGCAGAGAGTGATTATCGGCTTTTGCCTCGAGTATTTCTTCCTGGAGGGGCACGATGTCAGCTTCTAGGAGACCTACTTTGCTTTGCAACTCCTATCGAATGGTCTGTGTTGCCATCTTCAATTGGATGGGTAACTGCTGAGATAATTGAATGAGGAACTGGCCCATGGATGCCAATTTAGTAAACATAACCGGGGTGGGAAGCGAAGGTGTTTGCTACGAAGGCTGGGAAGACAAGAGGTGGGGAGACGAGGGTGGAGAGTAGTCAGGAGAAGAAGGAGCTATGGGCGAGATTTCACAGTTTGCAGTTGGAGGCGAAGAGGTAGAAGCATCGGCAGTAGTAATAAGTGTGGTTGGAGGAGGAAGGGGAGGAAGAGGTGTCGACACTAAGATAATTCCGGTGTCATTTTGAGGCACAGATAGAACAACTTCAGTAACAGCCTCTTCATCACATGTCAGTTGCTTTGCCGTGTCTGCTTGATCATCTGCTACTGGTGGGGAAGAGGGATGACACACACTAACAGTGGTATCTTCCATTGTCTTCTTCAGAGTATCAGCATCCTATTGTTTTGGTTCATCCTGCGGTGAAACTTCACTGACGTCTTCCATAATCACATCCGGTCCTGCTGCTTACCAAGAGAAGAGGGTGCCGATACTCCTTGTAAGGTCATGGCTGTATCATGAAAAATTTCAACCTCTTGAATAGCAGTTGAATCCTGCACCTGGATTTGAGATGGGCTGATACGTCTGCGTTTGTGCTGGAAGAAGTGGAGAAGATCTTCGTCATCATCATCCTCCAGCATCTGTGTAGACTCCTCATGTAAAAGCAAAGTATTCGCTGGAGGTGGTTGCTCTGCTTGGATCATCGAAAGAAGAAAGGTGAGCAGATGCGGCAATCGAGTCCTCGGAATCTCATGCTTGGCTAACTGCTTCAAAATGGCTTGACATTCACGGTGAATGCACCGAAAAAAGAATGAAGTAAAATTGATGGCTTCTCGGGAGGCAGTGTCTATCATAGAGTAGAACGGACGGGAGATACCGTAAGTACGTTTTTGAAGGTTTAAAGCAGTTAGGAATTGAAGCATGGTGCGCTGTGGTTCGGGACGACAGAGAATGGCAAACTCGTTAGATGAGTGCCTGGGAAAAAGGTCATGCATGGTTGCCATTGGAAGAAGCGGTCCATCAACCAACCCCTCCTGAGGGTAGACGGAACCCCTCAGCGACGGTACTGAGAGTAACTATGACAGGGGGGTTCAAACATGCCAACGGCCAGCATTGTTCTGTAGCACGCATGGTGGCTATGGTAGATATGATCTGCACATAGAAGGGATGACACTCCACTGAATGCCAAGGCAATTCAACAAAGGCCAAGAGCCCTCAAGCACCCAGGAACTCACTCATGTCCGGAGTGAGACCAACACGGAAGGTAACGATATTCACTAGAGCTTCCATGGCACACTTAGAAACACACAAGAACACAAATCACATAGGGGTCGCAAGCACACAAGGACACAATAGTGAATAACAACGGGAAGAACAAGATTAAGTAGAAATGTGAGAAAAATCAGGAGGTAAGAACCCTAATCATAATGCAATATTGGAAATATACCGACATAATGGCGACATGCACGCATTAGCATAATCAAAGACACAAAAGGTGGCCACTAATCATGATTAGGTAGGAAAACGCAACTATTATGGTCAGTTAGTCAACTGAAACACGGAGATAAGAAAAGAAAGTCGAGTGAGAAGAGTGGCAAAAGAAAAGGAGTAAAAATACCGATGACACATCATGAGGACGTAGGTGGTGGATAATAGGGACAAAGCTTCGAGCCATTGATCACTTTAGGAAGAAGGTGGCCAGTTAAGGTGGATAACCGAAAAGTTGCAGGTCCCACTTGTTCGGCAATATGATAGGAACCGAACGGTGCAGTTTAAATTTTTTGGCTGATCTATTAGACTTAGCATTATAAAAGAGTACTAATTCGTTTACCGTAAACACGGGGGTTTCGAGGAAATGATCGTGGGTTTTGGCTTGTCTAAGCTGAACTTCCTGCATCACCAGGAAACTGTCAAGATGCTGTTCATCCAAAGACCGTAAAGCCTCCAATCGAAAGGGAAAAGATTCTTCTGGTAGTAACTTCTGCTCTAAAGCCACTCGTAGACTAGGAACCACCAGTTCCATAGGAGCAATCGCTTCCAATCCATACGCCAACTTGAAAGGAGTTGTCCCAGTCGCTACTTTATATGTAGTGTGGTAAGCCCATAATACTGCATGTAGGAATTGATCCCATCTTTCCGGGCAATCCAATACCAGTTTCTTTAAAATCTTCAGTAGGGATTTATTTGTGCTCTCAGCAAGTCCATTCGCTCGTGGGTAATAAGGGGAATTGAACTTATGCACAATCCGGAAAGTATTAGTAAGCACTTGCATTAGTGTGTTAGCGAAGTGCGTACCTTGATCCGTTACAATCTCCAAAGGTAGCCCATATCGTGGAAAAATATCTTTCATCAAACATTTAGCTACCGCAACAGCTATAGCTGACCAAAGAGCCCAAGCTTCGGCCCACTGAGTTGCATAATCCATGCATGTCAGAATGTATCGATTATTGGTAAATGTCGCAGGAGGAGTAATGGGGCCAATAAAATCCAAACCCCATTTTTGAAAAGGTTCAAGAGGCACAACTGGTTGGAGCAAAAAGAGATGTCGCTGTAAAGGCTGACCGGAATGCTGACACGCATCACACTGCTGCACATAGTGGGTTACATCACGTTACATCGTAGGCCACCATAAACCACTCTGTAGGATCTTTCGGTGTGTCAAGTCAACCGCAAGATGTCCTCCGATTGGGGCAGAATTGGCCATTGTAATGACTGAAGTAATTTCATGTGGGGGAGCACATCTTAGTAACACGCCTGAGTGATCCATATAATATAACTCCTCGACAATCAGCCAAAATTGTCAACTATACATGGCTAGTCTTCGTCAAGCAACTGAAGAGATCGTACCAGGCAGACATCCACTGGTCAAGAATAGAAGCAAGGTGTCATAGTAAGAGGAGGGTACTATCAATTCCTGCTGGTTATCCTGTACTGTCTCTGCTGCATAAATAGCAGGTGTTGTATCATCAACTCCTTCTGGAAGTTCACCGGAATCCAACTGAGATAGAAAATAAGCAAGGGCATGTGCAGACCCTGGTCAATGTACTACTAAATAAGCAAACTCTTGGAGCAACAAGGCCCATCTTGCTAGTCTTCCTCCCAAATGCTGTTGGCAAACAAGGTACACCAAGGTTGCATGATCGACATGAAAGGTGAAACGGCATCCCAGTAAATAATGCCGGAATTTCTTCACCGAATACACTAATCCGAGACATTCACGTTCAGTAACTGAATAATTGCGCTCTGCCGGGGCCAATCTGTGGCTTGCATAATATACTGGATGGAACCACTTATCCGTTAGCTACATCAGCACGCTGCCAATTGCAATATCAGATGAATCCACAAAGACATGAAATGGCAATTCCCAATTGGGCGCTTGTAAAATGGGAGCCTGCGTTAACAATGATTTCAACCGGTCGAAAGAAAGTTGGCACGCTTTGTTCCATTCAAATTGGTGAGGGCTACTGGTTATCAATCGATTAAGTGGTGTGGCCAGATGAGCAAGCCAACGCAGATGTCGCCCATGCCACCGGATTTGGCCCAATAATCGCATCACTTCTTTGGGTGTCTTAGGAGTAGGTGCCTCCAGTACGGCCTTCACCTTATCTGGATCAACTTGAATTCCCTGTTTTGAAATAATGTGTCCTAGCAACTTGCCGCAAGATACCGAGAACACTGATTTATTTGGGTTTAAGCACAAATGGTATTATCGACATTTGGAAAAACAACACCATAACTAGTGCAGATGCATCGAAGTATCACCGGATAAAGAGAAATCATCCAAATAAACTCTCATGAATGTGGTTAGATAAGGAGAGAAAATTTCCTGCACACAACGCTGGAATGTACTCGGAGCATTTTGCAAACCAAACCACATCACTGTACATGCATAGACGCCCCAATTGGTTATAAATGCTATCTTTGGAATATCCTGTTCCGCCATTCAGACTTGGTTATAACCACTATATCCATCTAAAAAGGAGTACATCTCGCGACCTGCCACATCATCTAACATACATTGTGTGCAGAAATGGTAGAGGAAATGGATCAAGTACGATTGCTGCATTTAATTTCCAGTAATCCACACAAATCCATAATTGTTTATTCTTCTTAGGAACTATGACAATAGGGGAAAACCACTCCACATGCTCAATAGGAACAATAAACCCAACCTTAAGCAATAGATCCAATTCTGCTTTGACATGGGCTGCATGATGAGGATTCATTCTATAGCTTGGTTGTTTAATAGGCCGAGCATCTGGTTTCAGCATAACCCTGTGTTGATTGATCCGCGGGTCCAACCCCTTCATATCTCGGTAATCCCAGGCAAACACATCAGAGAATTCATGTAGCAACTGCAACAAGTTATCCTGGAAGGTCTCGGATAGTCCCGCCTTAATTTTTACTGGTCATGGGTTGGTTTCATCACCTAAGTGGCAGGTAACCAACTGATCTTCTGGTACATAGAACTATCGGGGCATGGCAAGGTCGTCGATTGGCTACAACAATTGTTGTAGCGTCGTGTCATCTAAGGCATGTGCTGTACTTAGTTCGGGTTCACCGGTCAGGGGTACTACCGTACAGGTTGTCGGACTCCAGTTATCTGTGACCATTTGCAAGTCTACAGTTTCGAGTGACATCAGATCCTTGTTGGCTTTAAGAAAAGCTTCCTCTTCATCATCTGAAAGACCATCCAGCATGTGTACAGGTTCAGCTACATATGGTCGTGCATGCAAATCACAAGGCTTCATGTCATCCAATAGTACGACATATTTACGGTGGTTATTTTTGAAAATCAATTCATGTGCCGACCAATCTTGAACTACCTTAGCTTGTTTTAACCATGGTTGTCCAAAAAGCAGGTTATAGTCCAGGCTGGATTCGGGTAATTCCAGAATAACAAAGGTCATTTTAAAGAAAACTCCTTGTAGAGTAATCGGAATGTCTCGCACCAACCCCACCGGATGAACTCAAGATTGTTCAGCCATGCATACAAAGAATTGAACAGGTTCAGGTTGCATCCACCCCATCCGTTTGCAAAGTGCTGCTGTTGCAATGTTTACGCCAGATCCGCCATCAATTAAGACTTGTGTTATTTTATGATTCTTGTACTAGACCGTAATCAGGGGTACCGTATGGTCCACCATCGGGTCTAGTTTGGGTTGGATTGTGGTTGTCGAAGGAGCACTTGAGGGTCCTGGACTGACCCGTTGCTAGAACTGTTGGTGCACTCCAGGGACCAAAGCCAATAATTGTCCCAAGGGCAATGTTATTGATGCCTTGGACAAGACATCCCACACCGAATCAGTCTTGGCTGGTTCTGATACGGAGTCCGGTAGGAACTCTGGTACTGTATGAGTCAGATTTCACCCTTCGGGTACTCTCGACGGTATGCTTTGCTGCATCACCAAAATTGGGTCAGGAAACATGGTTTGTTCTTGCGTCGCCCACTTGCTTGCTTTCGTAAACACCTTCTGTTGTTCACGAATTCCTGGTTCAAAGATCTCTATAGCTGGCTGTAATTGCTTTCCTGAGCATGTTTGCGCTACTGCTGTTTGAGTGTCAATTGCTGAAATGTACACCATATTCGCCATCGGGTGTTGTCGTTCCTTTTTCTTCTTATCGTACTCGGCCGCATCTTTACAGTACCGACGGATATGCCCTATTTCATCGCAAAAGTGACATTTAAGTGGTGGGAGAGATGCACCTTCACTTGATGGTCCTGCATTCCACTGAGTTTGTTCAAAACTCGTTGACCGTCCTCCTCGATAATTCTTGTATCCCTGTTACGGGGTATTCCTCATCTGTGGTGGTACATAATGACTGGCCGGTTGCCCTTGTTCTTGAATGATGGCATTAACAGCGGCTCTGCTCTGTACCTTTGCATTATACGGACAAGTCTCCATAGTGTGGTCCGCTGTATGGAAAATGGCGCAATACATTTGATTCAGAGCGCATGCTGAGCTGCTGTGCCCTGGATTTTTGCATTTAGTACAGTAAATCTGTTTCAGAGGATCCTCATTGGATTGCCTGGATGCCTTTAGCCACTCTAGATCTTCAGTGAATCCACCCACTTTATTTTCTAATTGTAACGCCATAGCAATTACGGCATCCAAAGTCATTCCACCCACACACCATATGATCATGATCTGTTTCAATTGGGGCTTTAATCCGTTGATGAACCACTGAGTGATAACGTCGTCTGGTAAATTGGCATGCAATGGTGGTAACTACCGTAAATGAGTCCGAAATAGCGTGGCATAATCTTGTACATTCTAGTGCGGCTTCTGCCTATTATTCTGTAGATAATCAAAAATTTATGTTGTGTTTTTCTTTAATCAAAACCGTTGCAGAAAGACATCCTTCACATCATCATACTGCCGGAAATTGTTCAAATGGTATTCCGTTAACCAACGAGCAGCTTCATTAACCAAAGTTGACTGGAACACGATGGCTTTATAAGCAGGGTCTACTGGGTAATTCAAAACTGCATAATTAATTTCAAATGTCCGCACATGCGCATTGGGATCATCTCTCGGAAAACCTCCAAATTTTGTGTACGTGACTCCGGCTAGCACCGGACGCGATGGAACAAGCTGTTGTTGTTGTTGTTGTTGTTGTTGTTGTTGTTGTTGTTGCTGTTGTTGTTGTTGCTGGGAACTACTCATGTTGCTTGAACTTTGGGGACAAACTTCTTGATGTCCCTAGACCGTATGGTTACTTTGCCAACTTTCCGGTCCAAAAATGTCTCTGAACCGATTACTTAACTCAGAGTCTAGCAGCCCTTTCTCAACCTTAGTATCGAAATTGGCTAGACTTGCACCTAAAAATGGTGAATGTAGTAAATTCCTACCAAACAAAATTGCAGTATCACCAAAAAGCACCAAATTTTCATCGGAGGGCACCGAGTTTCACCAGACAATACCGAACTGTCATCGAAAATCACCAAATTATCTCTAGACAATGCTGAATTGTCATCGGACAACATCGAAATACCATTAGGAACTAACGTACTATCTTCAGAATGTACTAGACTGTCACCAAAACACACCGGATTATCATCGCATTCTACCGAACTACTTTTGCACAACACCGAACTGCCATCGAGATTGCCACTTGCTTGTTGAATTGAACCTTCTGCAATTGAACTTAATTGTTCTTCACTTCTACCACCAGAGAGTGACCCTAACAGATTCGGGACTGCCCAGGGATGTGGGTCACTTGGATATTTGGATAAAATTCACCGGAACGTGTTACCGGCATATATCAAAGGATTCTTCTTCGAGCCTTAACCTTCTTCTTCAACTAAGTACGCCATTTCCCACAGACGGCACCAATGTTAAACTTTACTGTTTAATCTATTATCAATCCTGGGTTCTGGGGATGGCTAGGGGTCTGTAAACAGAGGCCTTGTTTATATTTTTCCCAAATCTATAGATTCAGCATGTACTACTTCAGCCAAATCTAACGCGTTGAGTTAGATTATCTTCTCACTACTAGTTTGAATATGTTTTACAACACACTTCAATACCATACAGTTAACTGTATAACTTCTTCACTTATCGTGTTAATGCGTTAACTTTAATTCTTCATTAAGACTTACTTAATTATTAAGATTAATCAACAAAATTGACAAAGTACTAAGACTACACAAGATTTCGGCAATGCTGCGCTCCACTTTAGGCTCTTTGCTCAGACGAACAGTCCGGCGACACACACCCTCTACTTTTCGCGTGACTCTTCTTTCATTAGTTCGTAAAAAGTTACAACTATTGCGCTATGCCCTTTTGGTATGCGTGCAACTTTTCAGGGTTATATTACAAAAATTATGAGTTCCTTTCCGACGGCTCACAATCCAAAAAAGATTAAAGTTATAGTAGAATGACCTACACCACAATCAACCAATGATGTTCATTCTTTTCTTGGGTTGGCTAGTTTCTATAGGAAGTTTGTTCGAAATTTTTCTTATTTAGCATCGCCTCTTACCTTGTTATTGAAAAAGAAAATAAAATTTTCATGGGGATTTACCCAACAAAAATCCTTTGAAAAACTCAAAAATGCACTTTCACATGCGCCTGTTTTATAGTTACCTGATTTTTCACAACCCTTTCATGTTGTTACTGATGCTAGTGGTTTAGGAATAGGTGCTATTTTAATGCAAAATGATCATTATATTGCATTTGAGAGTAGGAAGCTTAAGCCCTAAGAAAAGAATTATAGTACATATGATAAAGAATTGTTAGCGACTGTGCATGCTTTGCGAATTCAAAAACACTATCTTATCGGATCTAAGGTCCTAATCAAAACCGATCAATAGGCTATTTTATTAAATCAGCCCTTAATCTTTGATCAACATCTTAAATGGGCTTCATTTATTCAAAATTTCCAACCCATGATCCAATATCAACCTGGTAAAGCTAATGTTGTAGCTGATGCTCTTAGTCGTTTTCCTTCACATTCAGTTGTTTTGCATAATATTTCTGCCATCCAAATTCATTCTTTTCAAGAAATGATTTCCACTTATGCATCTGATTTGTATTTTTCACGTGCATGGCATGACTTCAACGATGGTGCATCTTTATCTGATGAACACTATACATTTCATCATGGTTTACTTTATTTTCAACATAGATTATGCATAACCCAAGCTTTAAAAGATTTTGTCATCAAAGAAATGCATGAACCAACTTACATGGGTCAGAGAGGCATACAGAGCACCATTTCTGCTTGTAAAGATTTTTTCTTTTGACCACACATGGAAAAAGATATTGCACATTATGTTTCTCAATGCATTATATGTCAGTGTGTAAAATGTCATCACGGTAAACCATTTGGATTGTTAATGCCACTTTCCATTCCAAACGAACCATGGGAACAAATCTCTATGGATTTATCATAGGTCTTCCTATCACTTCATCACATAATGATATGATTTGGACAATAGTTGATAGGCTTAGTAAATATGCATATTTCATTCCTTGTAGAAAAACTTTATCTGCACCTCAGGCTGCAAAATTATTTATTAAATGCATTTTCCCACATCATGGATTTCCTAAAGAAATGTTATCTGATCGTGATGGTAGACTTTGTGGGTTGCCTTATTTCAACATTTTGTTTCTAAAATAGATTTTAGCTAAACATTTCATCCTGAAAGTAATGGACAAAGTGAGGCTAAAAACAATACTATTCTTGATTTATTGCATTGTTATTCATTAGATAATCCTAGTAACTACAATGAAAAGTTGCCATTGCTTCAATTTGCTTACAATAACAACACACTCACCAGTACTGGTCGTGCACCTTTTGAAATTGTTTATGGCAAAAAGCTTCCCACTCCCATGTCACTCACCCAAACCGATATTCCGATGGCTGATTGCTCAAGATCACATTTTTATACTTCACGATGTTCACGAGCACATTAGGAAAAGTCAAGAGCGATACATACGTAATGTCAATACAAAATGATTAGCCAAGGAATTCAAGGAAAATGATCTTGTGTGGTTGCGTATCATTAAAAGACGTCTCAAAAATATTTTGCAGCATCCTAAAATTAAACTTGCACCATGCTATTATGGACCGTTTCGCTTTATACAAAAAATTAATGATAATTAATTTAGATTAGAGATACCATCTAATTGGAATATACATAATTCTTTTCATATTAGTTTACATAAACCATTTAAAGGAACTTTACCACTCACTCCACTTCTTGATGACCCTCCTTTGATTGAAGAACAATCTGAAATCTTGGTTCCCCCGAAAATAATTGATCATGATGTCACTACTACAAACACAGGTACTCAATATCATTGATATTTAGTTAAGTACAAAAATCACTCTATTGAAGAATGTGAATGGATACATAAAACACAATTAACACCCCATTATGACCATTTAATTTTTGCATATCATACACAAACACATTAATGTAATTCCTCCATGAACATTTTGTTGATATATTTAGGTAGTGATGTGTGTGAACACACTAGGACCGCCGGGGCACTTTTTTCCCTCTTTAGGAGGTTTTTTTCCCCCCGCTTGTATATACGCCTATTGCCCTAATGGGCTACTTATCTTTGTACATTCTCTAGTAATACATTTAGTATTGTGTGTTTGTGCTCCAAGCTTCTTCTTCTTCCTTGTGCTGTTCGCGTGCTTCCGCAGACGTCTAACTCCAATAATTGGTATCAGAGCAGGTCGTCGCTTCATCTAGAGTGCCGTCAACACTCCTCCATTTGCAGTCTCAGAATTGCACGAATTTTGGTGAGCATACTTAGCGTGTTTCCAAGATCAAAGGTGCTTCGCTTTGTGGTGCCGAAATCTTGATCTGAGCTCGTTTCGGCCTCCGAACGCACTATTGCAGCGCTTGTGCAGGCTATTTCATCTTTTTGTGCCAAAGGTATATACTAGTTTCTGTTCGCCAGTTTAAGCGTCTTGAAGTCTGCTACAGGTCTAGCAGAACTTGTCTGGGCAGTTCTGTTCAACTTTTTGAGATATAGTCAATTTTCTGCATCAAGGTATTTTAGTCACCGGCCATGGCTGAAAGCAGTGATGTATTCCGTATGTTGGCTGTTGAGGATAAGTTGGATGGTACCAACTACCCATTATGGGCTTATATGATGCGACATGTTTTGGTTGCAAAAGGATTATGGAACATTGTGCTGGGTGTTGAAAGACGTCCTGTTACACCTTTAACGACAGGTACTACAAATACAGGTGC
The DNA here is from genome assembly GCA_020310875.1 of Ceratopteris richardii. NCBI lineage: Eukaryota > Viridiplantae > Streptophyta > Polypodiopsida > Polypodiales > Pteridaceae > Ceratopteris > Ceratopteris richardii. Next base: position 63,523,891 of record CM035419.1, read on the forward strand.
TGGAGTTGATGAAGATGGTGTCGAAGATGATATTCTGTAGATTTCTGTTCGAGCTATTGTTTCTGCTGCACCTACTACAGAGCAGATTCGTTGGGATGGTAGAGATGCCCAGGCACATGCATTGATAGCTTTTTCTGTCAAATGTGCCATTATTCCTCACATTCACTCTTGCAGAAAAGCTAGGGATGCTTGGGATACACTTACCACATTGTACCAAGCTAGGAATGAGGCTTGTGTTGCTTACCTCCGAAAACAGTTGGAGAGTGAGCACATGAATGAAGGTGATTCTATGGACAGTTTCCTAACGAAGATCAAAGATTTGAAGGAACAATTGATTTCTGTTGATGAGGTTATACCAGATAGCTCACTTGTGCAGACCATTCTGAATGGTCTTCATGATTCATATCAAAGTTTTGCTTCTACTCTTCGGTTGATGATGAAAGGCAATCCGAATGCCTTATCATTTGAGGAGTTAGTCTCTGTTCTGTTGCAAGAAGATCAGTCCAGGCAGAACAGGTCCATTATGCGTGTTGCAGATCAAGCTTTCCTGGCTAGTCAGAAGGGCAAAGGAAAATGGAGCTCTTCTACTAGTAAGCAAAAATCTGCAAATGCTGCACATTCGAAGAACCAGGATAAAGATGAGAAGAAATCAGAAAAGCAGAAATTGTTTTGCAAGTATTGTAAAGGGAATGATCATATCATAAAGAACTGTCCAAAACTGGCTGCAAAAGAGGCAAAGAAAAAGGAGGCTGGAATGGTTGTTGTAGAAGCCTCTACACCAAAAACAAAGTCTCATAATCTTGTGTAGGAAGAAGAATGGGTGTTTACTACTGTTTGCAGTTTTGACCCATCTTCTCATGAGCAGTGCATGTCTGCAGTGGACTCAGATGTTTGGTACTTTGATAGTGGGGCGACCAAACATATTACCTCGCAGTGCAGTTTCTTCTCTTCACTCTAGCCTGCCCCTACAGGGAATACTGTCACATGCACCAACAACTCCTCTTATCCTGTTATGGGAGTTGGTAAGATCATTCTGACTACTGCTGATGGTAGTTCTTTCACTTTGTTAGATGCTTTATTTCTGCCATGGATCAAGAAGAATCTGTTATCAGTTTCTGCATTAGCCAAGATTGGCTCGTTGATGACAGGTGTACAGTTCATGATCTATCAAATGGCGATGTGATTATTGCTTCTGGCATTTTATGTCGTGGGCTGTATAAGCTCATAGACTATGAAAGATCTGTGAATGATTCGGCATGTGCAGTTCATGATTCTTAGGCTATGTCAGATGCAAAGCTTTGGCATGCACACTTTGGTCATCTGAATTTTGCTAGTTTGCTACGCCTGCAGAAATCTGATATGGTGTCTTCTTTGCCCAAGCTTGAGGCACCTGGAAAACATGTATGTGAAGGCTGTATTTTGGGCAAAATGCAACGTTCCTCCTTTCCAAAAGATGGTTCAGTTCGGGCTACGCAGAAATTGCAGCTTGTACTTAGTGATGTCTGTGGTCCTATGTAGACACCCTCTTTTGGGAATTACCTTTACTTTGTGACTTTCATTGATGATTTTTCCAGGCATGCATGGATATATCCACTCAAAGCAAAGTCCGAAGTGTTCATGTGCTTTAAACATTTTTGGTTTTGGCTGAAAATCTATTAGCATGTGAAATGGGCACCCTCCGTTCTGATCGAGGGGGGGAATATATGTCTTCTGATTTTAATGCATTTCTGGCTGAAGGTGGGATAAAACATCAGTGTACAGTGCCATATACACCTCAACAAAATGGAGTTGCTGAACGAAAGAACATGTCACTCATGGAGATGGCGAGGTGCATGGTCAAGAGTCAGGCTTTACCACATAGTTCCTGGCTTGAGGCTCTCATGTGTGCAACATATGTACTAAACAGGTGTCCCACTAAAGCGCTGCAGTCTATCACTCCATATGAGGCTTGGGATGACCGCAAGCCATCTGTTGCTCATCTGCGTGTTTTTGGTTGTTTGGCGTATGCATTAGTGCTTGAACAACATCGCAAAAAATTGGATGATAAGGCAGTAAAATGTATTTTTGTTGGGTACAGTTCTAAAAGTAAAGGCTATCGTCTCTATCATCCACAAACTAAACGCATTCTGGTTAGCCGTGATGTTGTCTTTGTGGAAGATGCTATTCAGCCATTGCTTTCATGTACTAAGGAGACATCTATTAGCTCCAAAGACATGTATGATACTTTGATGCATCTTTTTACAGGTGGACAGTCTAGTGCTGGTCCTAATGAGGCAACTTCTCAGCCTTTGCAGGTTTCATATGATGATGCAGATCATTCTATGTCTGATGCAGATTTACATGATGCACTTGTTGACGAGAGAGCTGATATTGAGAAGGCAAAAACTATGCCAAAATGGCTGGTGCAGACTTTGCGTGACAGCAAATTAGATGCACCTTTGTCATATCGTACTCGTTCAGGCTCTCATAGTGCCTCCTTTGCATCAGATTGCTATGCTATGGCTGCATCTAGTCTCTGTGATGAGAATGAACCTATTTTCTTTGATGAAGCACAGAATTTAGAAAATTGGATGGCTGCTATGCAACCTGAATATGATGCTATAATGAAGAATGGTACATGGTCTTTATGTGACTTGCGTCCTGGCAAGAAGGACATTGGCACTAAGTGGGTATACAAGCTGAAACGTAAACCTGATGGTACAGTTGACAGGTATAAGGCTAGGCTTGTTGCAAAGGATTATGCGCAGGAAAGAGGCATTGATTTTGATGAGACCTTTGCACCTACATGCCGTATGACTACTGTTCGGAGCATTTGTGCACTTGCAACCCATCATGGTTGGAATGTACATCAGTTGGACATTAAAACAACATTTCTGAATGGTGACTCGCATGAAGAAGTGTATGTTTTTCAACCCCGTGGCTTTGTGCAGAAAGGGCATGAAAACTAGGTGTGCAGGTTAAAGAAGGCGTTATATGGTTTAAAGCAAGCACCACGTGCTTGGTATGAGAAGATACATGCCTATCTGGTTGCACATGGTTTTGAGAACAGTCCAACTGAAAGCACCTTATATGTTAAGCGTGCTAATTATGTGCTTCTGATCATTGTTGTCTATGTTGATGACATGCTGCTCACTGGTCCTATTGAGAAGCATATTGCTGATTTCAAGGCTGATTTGCATGCCTCATTTGAGATGTCTGATTTGGGGCATTTGCATCACTATTTGGGCATTCAGTTTATGCAAGTTGATGGTGGAATGGCTTTGTGTCAAATGAAATATATTGACACATTATTGCAGCTTTTTGGCCTTGAAGACTGTAAGCCTATTGCCACTCCTATGGAGACAGGTTTACGATTGAGTCTTCATGATGCTGGAGATGCATTTGATGCTCTTCTCTATCAGCAGGCTGTTGGATGCTTGATTTACTTATGCATTACTCGGCCAGATATTCAGTTTGCTGTCTCACAGATGAGCAGGTTTATGCATTGCCCAGGAGTCACGCATTGGAAGGCGGTTAAGCGCATCTTTCGCTACTTGAGTGGTACTCGGCTACTTGGGTTGTTTTATCCCAAGGGGGGATCACTACCGCCAGATTTGCATGCTTTTTTTGACTCAGATTGGGCTAGTTGCTATGACACTCGTGTGTCCACCAGTGGTTTTTGCTTCATGCTTGGTAGCTCATGTATATCTTGGTTGAGCAAGAAGCAGCCTACTGTGGCCACTTCCAGTTGTGAGGCTGAGTATAGGGCAGCTTTCACAGCGACTGTTGAGTGTGTGTGGCTTATACGCCTTATGGCTGATTTGTGTGTTGGCCAGTCTTCTACCACCACCATCTTCACTGACAGTCAGAGCGCATTGGCAGTTGCGAGGAACCCTGTGTTCCATGCTCGCACTAAGCACATTGAGGTGCATTATCACTATGTCAGGGAGAGGTTCTCTGCTGGGGAGATCAGCTTGGCATATGTGCCCACGCAGGAGAACATTGCAGACCTTTTCATGAAGGCTCTACCTAGGGAGAAGTTTGAAGCTTTCCGCAAAGCTTTGGGCTTACTTCCTTTTGTGGAGTGATTTCCACATAGCTTGGCACTTCCTTATACATGAGTGCCAGCTCCTTGTTCACCACATCACTCCCAGGGGGGATTTGTTAATATATTTAGGTAGTGATGTGTGTGAACACACTAGGACCACCGGGGCACTTTTTTCCCTCTTTAGGAGGTTTTTTTCCCCCGGCTTGTATATACGCCTATTGCCCTAATGGGCTACTTATCTTTGTACATTCTCTAGTAATACATTCAGTATTCTGTGTTTGTGCTCCAAGCTTCTTCTTCTTCCTTGTGCTGTTCGCGTGCTTCCGCAAACGTCTAACTCCAACACATTTCCATGCATATGTTTTTACATGGAACATGCTTATTTTTGTTCAGTGATGGAACATGTGACTGACCATCCATGTTTATTTTTATTTTATCAACTGAGGTCAGTTGTTTTTCCAAGTGAGGGGAATGTTATGAATTATGGAATATGTTGAACAAAGAATTGTTGGAGTGTTAATTTATTAATGTATTAATGTGTTTTGGTGTTTTGATATAGCTACTAAAGGTTCATGAGGGTGTGAAAGGCATGAAAGGACAGACATCAATGATCCGACTTATAATTTATTTAGTTTGTAAATAAACCCACGTAGAGGGTTCTATAGTTAGAAACAATAAAAAAAGTAGTGGTTAGAATAAGGGTCATTCTACACCGCAATTTTTGATATTGAAAGCAAAGGCTTTCTACAAAAGTTACCAACTTTTGCTTTCATGCATGCTTTTTGAAGCCGCTCGCATATAACCACTATTTCGACATAATAAAAAATTCCTATAAATACATGCATTCTATGGATTTTCGAAACAGAGTGCATGGGGGGAGATTGAACCCAATACTGCATTTTGTCTCATCTCCTAGCATGTCTATTTTTCTGTGTGTTTTTCGCATCCGTAACCTCTCTGTGCACGTGAGCAAGATCTTGATAACACTTTGATGAAAGAGCTACTATTGATGAGGCAAAAACTATGCCAAAATGGCTGGTGTAGACTTTGGGTGATAGAAAATTAGATGCACCTCTATCATATCATACTTGTTCATGATCTCATCATGCTTATTCTACATCAGATTGCGATCGTATGGTTGCCTCTAGTCTTTGTGATGAGAATGAGCCTGTTTTGTTTGATGAAGCACAAAATTCTAAAAATTGGATGGATGCTATGCAATCAGAATATGATGCTATCATGAAAAATGGTACTTGGTCTTTATGTGATTTGCCTCTTGTCAAGAAGGCCATTGGCACTAAGTGGGTATACAAGCTGAAGAGTAATCCTGATGGAATAGTTGATAGGTATGAGGCTAAGCTTGTTGCAAAGGGTTATGCTCAGGAAAGAGGCATTGATTTTGATGAGACCTTTGCTCCCATAGGTCGAATGACTATTGTTCATAGCATTTGTGCACTTGCAACTCATCATGGTTGGAATGTACATTAGTTGGACATTAAAACTGCATTTCTAAATTGTGACTTGCATAAAAAAATGTATGTTTTTCAGCCCCGTTGCTTTGTGCAGAAGGGCATGAAAACCAAGTGTGCAGGTTGAAAAAGGCATTATATGGTTGGAAGCAAGCACCATGTGCTTGGTATGAAAAGATACATGCCTACCTGATTGCACATGGTTTAATAAGAGTCCAACTGAGAGCACCTTATACATTAAGCGTGCAAATGATGTGCTTCTGATCATTGTTGTCTATGTTGGTGACATGCTGCTCACTAGTCCTATTGAGATGCATATTGCTGATTCTAAGGCTGATTTGCATGCCTCATTTGAGATGTCCGATTTTAAGCACTTGCATCATTATTCAGGCATTCAATTTATGCAAGTTGATGGCAGAATAGCTTTGTGAAACATTATTGTAGCGTTTCGGCCTTGAAGACAACAAACCTAGTTCCACTCCTATGGAGACAGGTTTATGGTTGAATTTTCATGATGTTTAAGATGCATTTGTCAAACAAAATATATTGAAACATTATTATCGCATTTAGGCCTTGAAGATGGCAAACTGAGTTCCATTCCTATGGAGACAAGTTTATGGTTGACTTTCATGATGTTGAAGATGCATTTGATGCTGTTCTCTATCAGTAGGCTATTAGATGCTTAATTAACTTATGCATTACTCGGCCAGTATTCAATTGTTATCTCACATATGAGCAAGTTTATGCATTGCCCAAGTGTCAAGAATTGGTAGGCAATTAAGCACATCTTTTGCTACTTGAGTGGTACCCAACTACTTGGATTGTTTTATCCCAAGGGGGGATCACTATCACTAGATTTACATGTTTTTTTTGACTTTTTTTGACTCTAACTAGGCTTGTTGCTATGATACTTGTGTGTCCACTAGTGGCATTTGCTTCACGCTTGGTAGCTCATGTATATCTTGGTTGAGCAAGAAGTAGCCTACTATGGCCACTTCCAGTTGTGAGGCTGACTATAGGGAAGCTTTCACAATGACTGTTGAGTGTGTGTGGCTTAGATGCCTTATGGATGATTTAGGTGTTGGTTAGTCTTCTGCCACCACCATCTTCACTGACAGTCAGAGTGCATTGATAGTTGTGAATAACCCTGTTCCATGCTTGTACTAAGCACATTGAGGTGCTATATCATTATGTCAGGGAGAGGTTCTCTATTGGAGAGATTAGTTTGGCATATGTGCCCACACAAGAGAACATTGTAGACCTTTTCACAAAGGCTCTGGCTAGGGAGAAGTTTGAAGCTTTCCACAAAGCTTTGAGCTTACTTCCTAGCTCCTTGTTCATCGCATCACTCCCAAGGGGGATTTGTTAATATACTTAGGTAATGATGTGTGCGAACACACTAGGACCACCTAGTCACTTTTTTCCCTCTTTAGGAGGTTTTTTCCCCTAGTTTGTATATATGCATATAACCCTATAGGTCACTTATCTTCTTACATTCTCTTGGTAATACATTCAGTATTGTGTGTTGTGCTCCAAGCTTCTTCTTCTTCCTTGTGTTGTTCTCGTGCTTTCACAGAACTCAAACTCCAACAAGTGGAAGTTTAAGTAAGAAAAAAATTTAACAAATTTTCTATAAAATCTAGCCAACCCAAGAAAAGAGTGTACATCATTAACTAATTGAGGTACATGCCATTCTACAATTACTTCGATTTTCTTCGAGCCTACATGCACCCCTTGACAAGAGATGATATGTACTAAATGTTCTAGTTCACTTTGGAAAAAGTAACTTTTTTGAGGATTGGCATAAAGTGCATCTTTACATAACAAACTAAAAGCTATAATTTCTAAATGTCTTTTATGCTCACTTTCATTATTACTAGGAAGAAGTATATTATCAAAGAAAACAAGAGCAAAAGCTTGATAATCAAGAAAGATATTATGCATCATAAGTTCAAATGTAGAAGGGGAATTTGTAAGTCCAAAGGGGTATTATCATAAATTCATAATGGCTAGTTTGAGTCCTAAAATTGGTCTTGTAAATATCATTATGCAACATACATATATGATGATAATCAAATTTAAGGTCAATTTTGCTAAAGATACAGGCCCCCCAAAATTTATCTAGAAAGTCCTCTGTCCTAGGAATAAGATATCAATTTTTAGTGATTTTTTTAGGGCTCTATAGTCGATGCACATCCTGTAGGTTTTATTCTTTTTCTTAGCTAAGAGAACATGTTCTCCAAATGGAGAAGAACTGGGCCTTATAAGTCCTTTTTGAAGTAAACCCTTAACTTGTTTTTCTTGTTATTTTTGGTGAAAAGGCCATGCCTATAACGTGCTTTATGAGGAGTAGAACTACAAGGAATCAAATCCATACTATGGTCAAAGGATCCTCAAGATGGTGGTATTTTTGAAGGACAATCAGACATAAAACAATCTTTATAAGCAGCCATAAATGGTTTATGTGCATCATAAAGTGTATGTGTGTAATCTTGTAACCTTTTCTATATGCAAACTTTACTTGAGTGTGAGTAATTAATGAGCATTATTGGAATTCATGTATTGTGGACAAAGAAATAAGTTGACGTTTAAATTCAAAATTAAATGTATGTGTATAATAGTCAATATGTGGGTTTATGATGATGATGGAAAGGCATAGAAAGTATGACATCATAAGATGACAAGGGGTAATTACAAATAGTTGTGCATCTACATATGAACCTATTAACATCATTCACTTCACTTGTTAAAATATATTGACTTACTTGAAATGAAGCTTCAATTTTATACATGGAAGGAGAAGACTTTAATTTGAGTTCTTGTAGTAAAGTACATAAAATAAAATCCTGAGAACTACCATGTATTGAGAGTTCCATGCTTCGGCCTTTTGTCCAAGTCTTCATTCATTCTCATGCAAGTCCATTTATCCCTCATGAAGGGAGATTTACCCTCAATTCCATAAAAGGATGGCCTCACTTCACTCCCACAGGCTCATTCACTCTAGCCCACTACCAAGAGTGTGCTCCTCTGCTCATGGAGTCTCCATGCTCATAGGGCATTGTATGTAAGTTATTTCCATTTTATTTAATCCATCATGTTTTGTTATCCTTCATTTCTTCCTCCTTAGTGTGATAACATCATGTTTGTTGAGTAGGAATATTCTTTGTCATTTCAACATGGTATCAGAGCATAGATATTATGTTTTAATCCCTCTTCTTTTGTTCTCTTTTTCTTCTTGGTTAACAAAAATAAATTCTTCTTTATCACTCCCACCCCATATTTATAGTAGAAGTGATTTTGAGCACTATTTCTGTGCTTTTTTTTTCCTCTCACCCTCCCTTCATTATGATTAACATTTTTTATTTTCAAATGTTTTTGTCATTATTTTTCACTTGTAGATCTTGTGCACAATGAAGTGCTTTTAAGCACTATGACTTGCGATGAAAAGTGCTTCTGAGCACTCCTATCTTCATGCATCATGGAATGTGAGTTATTGCTACGTTACAAGGCACATGGGTCTGGAAATCCAAGAGCAATGCACAGAACATTCCATGATGGTTGAGTCTTGGGCAGAATGAGGATTGGAAGTCCATACCTCTTCCAAAGTTCTTCAAGCATTATTCATCAATGCCATCATCTCCATTGGCACACACCTCTAGTGATTTCTTTTTGAGTAATCCTTGCATAGGATTGTGAAAAGAAAACACCTATTTTCTGAGTCCCGAACTGAAGTTGTATAAGAGACTTTGTATACCTTCTCAGTAGCAAATATCTCGTGGAGTACCTTTGGGTAGTCTAACCCCTGCTTTGTGGCATACTGGGGGTCCCATGGGTACTAAGCGACTTTGTGTACCTTCTCAACAACAAATATCCCGTGGAGCCCAAGAGAAAAGGGGGAGTATATATGAGGATGTGGGCATGCACATTGATAGCAACATATGTATCCATACCAACAACTACATATATGTGTGCAAGGGCTTTGCACTCAAGATGATGTCTCAAACTTCCAGACTTGATGGAAACTAAAAGCTGAAGCTATCTATAGGCTTGATCTTTGTTCTCATGGGAGTTCATCTAATATTTGGCAATCTCCATTCAACACTTCTCCAAGCACCTCCTGCCTCTATATCACTTGATCTGCAGAACAAAATGGCACATCAAATTAGTTAATGTATCACTTGGGTTCTGGAAAGGCCCCATTATGTTCACATAAAGAGGAACCACATCGCCAATGGAATGCTTATGAACAAAAGCATTGGCAATAGAGATCCAAGTGATAGACAACACAGACAATATTAAGAAGAATATGATAATAACACAGACAATATTAAGAAGAATTTCATAGCTACGCATCTGAGCTGGGCACACACGTACAGCGTGGTATCAGAGCACTGATCAACGTTTACGACATGCTAGTTGCCAATATCCTGAAAAACCAGAAAGAAACACTATATTGTGCATTGCGCGTCAATCATACCTGCTTATGCAAGAATTTAGAGTTCTCTCAGAAAGCAGGATCGCCCCGAGCCAGTAGCAATAGCCACATGTGGTTTAGGATGGAGTATCCAGGTGAAGAGTCGAATTGTTATTGTTTTCTATATCTGCCGTAAAGATTTAAACCATAAGGGAAAGGAAGCATAGCGAGGTAGACTTTAGTGCTCAAGTTCCCACAACACCAAAAATAGACATAAAAGCAAAAAGCTGTAACAAAAATGACATGTGTTGCACTACTACTGAAGTTACATAGTGCAGCTATGGTGTAGTCAAGATATGGGAAAATTGAAGCTCATAAGCAAGAAAAAGTAATGAGCTATTGAGAGCTCTTTTACATTGTCAGGTACACATTTGGATTTTGTTTTCATTTTGAGTGCATGTGGCAGGCGACAATATGTATTTTTTTGCGGGTCCATGAATGGACACTACTCACACGTTGTGAGACGAATGTATGATATTGCGGGCCCTTAATTGGACAACTCACACACCTTGTGATGTTTTATATTACCCTGCTGAAAACCTTGAATTATAAAAACTGAGGGACGTGGTAAGGTTTTTAACTGGGGTATTCTCATGCTTGGAGATACTCTGGTGATATAGGTGGAAGGCCAAAGAGAAGACAGTCCAAAGACCTCGTGTACCGATCACGGGATGAATGTATGATTTTTTAGGCCTCCCATCAGAGATTATTGCTTATGTTACGGAGTGTTATTGATGATTTTACCCATAGTTTGGGGTTTTGGAGTGGATTCACTATAGTTGATTTGGCTCATATACACTTTGGACAAAGGAGACTCTGTCGAAATTTTTTCGGAGAGGTAAAAATTGAGCATATAAGTGCATAGAGACGCAGGGAGTGCTTAGAAAAAGAGGAGAACCATTGAGATTACTTGTGAACATTGAGTTTTTGGTGCATATATCTAGAAATACAACTAAATATTGCCGAATTTTTTCTAGGACTCGCTATAAGATTGCCATTGCATAGAGAAGTGCTTAAATTGCAAGGATGGGTGATAAGATTGTGCAAATAGTTGGTGATAAGCTGAATAAAGATAATTACCACATATGGCCGTATAGGATGGAAAATATCTTGATGGGAAAATGATTATGGGGATTAGTGAATCGAGAGGACGAATGTCTTGAGTTGCCAGAGAATCCGAATACAGAAGAGCAAAAAGAATATAAAACATGGATAGAAAAATCTAGAAAGGTTCTCCATTGGATTTCGATATGTATATCAAAGAGCCTGATTCCACATATTATGAAAGCTAGCACACTGAAGGAAGCTTGAGATATAATCCATAAGATATATGGTACATCTACGAAAGCTAGGAAAATTCACTTAAAGCAGAAGTTGCATAGCGGATGACGTGGAAATACGTCCATAATGGATTATGTGGTCAAAATTAGGAAGATCACTGATGATTTAGCTTCCACAAATCGCACGGTTGATGATGATGATATGGTTTCAGTTATGCTAAATGGTCTAGGACCGCAGTACAAGAGCTTAGATACTTCTATCTCAATGAGAGGCACTATGCCAGATTTTGACGAGCTAGTAGCTCTTTGCATGACAGAAGAAGTAAAACTTGGTTTGAATGCATTGGGAAGGGGTAATTCGAGAGATCATGCATTCTTTCAGCATAGAGGAAGAGGTTCTAGTCATGGACGATCATCTTCTAGAAATGCAAATACAGTGGATATGCCAAGAGGTAGAGGAAGATCATACTCTAGAGGTAGAGGAAGATCACATGCACCTGGGAATTGTTAGCATTGCAACAAGTACGGCCATTTTGAGAAAGATTGTTATTATAAGCAGAATAGTCAAAGAGGAAGAGGTAGAAGCCATTATGCGGCACATGGAAATTTCACTGCTGAAAGTTCATATAGAGACTATGGGAGAGATAATATGTTTGCAATGGAGCATGTGTTGAATAGTATGTCAACGCCTGGAAACGATATGAACTAGTACATAGACTTTGATTGCAGAAATCACATGACGAGCATTGGAAATTGGTTTGAATCAAAAGAGGCTTTGAAGACTAAGGAGTATGTGGCAACTGGTGATGATACCTTACACGTGATTAACGATGTTGGGAATGTATCGCTAGTACAAAGAATTGGTGTTAGAAACACATTAAGTGATGTCTTACATGTACCTAGCATTACTAAGAACCTAGTTTCAGTTGGTCAGCTAGCGGATCAAGACATGGAAGTTATTTTCAATAAACATGGCTGTTTAATACATGATTTCAAATATGAAAAAAGAGGAAAATTACTTGGTCACGAAAAAAAGATGGGTAGATTGTTTACATTTGACATGGGTACACCCCTTTTTGAGAACATGTATGCCAAGAATAGTGAAAATTTAGATATAGCTGAATTATGTCATAAACGAATTGGTCATATCAATTTGAGGAAGTTGAAATCTATGGAAAAGCAAATGTTAGTGTGTGGACTACCAAGTTTTGGTTATTTAAACTTTGAAAGAATTTGTGAAGCATGCACATTTGGAAAACATCAACATATGAAGTTTCCAAGAAGAGAAATGCACAGGAGAAGACCTCTAGAGCTAATCCATAGTGATGTGGTTGGACCTGCTAGAACAAAATCAGCTGTTGGCTCACTATATTTTTTGATATTTGTTGACGATTATAGCTGGTATACATGGATTTATTTCCTGAAGCATAAGAGTGAAGTTTTTGAGTGCTTTGTGAGATTCAAAAATATGGTTGAAAAGCAGTTGGGAATGTATATAAAATGCCTATGATCAGATTCACGGGGAGAATATATCTCAAGAGAATTTGATCGATACCTTAGTGATCATGGAATCCGAAGGCAATTGTCTTGTAGATACACACCACAACAAAATGGTGTTGCAGAACGCAAAAATCGCGTTATTGAGAAAGTTGCTAGAGCCATGTTGAATGAAAAGAACATGCCAGATATGTTTTGGGTAGAAGCTTGTCATACGACTGTGCACGTTATAAATAGAGCTCCCACATGCATAGTTCATGATCTCACACCTTATGAGAGGCTATGGAAGCATAAGCCTAATGTTAGCTATTTACGAGTTTTTGAAAGTTTTTGTTATGCGCATGTGCCTAGTCAGTTGAGACATAAGTTTGAGGCAAAATCTGAAAAGTGCATATTTGTTGGGTACTCAGAAGAGAAGAAAGGATATCTATGTTATAATCCTGTTACAAAAGAATGTATAGTGAGTTATGTTCATGATGAGCCAGGAACAAGTCGTAGGAATTTTGATCATGAAGAGAGTCAAGACTATGGTTCATATGAGTTTCCTACACCTGAAACATCATGGAGTGAAAATGCAAAGGACTATGCAAGAAGATAGGAGAAAGGGAAAGATACGTACATGTCTGATTCACATATTGAAGATGAGATAGTTACGCCTGACATGTTGAAAAATATGAAGGAGAAATATGTCCCCCCACATGCAAGGAAAGAGACACGTTCAAGATCAGATGAAGAAACACCTTTGAGGCGATCTACGAGAGTAAAACATCCCGTGGATAGATTGAATGTATACAATAAGTCTATGAAGCTTCATTATGCATACATGATAGAAAGAATCAAGCACGAGGAACCAAAGAATTTTGATGATGCATCACAAAGTGAAGATTAGTGCAAAGCAATGGATGATGAGACAAATGCATTGAAGAAGAATGATACATGGGATTTAGTGAAATTACCACTGAATAAGAAAGCTATGGATGTAAATGGGTATACAAAGTGAAGTGCAAAAGTGATGGTTCATTGGAAAGATTTAAAGCACACTTAGTTGCAAAAGGATATGCACAAGTATATGGATTGGATTATGATGAAGCGTTTAGTCCAGTGGTGAAAATGACAATGGTGAGAAGCGTGATTGCGTGGGCTGCTATGAACAATTGGAAATTGTATCAAATGGATGTTAAGAATGCATTTTTTAAATGGAAAATTGCATGAGGAAGTCTATATGCAGCAACCAGAAGGTTATATGCATCTAAAATATCCTGACTATGTATGCAAGTTAAAGAAAGTGCTTTATGGTTTGAAAGAAGCTCCAAGAGCATGGTGTGAACGATTCACTAAGAAGTTGTTGGATTTGAAATTTATGCAATTGAAGGTTGATTATTCACTATTTGTATGGAATCAAGAAAGCAAAACGATTCTATTAGTGATCTATCTTGATGATTTGATCATTACTGGCAATGATGAGAAGAGGAATGATGATTTGAAAAGGCAACTAAAATCTGAATTTTTGATGTCGGATTTGGGAGAACTAAAATACTTTTTGGGAATTGAAGTAATTTCAATGAAAGAGGGAATTTGGATGATACAATGCAATTATATGTTGGATATGCTTGAGAGATTTGGTATGAGTGCATGCAAACCTGTTGATACGCCACTTGATGCTAATGTTAAGCTTATGGATGATGGAAAGCACTTGCATGATGCAAATATGTATAGGAAAATGGTTGGAAGTTTGATTTATGTAACAAAAACAAGACTGGATTTGAGTTTTGTAGTTGGTTTGGTGAGTCAGTTTATGCATAAACCATGTAGAGTGCACTTGGATGCAGTGCGATGCATATTGCGATATGTAAAAGTAACATGTAATTTTGGCTTGTTTTATAGAGAAAAGTTCAGCCATGTATATATGCATACACGGATGCGGATTGGGCAGGAAATGTCATGGATCGAAGGTCAACGAGTGGATTTTCATTTTTGCTTGGAAGTTCAATCATTTCTTTGAGTAGCAAAAAGCAACCAACTGTCGCCTTGTCAAGTATCGAAGCTGAATATAGAGGCATTACACAAGCCGTTTGTGAAGAAACATGGATTAAGTACCTACTCAAAGACATGGGAGTCTACATCCATGAAAAGGTGGTCATTTACTGTGACAATGTGAGCAGCATAATGTTATCAAAGAATCCAGTTTATCATGTGAGATCGAAGCATATCAAAGTTCATTATCACTTTGTTCGTGAGAAGGTCATTGAAGGAGAAGTGGAGCTGATCCACATCAGCACTAGAGAACAAATGGCGGATATCTTCACCAAAGCTCTTCCCAAAGAAAAGTTCATCTACTTTAGAGAAGCTTTAGGAGTTAGGAAGCTTTAGTTTGTATCTAGATTTTATTTCATGTTATTTCATCTTGTATGGACATATGTATTTGTTTCATTTTGTATTCAAGCTCATTCTGAGCTTGGGGGGGAGATTTGATGATGTGGATACTCTTATGTAAAAACGAAAAAATCAAGTGATATATACTCTTGCTCCACCGCCGCCGTGTAGCATGCGGAAGTTTTTCTCTCTCTCCCTGTCTCTCTCTCTCTCTGTCAATCATCGTCGATCGTCGTCTGTGTGTATTGCAGGGCCATAGCTATGCATACACATACACCAATCTCGCTATTTTCAAAATTTGTGTTGTCACTTTGGTAGGCATAGACAATGATGCCATGATCATTGAAGTTTCTACCTAGCATGCTATACATTTAAAAAAAAAAAATTGGAAGTTCGGCAAGCATCTACTCCCTTGAGCTTTAGCCTTGAAAGGACAATTGTATAGGTGAAAAGGCATACTACCCGTGGGACCCACCAATCCCACAAAGGAGAGGTTAGACAAGGTTACAACTGATTTCAATTAGTTTAGAATCGCCAAAGCCATTACACTTGAACTACGACATGTGGACAACATGCTATACAATTTCCCTTTTTTGTACAACTCCAATAGAATATTTTGGGGTCCCATCGATTTTATGTGGCAGCGAAAACAACCGTTCATAATTCAAGCATGTAAAGGAAATGATTTTTGCATTTTGTTTGCACATCTATAATTTATTGGCATAAAAAAATAAGACTTTTGATTTGAGAGAAAATATATATCTGTTTCGTGAGTGTTGCATTGGCTATTTCTTGCCTCAAGGAGAAGAAGGTTCAATTTTTCATCAACCAGAGCTTCAATTTTTCATCAACCATCAATTGATCCATTTTAAAAGTCTCGTATTTGCTTATATTATGTATCAAACAAAATTGAAATTGTGTTTCTATTGCCCACCCACCCAAGGCATTCAATTTTTCATGAACCAAAGCTTTGTTGGTGTAAATTCCAAGCCTACACATTTGGCTCAAAGGATGTATTGAAGTCTATACATACATGAAGAAGCATAGGAACATATGCTAGTGGTTAATTACCACTTTACCTCATTGTAAAAGTCAAAGTGACTTGGAATCTCTTATAATCACCTACCAAAAGGATTCGTGGAAAAATTAGTTGTTTGATTGAAAGAATATCTCCAAGTATTTAGGAGCTTGATCATAGGGAGCCAAAAGTTTGAATTTGAATTCAAACCTTTTACTCATTCCTATAAAAATGGACATGAAAAGTCACGGGCAAGAGAGAGCACTCCCGAGCCTAGCATTACTGTTTTTGAGTGTGTGTGAGGTCTATACTCAAGCCCACACCTCTCTATACCATTTGGCAATGAGATTCATGCCAATGGAGTTGTATACAAATGTTCATTAATACATACATTCATATTGTCATCTCTGAGTTCTCTGTTAGTCTACTCAAAAGGTTGTCAACTTGTCAAGGGCATATCTCGGTCAATTCTTCACCAAATTCAGTGATTCAAAGCTTGTTGGATTCAGATTGAAGTAATCAACATACCATCAAAATTTGAAGACATTCTATTCAGCCATTTTGGAGAAATCTGCGTCGAGGTGAACTCTGGTCATTTTCTGCTACAATCCTAAAAAGTCGGGGGTATAGCTTAACTTGATAAATTGATTTCTCTTAGCATAGTTTATCTTTTTACATCATTCCACTTGGAATAGGTAGCTTACTAAGCTAAATAGATACCCCTAAAGGGAATTTTTCCAATTCCTACTGTGCTGGTCACACTGAGCAAAATATCCAGTAGGTGTCAAGACATAAATAGAAGGTTTTCTTGAGTTTGTGACTTCCAAAGTTATCTGTTTTGATTCAATCATTGCACACATCATTTCCAAAGGACATAGGACATTTTATGATGTCATTGGAAAGCTAAGGAGGTCTAGTTATCAACTCTGAAGCAAAAGAGGGCTGGTACAAAGCAGGTTTAGCAGTACCTACTCAGTCTCTTGGAGCATCCATCCATCTTTCCCAGCAGTGGTATCAGAGCAAACTAAGGTAAAATGGGAGATGGTTTTCCTTCATTCATTGATAAATTGGACAGGAACAACTATCAAGCATGGTCTTTAAGGATGAAGACATACCTACAAGGAAGGAGTCTCTATGGGTACATCTCAGGAGATGAGGAATTGCCCTCATTCAAAACAAGAGGATTACCAACCAAGGAAGAACATGAAAGGCTCAACACATGGTGTGCTAAGGATGCATTGGCAAGGTCTTATTTACTCAACTCTATATCTGATTTTCTTTTGCCACATATTAGAAATTGTAAGACATCCCAAGAGACTTGGGAAACCTTGTCATCATATTTTTCCTCCAACACAAGGGCTAGAAAAAATCAGTTGTGGATTGAATTCACAACACTAAGGAAGCAACCTAAGCAAGCTGTTTCAGAATTTGTGACCAAGATTAAAGATGTAGTAGATCAGTTAGCAAGCATAGGAGAAGAGATTGAAGAAGAACAGATTGTAAGGCAAGTGATCAATGGGATCAAGGCTGATGACAAATGGGAAAACTTCACCACTGCCATGGATCTCTACATGGACATGCACACTCTAGATCTTACAACTCTCATGGGACAATTATTTACTCATGAAGCAAAGCTCAACAAAAATGGAGACACATCCAAAGGTAATAAATCTTCTGCCCTATACACTGATAAGAAGTCTAAAGATAAAGGCAAAAGCAAGAAGGTGGAAGATGAAGGTTCTACTTCTCAAGCCAACTATGCAGGGAGAGGTAGATCTTCAAGAGGAAGGGGCAGAGGAGGTAAGCAATGTAGGGGGAGATCTTATAACTCCTCACCATGCAACATTTGTGGTTTATCAAATCATACTACAGATGAGTGTTTCAGGAATTACAAGAATCAGAGAGGAAGAGGATACCAAAGAGGTGGCTACTCACAGTCAAGAGGTAGATTCAACCATCACCAAGGCTACGACAATAACTACAACAACAACTACAACAACAATAATTACAATGGCAACTACCAAGGAGTATTCAAATCTAGGAAGAATTATAACAACTACATAGAGGAGCAGGATGACTCTCTTCTAATCATGAACATGACTTCAAAATCAGGTACAAATGATGACCACCTATTCTACATTGACTCAGGATGCTCAAATCATGTGGTTGGCAATGTAGCATTACTCTCTGATCTTGAGGAACCAAAAGGTAAGCATCAAGTCCAAATAGGTGATGACACAAAGCATTCTGTAGTTAAAGTTGGAAATGTTTAAGACTTGTGATGGAAATCAGAATCTGTTGAGTAGGGTACTCTATGTACCAACCATTACCAAAAATTTGATGAGTGTTGGTCAGATTGTGGAGAAAGGTTTGCAGGTCAGATTCAACCAATATGGAGCATATGTGGAGGATCCAAGACATGGGTTCAAGAGGATTGCTAAAGGAGAAAAATCAGGTAGACTTTTCACTTTTGAGTTGGAAGATACAAAAAATATTGCACTATATAGTTATAAAGATCAAACACTTTCAGAGCTTGAGATTTGGCACAAAAGGTTAGGGCACATAGGAGAAAGAACCTTGAAACAAATGTGCAGGGATCAATGTGTGCTTGGGATACCTAATGTATCCAAGCAACATATGATTTATAAGTGTGGTGCTTGTCAATTTGGGAAGTCTCACAGGTTACCTTTCTCAAGGAAAGGATACATGCATGAAGACTACCTAGAACTTGTTCACACAGATGTATGGGGACCAAGCAAAGACCCCTCAGTCTCAGGATCAAGGTACTATGTGTCTTTCATTGATGATTATAGCAGATGGACCGTATTATACTTCATGAAGCACAAGGATGAGGTATTTAATTGCTTTAAAAAATATCTTGCATTAGTTGAAAATCAGACAGGAAGGAATTTGAAGAGGCTAAGGTCAGATGGAGGAGGTGAGTACTTCTCCAATGAATTTGAAGAATTCTTGCAGGACAGAGGCATCAAAAGAGAGATAACCACAAGGTATTCTCCTAAACAGAATGGGGTAGCTGAGAGAAGAAATAGATTAATTGTTGAGACAGCTAGATCTATGCTTAATGAGAAAAAAGTTACCTAACTATCTATGGGCAGAGAGTGTTTCTACTGCCACTTACCTCATAAACAGGTTACCATCTAAGTCTCTTGATGGCATGACACCCTATGAAGCATGGCATGGTAAGAGACCTTCACTTGACAATTGCAAAATATTTGGATGTGTAGCATATGTACACATTCCTTCTCAGATAAGAGGTAAGCTAGACCCAAAGGCTGAAAAATGCATCTTTATTGGGTATGATTTAAATAAAAAAGGTTACAGGTTTTATAATCCTATCAATAAGGGGTTTATGGTAAGCAGAGATGTTGTCTTTGATGAAAATGATTCTTGGTATGAGAATGAATGCAGGAAGGTCAAATTACCCTATGATTTGGAAGAGGAATTTCCAAGTCTTACAAAGGAGGAACCTACTCAGAATAAAGCCTCAAGTTCAGATGATGAAGACACTATCAATCTTGAAGAATTCAAAGCATGGAAGTCCAAAGGCAAAATGAAGATGAAGAAGCTTGAAGATATACCTGAATCCTCAACTCAACCATTTAGAAGATCACAAAGAGAAAGCAAGAAACCTATCAGATATGGGTATGATACATCTCTTGTTACTAAACATTCTGTTTATCTTGCCAAAGATCTGTCAAATGAAGAACCAGGATCATATGAAGAAGCAATTACCAAATCAGAATGGAAAGAAGCTATGGATGAGGAGATTGATGCTCTCAAAGAGAGTGACACATGGGAGTTAGTACCTAAGAAGGACTCAATGAAGGTAATAGGATCCAGATGGATCTATAAGCTTAAAAGAAATTCTAATGGCACAATCAATAGGTACAAAGCCAGATTGGTAGCCAAGGGTTTTGCACAAACCCAAGGCATTGACTATGAGGAGACATTCTCACCTGTGGCCAAGATGCCAACAATCAGAGTGTTGGTAAGTGTGGCTGCATCAAAAAATTGGAATATGTACCAATTGGATGTCAAGAATGCTTTCTTGAATGGATGGATTTCAAAGGAGGTATATATGTCACAACCTCCTAGCTATGAGGACCCCAAGAAGGTAACATATGTTTGCAAATTAAAAAAGGCTTTATATGGATTGAAGCAGGCACCTAGGGCATGGAATTACAAGTTAACTACATACCTCCAAGATCAAGGTTTTGTCATGAGCAAGGCAGATACTTCTCTGTTCATTAAGAGAAGTAATTCAGAGGTAATATACCTTTGTGTTTATGTTGATGACATCACCATTACAGGTAATGATGTCAATGGAATCAGATATATCAAAAGTCAAATGATGAAGGAGTTCAAGATCAATGATCTTGGTCTATTGAAATATTTTTTGGGACTTGAATTAGTCTACACTAATTCAGGGATATACATCACTAAGAAAAAATACATACAGGATATGTTGAAGAAGTTTCACTTGCAGGATGCTAAAGTAGCAAGCACTCCAATGGAGGTAAACCTAAAGCTAAGTGCCCATCAAGGTGATGAAGTCAAAGACATTACAGGTTATCAAAGTATGGTGGGTAGTTTGAACTATGCTACCTTAATAAGGATAGATATTGCATATGGAGTTAGTGTGCTAAGTCAATTTATGCACAAGCCAAGGATACCTCACTTAGAGGCTGCCAAGAGAATCCTGAAGTATCTCAAGGGTACACAGAACCATGGTTTGTATTTCCCTTACACTTCAGATATTGATATCAAAATTTATTCAGATGCAGATTGGGTAGGATGTAAAGATAAGAGGAGCACTTTTGGATATATTTCTTTTGCAGGTGACAAACCAATTTCATGGTCTTCAAAGAATCAACCTACTGTTGCTTTGTCTTCCACAGAGGTAGAGTATAGAGGGCTGGCTAATGCCACACAAGAAGCAGTATGGATTAAGCTTTTGTATACAGAATTGGGATTATATACTAGGTCACCAATTATCTTTGGAGATAATACAAGTTCTCTTCACCTTGCAGCTAATCCTATTTATCATGCTAGGACCAAACACATAGAGGTCCATTACCATTATGTGAGAGAGAAATTGATAAGCAAGGACATTCAACTAACCTATGTATCAACCAACATGCAATGTGCAGATTTGTTGACTAAAGCTTTGGATGGAACCAAACTTTGCAGGTTCAAATCCATGATTGGATTGCAGGATATACTTGAAGATTGAAGATGAAGACTTAAGACAAAATGTTTGGCTTGAGGGGGAGCTGTTGGTGTAAATTCCAAGCCTACACATTTGGCTCAAAGGATGTATTGAAGTCTATACATATATGAAGAAGCATAGGAACATATGCTAGTGGTTAATTACCACTTTACCTCATTGTAAAAGTCAAAGTGACTTGGAATCTCTTGTAATCACCTACCAAAAGGATCCGTGGAAAAATTAGTTGTTTGATTGAAAGAATATCTCCAAGCATTTAGGAGCTTGATCATAGGGAGCCAAAAGTTTGGATTTGAATTCAAATCTTTTACTCATTCCTATAAAAATGGACATGAAAAGTCGCGGGCAAGAGGGAGCACTCTCGAGCCTAGCATTACTGTTTTTGAGTGTGTGTGAGGTCTACACTCAAGCCCACACCTCTCTATACCATTTGGCAATGAGATTCATGCCAATGCAGTTGTATACAAATGTTCATTAATACATACATTCATATTGTCATCTCTGAGTTCTCTGTTAGTCTACTCAAAAGTCTGTCAATGTGTCAAGGGCATATCTCGGTCAATTCTTCACCAAATTCAGTGATTCAAAGCTTGTTGGATTCAGATTGAAGTAATCAACATACCGTCAAAATTTGAAGACATTCTATTCAGCCATTTTGGAGAAATCTGCGTCGAGGTGAACTCTGGTCATTTTCTGCTACAATCCTAAAAAGTCGGGGGTATAACTTAACTTGCTAAATTGATTTCTCTTAGCATAGTTTATCATTTTACATCATTCCACTTGGAATAGGTAGCTTACTAAGCTAATTAGATACCCCTAAAAGGAATTTTTCCAATTCCTACTGTGCTGGTCACACTGAGCAAAATATCCAACAGGTGTTAAGACATAAATAGAAGGTTTTCTTGAGTTTGTGACTTCCAAAGTTATCTGTTTTGATTCAATAATTGCACACATCATTTCCAAAGGACATAGGATATTTTATGGTGTCATTGGAAAGCTAAGGAGGTCTAGTTATCAACTCTGAAGCAAAAGAGGGCTGGTACAAAGCAAGTTTAGCAGTACCTACTCAGTCTCTTGGAGCATCCATCCATCTTTCCCAACAAGCTTCAATTTTTCATCAACCATCAATTGATCCATTTTAAAGGTCTTGTATTTCTTATATCAGGTATCAAACCAAATCAAAGTTGGCTATTTCTATTGCCCACCCACCCAAAACTTATGACTAAGGCGACGACCAAGGCATAGTCCTTGGCATACCTTGTCATGCAAGTCACCGAAGTCACCATTGGCACCATTGGCTTTGCGCAAGGGAGGACCTCAATGATCAAGGAAGATGGAGGTTCTCAGTACTTTCCGGGAGGTCACCCATCCTAGTATTGTTTCCCCCGGAGCTCGCTTAACCATGGCAATCTATTGCCACTAAGCTACACTCTTGTGGTGCTTGAAGAAGTGGAAAGACTAAGGTTCACATTATCTTCAACAAGTTTTGGGCCCTCAAAGCTTCATTCTTTGCTTCCAAAGCCTATTTTTGAAGCATTTTTGGGGTGCTTTTTGGAGCCATTTTGGAGTAGTTTCATGCATAGTTCTCTTCAAAGAGCTCCAAGAAAATCAAGAAGAGTGTCCTTTGTACTTCTTCGATAAAGAACTTTCACCTTGCGGGGCTGTGTTTTCAACCACACTAGTTAATACAAAGGTTTCTTGAAAGGTTTTAGTTGTGGTGGGAGCAGCCACCACACATCTATGTAGGTTTTTGAGCCTAAAAAGCAGAGTTGACATACACTTGCAGGTGTTGTTAGCCAGTGTTTGGGCAATGAATTCAGCCTTTTGGTGCAATTTTACTACATATATTGAGCATATACACATTATGTATGCTTCTATGGATATCGCTTATGTACATCCATGTGGTCATTGATATAGCGCTTATGTTTTTGCATAAAGCCTTTTACGTTTGATAAAGAGGGTCATGGTGAACTTTTCTTAATTGGGAGACACCCAGATGTCAAGATCTGTTTGATGATGTAGGTGGAAGACTTACCCAGCCTCACCATAGGAGATGTATGACAGTTATTCATAGGTGCGCGATAAGCCTAGCTAGCATCTTTTGGGTAACTGATTATATGCGGTGGAGTCAGTGATTCACTATGTAGGTAAACATGTCAATACTTGCAATTTTATGAGATTTTGATACTAGTCATATGCTCATTTTGTAGAGGATACTCTGGCAAAATTTTTCCAGTTTTTTGGTTTTGTCAACTATACAGTGGTCGATTTACTCCTTGATTGTGAGCACATTTATCCTCACATAATCCTTTTGGTTGGTCGTTACTGCTCATTAGTTCATTTTTCTGGGAAGACATTGAATTCTCTTCCAGAAACTAACACTTGCTCATCTTCCTTTGAGCCTTAGTGGTGTTTGGACTCTTCTAGATCCATTATCATTCTATTCCGTTCTCTACCATCATGGCATGAGAGGTCTCAGGCATGTCGGGTGGATCAGGGTCTAGTGCCAGTGTTCCAAGTAGGAACTATAACTTGCAGGGCAAAGATCATTTTGAGATCCAAAAATTTGATGGCACAAACTTTGCTCTATGGAAGATTCAGATTAAAGATGTGTTGATTCGGCGGAGGCAATGAAAGGCAATAAATGGAATCTCAAAGAAGCCTGTTGACATGGATGAAGATGATTGGGATGAGTTAGATGAAATGGCTAGGTCTACCATTCAATTGCACCTGGCAGATAATGTTTACTTTACAATATTAGACTGTGAAAGTGCAAAGGAGCTTTGGAAGAAGTTATGCAATACATATGAAAAAGAGACCACATCAAATAAAGTGTATCTGATGAGAAAATTTTATGAATTTTGCATGAAGGACATTGATAGTGTTGCTGCTCATCTCAATGAGTTTGATGCTATATTCTCCCAATTATAGGCTCAAAAAATGGATATGGATAATGAAATGAAAGCAGCATTGTTGTCATGCACCTTGCCATCATCATGGGATACATTTTGCACTACTATTAGCAATAGTGCACCTTGTGGTAAATTGGTCTATGATGACATATGTGGAGCACTCTTAAGTGAGGAGATTTGTAGAAAATCTATGGTTGATACTCAGAGTGGAGATGTGTATAATGTTTGTGATTCTTATCAAGTAAAGAATCAGCAACATGGCAGGAACAAGAACAAGGAAAAGAATGGTCAATGGAATAAGGAAGTAAACCGAAGAAGAGGGATATCAAATGCCATTATTGTCATAAGAAAGGACACATGAAAAGAGAATGTTATGCATTAAAGAATGCTAAAGGTAAAGGATAGAATGTTGATGGGCATGTTAAACAACTACCTACACAATCTACTTTGACTGTGAAGATTGAAGAAATTAATGCTATTGCTGATGATGCTAATGTGTTGACACTCGATAGCATTGTGCCAATTGAGGCTCTTATGGCTAATTCTCTTTCCCACACGTGGTTGCTAGATTCTGATGCTTCTTTCCATGTAACACCACATAGAGAATGGTTCCCTAATTATGCAGAAAAGTCTCTTGGTACCATGAGACTTGGTGACTCGTAGCAGTGTGATGTTGTGGGGATTGAAGATGTGGTTGTGTAGTTCATTGATGGTTCAAAATCTACTATGCATAATATATGCCATGTACCTCAATTATCATGTAGTTTGATGTTAGTTGGTCAACTTGATGACCTTGGTTACAAGGTGGACTTCTAAGTCCTTTCACATATCAAAAGGCAATATGGTTATTGCAAAAGGAAGCAAAGTTGGCTCACTTTATCCTTTATTTGTATCACAAAAAGAACACTTGTCTGTTACTGAACAACCTATGGCTTGTATTTTGCATGGTTGTTTGGGCCATATATCACGTAGTGGAATGGAAAATCTTTCTCGTTCTGGCTACTTACCTATGTTAACTTTCTATGATTTTTCATTTTGTGAGCATTGTCAATATGGAAAGCAAACTAGGAATGTTTACAAGATGCACATTGACTCTTCAATTCCGCCATTAGATCTCGTTCATATAGATGTGCGTGTTCCTATGCCCACAAGGTCATTAGGTGGTTCTCTTTATTTTGTCACTTCATAGATGATGCTACCAGAAAAGTCTAGGTATATCACTCCATAGGAGGCTTGGCATCAATGCCTCATATGGAGTGATTTACCACCAAAGCACTACAATCTATCACTCCATATGAGGCTTGGCATGGTTGCAAGCCATATGTTGCTCATCTTTGTGTCTTTGGTTGTCTGACATATGCATTAGTGCCTGAACAACAACATAGAAAATTGGATGATAAAGCAGTAAAATGTATTTTTGTTGGGTACAATTTTGAAAGCAAAGGCTATCATCTATCATCCTCAAACTAAATGCATTTTGGTCAGTCGTGATGTTGTTTTTGTGGATGACACTTTGCTGCCTCTTTTTATAGGTGGAGAATCAAGTGTTGTTCCAAATGAGGCAATTTGTCAATCTTTACATGTTTCACATGATGATGCAAATCATTCCATTTCTGATGCAAATTTACATGAGGCACTTGTTAATGAGAGGGTTGATATAGAGGAGGCAAAAGCTATGCCTAAATGACTGATGTAGACTTTGGGAGATAGAAAATTAGATAAACCTTTGCAATATCGTACTCGTTCAGGCTTTCATAGTGCTTCTTTTGCATCAGATTGCTATGCTATGATTGCCTCTAGTCTTTCTAATTAGAGTGAGCTTGTTTCTTTTGATGAAGTAGAAAATTCAAAAAAATTAGATGACTACTATGAAATTAGAATATGATGCTATTATGAAGAATGGTACTTGGTATTTATTTTTCCTTCAGGAAAAAAGGTCATTATCACTAAATGGGTATATAAGCTCAAATGTAAACCTACTGGAAGATTTGATAGGTATAATTCTAGGATTGTTGCAAAAGGTTATGCTCAAGAGAGAGGCATTGATTTTAATGAGACCTTTGCACCCACCTACCGAATGACCACTGTTCGTAGCATCTGTGCACTTGCAACTCATCATGGTTGGAATGCCTTTATGAATGGGCACTTACATGAAGAAGTGCATCTATTTCTTCCCCATGGTTTTATGTACAAAGGACATGAAAACAAAGTGTACATGTTGAAAAAGGCAATATATGGTTTGAAACAAGCACCACATGCTTGGTATGAAAAAATACATGCCTACTTGATTGCACATGGTTTTGAGAACAATCCAATAGAGAGCACCTTATATGTTAAGAGTGCAAATTATGTGCTTCTGATCATTGTTGTTTATGTTTATGACATGCTGCTCATAGGTCCTAATGAGAAGCATATTTCTGATTTTAAGGCTGATTTGCATGCATCTTTTGAGATGTAAGATTTAGGGCATTTGCATCATTATTTGGGCATTCAATTTATGCAAGCGATGGTGGAATAACTCTGTGTCAAATAAAATATACTGACACATTATTGAGGCATTTTGGCCTTGAAGATTGCAAACCTATTGCCACTCCTATGGAAACTATTTTATGATTGAGACTTCATGATGTTGGAGATGCATTTGATGTTATTCTCTATCAACAGGCTGTTTAATGCTTGATTTACTTATGTATACTCAACTTGATATTCAGTTTTCTATCTCTCAGATGAGCAAGTTTATGCATTGCCCAGGTGTCACACATTGGTGGGTGGTTAAGCACGTCTTTTGCTACTTGAGTGGTACCCGATTACTTGGATTGTTTCATCCCAGGGAGGGATCACTACTGCTAGATTTACATGCTTTTTTGACTCTAACTAGGTTGTTTGCTATTACATTCACATGTCCACTAGTGGTTTTTGCTTCATGCTTGGTAGCTCATGCATATCTTGGTTGAGCAAGAAGTAGCCTACTGTGTCCACTTCTAGTTGTGTGGTGAGTACAGGGCAACTTTCATAGCAACTATTGAGTGTGTGTGGTTGAGACACCTTTTGGTTGATTTGGGTGTTGGTTAGTCTTCTACCACCACCTTCACAAATAGTTAGAGCGCATTGGGAGTTGCAAGGAACCTTGTGTTCCATGCTCACACACAACACATTGAGGTGCAATCTCATTAACTCAGGGAGAGGTTCTCTATTGGGGAGATGACTTTGTCTTATGTTTCCACATAAGATAACATTGCAAATCTTTTCACAAAGGCTCTACCTCGGGAGAAGTTTGAAGCTTTCTACAAACCTTTGGGCTTACTTCCTTTTGTGGATTGATCTCTTTCCACATAGCTTGGCACTTTGCCGTGAGATGATTAAAAGGGAGGAATTTTTGGTGGTATCACTCACGCTTGCTGCAAGGTCACCAACATCAGTTATGCCTATTGTATGCTTGAACCAGAGCATCCTTTGGAAGCTTCAGACAGTAAGGGGACATCCCAATTGTTGGTTGTAGTTGCAAATAAATTAGAAGTAGGTATGGGCTTGAGCATGAGTGCCTGTAATCAAGTAGATGATGCTCTCCAAGATTTTTAAGTGAAACTTCCAATGATCCATACGTTTTGCAAAGAAATCCAAGAAGGGTGTGGACTAGGGAATGAGCATCGGGGGCTCCAAGCCTGATTGGAGTGCGAGGATGAGTGAACAAGAGATGTTCCCAAACTTCATAGGCACTATGGGTGACTCCTATGCCTCTTAGTTGTAGGTAGAGGCATTTATAAGATTTAAATATGGAAATGGTCTCATGTTGCAGGCTAGATTTCTGTATCTGCTGAACAAACACTCACAAACTCCAACATTTGTTGTACAATCCAACTTATTATCCCCTTCTATCTTGAACATCCCTGCATTGGAGTGAGATAGGTCCTCTAATCACCCCAAAGATGCACTCCTTGAATAAAAGGTCCACTTTGTCTTCAAAGGATAGCTTCTTGTCTCATTGTAATAGCATGAATTTTCACTAGCGCAAAGTCAACTTTGGTTGCCAATGGTGAAAAGAGAATTGTACTTTCATCTACCCGACCACGATCAATCTCTCTCAAGATTGAGAGATTTGTGCATCCTTTCACATTGAAGGTTGTAATTACTTACAAAGTTTGGGTAGTGTATCAATTTTCATATGGATCATATCAAAACACATTGTTTTTTCATGTACTCAAAAGTGGATGAGGAAGTGGCTACATGAAATGGCCCTTATAACTTGTAGTGGTCTTCTTCCTTTGGTAATCTACTTTTTGCAGAGTTTATGGATCCTAGAGAAGTGAAGATCAGGTATGATGGCTCATTTGAAAAGGTGAATGCACCTTCTTGAATTGTAGCAAGAGGAGTTGAGGAGCCAATTTATCATAGGGGTTCCAAAAGGATTGCACATGAAGGCAAACAACTCTAAAAAGGGGTGTGAAAGAGTTCTAGAGGACTAAAGAAATGGGTTTTTGATGGAGATGATGATGTTGAAGCAGAGCCTAAGAAGAAATGGAAGAAGAAGGCTAAATAGATTCATGTGAAGATCTTTATCGCATTTAGGAAGATGAGCCAGTACATGGTTTTGCAAAAGGAGAGGAGGAACAAGTCTCGATGTTGATTTGACAGTTAATGATGATAGAAGAGTTGGATTGGGTACAAAGGGCTCTTCAACCAAGCAAGGAGAGCTTGGACAATGTTAGCTCAAGCTTTGTTGAGCTTCCAGAAGGGCTGTTACAAGGAACGCATGCACATTCCCTGCAACAGAGGAGAGAGAGAGAGAGAGAGAGAGAGAGAGAGAGAGAGAGAGAGAGAGAGAGAGAGAGAGAGAGAGAGAGAGAGAGAGAGAGAGAGAGAGAGAGAGAGAGAGAGGGGGAGAGAGAGAGAGAGAGAGAGAGAGAGAGAGAGAGAGAGAGAGAGAGAGAGAGAGAGAGAGAGAGAGAGAGAGAGAGAGAGAGAGAGAGAGAGAGAGAGAGAGAGAGAGAGAGAGAGAGAGAGAGAGAGAGAGAGAGAGAGAGAGAGAGAGAGAGAGAGAGAGAGAGAGAGAGAGAGAGAGAGATAAGGAGAGAGAGCATCGCCATGCAGCCTATGATCAAGAATGGACAAGAACAAGAACTAATTAACTAACTAAACAAGAAACACAAAGAAACATGTCATGGAAAACCATGATAGGTGACGAAAATGAGAGAGGTATTGCATTAACAAAGTGCCATATTTATACAAGTTTGTGGCCTTTAAAGGCTCTTCCCACTCAATCTCTAACTCACCCTCCAAAAACACTGAGTCACAACAAAGGAGAACAAAGACATGTTCTCTTTTTCTTTTTACCTAAAGAACATTATATGAAGCAAAAAAGTGGGCATTTTACAATATCTAGAAAGCATCACGAGTCTTGCTTGTAAATATTGTCACTAGAAGCTTGATCTCATATCCCAAGTAGTCAAGATAGATATACTAAAATTCTTGCTGCCATGAAAACTAGTTGTTGAGCATGACCAAGAATCCCACATCATGATCTTGGACAATAGATTAGAGTTGAAAAGGTACAAGTAAGAATTCGCGAAGCTCCTTCATTACATCTATAACCTCAACAAGCACAGATGATAGCTAATTAAAAGTTACTCGAAAATTAGAGTACATGTGTTGCAAAAATCAGAGCATTTTAACAAGGCAATTAAGATCATCCCCTTTGTATGGTTAAGATCCCCATTGAATGCCTGGCCATATTAACAGAATATGAAATACATTTCACAAAAGCATTCCCATGAGAAGATAATATTCAACAAAATTATACTAAGAAACATTCACACATGATCAGAGAAATTCTCAAGATAAATCAAGCTGAACACAAAGTGGAAGCAGAACTCCAAATTATATTTCCATTAAAATGATCTTTTACATTTCATGTGTTCTACAAGAGTAATGTGAATCTACAATAGAAGCTGATCATAGCTTTCCTCAGGCTCATGGATATTGGGATCCTCTGGCACATTAGAACACCTATCTTGCCTCTCTTGCTCCAAGATTGGCTCTTCAAGGTCAGCCATGTCCCTCGGTTCATCTGCAAGTGGGGGAACAGGCTCCCTTGAAGCTGGTTGGAATCTCTTCCTATCTGCAATGTGCTTCCTTCCAACCTCTTGGTCTTCATCTGGGCATTCATTCAGCCCATTGATTCTCATTCTAATGAAGCTCACTTGAGCATCATCCTTCTCCACAGCTATGCAGTGCCTGAACATCTTTAAGGAGCAAGCCAGAGTCGTTCCTGAAACAACAGAAAACCACTTAGAGGCTTCAATCAACCATGACTAATGAAAATTGTGAAAATTGAAATTACCTGTGCCCGAAAAAAGGTCTAGGACCCAGTCATCATCATTGGAGAATAGCTGAAGCAATCTCATTATGAGTTTTTGTGGCTTCTGATAAGGGTTAACCAATGTCATGTCCCCAGCTACATGACGAAGTTTCTTGGTAACGGCTGGGAACATGAGCACATTTGAGATCCCATTCTCATTGCAATGCTCCCTAACTCTCCTTTTGCTTACTTCATCATAATAGCCAACTGTAATGCATTCAGTGGCGCTCACAAACCGATGCAAAGGAGTGTGATTTACGTTTGTCTTCACCCTGCAAAAAAGAACTATGAGTCACAGAGAGCATCATTAAAGCCATGGAGATAGAAAGAAGATTACTTACCAAGTGAGGCACTCCACAGCATGACATCTTGCCTTCAGAGCAGTTGAAACAGAGAAAGACTGGTCTCTGCTATGGAAAATTACTATCCTCCAAAGAGGAGACATAGTCAACTCTGCAAAATCAGTGACCATCTTCCGAATCTGAGGGTGTTTGAAGGGTTCATCATCATTAACTGATCCCAACATCCTAAATCCATAGGGTATGTCCGCTATGAGAAGGGAGAAATGTTTTCTAGGCACAACAGAACAAATATTATTTACATCACTACAGAACACATTGTAATATACAGGCCTAAGGGGGTCTAGGGGATTGGAGAAACATTTAAGATCAGGTTCATCATCAAAATCCATCTCCTTCGCTTTCAGTCTAGATTTCTCATGCCTTGCTCTTTGAATGTGAGCAAGGAATGTAGGGGGGCAATCATCTAGTACCTCTGTAGACTTACTTTTCCTTGGTTTCTGCAGAAAAAATTGGAAAGACAATTAAAGGAGCTCTTCAATACAACAAACAGAACATAAGGAAGGGATGCATGGCATCGATTTCTTGTTGGGGTAGATGCTAGGCATCGACCTTCTACTGAAAATCGATGCTTGGCATCGACTTTGGGACATAAGTCGATGCCTGGCATCGACTTTTGCCACGAGGTCGATGCCAGGCATCGACTTATGTTGGAGGTCGATGCCAGGCATCGACTTATGCTGCAAGTCGATGCCAGGCATCGACTTATGCCCCCAAGTCGATGCCAGGCATCGACTTCTGCCTGCAGGTCGATGCCAGGCATCGACTTTTGCCTGTAGACTGATGCCAGGCATTGAATTTAGCTGTAAGTCGATGCCATGCAAGGCATCAAATTGGTTAGGTGAATCAAGGCATCTAACTTAATGGCAAACCAGGCACAACCTCAGAAAGAGAACCTACCCAATCACGAAACATGATGAAATATTCTGATAAGGCTTTGTAGGATGATGTGGTTGGATAGTCTGCTTGGACCTCTGTCCAAGAAAAGAAACCCAGCCTCTTCATCATCACCTCCTAAATCTTCATGTACACTTTATGACTACAGACACAGAAATATAAAAGAGACTAGGTTAGACCAGAAGCATGGGAGGAGGGAAAAAGGATCTGAGAATAACATACATACTTATTGAGCTCAGTCACCATCTCCTCCAGGCTTAACTCCTTCGAGATTACCCTTGACAAAGTTGATATGATCAATGTATCATCCTTGATTCCTTGAAGGGCCCTCCATGGGGTTAGCTTCATGTCCTCAGGAGCCTCTTCAATTGAAAGGTCAACTTTCCTTCCCTTTCCCTTCAGATCAACTTGTGGGTCTGGCCTCGACTTTCGTTGCTTCTGGCCCTTGACCTCCTTGTTCTCCCACATTGTGAAAATTCTATCCTGTAGATCCCAGATCTCACCTGATCTGAATGCCAGTTGAAACCATGGATCATATTTCCTCAAGGCATCAGACTTTCTATTCTCATCCAATGCAATTCCAACCTCAATAAGGCATTGCTTTCGTAGATTGGGATGTATTCTTCCAGCTTCCTTCACAAGACAATCTTCATATTCATGGTGGAAGAACCGAATTCTCTCTATGGAGGACATTTTCTGCCTGTAGTCATTGTCGTTGTGATCCCAAGCAAGAAGCTTGGCTTCCTCAGTTGTAAGACCAACATATATCTTACACTCTGCATACCTAAAAAAAAATGTAGTAGGGTGCTCCTTCACTAACTGTCTACGAGCCTCTGCAGAGTGTGAACCTCCAATCACATAATAAGTGTAATCCTCAAACAAACCCTCATTGAAATCGTCCACACAGCTGCACTCATTCGGATCCACCATGACAAGGAATGGCACAACAGTAGCATGAGGATTTATTTTCATTTTCTTCTTAAGATTCTGGACATGCAAATTATGTGGCTCCCTGATCTCAAGGGGCCTCCTCCCTGTGACTGGATCTACGGGTGGCCTGTGGATGATATTGATTGGCAGGTGGAACAATTGCCCCTTCTTCACAACTTTTCTTCTAGCTATGTCCTCCCTCATCTTATTCTGCTCAGTACCAAGAACACCAGATGCAAGCTCTCCACCAGGTGCAACAATTATGTCCCCAGAGCTAGAGCTTGAGTCAGAAAACTCCTCTTCTGAAATTATCTTCTTTTTCTTTTGGAGCTTTTTCTGCACGCTCTGCTTACCCCTTGCCTTTACAGGGGTCGTCTTCTTCTGTTGTGTTGGCATGATATTGCCCTGGATCCATGGCATCAGGTCCTTGATGAAATTCACTGAGTCTCTGCATATCTGAGCTAGCCCTTCTGGAACACAGCACTCTGGGCACAAGAAATCCATCTTGCATATGACATTTCTTAATCCTTTCGATGTCTCCACCAAGAAAAGAAGGTTGTCAGAATCTTCATCTTCATAATCTAGTTTGTAAACAAGGCCATACTGAAAACCTTGTGTTGTCGTGATCTTTCCTCTGCCATAAGCCCCTGCGAACACAAGGAGGACTGCATTCTTCTCTTCAACGTACTGAAGGCACCACTCTAGATTTGTCATGTCCCAAAGTGGATGATCTGTCCTCATGACCTCCGTCTCCCTAGACCTTTCCCTCATATTTGGATCCTCCTCAGGAATTTTTATGCTACTCTGTCCACCTGAGGATATTCCTAGTGGGTTGCTGGCCTTCTCAGAGGATAATGGTGCAATAATTTTCTTTGGTTTTGCTTGGTGACCAATGCCTTTGTCACGTTGCTGGTCACCAGAGCCCATGGTGACTCTGAGCTTCTTGATGGGCCTTTCATCCTTGTACTCCACATCCCTGAAGGCACTTGGAAATATCAGATCAAACGTAAATGTGGTTTTCAAACGCCCAAGTCCATGCCAGGCATCGATTTTGAGCTTCAGGTCGATGCCAGGCATCGATGTTTAAGTGCATGTCGATGCCAGGCATCGACTTTGTGTGCAAGTCGATGCCCGACATCGACTTGAGGGTGAAAGTCGATGCCAGGCATCGACTTGGGGGTGCAAGAGTCGATGCTTGGCATCGACTTTTGGGCCCAAGTCGATGCTTGGCATCGACTTTTGGGCCAAGTCGATGCCTGGCATCGACTTTTACCCTCAAGTCGATGCCTGGCATCGACTTGCACACAAAGTCGATGCCTGGCATCGACTTGGGCCCAAAAGTCGATGCCAAGCATCGACTTGGGCCCAAAAGCCGATGCCAAGCATCGACTTTGCACCCTAAAGTCGATGCCTGGCATCGACTTTTCAGTGCATGTTGATGCCGGCAAGTCGATGCTTGGCATCGACTTTTGGGCCCAAGTCGATGCCTGGCATCGACTTGCAATCCTAAGTCGATGCCTGGCATCGACTTACACCTTAAAGTCGATGCCAGGCATCGAGTTGTACATGCTTTGGATCCATATTTCTAGAGGTAAGAAAAATAAATACCTATAAATCAGACTTTTTACACAGACATACAGAGGAATCTTTTTGGAATCTTTATTTATGGTATGATTTTGTCTACCTCTTGGTACTTTTGCCAACATTCTTCTTCTCCATCAGACTTGGCTTGCTGGTATGCTGAGCTCTGTGCTCCATGGCTGTCTGTGCTCTGCTGCTCTCTCTTGCTCGTGGATTTTGAAAATGCGAATGATCTCCTCCTCTGGTATTTATAGGCAATTGGGTAACTTGAACCAGAGACTAACTGGATCTAAGTGAATGAGTCCAGTTGTAACTAAATTTGTCAACTTATCTAACCAGGGAATAGCACCCACACAAATAGGCTGTTTCAGAGCCACTTTAATGAAATATTCATAGACCCTTGCAACTATTTATATACATTTGCATAGAAATTACATTTCAATGGCAAGAGTATGGTATGTCCATGAGGATGTCTAAACTCATGTAGAGATTTTTTTCTTAGAATCTCTTTCTTGGGAGAAAATCAAGTCAAAGTTGTGTTAAATGTGGGAGACTAATGACATCTTTATAGTATTACCCTCCTCACTTTAGTTCATATTCACATTTATCTTGTAACTCACTGTTGAAATGGAAAATCAATGTATGAATAAACATTCAAGTACAGAACCTTGCAACTATTTATATACATTTGCATGGAAATTAAACTTCAATGGCAACAGTATGGTATGTACATGAGGATTTCTAATCTCATGTAGAAGTCTTTTCTTAGAGTCTGTTGCTTGGGAGAAAATCAGGTCTAAGTTGTGAGATTAATGACATC
The DNA here is from genome assembly GCA_020310875.1 of Ceratopteris richardii. Taxonomy (NCBI): domain Eukaryota; kingdom Viridiplantae; phylum Streptophyta; class Polypodiopsida; order Polypodiales; family Pteridaceae; genus Ceratopteris; species Ceratopteris richardii. Next base: position 63,559,131 of record CM035419.1, read on the forward strand.
TTTATAGTGTTATCCTCCACACTTTAGTTCATATTCACATTTATCTTGCAACACATTGTTGAAATGGAAAATCAATGTATGAATAAACATTCTGTGTACGTCTTTTACACATAATTCTTTTTTAATATACTTTCATCTACCTCTTTGATATCTAGCCAAGACCACAATAAAACCTAATCCTTGAAATCTTAACCAAATGTAAAATTTCTTCTTGTATAATGTTCAATGGCATAGCATATTCCAGTTGGAACTCAATTTGGATATATTCCAGTTGTAAAATTTCTTCTTGTAAAATTTCTCCAAACAATTTTATTATATATTCCTGTTGGAACTCAACTTGGATATATTTTGATTCATTCACAATGCTTAGACTCAATGACTCATATGTAGTTAGAAATCAACTGTGTTTCTCATTTGAATCAAAAGTGAATCAAATCTTTGGTTCCCTTATTAGTGTATATTTGAGTAATTAAGTGATTTGATGTAATTTGATGTTTAATGTTATTTAATGTACTTTAATAAGCTTTTGATTTCATATCTTCTTGATGTGACATTTGATGTGACATCTTCACTTGATCTCGGATTTCTACTTATTTAAAAAGGTCATTCATCTTCAGTCTTCTGTGAACTCAGTGAAGATGAGCTCAATCTTTTCAGTGGATGCTTGGGCATCAGCTTCCTCTGCTCATATTGATTCATTGTTCTCAGTTGAACCTTTCCAGAGAAGTGATGATCCCTATGATTTAGAACGTGCTGATGATTCCATGTTTTCTGTTGAGTCATTTAAGTTATCCAATTCACAGTGCAATGCTGCTCAACCAAATGCACCTCTTGATCTCCCATTTGATCCAACCATTGATCTCCCTTCTGACTCAAGTGCATGTGGAGCAACGAAAAAGCAAAGCAAGCTCAATCTACGATTTAAAAGAAGGTCTCGTGAAGTAAGTCGAAAAAGATTTAAATTTCTTACTTCAGATAGACAGATTGCATTGGATATTGTGAAGCATTGCTGTGGTTTGAAATGTTTGTATAATTTAGGAATGAAGAAACTAAAGCACATAAGAGAAAAATTCTTCCATTTAGATAGTGAAAGGCAAGATATATACCTTGTTTCTTGCATGCAAATGATTGAGGATAACATGTCAGTAACGCGTGTTGGTTTTGAATATTTCTTTACTCAAGGGATGCCATGCTGTAGGGCTGCATTTAAAATTGCAATGGGTGTAGGAAATTTTAGAATACATAGGGTTCAACAAGGGTTTTTGAATGGGGATCTCATTTTGGATATGTTCCATGTTGGGACCAAAGGATCTGTTGGACGTCATGCAATGAATTGGATGATGAACTGGTTTTGGCTCCATTGCACAATATTAGTTTCAACCATGTATTCTTGATGAGGAGGGTTGATGAAATAACCCTTTTATTTGCAAAGCAGTATTCATCTTCTCTTGGGTGGGAGCCTAAAGAGGGATGCAGATTCTTATTGCAGGTGCCTAATTTGTCTACTGTAACAGTGTATGGTGCAGAACAATCACCATATGAAGATAAAAACAATACAGAAAGATGTGGAAGTGTGGTTGATCAAAGTAAAAGCTGGATGCATGCACTCATTGAAAAGAAGAGACATATTGAGCGTGCAAAAAAATATGCTGGAGATCAAGATGTATCTTGGTGGGAGGACTTTTTCAATCATCAAGAAGAGATTATACAGTATACAATTGCAGGTCACTGGCCAGTTGATGTTCCATTCACATGGGACTTTTGTACACAAAGATCCGTGAATGTGGCCCAAGCATGTAATGCAGATGCACTTCAAAGTTTTATACATCCACCAGAAAGAAATATTTATGTAGGCCCAAGGATGACAAAACAGGCAGAAGCAAGATGGCAAGGAAATTTAATAGAGATAAATGTTGGAACGCTTATTGCAGTACTTGCTGATGGTGATGAGGCTACCAGACCTTTTTGGATTGCAAAGGTTTTAGAGATAACTAAAGATATTGATCAGAGAAGAATAGAGGCTTTGATGGTGCATTGGTATTACACTAAAAGTAGTAATGCATTCACAGGTAAATATAACTTAGAAATGGTGTGTGATACTAAACGAACAGGTTCAAAAAGGAAAAAGAATATTCGAAGCACATCCACTCTTAAAATGGATGATGTAGATATTCTTGTTTATGATTTTTCCTTGACAAAAACTGGTCACTTGAGGAAAGCAACCATCAACATGATAAAACAAAAGCTTCCAGATGTATGTGGTACAGGAAATCATAGGAAAACAAGAAGAGTTGTGCATGATCCTGCAGAATTTGGTATGTACGTGGATGAAGATAGAGCTCTTGTGGATATAGAAGAAGAAGAAGAGAGCTCTCAACAGTATGAGACTGAATCAAGTGCATCATATGATGAGGGTGTAGACATAGATCGACAAAGTTGTGAGTTGCATTGAAGCTCTCAGACATTTTTAGTGCTTATGTAAATGCCTCAAAGTAGTTTGGTTAATGAAACCATGTTTTGTAGCAATTTTGAATAACAATCAGATATCCACCCATTAAAGATATGTCTAAAATGTTATTTTTGTGTAAAAACTATTGATTTCTACATTCTTATATATATTTTAGACATGTCAATGTCTTATCATATAGATTTTGGACATGTCAATGTCTTATCATATACATTTTGGGACACGTCAATGCCTAATATAGTGAAATTTTGACTACATTTTGAGCTCATTTTTTTTTGAGAAAATGACAAAAAATGTCAAAAATTACTTGTTTTCACCTCATTTTTGTAATATATGTATACTGGTGTAAAGGAATTCCAAAAATGAGGTGAAAACATGTAATTTTTGATGAGAGTGTTCTCTTTTTACGACATAGTTCTCGTTTGTTACGACTCGCTGTTCAAATGAATCTTAATCAATTATGTAAATGAAGATGTGCCTCTGACAGTGGCACGCATGGTGGACTTGAACTACCACATCCTTTGATAAGTGATATCCCCCTCAACAAGATGAAAATTACATGGAAACCATTTATAGGCTCGGAAACTTTATACAACATGTCATACAACCAAAGGGACACACCTAATCTCGAAGAGTGTTTTAATCCACGAGCCTCCACATCACTCATGCCCGAGGACACCAGTTCCATCACACTCACCAAGATCAAATACATCAAGTCAGGCTCTCACATCAAGGCCAACACATATCCAAACAAAGTCTAAAAATAAGAACCCAACCCATAGACAATCTCCATGTACATTTTCATAATGATAAAGTGATAGCATCTCTCTTAGAATAGAATAGTCCAACTCCATGATATATGTGCTCACATAATTATGCACTACCCTTATGAACAATACTTGCAAACCAAAGTGCATGGTTAGACCATGGTATGGAGTGCAAGTAAAGTTCATAACATATCCAAAACCAAGAGCAATGTAAGAGGCAAAGTGAAGTGCCTGGAACTTAATCCAAGGTTCACAAATACCACTCACATAACCCCTGATCTTGCCCTCTTATATGCATGAGTGGATCATTTACATCATGTTGTAGAAGAAAAGACCCATTTAAACTGATAATCAAGTATGGAGAATTCATATCCTTTATCGAGAAGAACAAGAAGCCCATGATTTACCATAGCAAAACATTGCACCCGACATAAAACATTTATCAAAGCATCTAATAATAAGATTTCAAAGTGCAAATCCCTGCACAAGGCAAAAAATGACTGCAGGCTATGCATCCAATCTATCCGTAATGGTTTATTGATAAATGCGGATCAATGAATCCATCACATGTGATCCAAAAGACTATGTAGTTCTCTCGTGTCTTGCGCATAATAACGTCAACGTTGAGATATGTGTGTTGATAACGGAAATGTTGAATGTGATCATTTCATGCACCAGAGCAAGCACTGTTCATGAAAAAATACTCAAAAGGCGCAATTACTACAAGGCACATGTGATTAAACCCCAATCGAGTTGCATTAGTACTAGATCATAAAAGAAAAAGACAATTTCAAACTGATATAAGTCACGAAAGTGTGTTAGAAAATCTGTGACAGTAAGGACTCATCAACTCATTGCACCATGTCATTCCGCCATGCTATTCCATCCGCAAATGCAGATGCTAGCGCTTTCTCGTTTCTTTGCTGCATCACAATATTCAGGCTCCGACAGAAAATGGATTTTATGAAATGCTGAAACAAAATTCACAGAAAACCTGAAGCGCAGACAGAGAGAGAGAGAGAGAGTCGCACAACAAGACCCATACCATCAAAAGTTTGGAGTGCTAGCCATAATAACGCCGAAGCGGAAGCTCTGCGAAAGGAGCACACCATGTTGCTGTAACAGTTTGTAAATGTCGACACAAGAATTCTGATGAAGTCGCTCTAACATCATCGATAGCACCTTGTGCAGAGTGTTGCTTGTCATGGCACCCAGGTACAACTACACAACAAGTTCCGCAATTTCCTTTGTCGTGTACCTCTAATATCAGCTAAGCTATATGAGCATAGACATCATCACCAAAGAGAGGGCATGGCCGTGCGTGGTCTCCAGTACAACTGCTGCCACCCCTTGTGCTGTCAGCCAGTAGAGCCGGGCGGCTAGTCTCTAAATCCACATGGAGTGGCCCATCATGAAGATGCTGCCACCAATGGTGGAGTCAGCAGCTGGTAGAGCATCCCATGGGTCAATCATGAAGATGGTGCCAGTGTTACAAGGAACGCATGCACATTCCCTACAACAGGGGGGGAGAGAGAGAGAGAGAGAGAGAGAGAGAGAGAGAGAGAGAGAGAGAGAGAGAGAGAGAGAGAGAGAGAGAGAGAGAGAGAGAGAGAGAGAGAGAGAGAGAGAGAGAGAGAGAGAGAGAGAGAGAGAGAGAGAGAGAGAGAGAGAGAGAGAGAGAGAGAGAGGGAGAGAGAGAGAGAGAGAGGGGGGGAGAGAGAGAGAGAGAGAGAGAGAGGGAGAGAGAGAGAGAGAGAGAGAGAGAGAGAGAGAGAGAGAGAGAGAGAGAGAGAGAGAGAGAGAGAGAGAGAGAGAGAGAGAGAGAGAGAGAGAGAGAGAGAGAGAGAGAGAGAGAGAGAGAGAGAGAGAGAGAGAGAGAGAGAGAGAGAGAGAGAGAGAGAGAGAGAGAGAGAGAGAGAGAGAGAGAGAGAGAGAGAGAGAGAGAGAGAGAGAGAGAGAGAGAGATTTTGTACCCCTTGAAGTGACTGCAAATCACTCATTATACACTCAAGCTACAAGTTGGGACCAAGAAGCATCGATAAAATTTTCTAATCCAAGTAATAGCAACAAGCACGATCAAGAGTCCCTCAATAGGAATGCATCCATAAAGAATGCTGCTATGGACTTACATTGTAGTCCTGTCAAGTCTTTTGAAACAGCCTCTACAAAGGTCAACAGGAACCAGGAAGACATAAATACAAGTGGTGTAGATCCCTAGAAAACATTCTCTAATTTGATTATTCAATTACCATTGGGGATCTATTAAACTTAGTTCCTACATTTCGAGACACTCTAATAAAAACAGTGCAGGACTCTAAGCCTGTAGAGTAAGTAATTGAAAAAGCTCAAGTGAACATGATGGAAATCGGCCAGGAGGAATTAGTGGATTATGTGGTTCTGATTATTTTGGTATGGTATAAGAATACCAATATTTTGAAGGTCTTGATTGATGGTGGATTTGGAGTTAACATTGCTATGATTTCAATTTGTAGACAATTGTGTTGGACTAAAATACGGCCTGGCCCATTTTACATTTGCATGGCAGACTAGTCTAGATTCTAGCTAATTGTTCTTATAAAAGATATCACAATTAAAGTCTAGAATATTCCATTTGAAGTAACTTTCATGGCCATTGAGTTAATTGGAAAAAATATTGATTATAACCTTTTGCTAGGATGCCCTTGGCTCAAACAAGCTAACGTACAACATGATTGAGGCTCCCAAGCAATCACTTTTTGTAGGGGACACAAGTACTCTATACCACTGGATGATCATCAAAAGTATTTGAAGGCCCGGAAAACCAGCAATTGTAGAGTCTCCTCACATGATTGATGGTTTAGAAGACGATGAGGAAAGGAAATTTTTGGAAGCCAATTGTGATCTCTGGTTAGAGGGATTAGTAGATATTCTAGAGGCATTGAAAAAGTTGAAAAAAGGTCCTACAGTGGCTAATATGCAACTAGAGGAGATGGTTCCTTTTGAGGATGATGATATCATCTAGTTGGCAAAAGGATGCTGTCCTTACCCAAACTAATGTCCATATTCAGGAGGAGCAAAACAAACAAGTCAACCTTGGCATTGAAGCTTCACCATAGATGGTCAAAATAGGTGCTGATTTAGTAGGTCCTTTTCAATAGATTCTACTTCAAATATTAACTGAATTTAAAGTTGTATTTTCTTGGAATTATTTTGATATGAAATAGTTAGATCCTTGATTTTATTAGCATAAGATTGTTCTTAAACTGGATGCTTCCTCGATAGTTCAACAACGCTATCGCATGAATCCGAATTTCGCTAAATAGGTAAAATAAGAATTGGATGGCTTGTTGAAGGTGGGATTCATAATTCCAATTGAGTATCCAAAATGGGTATCCCCCATTGTAATTCTACCCAAGAAAAATAAGCAGCTATCGAATCCTACCATCATCCCTGATCCTTTTCCACTCCCCTTTTTGGATACTATGTTAGATGAAGTTGCATGTAGAGGGATGTATTCTTTTCTTGATGGATTTAGTGGCTATAATCAGGTCAGGATGTTGGAAGCTGATATCCCAAAATTTGTGTTTATTACGATTAGGGTGTATTCGCTTGTATTGTCATGTGGTTTGGGTTAAGGAATGCCCCCAATACCTTTCAGCGATGTATACAACAAACTTTTATGCCATTTTTGACAAGTTTCATGCATGTTTTTCTCAATGATTTCTTAGTTTCTGGATATCATGTTGATCATTTAGAGAAATTATGACCCTGTTTTATGAATTGCCATGATGTTCAATTAAGTCTAAATCTGGCCAACTCAGTGTTCGATGTAAAATGTGCATAATCCAAAGGGAGTTCTATGGATTTCAGGTCAGGTTCGGTGGCATGGGTGGAATTTATGATACTTGGCCCATATTCCGAGGTCATTGAATGCTTTGGCACATGTTGAACCATCTGAATTTCAATGGACTCTAGAAAGTTATAGGGAATTTCAAAGATTAAAAGGTCTACTCACTCAAGCACATGTTTTGAAAGCTTCAGATTGGTCGCAACCATTCCACAACTTTGTCGATGCTTCAGACATTGCCATAGGAGCTGTATTGATGTAGAAAACTGAAAGATCATGGTTTCATCCAAGTTATTATGCAAGTCATAGATTGACCACTGTAGTGAATAATTATTCAATCACTGAACATGAATGCCTCGATCTAATTTACTCTATAAAGAAATTTAGGCATTATCTATTGGCTCGGGCATTCACACTGTATTTAGTTAACCAAAAAAACTTGGTGGGCAGATTAGCTAGATCTTGACCATTTTGCCCTACTGTATTTAGTTAACCAAAAAAACTTGGTGGGCAGATTAGCTAGATGGGTGATCCTTTTACAAGAACTTGAGTATGATGTAGTATACCATCCCGGATCTTCACATATCATTGTGGAATTTTTATCCAGATTGGACAATGGTGAGCCACCGGATGGATTCGATGATTCTTTTCCAGATGCATACTTATTTCATATTGTGGATCAGTTTGAGCCCAATTTAGGTACTCCAACATGGTACAATGAAATGCTTTCTTTTTTGGCAACAGGTGTCCCACCATCTCATTTACGATCTACAACCCACAAAAAATTGACAATTTGCAGTCGCCAATTCTTGATTATTTTCATCAACTATACTATAAGGATGTAATAGGTATTTGTCTGCATTGTGTG